>CM056560.1:5202179-6402179 GCA_029721515.1 Synanceia verrucosa | reverse complement strand
TCAGTCCACGTCTTTTTTGTCCTCAAAAGAAAGAATTCGAATTTTTTTTTCTTAGAAAATTACTCAGACTAATTAATCAAGCATGAAAATAGTTGGCGAGCCATTGACGTAATACTACGTCAAAGTGTTTTTTTTTTTTTTTTTTGCAGCTGGTCGCTGATCACGGTCTGCTGCAGCCTGTTAGTAATGTTGGGGCTTCTGGGATTTGTAGCTGGGACAAAGAGTTAATTTGCGCCACAGAGATCAAAGCAGGAAGTGGAGACGATCGCATTTAGAGAGCAAAACGGATGGATTCTGTACAAAACGTGGTGATTTTGGCGAAAGTGGCCTCTGCTCTCCTCTATACAAAACCAGAACGGAACATTTTTTTCATGATGAAATAGAGAGTCTCTTCTTTCATTTGAGCTATTCAGTGTTCTCAGAAACGTAGTATAAAATATGCTGTGGGTCTAGAAATATGACTGAAAAATGGGCAAAAACGCTGGCACAAGGCACTTTCGATTTTTAAAAACGGCTGGCACTCAAAAAGTTAACAGTTGACAAATAATAGTTAACAGATGGCTTTATTGTTGCAGCTCTAATGGTATTATCCGCTGTATGAGAGGCTCATAAGCTAACGTGCACTAACATGCATGAAAAGTCCAACACACAAGGAGAGAGTGACGTCATTCTTATTTTAGTGATTTGCTTCTATATTAATGTTGTGGATATTGGATTTAGCACCAAGGGTTACAAATAATAGGAGATCATTTCTTTGTGATGACGACACACAAAGCACACTGGGCCATGCTGTATAAAGGTAAATTATAAAGAGTTAAACCAAACATTGTTACCTTGTTGTTGAGTAACTGGCACACCTGAGGGACATAGTCAATTAGGCATCCTCCACTGGGGAATGCTGGGATATGAAGTGCTGAGGAGCCTCCTAGAGCACTGATTGAATAAAAAAAGACAACAGTTAGCCTGTAAATACTCATATTTACATTACAAAGAACATATCACAACTATCTTTCGGACAGTTTAAGACTTTATGGGACCACCTGTCTTTGCAGAAATGTATGTGAACTACTGAGCTGCAGCAACACAAACATATTAGTTGGGAGCCATTTACTGATGGAACTACAAAATAAAAGCGTGACTCATGCCTGTGGCATTCTCCTCATTCTCCTTCAGTCGTTCAGTTATTCTTTTGACATCCTCCTGCTTCAATTCTGCAGCACAGCTCCATTAGTGATTACTGCATGCTTGTTTAATCAGGGAATCTGCTGCTGAAGCTCCCTAATGACTAACCAACCGAAGTAGTCACTCCCTATTTTTTTTCTTGATCTGGGGCAAAAACAGAGGGAATGCCCTTAGGACAGGTTAAAGGTCTTAAGGAACCGCTTATTGGCTTTTAATGCTCATTTAAAGACACATAGAGGAGGATTTCTTCTGCTGCTTTCTATTTTTATTTCATTCTTCATTAAAGCAGGACAGTCGGAGGGCATTTAGAAATGCTGCAGAGTTATTTTAGAAGTGGATGACTGCTGTTTACCAGGTTAAGCATGCATGATGCATGTAAATAGCCTGCATCATGAAACCTTATGTCAAATGTCAAAGAGCACATATGTTGAGATGTATCCCCTTGGGCTCATTCTTTAGCCGATCATAAAAGCTATGATGTGAAAATGTTAATAATCTATTCGTAGGTAGAAGACAACAACAGTGAGTCACAGACTGAGGCCCTGAGCCCACTAAATTCATCACATCATCCCAAAGTGTTTTTGAGCCAAGTCCAAGTCATGTCTCAAGTCTTTGAGACACTTACAAGCCAAAACGCAAGGTTTTCTGGCCCATTAATGCTTAGTATGAAACCAATAAAATTGCAGCAGCAGGTAATGAATCAATAAAGACTGTGTGCAGCATTTCAATACATCAGTGTTTCAGGTTTGGATCTTAAGACATCTCTGCCTGGTCTCATTAAAACCAGGATCAGTGCACATACCAGCATGAGGGTCAGACTCAAAACAAGTGTCAAATTTATCATTACTGGAAGCTGAACCACACTAGCAGCTCTTATCAGTCAGTTGATTTATGGTCCACAGTTCTGGATCACTCATGCACAGCCACAAATATTTTTTTTCTCCATATGTATGAAAATGTTTCACACATTTTCTTATCGTTTAGGCAACGACTCACAGAGATTCTGCAGAATTGCACAATGTTGAAATTTCCAAAGAAAGCTTGTGGGAGTTGTGAAGAGTTGAGGAGGAGCATAGCGTCATATGCTCCACCTGTCATCATAACCAAAAAAAAAACAAAAAAAACCCCCCACAAATATTTATGGGAAAATGATGTACTAACGGAGGCCAGGAAAAGGTCAACAGTGACTGGACTCATAGTCAAGAGGTGCATTCAGTTAATGGAGATGTTTTCCAAACATCTGGTTTCTCATCAGCTGCAAATCTGTCACACAAAGGAGTATCTACTGATTTACTAAAATAAAGAAGAATCAAATCCATCCACAAAGATTCAAGAAGTTAAGAGTTTTTACAATAGATTATTGTGTCTTTGTTGAATGACACTCAATTGAATATTAATAAGGTCTTATATGCAGAGGAACCATGCAAACCCTCATGAATCCATCTTTATTGTCAAAATCCTTTTCTCCAGATCTCCAAGGCCATAATTTGCAGTCATCTTTGTGCACATAATTAGCATTAGCTTGTGCATTTTGCCGTGCACCAACAAATGGTCGATTGAAAATGGCTCGCAGCGATGAGGAGAGAAGCCTTTGAAAATGAAAATCTAAATGATGCCCATCTATCCTCCCCCAGATCTAAGAATAGCTCCGTATCATTCAGATGGAAATGTGGACAGAGGCACAAAATAGATGGTGGTGTGTTTGTCACTCATACGTGTCAATGGCAGGCATGTGAACAAATGTGATGCATTTTGGATTTCAGTGGTTTTGCCTCTTGAACACTTGATTGAATGGAGGCTGACGAGACACCAGGCTCTTACCAGCACATATCGAACAAAAGGTTTTCCAACATCCAAAACTCAAATAGAGTCTAAAATAGTGATTCCTTGCTGTTACTTAGATATTAAAGCATGGTCCAAATATAGACCAACTCAACACCCATTCAACTTATTTCTGTTCAGGGATCATGCTTTTATTTTTAAAATTAAAACTAAAACTAAAATGATGAAGTAAGCTACAACTGGAACTTATGGTTAAAAGCGCATATTTTACCTGAATTTGACCTTTGACTGATCTTGACCAAACTGAATCAGTGACTTCTGGATTTCTATATTAGTTTATAAATCAAATTTGGTGACGATTGGCTGAAAATTGTACACCCTGGAGCATTCAGAAATATGCGAAATCTCCCATACATTACTATGACGTGACTTTTCATTTGACCTTGATGACCATGAATCGGATCCGGTCACCACCAAAAATTAATCAGTTTTATGTTAGGCCACTTCTGAACAATCCTGAAAATTTCATCAAAATCTGTCCATAACCTTTTGAGTTATTTTGCAAACCATCACATGAACAAACAAACAAACAAACCCTAGTGATCACATGACCTCCCTGGCGGAGGTAACTATATCAGACTATGGTCAGTCATCAGATGGATGAAGGTCACATGATGAATATTCCTGAAATTTCACAGTTAATTTGTATTTTTTCCAACGATAGAGCCGACCCACCAGTTGAGAATCACTGTTCTGAAACCTTCCACCACAAACAAGCCAACAACGTCAACTGAAGAATGCTGACTGAAGAGTATATTTCTTGAACGTGGGCCATGTTTTACTGCGGGAGGCTGTATAAATTGCACTTAGTTGCCAAAGCTGAATCAAACATTTTAGAGGCAACATTATTTCAAGGTCATGCTGAGGAGGAGAATCAAATCAGAAATGCAGGGAGTTAAAACATGCAAACCTACACACCATATTGTTGTTGTGGTAATCAATACATACAACACGTGTGTAAATACTAAAGATATAGGGATGATCAATATATTGGTATTGGTGCTTCCATTACTGGTGACTGGAAATGTGGAAAATCAGACTGTGGGCACAGTAAAGTGGTGAAAGTGACTGAGAGAAAACTGTATGCACTTTTTAACTCTTTGAGTGCCATTGACGTATTTCGCCGTCAAAGTTTGTTTTTTTTCGGCAGCGGGTTGCCGATCGTGGTCTCCCACAGCCTGTGAGCAATTTTGGGGCTTCTGGGAGATGTAGACGAAGCATAAGGAGAGGTTATACGCCATGGTGATCAAAGCAGGAAGTGGCGACGATTGAAATTAGAGAGCAAAACAGACGGATTCTGGACAAAATGTGGTGTTTAAGGTGGGAGTGGCTACTACCTCTAATCTACCTCTGATAAAACAAGAATGGAACAAGGTCAAAACAAACTTTTTTTTCATGATGAAATAGAGAGTCTCTTCTTTCATTTGAGCTATTCAGTGTTTTCAGAGAAAACAGAATATGACTCAAAATGGGCAAAAAACGCTTTTGCATTTTCTATATTATATAAAACGGCTGGCAGTCAAAGATTTAAGTGCGAGCCATTTTTACCTCCTTATAAAGACAGATACAGATAAATATTCATGTCTTAATTTGTGAAATGGGTAACATATTCCAGAAAAGCGTATGATATCAATGCTATCAGACTCCCAGTATGAGATTTAAATTGCTTTAGACCGAGCTTCCAGTGGGTGGCTCAGATTCAAGACATAATGGTGTTTTATTTTCCAAGTGGATCCCTGAAGAGTCCCCGCTTCTGTCTCCACCAGTGACATTACACTCAACACCACCCACACACACTGGAGTCATCATGCAGACATGCTGCCTAACACTACTCCTCTGAGCAATGCAACCTACTGTATGACATATTTACAGTAGACAGTGGTACATGCACGCATGTAAACAAAGACACACATAAACACACTCATGCTGTACAATGACTTCATCAACTAAAGAGATTATCCTCCGTGACTCAGGTGGATGGTGACGAAGCTTGGTTTGTTTATTTGTGTGTGGTTTTGTGAGTGTGTGTGTGAGAGAGAGAGAGAGGGTGTGTATGACAGAACAGTGACAGCGTGAGAGCAGATAAAAGCTCAATTGCAAAGAGGGCAGACATGATTCATGACAAAAGTGAAAGATAAGGCCAAGAAGTGAACAGTTGGGAGATTCAAATACAGTTTCAAAGTAGTAACATTTCCATTTTGATTGCCTTCTTCGTTTCCTAAAGCCTGGAGGGTCCTCTGAGGCCCCACGTATGACTCTGCTTTTTCACTGCTTCCACTAAATAATGTCCTATTCTTCTTCTGTGACTGGACGAGGTATCCCTGGCCTGTGGCAATAAGAGTCAGTAACCTTTCCGTTATGAGGTGACTGTCATAATGGCATAATGGTGTTGAACTATTCTCAGATTCTCTATGCATCATCCATTTGAATAAAACCAAATTAATAAGAGCCTCTAGCTGCAACCATTACACTCTCACTAGTGTATGATAAGGTTGGGCTATTGGCCCTTTAACTGTGACCTCCACATGACCCTCTGCAGATTGTGACTGTACAACTCATGTTGAATTGGTTACTAACCCTTTAAACAAAATACTTTTGAAATGTACAGTATATGAAAAGTCAAAATTGAGTGCTGCAAGTTGTCCTGAGTTGTCAAATACACACTTGGTCAGTTGCCCCTGTGTGTCTGTATCAGAACCCTATAATGCACAAGTCACTAACTGGTGGACTGCAGACCGGGTCCGGACCCTGACGCCGTCCTATATGGACCCGGGCCAACTATAAATAAGTTATACAGGGGTTTTAAATTTGACAGGACACTTTTATTTTATCCAGTACAGCAGATCAGTAAACACACAGACCAATTGAATTAGAGTTAAGCCTCCCACATGATGCTACTCAGCCAATGAAGTCTCTGCATTCCAGACGATACACTGCTCCTCCACACACAGATGAAAGTTAAGAGGAGCGGGACAGATGGAAGAAGATAGGAAAAGAATGAAAAATAAAGAAATCGACACAGAAAGACAAGACAGAGACAAATAAGCCGGTGACAAGGAGAGAAAAAGGACCAGATATGACAGGTGGATGGAGAAAACAGAGCTTTCATGAAGCCTGTGTCTGATCTGCTCAGAGACTGTAGCGCTCATTAGAAGTGAAGGACCACTGTGAGAAACAACACGAACATTCTGACCAAGCATTAACTGTCTCAGAGCCCAGCACAATCACTTCCCTCAGAACTGCTTGGATTTCGGTTCAACACAAACAACATTTACTGATGGAGTGCAGTGGAAGAAGCCTTATTTTAGGGAAAACAAAAAGAAGAAGTTTGTAATAAAATAAAAATTCCCATGTCAACATCATCAGACACAAGAACAAGTGACATATTAACCCAGGATGTACCAGCCCAGCTGGATGAAGCTATTCATAGAGCAGTTATTCAAAACATGATACTGATTCCATTCTATTCTAGATGCTATTTAACATCTATTTCATGTGTGTTTCATTGATGCTAAACTGTCATTGTTAAACAACAAGGACAAAAAGATCAATTCTATTCTATTCTATTGTATTTTACCAATGTTTTGTTATGTAACTTCCATACTTAACAAAAGCCAGTTACATAACAAACATAATTATATTTCAACCCAAACCATGATCTTTTCCTAATCAAGCAGCTGCACTGCGTAAGCAACCTCAGTAAACCTGGATATTTATTTTGAAATTCATTTTGCATGACTTTTTTTTTCTTTTCTTAAAACTGATTTATGTTTTTTAATGTATTATTTAGTTATGGATGTCTCTTTGTTACGAGAAAAAGGCACAACTTCAGATCATGTTTTTGATATTTTTGTGTAATAATAAAAAAAAATAGGTGGCTTTTTAACAGTTTCCATTATTTCCCATCTTTGTGAAATGCACAATTGCATATTAATTAATTACGCTGAAAGTATACATTTAATATTAACAGTCACGAACGAGTGAAATGAACGAGGCCAGTCAGATGTAACGTTTAGACTCCAGAGAAGATGTTAAACGTGAATACTGTACACCACTGAGGAGTTACAATGGCCTACATATTAAGCAGAACGTATATCCTGACAACAAAGCAGCATCACAAAACTCACTTGACACAGACTTACAAGAAAAACACAACGCAGAAGCGTTCAAGGAGACGAAGAGGAGGAAAAAGTGGCAGAGAGTGCTTTGAGCTACTGAGACTGAGAGAGAAGCATCTGCACTGGTATCTTAGACTGTTGAGTGGGTTTGAAGGGTTAGTGGTGAATTTATTTTATCAGACTGACAATTTGTGACTGCGACAAAACGCTCACAAAACCTTGAAAAATATCTGATCGAAAATGCAAAGATTTTCAAAGGCTATAAAACACCTCTACAGACCGTGGAGAGGGAAGGGACACACACAAACTGTACACCCACACAGGCGCGCACACACACACACACGCACACACACACACACACACACACACGCACACACGCACACACGCACGCACGCACACACACACACACACACACACACATAGGCACCTACAGGCAAACGCAGATACACTAACATTAGTGCACTGCAGCCTAAAACTGTCTCTCTGTGTTGATTTTTCTGGGCTCCTAAATCTGGTTTGGGGGCAGAGACGGTGCCCACTCGATTCTTTTATGCCATGCAGCAGGTTTTCTGGGGGAAGGAGAGACATATCCAACTCCTCTCATGGGCACAGTACAATCAGGTAAACGAGAAGTAAAAGTGAAAATGAAAGGAGCCATGAGTGTGGTTAGAAAACTGGTTGGAGAAGAGACCATTAGAAACAGAAGGTGTGAAGGTTAAAAGATTGTTGCAGATGCAGTGTGGTGGTTGATGACGGTTACAGAGCCAAATGAACTCTGGATTACTGACGCAAGCCGCAATGACACAGTCTCATTACTCACTTGAAGCGTTATCAATTACTGATGAGCAGTCAGTAAGCCATGTTAATGAGTATTATATTGCTATGGCACCAACAACACCAACAAAATAATAACTAAATTAAAAAGTTATGTCTGAAACCTGAGGTAAATTAAAAGAAAAAAAATTGAAATGTCCAGATTTTACCCTCAGAATCAGTATTGGGCCGATCTGGGCATATTGTAATGGACTGGTGTCAGATAAATCAAAAATGATTCTTCTTTTTTTTTTTTACAGTAATCTGCTGTCCTGCCAGCATTTCACTGCATGAAATGATGTGTAATGAAAAATTTACTCAACTCTGCTGGTAGTAAATGTGTAATACTTTCTCTTACTCTCACTCATTGCGAATTTACACAAATGTGATTGGTCAAGGCTTCAGGCTATCTGTGACTAACCGAAAGAGTGGAGATCAAAAAAAAAATGGCAGCAATTCTTAACTCTTTGAGTGTCATTGACGTATGTCGACGTCATTTCAAATCCAACGCTTGAGTGCCATCGACGTAATAATATGTCAAAGTGGTTTTCGGCAGAGGGTTGCCGATCGCGGTCTCCCGCAGCCTGTGAGTAATGTTGGGGCTTCTGGGAGATGTAGTCGGAACATAAAGAGACGGTATACGCCACAGAGATCTAAGCAGGAAGTGGAGACGATCAAGATTAGAGAGTAAAGCGGACGGATTCTGGAGAAAAAGTGGTGATTTTGGTGAGAGTGGCCTCTACTCTACCGCTGATAAAACAAGAATGGAACAAGGTAAAAACAAACAGTTTTTTCATGATGAAGTAAAGAGTCTCCTCTTTCATTTGAGCTATCCAGTGTTTTCAGGGACATAATACAAAATATTCTGTTGGTCTTGATATATGACTCAAAATGGGCAAAAACGCTGACACAAGGCACTTCCTGTTTTATAAAATGCTGGCACTCCAAAAGTTAGTTACAAAGTTCTATTAACAGCTTATTTAATTGGCTATGATGAAAATGGTAGTCCTGCAGATATTGTTTGATGCCTTGTGTTCAAAAAATCCATGAAAATGCATACGTTTGATCTGCAAAACCCAAATCTGGTAGCTACTCATACCTTTAATTGAACTTGTCTCATTGGTGCATAAATCCATGCCAACACTGTCCCAACCCACTTCACACTAGTGACCTACTACTGCCCTGTCTCATAATTATTCTGTTATGTCGACATACTGGAATCACCTTTTTAACAAACACTGTTAAAGGAAATACTTTGGCTTGACATCAACTTCTACCGCCTCCAAAGCGAGCATTTTTACATTCTCTAAATGTCTTAATGTGTTTAACACTCAGCTGCTAGTTTAAATGAGCAGAGAGGGAAAATCAAAGAGGGTGCACAGTGTAACACCATGCCTTTCACAGTATATTTTCTTCTAGGCGGCCCTTAAAACATTATATAACAAATGAAACACTGAATCTTAAGCAGGTCAATCTGTAAACCTACAGAAAAACAATGATTTGACTTCTCAAAATCAATCATTTGTGCAGAAAAAGAAGTGAATGCGGTGGTACAGTCCCATCAAAGAGAGGAGCTCATGCTACACTCTATGCACATGTACATTATTGGTAAAGCTGTGGGTGTCTGTCAGAGTATTTCAACATCTTTTCCCCCCCTTGCTGTTCCGTAAGGCAGAAAACATTACAGTGATGGTCTGTTTGAAGACAAGGGAAAGAAAAAAGTAGAGAGAGAGAGAGAGCAAGAAAGAGAGAGGAAGAGGGAATAGAAATAGAGGTATAACACTGTAGCTCAGGGGGCTTCCGAGTTTACAGAGCTCTTAGATCCGAGCCCTGCTGAAGGAGAGTAAAAGTGAGATATCAAACAACTCAGGAGTGATGAAAGAGAAGAGTAGAGAGGTGGAGGAAAGAGAAAAGGACAGTGATGGTTTAGCTCTCTTCTCCCGTGTGTTGTTGCTTTTTTTCCTCGATGCGTTTCAGTCGAGCGAGGGCCGACCTTGCTGGGTAGAGCACAGCTCTTCTCCCTCTTTTAAGTCCCACTCACTCTCTCGGTTCCCTTTGAGGATCAGCCAGAGGGATCAGCAGAGGAGAGGGAGTGATAGAAGAGCGGAGAACGATGGAGAGAAGAGAGACAGGCGGCAGACATGGAAGTGTGGAGGGGTTGGCGAGATACGGCCAAGGAGATGGGAGTTAAAAACTGTGAATTCAGTGAATTTAAAGAAACAGGACGGAAGGAAGGAAAGGGATGAGGAAGCAACGGATGGAGGATGAATGGACATAGAACAGAACGGTGGATGAAATGATCAGACCATTGATAAAGTGACTGAGTAAATGCAGGTTCCCAGGACATTTTGTTGTTAATACAACAGAGCAAAACCCAGCGGTGCTGAAATTCAAGCTGAAATGTCTGTAGCTGTCCATGGCGTCACCACTTCATAGACAGAGAACTGATTCAAACAATGAAATATAGAGTGCTGCGGTTGTCACTGCAGTTGGTGCTGACCATGGTTCTTTATCAAAATGCGTCTGCAAAACAAAACAAGCATCATTTTCTGCATCTTTTCATAAATTATGAATACGCAGATGAGGACAACATTTACACAGGTGGTGTAGCAGCAGCAGCTGCTTCAGTCTTCAGTCCATGTAGGTCTACACAGAGAGCTTATAGCCCCAAACTACTGCAACAAAAATAAAGCCAAAAATATGCTGAGGACCACGATTAAATGAATATAGAATTTTGTGATTTGCTGCAGTGTGAGTTGGGTAATTGAACAAATACATTTTTTGTGAGTGATTTGTGTTTTTGTGGTTATTTTTTGTTAAGTAACCAAGACAGTTTTGGTGGACTGAAGTGTGTTTTTTTAACGATGAGTTAACAAGGAAAATAAGGTAGTCTAGGTACAATAAGAGATTTGAATTGAGGTGTATGGTTGTTTTCTTCTGTTTCCTGAGAAAAGGATGCAGGACTGACTGTTATTAGAATATTTAAAGGCATCACCCTACTTTATAGCACTGTGTACACATACAGGGGCATCTGTTGCATTTCTGACAGAGGAGCTGCTCAGTGAGTTTGTTGTCATCAAATCAACCAGGATAGAAATAGCAAGGATTTTAAGGAATGAAAGGTTAAAAAAAATGAAAACACAGTATAGGGGATAAGGGATAGGGGAGGGAAGCATGAGAACAGATGGAGGATAAATGTAAAGAAAAAAAATGACAGGATGATTGATTAAAAGCCAGAATGACAGAAAGACTGCAGACGTAAAGAACCCCAGAACATTTAGACACTGAATAGATGTAGTTGATATGACAGCCTGTACAAACACAGAGATCCAGTGGTGCCAAATCCAAAGCTGAGACAATTTGTGTAGCTGTCCACAGCTGCTACAGTCACCATCTCATTAGATGAGAACTGATTAAAACAATCTTGATGTGAATTTTATTTTGGAAATGCATGACATTGTGAACATTAGTGCCAACTAGGTTTAATGTAGATGCTCCTGAGTGTCGCTGTCTATCAAACGCTTGCTAGAAAAATGTAGAATGTGCAGGAACACTGCAACAAACGGTGAGATTTCCTCTTCACTGGAGCCAATGCAGAGACAATGGGCAGCTACTCAAGGGTCAGTCAGGACAGATCTGCATGCACACAGCTGCATGCTAAGTGAAATAGCATCCACATTGAATACAATACGAATTTGCTCATGCACAAACTCTCACACACATGCAATCGTTTGTCTTCAAACAACGGTGAAGACATACATTTTTGCTCGGGGTCATGAATTAACACACTCCCACACAGCTGACTGAAAGGTGCACAAAAGCATGTAGCCGAGCATATTCATATGCGGCCTTGATATGCATATGTGCAAAAATCTCCAGACAAAGAGGCAACATTAAGCAGGGGGAGAGGGGTGGAAAATGACAGCTTGGCTCAGGGCAGCAGTCTTAAGCCTCTGCATTTTGAGGGTTTAGATGAGGAGGGTTTGTTTTATAGCCTCTCCTCCTTCGTCTAACCCCCCCGTGCCGCTTCGCCAGCAACCACCCCTCTCCATCCTCTGCGCCGTAGCTTCCCCACTTCCTGCTCTCCACTCTACCGCCTTTAGCCTCCTTCTGTCCGTTCTCCTCATGCAACTGGCTGAGGAGAGGAGAGCCTCAAACAGCACTGCAGCAGCTTCAGTCTGGTCTGGAACCATGGCATGGCCAGACTCCCTCATAAAACATGCACACATATGTGTTAATGAATACACATATCTGAACCCTGAGGTATTCTGCAATTTCAGCACCATAACAGAGCTCCTGGTGGAATCCTCTTCAACCAAGTGGATTTTCAGTGCAGAAAGGTGTCCATCAAAACATCAAATTCCTTATTAAAACCAAAATCTGGGATCTTTGCATTTAGTGCTTAACACTCAGAGTGCAATAACTCAATAAATTCAGGCTATTTGCATACATCAATCGCAGCCATACCCATCAAAAGCAACACACAGTAATTCACATATACATCCAATGACATCATTTAGTATGCAATCCATGTAATCTTGAACACGTGGACAAATAATTGTGTGCCTTGTAGAGGAGGAGCAATCTCTCTCATATGCTCTTACACTTGCAGAGCACGAAAAAAATAGAATTATGTAGGACAAGCAGGTGACCTTTGTTTGGTGAGGTGTAAATGGGGCATTTTGTTGTAGTTTCACATATTGGAGAGGAGTGTCTGTGTGTGGGCATGCGCTTTAGTGATTATGCTGAATAATGAGAGAGGTAAGTGAATATACACAGAAAATGAGATATAATGTGCAAAAATGAGATGACAATGACAGCAGCCAGAAGAGGGGAAGATTTAATTATTGGTTAAAAAAAATGAAAAGAAACGGACAGAAGGACAAAAGAGAGGAGCCACAGAGGAGCATGGGAGATGAGGAGGAAATAGGAACACGGTGATACACGAGGATGAGAGAGAGAGGAAGGAAGAGAGAGAGCGAGGAAGAGCGGTGGTGATGGTGGAGGTGGAGGGGGAACAGAGGTCTCTTAACCTTGTGTGACGGGGCGTGTGCTCGTAAATAAACATCAGCCTGAGATTATTCCGAGCACGAAAGCCCAGACCGTGAGGCCCTGAGGTCAGAGTGGGCCCTTACCTGGCTCATGCACGCACACACACACACACACACACACACACACACACACACACACACTTATCTACAAAGACACTGTGTTGAGAGCAAAGCCTATTCAAACACTGGTGCAGGCACACAAACACATGAAAACTGACACATAGATTTGGGATATAAAAACCCACAAGCATGCATCCACACACACACACACACACGCACACACACACAAAAATGTAAACTGACAAATGCACTCATACACACAATAAATATAGCAAGACAAAAAATGGATTTGAACAGAGACAATGCGCACACTGCTGAGGTACCCACTCACACAGTGCCCACAGACTCACAGAAAACACACACACACACACTACTGTTAACACCCCAGATGTCTGCAGACATCCAGTCATCCTGAGCTCAGACGCTGTGTGTCATCCATCTCATTTTTTTGTTCTTCCCTCGTTGTTTTTGAGGAACCAAGTGATGAGTCCAGACACTGGAATGTGACATAATATGTCACTGGATTCACATTAACACTCGCTCTAATCCGTCAAGGAAACATTTTGCATCCTCAAAAAAAAAAAAATGGCCGCCCACATCACCTCTGGCTGACCTTCCCTTCCCCTCTGTGTGATTCTGATCAAAGGAACAGGGCTAAAACTAAAGATTGATCAATTAATTATTGGGCTATGGGAAGGAGAACATGCTATACATAGTGGTAAGACTCCAGTCTGTGACTTGCTATGGCAGATCCTCACAGTGAAAGATGTTAATGATACACTAATGGAAGATGGCACAAATGGTAAAAAGACCTATGAGTAGAAAACATACAACTATTATTTGTTGTTGAAAGAGAGAAAAAAAAGTGGTCATCCCTATACCTTGTGGGTTCGATCCCCAGCTCATACTGTTTACATGTCGTTGTGTCCTTGAGACACTTAACCCACATCTTGCTCCCTGAGAGCTTTGTATAGCAGCCCACTGCTCCCTTAGTGGATGGGTTAAATGCAGAAGACAAATTTCATGTTTGTACTTGTATATATTTGATCACATTTGTTGTCCTGCTATTGTGGTCTAACTGACTGCATACATAAGAAACATTGATGTGATGTACTTACTGTTCAATGCTGGGGGACAGATAGAGTTTAGGAAAGACTTGGGTAGCCTCAGCATCCTCAAAGCTCACTGAGAGAAGGGCCACATCCTCTCCAGGGTCCACCGTTGTGTCCTGAGAAAGACAAAGTTAATAATGTTATTCTGGGATTATCATTTTATCATTTTTATATTCAATCATTTATATTATAGTCAATCATTTTATATTCTTTAAGTGGGGCCACTGACAAGCCCTCAGGATGGCTCTATTTCTTCTGAGGGCAGACTGGAAGCTAAAACTCAAAATCACCTCTCAGGGTGGGGCTCGCCTAGCTTAGCATACTAATTTCAGTAGACATCTTTGACATAATGTCAGAACTGTGACCTCTTCATAATAATGTAAGTTCATTTTTTGCATGTTTCAAACTAAAATTCAGATTTTACATATTCCAGCTTTAAACCCAAACCTTCAGCAAGTATATCCCAAAATACTGAAGGGGATGGAGAAGAGAAGATGAAAGACACCAGAAGAAACATCTGTTTTGTTTCATGCCACATTAGCTTCAACAGCTGCACCGTGAGGCTGAGCTGATGACTGGGAGCACCAATCAAATCATGTGTGAGATGGATGCAGAGGCCACCCGGAGCTGCTCGCTAAAAAAACGGCATCCATCTCTCCGAGGTTCTAATTTCTCATTCTGTGATGTTTTTCCTAGAGCATGGCTACTTCTCAGGCACTGTCATTAGTGCAATTCCACATCAAGTACCATTCTGGGCTCTCTCCCGAGACAGAGGCTCGGCAGTGTTAATCAAATGTCTTACAGATGGTTTGAACTCATCCAGTTGTTATAATCGCTCCCTGCCGTGGTGAGAGGAAACCTAACCACCATACATGATAGACAGAGGCACAGGGCGACCAGTTTGCAGCAGGGGAGCCTCAAACGTGATCAGGCTTATTAACTAATTACACACACTCTGCTGATCACAAAACCAAAGTGACCACTGGTTTGAGAGAAACACGACTTAGTCAATGTGACATAGGTATACTACAAATATAAAGGTGATAAGCAGTTATTGCATCCACAGTACAATATAGAGTACCACATGCAGGCATCAACGGTCACAACAATGGCTGCAGCTCTGCTGACTATCATGCAGTCGGACTTGTTGTGGCAGATTAGGGCGTATAGACATAAAGAGTAGAAGGGAGGCAGTGAAAGACGGCGGTGTGTGTGTGTGTGTGTGTGGCATCCAAAAGTGTTGCCTGATGGAATCAGCTCACATCAATACAGTGTGCATCAGTAAACAAGAACTGCTCTCTGTCTCACAGCAGCGCTCGGGGCTTCTACCGCTGAAGATATGGGACAGATAGGAAGAGGCATGGGTGATGTGGGGCCGGCGCTGGCGTGGGGTTTGGGAAAAGATTGTTTTGCTCCAGTTTGTAGCTGTCAAGTCCCGTTCTCATCTTTAAAGGTGATTTAATGGATGCTTCCTTCGGACTGGGACAGAGTAAACAGACAGATGCAAACCAACAGGAAGGTGAGAGGGCCAGGAGAGGAACATAGGGCCATCCCTCTATTCGGACGGACTAAGGGTGCTGTTGAAGAGAGAGCCTTTTTGTGGAGTGATTCAGACTCCTCTCGTCCCAGCAGACAGCGGAGAGCTGTCACAAGTCACATTGCATCAGTGAAACAAACAAAAACTAAAGGCAGACCCTTTAACTTTTGGCTATTGCCATTCCAAATTAACTGTTTTGGCTTTGTTCAGTGAAGTGTAACTACACATCAAACTTTGCATGCTAATTTCACAACCTCACTATTATGGAAAACGAGGAGGTAACATGCACACACTGTCCAGGTCTGGTCTACAACCACTCTACTTTATCAGCTCTGTAAGGATGTGCTCACAAGAGACATAATGTAGCCATAAAGCAGTAACTTGACCTAAATGTGAACATCAGCATACAAACATGATGAATGACACTCACCATGTTAATTTAACATGCATTCTTATATTTGAAAATTACAAAAAACAAAACAAAACACAAGATACGGCAGGTATGTCGTCATAAACTAAAAATATGGACAAATTACTGGACCATTAAAGCTGTGGAGTGTCTATCAGTGATACAACTTTGACATAACTCTGGGTGATAAACAGGTCAGAGTCTCAGATAAACTGAGAAACAAGACATTTGTGACTGTACAATTGCTACGATCAGACTACACTATTATTTTTAAAATAACTTTGTAGTGAATGCTGAAATGTTTGTCTCTGAACCTCTCACACTGCTCAAATTTCATGATGCTGTTTGCGGGAGAAAAAAAAAGGTTTTCATGCTTCTTTAAGTGGCATGTTTATAGTAAATTAAAGTGTAGAGGTTTCATACAAACGCTTTACTTAACAGCTGCTTTTGGTTATGGAATACACAGTGTGCTGAATGGGTTTCCTTGCAATGCGGTGGTAATTCAGAGACATTTAAAAACTCTCTCATGATTTTCTTCTTCCAAAACTTTCCAAATCCATACAGGAAGTTGAGAAAAGATAGTCTAATGAGAACAAATGTTGACCTTTCAACCTGCCTGCCTTGAAGCCATTACTTAAATTGAAACAGAAGAGCTCTTCCCTCTGTAATAAAATAAAAGCCCCCAAATGGCCATTAATGTTTCTGTGCACACATACACACATCTTAAGCCATTTTAACCAAATACACTTGAGGGCAACTGCTGCTTGCTTATGTAAAGAGTTAGCAGAGAAGGAACATTAAAAAAAGCTTTTGCTGCACAGGCCACAGGCAGGACCTTAATGAAGAGACTTCTTCGTTGGTAAGTAATGAGCACTGAAGTGGCCTGGGTCAAAGGACTGCAAGACAAGGAGGGGGTCCTGCAGGGGTGGCAGTTGGACGTTAAAGCAGTATTTACTACCTGCCTCCGGGACAAGTGACTCAACTGCTCAAGGACTGGATTTAAGAAAGCGGGAGTGTGTGCGTGGACATCAAGGTTAGAGGGTGCCTCCGAGTCAAACGCTTTCACGTGGCCACCACCCCACGTCCTCTGTCCTCCTTACTCCTTACTCTTTCAGACACACGAATGCACATACACACAAACGCACAGCTCCTTGTTTCCTTGTGTCCGTCCTTGTGTCTCTCGATGCCCCGGCCTCTGGCGTCTCCTCTGTGTCCCATGTGACAGGTTGGAGATGTGACAGCTGTCCTTATGCCAGACCAAGTCTGGCCAAAGTCACAACACACACAAATACACTCATCCCTACACAGCGCTACAAAGGGGCTCAACTGCAGGGCTAGTACGGAGGAGGTAAGGGCACTTTGTCCGCCTTCTTCACCCAACTTTAAATGTCAAGCCCAACGTAATGGGGCGACTTGACTGACAGCAGGGCTGTTGTGCAAGGACATGTCCAGCTTGAAGGCGAGCAGCTTTGAGTGCCCCTGTAAATGTGCTGGACACAGTAAGTACAAGGCAGCGGCTGCAAATTTAGCACGACATTTTGAAAATCTTCACCGGTCGGTTCTGATAAAGGAAATCATGATGCCCGGTTAATACAGTTAATTTGAATGTTGATGTGGACCAGTCAATCAGACAGAGACTGTTTGAAAATGAGGGTGGACTCTAGTGTGGTTTGCAGACGGACAAACAGTGGAAATTTAAATAATGGATATATGGTTGGATCAAAAGTTAAATATCAATATCAGTAAATTGGTAACCATGGTATGTATGCGTGCCAGCACGTAAATGGGGTGATTTTCCCGGATCAATCAGTTAATATCTGATAATATCAGTGTTGTGCTTGTATCCTTCTCTGTATACTCTGACAGTTCACTAAGACCATCAAAAAGTTTGTAAAATGAATCCCTCTTTATATTTCTGTTCAAGACGCCTCTTTTAATCTCCTGTCTCTACCTGTCACTCATCATTCCATGCAGAGGATTTGCAGTCTAATTATACAAATAATGCTTATAATTACTTATTTCTTTGTGAGATCTTTGTGACACCAGAGAACATAAATATACTCATTAGAATCACTGACATGCTGTTAACAGCAGAACTGTATTTCAAAATGTGGGTCCTGATGATGGAGGATGACCATCACTGAGTTTCCTACCATGTTTTTGTAAAAAGTCAGTGTGGACAATGTCTGAAAAGTGTAGCCTTTTCTAACTAGAAACAGTATCAGTTATATGGACACACATGGAGACATCTTCCTGTGTGAAGTTATGGTGCAAATGAAAATAACAATTTGTTTGAATACCTTTGAGATATTCTACCACTGAAGGAGAGTAAGGAAGTTACATATTTCTCCAGTATGACTATGACCAGCACTGACCAGTGCAATATGTTCAATAATCATTTGAGTACATCACAGTATATAGTGACCTTTTGTCAGACACAGTGAATTATATGTTTGTGCCAGCCTTTTTATAAGTTTGACAGAGACTTACGCCATCACACCCTGAGGGTGGGAAAGCACAGGGTCAAGGTGGCAGCTGCCAAAATGTCTCATTGCATGGCATGAAATGTTCTGATTGAGAAAGAGAGTTGAGGATATTGTTCTTAATGATGTGTTGCTGCTGCTTGTGGGGAAGGGATGAGCAGAGATGTGGTTTACTCCAGGGGCCACGATGATCCCGCTTCCCTCCAACTCAAAGTAAAAGAACATGCAGGCGCAAGCACAAGTCACCACCACTGGCACGCATGTCCAAGATGTCCTCCTCTGACCCATTCCATGTCTGTTCCTCTTTCTCGAACTCTTCATTCCAGCAA
Organism: Synanceia verrucosa; assembly: GCA_029721515.1. Classification (NCBI taxonomy): domain Eukaryota; kingdom Metazoa; phylum Chordata; class Actinopteri; order Perciformes; family Synanceiidae; genus Synanceia; species Synanceia verrucosa. The sequence continues at coordinate 6,383,243 of CM056560.1, read as the reverse complement.
ACTCTCAGCTCATGTTTGAACTGATATAAGACAGCCATGGTAGATCATTAACCAGGCAACTTTGCGTCACCACAGTTGTACCCTGTGCCAGGGCTCAACTGAGGACAATAAGCTTGAGATTACAGAGCACACATGCTCCACCTGGATTCATGGTGGCAGACCGGGACCAAAAACACACCTAAACACTACCCTGTTGACGTAATCACAAAAGATTTGTGCATGGGGTGTGTTTGTAAAATGTAGAACAACAATATACTGGTGAGCGTGTTTGTCTCTGCTGAGCATGCAAGTGTTTCAGTACGATGGGTGTGGCGGCAGACAATGATCTATCCAGAATGTTCCCAAGTTAATTGGTTTAGTGACTGGAGACATACTGCATTATAGAGTAAAACTTAAGTCAGATTAAGGCATTAAGCAATAGTGGTTCAGTGATTTGACTGAACAAAACGGACTAGGAAACTTAACTAGGAAACAAAACTACTTGGTTAGGTTGAGGAAAAGATTGTGGATTAGGTTAAAACTAATTAGAGAAGTGCTGTTACTTATGAACAGAAGTTACATCAATAAGTTTCACTTCTGGTTTCACTGTTCCCTGAGTGAAACCGCTGGATTGGTGTATGAAAACAGCCTGTATATGAAAATAGAAAAAAAAACAAAATGGAAAATGCAGGAAAGTTGATGAGGAAAATGTTAGCAGCTGTGCTTCCAATTTTGAGCCAGCCTTTGAAATTTTGGAAATTAAACACAGAGGTTCCTCCAAATCAACAATAACTTAGTCATGGTGAGCAAAAAAAAAAAAAGGTACACAAAGCAAAACAGTAACAACAAAAAAAGTGTCTCTGATTAACCAACATAAAGGGCAGTTCCAGTCAAGCTTTCTCAGTTATGGATTTTATTGAGAAGACCGTGGTCGTTCAATATGTCCCTCTAATCCACTATAACAGAAATAAAAGAAGCTGCAACACCTGAAAACCAGTTGCAAGTGTCACCGTCTCCACACCTACAACCCTACACATCTAATATCCACTGCTTGGAAATGAGTTTAAATAAGACATCTATTGCTAAGTCACAATCATGGATGAAACATCAGTTAATACAACCAGCTGGGCACAACAGTACAGTTATTACAAGCCATATGAGGAGACAGAAAATGCACAGAATTAAATTTATGTAAAAATCCTCCTGCAATAATGCCAACTACTCTGTACATTTGAAAACATCAGAGAATCAACCACATGACATTTTTCATTTCACTTCTCTTTTCAATCCTTTGAGACAATAACTGGCAGATGACCAAAATATACACCACAGAGACACTGAAGCAAGCCGATCAGTATTTCACTAAACCACGAGTCATATGTGTGACTGTGGCCAAGTGTCACTGATAGTGTGTCACTAATAGCATACCACTGCAATGATCTGGCCATGGCTGTACTGTCCGTATGAATATAAACTATATGACGATAGGGCTGGAAGCCACAAGAGTGACTCAAGCATGTGTGTTTGCATGTGGATAACTGCATGCCTGTGTGTTACAAGAAACGAATGAATGCATGTGGTATGTTCACACTGATGACACAACACAGGGTGACTGAAGTCAAATGCCATCTGACTTCTAGAACCTGTGGTGACAACGTTACATACATCTTAAATCTGTATTATTGTTATTCCTAATCTTATGTGATGGGAGATTTTATATAAAAAAAATGATGCTAGCATTGACTGCAAAATTTCATCTGAAAAGTCAAGACTTTTAGCAGAGGGCCAAACACACTGATTGTGTTATTGTGGCATTTTCTGGGGGTGATAATTGTAATTACATTAATATTGCTTCACTGACAGTGTTGCAGGGTGTTTTTGTCCCACTGCACTGTTAATGAGACTAATCCGGTCATTTGAACCACTGCAGCCCTTTATCCCTATTTGGGACTGATGGGCCTAAATAACCATGAAATAACTGCATTTACTGAAATTACAAATCATCTGGCTCGTGACAAAACAGATTTGTCTCGGCACAAACCACCCGATACACAGAAGTACAATATTTGACATGCATTTCAACATGCACACACTACTGCCCATGCTGTGTATGCACAACATATAAAATATTAAGAATAATCCTTCAGCTGAAATGTTCTCCCTTAAGGTTAGGTACTATTCTAAAATCATTGTTCACTTCTTGTTTTAACATGCTGCAATGGTAATTTGTGATACCAAGTGAGAGCTATACAACAAAAACAACATATAGTACATTTATGGAGAACTAGTTTAATGCATATTAGTATTTAGTAATTTAAAAAAAGAGTATGGAAGAGTAAAATGTGTTAACCAGCTCAGCTAAAAGATTAATTATGATTTTTTTTATATAGATGGACATATTTGGGACTTGTTTTCTGCATGCTGAGGAAGAGAAATCATGAAAAAGTCATTCTTTTTTATTGTGGGTTTTTTTTCCAACTCATTGGTATGCAAAACACAAGACAAATGAGCACAGACAGGCAACATATAGGGCCACAATTTAGCCCTGAAGCCAACAACGTGTTAATAAAAAGGCAGTATAAAGCGCACAGAAGGACAAAGGATTGAGAGGTAAATGAAAGCTGAATAACATCAGGGGTGAAGTCATAAAAAAACAACAAAGGATTAGGAAGAAAAACATTTGGAGGAAAACAACATATAGATAGTGTACAACTTGATATAGAGCGAGGGCGGAAAGTAGGCCAGATAGAAGTAATTCCATGGAGGCGTGGAGAAGTGTGGGGCGGCAGAGGAAGAGGAGGAAGAGGAAGGGGGGATGCTCTCTGGAGACTGTAGCGCTTGATTCCTCTGATGCTCAGCTGGGGGTACAAGCAGGTGGGTGGGAATCTTCGTTTGGAGACGCAGTGTGGGTGGTTATGGGGGGGGTTGAGGTGGAGGGTGATTGTAGATCTCAGATTCGCCGAGGGACAGAGGAGACGGGTGTGACCTTTGCTATCAGGGAGTCACACTGGGGTCACTGGAGCATTAGGCAGTTGATTTGAGCTCTGAGCTCTCTAACTACCCCACATGAAGCTGGGATTTCTCTTTAATTCACCTATTCCACAAAGGCCACTGGGATGCTCCTTAAATAATCCTTTGCCATTTACTTCCACAGGTGACAGAGGCATCCTATGTTATGTGATAAAAAGGCACCTGACATTCCCTGATATAGATGATATGTGCTTCATGGGTACTCATGAGAATGTGAAGAACATAACAAAACTGTATTGGTCTAACAAACAATGCAACGCCCACTGCATATGCTGTCTGTTCGCAGCATTCACACATATGAGACACTGACAAAGCAAACAAGAAAAAAAAGAACAAAACAACTAATTAAGAAAGATAATCAAACAAAAGCAAGTGTCATCACCACTGAGATGAGACAGACTATGTAAATACGTATATTCCCTGATTGCAGGCTTGCCGTGACATCATGAGACAAGAGATGACTCAGTTACAGTGAGAAATATGTTGTTGATCATGTGCAAACAATCATCGATTCACCAGCGTCCGAGGCATTCTGTGGCATTAGTCACTGCATATGGTCCCCTCACAGAGTTAAGATATGATGAAGCGAGGCTCAACAGGCAGAACGTGTGTCATCATCGAAGGTGTCTCTGATGGATTCTCACCTCTGATGGGGGTTACTAGCTTACTATGTTAGCGCTGTGTAAAAGCAAATTTAAATGATACATGGAAAACCATGAAGGAGACGGTATGCAGATAGGAGCTGTCATAAAGCAAAGAGAAGGTGAAAGAAATAAAAGGTCAAGGAGCTCACATTGTTGCAAAGCACCTCATCATGCGGCCAGGGTCTGGTGCCACTAGTCATGTGTCACAACAAGGAAAGATGGAGAATGCCTGAGTCTTCCACCTCGGGGCACGACCTTTCTGACAACCCGTCTGTCAGTGCAGCACCAGTGTTGTTGCCGCAAGTGATGGGTCGGTGGATGGAAGTGCACTGACGGAGGTGGGGATGTACAACGCACAAAGCAAGTGCTTTCTGTACCCAAATAAAAACCCTCTGATCTTTGTCACCACCTCATTCACATGTGTGGCTGTTTTATGTTCTGAATGCAATGAGCGAAATCTTCAATAATACTGAAATCAATAACTTGGCTTGTCACAACAATCAATAAATCAATTCATCTCCCGATAAATGAAAACACTCAGTCATTTTGCCTCGACATACCACCATGTGCATGCATGTTTGTTTTCCTCATCTCTCCTTACTAAACAGACTGGATGACAAGAGGGTTCACTGTGCATCTTTCTTAACACCTGGGCGCATTGGTTCCATGGAGAATGAACAGAGTGAGACCTCCTGTCAGTCATCCAGTCTCTTTGTCTGAAGCAGACCCTGTGCAGACGGTATCACGGAGCCTGGTGCCACCTGTGATATTTAACTGTTACGATAATTTGATTAGTTTTGGAGTGGCAGTCTGGTGATGAATGGTTAAAGCTGCGATCGGCAGGATTTTATTTGTCATATTTGCTCGAACTGTCATGGGATTCTGAAATTCATTCAGAATAATAGGCTATTCATGAAATAGCCTATTAAAAAATCCAAATTCTCTAGCTCCCTCCAAAGCCTGTAATTGTGTTTACAAAATCACAGCGCTCCCAGTTGTGTTTAACCAATCAGGTTAGGGGGTGGAGGTAGCTGCCTGTCAATCAAAGCTTGTGCACACGCTGCTGAAAAGCCCACTCCTCCCCAGGTGCACACTTTGCATAGCATGCGTGCAAAAGTTGTCCTGGCCAGAGCAGCTTGCTTCCCGAGAGAAATGGCCGAGGAGCAGAAGAATAAAAACCTGCCAAATCCACCATTGCCAACCACTGCCTGCGATGACTAAAATGAATAAGAAGAGGACGGCAGTACAGGTTGGGGGAGGGACCTGAAAGTTGAATCATTTTTAATTTTCTGTCTAAAACTCAGAATTTCGTACACTTGCCGACTACATATTTGGCTGTTTTCAGCTGTTGTTGTTTTCATATTTCTTGTGCTACTTCGAGAATCCAGAAAGTACATTCGACAGCAGAAATCCTGCCGACCGCAGCTTTAAGAAGAGGTTCTATTGCGATGTGATATTTTGGATGTCACCATCTTGTTTTTTTTGGAACAGGAAGTGACATGAGAAGGTGGAGCCAAGCACAGCCGAATACTGAATAAGATATTTTGGGCGACAGAAATGTTACAATTACACTTTCTTTTATGCACTGAAAACATGGAGAAAGTTTTAAAATTAAGACAAAAACAACCTGTCAATTACGAGGTAGCATGTCGAAAAACATCCCCTGCTTTATGGTCTATTTGACTCTAAACAGAACTAGACGAAGACTTGAAACTAGAGATTGTGACCATCAACCCATGTATGTTTACTAAGGTAATAAATCAAGACAGAGGTAGGCTCGCTTTGTCATGGACGTCCATATAGTCACATGCATACCTGACTGGTTTTGGTGTGAGCTGGACTGCTCAAGCTGATTTGGAGGTAAAAGGTCACTTTGGTTGGACTTTGACCTGCAAAACAGCAAACCTCCTCAACGAGGGGCCAATAGCCCTTCAGTCCTGAAAGACGGCAGGAAAAGGCTGTAACAAATGATGTTACTCAAATTCTGAGCACTACCAAAACATGTCTGTCAACGTTAGAACATGCTGTTATTCATGTTCACATGTACATTTAAGAACAAACAACACAAGGATCCACACAAAAGAAAACCCTGCCTAAGCTGCCCTGCCCTGGCAGGTGCAACAGCAGAGAATAGTGAGGCAGATCAAGCACAGCCTGCACATGCCCACACAGTCTTCACACTTGCTATTGGTGGTGCATAAGTGATATACTGCTGAATCTTAGTGTTATGTATGTGTCCTCTTTGTTTAACGCTCTAATTCATGGTGTATATGTGTGTTTTGAATATTACCTACCAATAAGTCCAATGTGAAATAGCATTAACACAATACATCAAATGGCACTACTAATAATGTTTAAGGTCTTTTGCAATTTAAAATAAATATATACATAATAAATACTGAATAGACACCTTCACTGGAACTGAATAGTAACAGTTAAGTCATAACCCAACAGTTAAGTTCAAATATTTACATTTGGCTCTCTGGGTGTTTCAGGGTGTGGGCATCACTGACCACAAATTGATATTTACTAGAGCATGGATAAAGTACTTTCTGGTTTCCATTGGATTTCTATTTTTAGGATTTTGACGTAGATCCAGTATGTCCAGTCATCACCTATTGCAGGCGATTTGCAGGAGTCACACAGTGCTGTAAATTCAAATGACCTCACTCTCTTGAGCATATAATCCCAGTAAGATCAATGTGATTAACTGGTACAGTGTGGTTTACTGCATGCTACTAGAGTAACACAAGAGCAGCAACGAGACAACTCCTAATTTAGACTTTTATCAGCGAACCGTTTTTCAATACAAAGCAGAGAACAGGAACCTCCAGAGAAATGCTTTCTTAGGCCCACACCCAATGTCAACTGTACACACAATGAACTCCCAGACTTTGTCATTTTAAGTGCCTCAGTGCAGTGAAAGTGTTAAAAAATACTGATTATGAAATGCGATAGTACTTGTTAAATCACGTTGCCTGGGTGCTATGAAATGCAAGGCTCAAATTATTCCCATTTTCTGAATACTCTAGTGCAGGTAATGTTTGGTCAGAAAAGACGAAATAATCGGATTAGTTAAAGGTGCTAAACTCAATATTCAGAGCACTTAAATAGAAGAAAAAAACAACAATTTGCATGAAAAATGCAACGTGATGTCTAAAGAAGAAGAGAATGGAGTCAATCTCTCTCTTTGTGTCGTAATCAGAGTTTCTCCGTGTTTTGTTGACACATTCCGGCCTTTTGTTGCATGTGAGTGTGCTCCACTGGCTAGCTTATCACTGACGCTCTACACTGCCTTCATACAGCAGGATAACGCCCTCTGCTTCCCTCCCAGGTTAACACTACCAGCTCTGTCAGCGCTGTTGCTGTTAGCACCACTAGCTGCAAGCTGCCGCCTCAGCTGTCGCCATGCGGAGGCAACAGATATGCGCTGAATTCTGTATAGACAACCTCAAACAGTAATGTCCCAAACATGAGATGACGCATAATAGTCAAACACTTTCCACCAGAAAGATGATGTAGTGGAAGGAGGCAAACACTGTTTTATGCCTTTCTTTTTGCCTAATAGCAACAGTTTTACGTGCAGCTTTGAAGGTCACAGATCATCTTGCACATCATAAATCAGTCAGTTGAGACAGGGATCAGCTTTATGGGTGACACAATTAAGTGGCTGGCCTAAAACTTAAAAGTACACACTCCCAAATTTTGCAAAACTTTGAGCCTAGAGACGTCAAATTTAAACTGCAAAGAAATATACAGTAAATATTACACTAGTAATGAATATACATACTGCATTTTTTCATGTGTGCTGAGGTAGAGAGCCTCACATTTGCAGCAGCAATTTAAATTTAATCAAGTTTTACGACAACAGGTGCTTTTCAGGGAGGCCTCAGAGACCAGTCACAGGCACTAATCATTAAAGCATTATGTGCATCTTTGACAGCTACCCCTAAACATTATGTTTACACGCTAGTGCACAGGTGTTCTTTGATTTCAGCATTATGGCTGCCTTATGACTGCTTTACTTTCTTCGTGACAGTCTGAAACATCTGAGTCAGATGATCACGATACTATTAACATGAGCAACCTCACCCAGACTCCCTTTAAGTCCTCAGCTGTGGAGCACCAGATGTCAGAGCACCTGGCAGTCGTCACAGCAGGCTTCTCAAATCCATAGAGCTTATGACGAAGATAAATCTGATGGAAGGAGGCTCAATTACCAATAATTATAGACTTCAATCAATAAACCACAGGTACATTCAGTCTCAGCGTCCTGCTTTCTAATCATGGCTGGCACTCTCAGCATTATTGATGCTTTAAGGTTGACTCATTCTTGGCAACGTTATAATAGTTTGGGATTTTTTATACACTATAATTTAGTTTTATTTTGTTTTGACTTTTTTTTCTCTAATTCAGTTAGTTTTAATTCGTTTTTAGAGTGGGTTTGTTTTATTTTTTTCTAAATGATTAGTTTTATTTAGGTTTTTATTGTGTTTTGTATTAGTTTGAGCTTTTTCATACTTTGGATTATTTGTCAGATGCAGGATTCAAAAAAGAATATTTTAAAAAATGTATTCAGTCACTGTTGAACAACCAACTGTCCACAACATCCAGAACAGTCCACAGCAGAGCAGCCTTAATACTGCTGCTGGGGTTTAATACAGGGAGTGAGCCCGTCAAATACAAATTGAGATAGCCAAAGGTGACTGAACGAGAAATGACGAGAAGTGACGGACCGTGCCGCTAGCGCATGCTTTTAATTATAGTTTATTTATTTCAGTTAACGAAAATGTTTTTTTTCCAATTCTAGTTTTTCATCATTTCCATTAACGATAATAACTTTGGTTCTTGGCAATTTTTATAAGGGAATGGAATAAAAAAAATATTGAACTTGCCATGATGTGCATGGGGCATCTTTTGTAGGGGAAATGGTAAAATGCTTCAAAAACTGATAAATGACGACGTACATGAAGTGTGTGACGTCAACAGCCACAGAAATAGGCTATTAATTCATTGAGTTAGATGTGAAAATATGCTCGCTCTACACGCTGCTTTTCCCTTCTCAACACTTTGTTTTAGCACTGTGCCAGCTGCCCTTTGAGCAGTATAACATGCGCTGCTTCCTGTGAATTGCTTGTGAAGGTACTTTGAATCCTGCATGGGAATGAAAGACTCAGACACTTTTAATAAAAACTACTAGCGTGATGACTGCAGACTGTACATACAGTATACTGAAAGGCGATTGCGATTGGATTCCCAACGAGTGGATGTCTTCCTCATTTTACTTGTTGATATATTTAATGTTAATATGAGTGTGAGTGGTTGTCTGTCTCTATGTGCCCTGTGATGAACTGGTGGCTTGTTCAGGGTGTACCCTGCCTTTCACCCTAAGACAGCTGGGATAGGCTCCAGCCCCTCCGTGACCCTATGTGAGGATAAGCGGTAGAAAATGAATATATATATATATATATATATATATATATATATATATATATATATATATTCATGAATGGATATATTGAATATTGATCCCAACATTAATATAAATGCACATTATAGGCAACAGTAAAAATAAACATTTGATATTGTCTATACAGATCTTTTTAACATGTCTAAATCCATGGACCCTTTTTTTTCACCCTGAAATCAATGTAAGGACTGATGTAACACTTATGTTAGATAGTAACCCACAACCCACTGCCCCATTGTATCCTCCTCTTTTGCAACTGATTCCAACCTCTTGCAACACAGGAGTTTCAGTTTGCTGCGCCAGCAAACTCAGGAGAGGGGTGTGCACTTCCTGCCATCAGATTCTGCCCATATATGCCATCCTTTGATAATATCACTGATTTGAAACAAGCCATCAGAAAAATACTATCACACTATAAATACATCAACTAATGACACAATCAGTAATCACATTACTGTTATACTTATAAAGATACAAAGATACAATAGGATCTTGAGTATAAAATTTGTATTCTCTAACTTCTTATTTCTGTTTTAGTTTTGTTGCATGTGACATTTACAGCCATCTTCAAGAGCATACCAAGCTATAATGCATCCACCATTTAAAAGCCACATAATTGTTTATCTGCGTGGAAGCACTGTCTGGCCTTTTCAGATTTCAGTGGTACACTGCATTAGTGAAGCCCAAACTGGCAATTACTTGAAGATGTCTTTTGGGCAACTTGCTTTCCTACTAAATGCCATGTCTCAGTGCAGATACGCATCACTCGGCACCATGAAAACAAAATGAATGCATCACAACATAGCTGGAGCTTGGCTTTGCATTTTCAATGCAGGAAGTAGCAAATTAGCAGTAGCAAAATTTCAAATGAGCTGATAAAACATATAGTATGCATATTTAAAAGAGACTGCCGTGACAGTGCAGAGAGCACAGGGTATCATCTACATCAGCTGTGTAACGATAATGCACAAGTGGGACTATTTTTTTTTTGCACTGCACCACCAGAGGCTGTGCAAAAAGAAAGGGATGAGAAAGAAGAAGCAGAGCTGAGGCAACAAGCAGAACACTCTAGGCATTATGGGAGTAACCTGCAATTATTTTATAGCTCTTAAGATTCCTGAGCTCTTAGTCAGTGTTTACTGTGCAAGGGCACGGCAAGGCCACAAATTACAACCACTTGCTTTGGCACCAAACGCTCAACAGTCACGCACAGGCCTGAGCTTTCTCTCAAAGCAGCAGACGGGCTGAGAACAGAGGGACAAAAAGATAACGGATGGAAGGTGACCGTTAGATATTTTTTTTTCCTTTTGTTATGCGTTTCCAGAAATGGCAGCACTGCAGGCATTTTTAGACATGCACTGTGCAGTAACAGCAAACTCTATTCAATGCACTCAGTTCAGTGACAACAGCTCTTTTAATCAAGTCAAACCATGAGAAGAACAAGGCAGTCAGAGTGTAAAATAGACACAAGTGGCATTGGATCCACAGCATGGACAGCCGTTTAAATCATGATGGATAATGGATCTTGAATGATGGACACTGTTCGTGTTCATGTTATGTGTGTGTGTGTGTGTGTGTGTGTGTGTGGGTGTGTGTGCGTGTGTGTGGGTGTGTGTGCGTGTGTGCGTGCGTGCGTGTGTGTGGTGACCACAGCATTGTTTTCCAGGTCTGTGCAGAGCATTGCAAAAGACTCGGGATGTGACGCAGTGGGCTATCTTCAGCCACGACTTCTCCAAAAGCTCAACGGCTTCACAGTGGAGGACGTAAGCTGGGCAGAAAACCGCAAGAACAAAAGCCTCATGAGCGGTTGAGAAAGGAGTGCCGATTATGTGGCAACCGGAAAGGTAAGGTAACCGCAGCTGCTTATCTCTTAGAAAGCTGTGGTAGTCCACCGCAAAAAAAAAAGAAAATTTGGACAAACAAGCGTGAGAATCAGCCTGGATAACCCAAAAGGTGGTCCGTCTCCACCTCTAATTCGGTGGAGTAGGCCATCACAGAAGTGACTCTGTGTCGCTCGCCATCTTTTTTAATCTGGTTTTTAAAGGAGCAGTCATGCGCTCAGATTGATGAGATGAAGCACGACACTATAAATGCTACTTTTAAGAACTTTTTTGCTTTTATGCCTCATGGTTTAACGTGATATGGGCAAAATATGAGCCATTTTCAAACCATGAAATGCCAATTTTTGGCAAAAAATGTCAATTAACTGACCTGCAGTGATGTTTTTTAACAGGGTACATATAATATAATAAGAGTATTGGATACTGTGTTCCATGATGGTGGAATTTGTCTGTGTGTGATGCTCTTTATTTCTTTTTATTACTTATTTTTTGCAGCTGTTTATTTTGAAATGGTTCTTTTTGGAACATCAGACCAACATTGCCACAAAGCTTAGTTCAGGCACAATAGTGTGAAATTAACATACTCAAAAGAAGAATATATCATTTTCCATATGAGCTTAAAATTCCCATGAAACAGCTCTGACTCTGCATTTTCTGTAAAAAACAGTAGGCTATACGGTGTTAACAGTAGCCAACAGTTACAGTTCCAGCATTTACTGTAAATCAGTTTAATTACTAATTACTTGGTTATGACTCACTGTTGTTAACATTCTACATCTTCATCAAAAGCTCACTTATGAAAGCTAATAAAGATAATGTGAAGATTGGTTGAATCTAAATAAAAAATAAATAAAACCTATTGATTAGAATAAACAACTCCTACATAATCAGCTCTCTGAATTAATAAAAAGCTGACCTGATTGATCCCTTCATAAGCCATTTAACACTAAAATGGTGAGAAACTCTAAAACAGGCTTCAGGTTATGAGGATGGCTTTCTGTTTTTAGATTGGCCGTAAAAACTAGAATAGGAAACCCACATTGTGAAGAGACGGCAAAGAAAGTTGCCCCAGAGCAACTCAACAATGTAAATAACATGGGTGAACAATTGTTATGGCTGATCAGTTTTTTTTCATCTATTTTTTTCCATCTACAGATATTTCAGTGTTGATCATTCAGGATCTAAAAAGCCGCCATTTATGTGGGACAGTAATGCAGCTCATCCTGTCTACACTATCTGCATCATCAGATGAGACTTACCAGCAGTCATCATTAGCATGAGTCACCAACACAGCTGTTATCAATAAATATAACAAAGCATGGTGATAATATTAAAAAATATTGATTGATGTCAATTATTGAGCTCAATATCCGAGTAAATATGGGATTACTTTGTGATTTCTATTGAAAACTAGGCAAGTGTATGCAGAAATTGACATTACTCCAAATTATTGGTTTTGGAATTTATTTAGACTAAAGGTGGACAGGCTTGAAGAAAATCAAACATCATATTTTGGTTTACAGGAAGAAAAGATATTTGGATTTTGATTTATTTTTTTTAGAGAAATAGATTTACTGTAAAACAACGCTGCATTCTCCCCTTCCTGCTACTGACAGTGCCACTGTTAATCACAGGACCCACATGGCATCCACTTGACTTTTTACTTTTCATAACATCTAATTATAATCAACGATGATTTGAGTAAGTTCATTATTTTAGATTTTTGATCAAAAATCAACTGTTAAATCAAATGTAGTTTCTATGAGCTGTCTCAAGTGTTGATATTGTATGTATGTATAAAATATACATTTTGATAAAGTTACAAATAATATAAGCAAGAGAGGAAATGATGAGGAAGCAGAGAAATAACTGAGTCAGTGATGCTGGGACCACAAATGAAAAGATAGAGCAGGGAGCCCCAGGCTCTGCTTCACCCTGACCCTCCCCTGTCAGTAGCTGCATGTGGAGCTCTGAAGGTTAAAGTGTGTGTTTGTGTGTGTGTGTGTGTGTGTGTGTGTGTGGATGGGGGGGAGGGGTGAGGATGCAGGACCAAAAATAATTAGAGTAAAAATAATTAGATCTAAGTGCTCTTGCATAGACAAAAAAGAGAACACTTGAATGCTAGCGGCTCGTTGCAACCCTCCTTCAGGACAGTCCTGAAGGAAACTTAACTGACCAGAGGGAGTTGGATCCTGGTTGCTGGAAAATGAAAAATTCTAATCTGGCCTCAAAGCAACAGTTTGGGAACTACATTTATTTGCTTTCTCACGGAGGGTCTTTGAACAAAGACTGGAAACAAACAGTCTATTATATATTTATTTAGACAAAACCTGAAGTGTCTTTCCTGGATGCCTGGCAACTGCTGCCTGTAGACTAATATTTAACAGACAGATATGAGCATGGTCTCTCTCCAACTCCGTGCCAGACAGCAAATGAGCATATTTCCTTTAGAAGAGCTGAAAATTTGCGCTGACAAAGACGATAAAAACTACAAACTAACCTGGAGCATCACCATCCAATAAAGCACACAGAATTGCTTTGAGTCTAAAAAAAAAACAGCAATTAGCCTCAGTGACTGGGAAGAACAGCAGGGCAATCAGAAACTGTTAACTACAAGAGCTTTTTACTGCTTTAACAGACGCATCGTGACTGTGAACATTTCACATGTGGGGTTTATAAGGACTTAAGGATTTAAAAGGACAAAGACAGGTGATGTTCATTTTTTTCAGGTTTACACACACACACACACACACACACACACACACACACACACACACACACACACACACACAGAGCTGGTGACATGGGCCAGTGCTTGTTGGAGAAATGATGTTCAAGTGAAGCGAGAGCAGAGGGCTCAGTCACTCTACCCTGATCAATGTGGACATATAGAAGCGATCCGTCGCTGCACATCTATGTACTCCACAGGGTGAGGATGGGCAGACAGAGGGCCTGGTAAGATGCAAAACAAAACTATTCCATCTGAAAAAATCTTTTCTTATTCTCTGCCTCAAGGAGAAACCTTCCTACTGTAACCACATTAACTCTTTGAGTGCCATTGACATATCTGTACGTCATTTAAAGTCCAACACTTGAGTGCCATCCATCCATTTTCTACTGCTTATCCTCATAAGGTCACGGGGGGGCTGGAGCCTATCCCAGCTGCTTTAGGGTGAAAGGCAGGGTACACCCTGGACAAGTCTCCAGTTCATCACAGGACATATAGAGACAGACAACCACTCACACTCACATTCACACCTATGGTCAGTTTAAATTAGCCAATTAACCTAATCCCCATGCATGTTTTTAGATGGTGGGAGGAAGCCAAAGTACCCGGAGAGAACCCACGCAGACACGGAGAGAACATGCAAACTCCAAACAGAAAGGCCCCGAGCCCAGAATCGAACCCGGTACCTTCTTGCCGTGAGGCGACAGTGCTAAATACTGCACCACTGTGCTGCCCCACTTGAGTGCCATTGATGTATAAACACGTCAAAGTGTTTTTTCAGCAGCTGGCACAGGGAGGCGCTCTTACACAGCCTGTGAGTAATTTTGGGGCTTCTGGGAGATGTAGACGGAGCACAAAGAGACTGTATACGCCACAGAGATCAAAGCAGGATCAAGTGGAGGCAATTAGAGAGCAAAACAAACAGAATCTGGACAAAAAGTGGTGACTTTGGTGGCCTCTACCTCTGATAAAACAAGAATGGAACAAGGTAAAAACAAACATTTTTTTCATGATGAAATATAGTCTCTTCTTTCATTTGAGAGATTCAGTGTTTTCAGAGACATAGAACAAAATATTCTATGGGTCTAGAAATATGACTCAAAATGGCAAAAACACTGACACAAGGCACTCTCTGTTTTATAAAACGGATGGCACTCAATGAGTTAAGACCTGAGTGATATGAACAAATAGATACAGTGGGAGGTCAAAGGCCGATGTAAAATGAGAGGGTATGAGTAAAAGCAACTTCAAGTGGATGACAACCTAGAGGTCAAGGTAGGATCAAAAGATGAGACACTGAGATGGTGCCCAAGAGGACCACATGCCCTTTAAAGGGGAAGAAAACTGCCAACATCCATCTGTGTGCATTTCACCAGCCTCCCTTCATCTACGCTCTCAGTGTCCTTCCCATTCTTACATTTTGAATATGACGGGCTGCCCCCTTGAAAAAAATACAAATATAAAGTTGCATCCCCCCTCCCCCCTCCCCGAGGCTGGGCAGTGCATGCAGGAAGGTAAACATGTCCACTGTGGTGAGCTCAGACCACACGGACGCTTCGCTCCAGGTAACAGTCGTCCTCCACGGCTCTGCACCCACCAGCAACATCTCGGCATTCACGAACAGCGCAGAGTATCCGGTGTCTGAACAGATTTCCGCTTCAGTGCCAAACCTTCCCTCCTCAAGCAAGGACATCCATGGATTTGATGAGGAGGTTGATTCAAATCAGGGTCAACAGTCTGACCTCTACCTACAATACCTGGCTGATGGCTGATATTCTGTCTGAAAAGCATCACCTTTTTCCGATTTGGTGTGTTAAATTTTTTTTTTTAGGTTCCAAGTCATTTTGAGGACTTAGTGGGCGTTCAGATTGAAAACAGCCCAGTGAAGGAGAGATAAAAAGCCATTACTCACAAAATTAGTACTATGATATTTAGCAAATGAATATCTAAATACAAATACAGATGGAGAAAGGAGATGAAGTGATATAATAAGATGGATCAAAGACACGCATGGCATTGTAGGTTGCGCATACACAGGTTCAGTTCAGCGATGTTGATATGGATGTTAATAGTGATGTAAAACAGTTATATGCACACTTAAAAAACAGTTTAGCTGCAGCCTTGTGGCCTTATTATTGTATGCTCCTTGTCCTTATTAACTTCTGGTCTTGCGAGACAGAGAATTTCCCCTGCAAAACTGATCCAAATCGCGTGACCTCAGTGAATCTAGCACAAAACATAACCAACCACTGTTAACTGTTCTCATGCATGATCTTCTCTCCACAAATGACAAATGGCTCCAGCCTGGTTTGTCTCTTTGGTAAACACAACACATGTTTAAGGCAGAACGCA
The DNA here is from genome assembly GCA_029721515.1 of Synanceia verrucosa. Lineage (NCBI taxonomy): Eukaryota > Metazoa > Chordata > Actinopteri > Perciformes > Synanceiidae > Synanceia > Synanceia verrucosa. The sequence continues at coordinate 6,367,199 of CM056560.1, read as the reverse complement.
TTGAATTTAAGCGTGAAAAACATGGGCAAATCCTGCAATAAATCTGATCCTGTGTGTCAGATGTTTTATCTCTCATACCACTCTGTGGCTTTTGAGGAAAGCAAACTTCAACTTCAGCAAGAGACGAAAGACCTTTACGTTAATCAACCTCCGCCTGGTTGCACCACTGACCCACAGGCCGCAGACTGTAACGTAGTGCACATGCACACAATCACACACCCAAAGTTGCATGTATAATTTAACAAATTTGTGGGTGCAATGTTCCTTTACGGTGAATACAGTCATAGGATATATCTGACTGCTCAGTCAGGAAGCACTGTAGGAGAGAATTAATTGTGCTTCAACTACTCTGCAACATTATGGAATTACTTGCAGTGCAGAAATGTGCACTGCACAAAAAGAGCAGCCTTCAGACAGCAGTCTCAGTGACAGAACTAATTGCATGACAACTGTCAAACTGAAAATTCAGGTCATTGGTTTGGCGTATAGTACATTTGTGTTGTTAGAGTCCAGCCTATATGCTGCATAATCCCATTCCTCTCCAATGTGTAGGAGGACAAGGTGTGGGCTGATGTTCATTACTTTCCTCTCTGCGAGTCGATACTCTTTTTTAGTCTTCAAGTGCTCCCATGGAGATACTATGTATACCCATGCTGCCAAATACGGCATAATACTGTGAGTGTGTGTGTGCGCATGTGAAGCAAAGAACACATGATATGATTAGGGTGACAGAAATGTACATTCATATCCAAGAATTGGTTTCTAATAAAATCACTAAATATTACAGAGTCCTTCTTTGACAACATTGTGTCAATGGCTACACTGCTACCACCACCCACTGGTTTAAAGTGTCAGTGTGTCCGCCTCAGTTTTGAAAGCCTTTGCATAGAAACCTCCAGCTAGTGACAGCATGCTTGTTTGGAAAAAAAAAAAAAAAAAAAAAAAAATGTCACCAACAGAGCTTCCCTCGAGGCTGTACGTGGAAACTTTCCTGCCTCAAGATACACAGGTTCAAAAAAAAAAAAAAAAAAAAATGATTTGCAACAGAGAGACGAGTCTCGGTGGTCCGGGTTCTGAGAAACACAGGAGGACAACAGAGGCTGATGTGAAGCTGATGGTGGTTGCTGTTTCCCTTATGTTTACCATCATTTCCCTTCACTAACAGAGGACAGGCTGGAAAAGGCCAGAGAGCTAGGGGCTCCAGCATGAAGAGAGAGAGAGAGAGAAATGGGAGAGAGAGAGATATAGAATTAGAGATAAGGGAGAGAGAGAGAGAGAGAGAGAATTAGAGATAAGGGAGAGTGAGAGAGGGATAAAGGCAATCACTGAAGAGAGAGAGAGAGAAAGGGAGAGAGGGGAAGAGAGAGAGAGGGCTAAGCTGCCTCCAGACACCACGCGGCTCAGAGCAGATCGAGAGTGACGGGTTGCTGATTAGTCAACTCGCAGCCCCCAAGACTGGAGTCTGCACACACACACACACACACACGCACACACACACACACACACACACACACACACACACACACACACACACACGCACACACGCACACAGTTGCAGTCCAGTTCATTTCAATAAACCCTGCTATTATCACTGCACACATAAGACAAAAACATATGGACACGTGTACATATGTACAATACTCATTTTATATGGAAAGCAGGCTCATGTCAAAGAGTGAGTGGACAAAGAGTCCACATTGTCTACTGGTTGGCAATGTTTATGCATGTGCATCATGGGAAGTAGGTGTGTACCTTGATCGCGAGTCAAAATGTGTTTGGGGTTCGGTGATTAATTACCTTGAGGAGGTAGACAGGGATGTTGCTGAAGTCCCCAGGAAGCTTGAGAAGGAAACGGGCGGAAAATTCTCCGGTCTGGAAAACAAGGAACAGTGACGGACTTTAATGTACAAAGTATTGGTTATACGGTATCAACGAGTTTTAAAAATATATATATAGTACATGAGTTATTGTCTTTGCATCCTCGTGAATGCATCTTTACAGACAACAAGATGGCATGCTGATGGCAGCATATCATGACTATGAAATACATTTTTCATATCAAACATGATTGGGACTTGTCTGACACAAGTTTGTTTGTAAAAACAAACCTTATTACATTTCCTGTGGACATTTCCTCTGAGGCCTGCATCCAAAATTAAGTACAATTATGTATAGCATTCACACCTTACTTGTATCATTCTATCCCATCTCAACCTTTGACAACTGGGCATTTATGTTCTCAACCCAAGACTGACCAGGCTATAGAGCTAAACTAATGAGAGCAGTGTTTCTGCAGTACAACTGTAATAACCCTTGTTAGCAGGCAGGACATGGCAATCTGAGTTATTAAACAGTGCCTTACCCAGCTATTTTTGCGTCCGGCGTAAATCTCCATGTTTCGGCCATAGTTGGGATCCTCCAGCAGACTATCATACTCAAAGAGGAGCCTGGAGCTTTCACGTAGACGCTGGCACTGATAGTGATGGTACTGCTGGATAAGCTCCTTCACCAGCTGGAGCAAACATTCTGGGTCCCTAGCATCCCACTGGACCAAGTGCTGAGAAAGACAACAGATAAGAGGCATAAGGATAGACATAAGACATATTCATCGTTTATGTTAACAACCTGTTAAAATATGAAATCAGTACACTACTATTGTGATTTCTGTAAGCAAATGTACTGAGAGTATTAGCAGCCTGATTTGAATTTGAAATTTGGCACGTAAAGATATTTAATATGCCATCTACAGCAAACAGGGTACCAAGTTTTGAGCACATTGGAGCTTAAAGTGACAGTTACCTGTAGTGCTTTTTTAATCACTTCATATCGTTTTGGCCTAGAGATGTCTGCCTTCTCTGCACCACTGAGCTAGCTAACGTCACAGCTCAGCAGAGGAGGACGCCATGAATGTTTACATCTAGCGCTCTCATCCATAAGTAGATGTCCTTCTGTGAGGTGGAAAATTATAATGTTATGGATGACTACCAACTAGCCAGGAACTTGTTTTCAGAGTAAAGGAAAAGTCCACAGCACTCAAACATTTGTCTGAATTCACTGGAACACATGCAGCTAGATGAGAACATCTGATCAATTTAAACAACCCATTAACATTCTCAATGACACTTGAGACAACACTGGGAATGGCTGGGAGTTGATAAATAGTAGTAGAGTGGGTAGAACACGTGTTGCAGTAGCAGTAGGGAGAGTTGGGAAGACCAGAGGGGGAAAAAAGAGCCTGGAAGAAAAACGAAATGTCACAATAATAGCCTAATCCTAACACACACTACTTCCCATTACCAGATCAAACGGAAAGGGTTGTGCAAAAGGATGTCCTGTTTCCAGAGATTTAGATTGATATGGAAAAGTACTGAGTCTGACCTCTTCTATCTGCTACTTCTCTGACCTCTGTTGCCATACTGATTGCTAACTTTAGATGTCTGATAAAGCTGCAGTAGCATGGGGAAATACATATGTATATAACACTCAAACTAAAATCCATATTTGAGATTACTATTCTAATCTCACATGTCTAAATGCTCAATGATGCACAAACACTTTCCCTCCCACAATCTCAATTTCAATAATCATCACCAGCACTTGACCGACCAACTGAGGCAAGAGAGGAAGATGCAAATTTAAAGGACAAAGCTCCAATCATATGCAACCACCTGTCCCATATGAGTAAGCAGAGCCGACCAAACGTGACTCTCTACCACTCCTCCTCTCTCAAGGGGAACCTGTCCACTGATGCACAAGGAAAATGAAATGATTGTAATTAATGCAAACATCATGGTGCAAAAACAAACTGCAACATGTTGAGTCTAATAAAGACAAATGGATGGTTGAGCTCTTGGGAATGAATCCTGTGAAAGCTTTATAATGGACAAGTTCAGTGCGGAAATAAAGACCCAGGCAAAACATAACTGGCTTAATGAGTTTTGCTGCACCGTGTGGACTTTGAAATGATTGTGCTTGTTAATTTAAAAATATATTTTTGCTACCTTGAGAAAAGAGCTGACAATAGTTTTCACACATTCTCTACTTTTTTCTTTTTACATTGACATGGACTGCTTGATGATGTAACTGCAATGCCACAGTGAATGTGTAACCACAGTTCGTCATAGTAATTTGTCTTTTGTTGCCTTGGGTTGTACAGCTCTGGTTTGCTGAATACCTGATTGGCCACCACAGTTTTACATCGACAGGTTGCATTTCTCTAAAAGTTGATTATTTTCTGCCACATTCAGCTGCTTTTTTCCACAAGACCTGCAGAAGCGTTTCTGTTTTAGGCGCACCACCAGATCTGGTGTGAATGCAGCCTAAATGATAAGCAAATCAGTAGAGAGAGTCATTTTGACGTGTACTTAGTGGATAGGGAGATTAATAGGCACTGGGAATATTTTAAACATTAATTCCCATTATATGAAGGTGTCAAAGGCAAGATGTCTTTGACTTGCATTAGCTTGTCTTGCTGACTGTCTGTCTTTTTGTTTGCCTGTCTGTATCAGCCTAATGATAAAGAAAGCTTCCATTGTTTTAGCCTCCCCCTGTCGCCATTGGTGAGGGGTCTAAACAGAGACAGTGACCTCATCGTCCTGATCCACCAGTGGTTACCAGCAATGCCGGGATTCCCGAAACGAGGGGGCGATGCAAACAAGGATGGGCATTGTCCAAAAGGGGTAGACAGCGCTCCGGGGCAGGAGCGAACTGAAACTGAGGAGAGACTGAGGAAGTGCTGTGTCAGGATTGTGACACAGAATATCAGCAAAACTCCACTGAGAGGAGGAGAGGCAGGGAGGAAAGATCAGAAGTGGGACAGGGGGAAGGAAAAAAAGGCTGCAGAGCTCAGGCAAGTAGGCCAAGGCCATGATAACAGACTAGAGAGTCCTTTTCCTTTCAGTGGTAGGTAACAATAGCACTGTAGGCAAAACAGAACTTTTTAAATTGAAATATGTGAGGTGGGCTGCAGTACAACTGTATTAAATACAGTTGGACTGAGAGAATTGTTATCCCTATGACAACGGTTATTCAGGCAAAGAGAGCAAGAAATGTTCCTGTATGTTCAGACAGAAGTGTGCAGGAGAAACACTCCCTCGGTAATTACAGCCAAGGCTTCCTCGTGCTCAGTAGTTAACCTCAGCTGCTCCAGAGCTATTCACTGGCCAATGACAGAGGAGCTCAGCTTGTATTAGGCGACTCCCAGGTGGAGCCAGGTTGACTTCTCCCAATATAAATTAAGATTATTAAGAAGCTGCTACTATCCAATAGTTGATAATCCAAAGACATTTCCCGAAAAACAGAAAAAGTCTACCTCTTGGTGACACCAGAGGTCAGAAGTCCAAATCATTTACCGGACAAAAAAAACAGAACATTAATGTTCTGTTAGTCGCCTTATGCTGGGAAAGTGGGGGGGGGGGGCAGATCGGTGTCTCCATACAGTCTATGGTGTCTATGAATATGAGGGGGACATGTCCCCCCATCCTCAGTGCCATCTGCGAGCATGAATGAAGGCAATCTGAATTCATCAGGAAATCATTTATGAAGTAACGGACAAACGCACCATACTGTAAAGGTACCTGCATTATTTATTTATAAAATAATGCACTAGAATATCAGCTACTGCCAAAAGTAACAGCATTAGCAACAGCCTTACAATTAACACATTTTTGCCCAACACTGATCATTACCAACCCTATTGTGGCAAAAAAAAAAAAAAAAAAAAAAAAAAAAAAAAAAAATGGCCGATAACAGGAGAGTGCTCTTGGTTCATCTTGAATTGTACAGAATGTTCTGGACTTATCAAGGTAGCACTTGTATGCTGCAGCAAAGCATTGGTTAAGCATAAAGGGAGAGAGAGTGAAAAGCACTGAGCCAAAAAGCAACGTCTGTGTGTGCGTTTGTGTGTAGACGTGCGTCTGTACAGACTCTTCACTGAATTGATTTTATACGCTCTGCTGAAGGCTGTGTGTGCCAAAACAAATCTATGTTTTTTTTCCTGAATAGGATAAGCCCTGCAGAAAATGTACACATTTGATACATAAAACAAAACAAAAGACGCGATGGTCGCAACCTAGGCTGTTTGAGAGCTGAGATTTAACATTTGATGAAATTAACTGAAAAAAAAAAAAAAATCAAATACATGCCTTGATCACTCTGTGTGGAGGAAACGTAGTAGTGTTTCGTAGGGCTTTATCCACAGGGGGTATATATCATAGCCCTCACCAATATTCCCTGGTTCAATCTGGACTTTATAATCCGATTATTTTTGAACACAACACATTGGTTAAACCTGTGTCACATTATTAAGCCTAAACTTGGCTTATGATAAAACCTTTCACCTCTAATACAAAAATCACTGATAATTTCCATTTTTGAAAAGAGACGATATCCGTAAGGAAGGCAACGTATAATCATATTACCTTAAGATATTAGGGTCTGATTCAATATTAATGTTGAAATCTGCACATTAAAAATATATTGGATTACCATTACCATCTAGCATATGCCTTATAAAAGAAAATGCATGCTCTTTCTGCATGTTTCTGTTTGTTTGTTCTTGAAGGAGAATTAATGAAATAAAGTAATTCACAAAGACACATTCAGTGTGTAGTCGAATGAATGCCTAAGTGATACATGGCGAGGGAATATTTCTCTTTTTAAAGTTTCCACAGTCAGTTTTGAACATGATTAAGGTTACATCCACGATAATACATTCTGACTGCATATACACAACTCCAGTGTTTTAGATCCCCTCACAGACCTTGTTTGCCCTTGTTTCAGTTTGAAAACTCCCTGGGTCATGTTTTGTCTGGAAAGGCTAAAATGGTTACTTAACGGATTCATCACGCTCCTATCACTTGACCCTTTTTCAGAAGAAAAATAACAACATTATCCATGAATACTATGGTTAATTTAACATGGCTAATGACTAACAGGCATTGCTGACCTTATTGTTTGTGCTAGTTGTTGTTCTGCTGCATTTTATAATGCTACTACTATAATGCTACACTGCATTTTATAGAGCTCCGGCAGTTGACGTCAGACAATCCCGGCATGCAACAGTTAAAACCAAAATGCCGCCATACTGGCAGGAGGGCGCTCTGTTCAAACTACTGCCAGGGATCTCACCGCTTGCAACAAAACACCCATAAATGTTTCTAGGAGATAAGGTGGATGGCTGTTGTGCCCCTGCACAGCCGAGGACAAGCAAAGGGAAGCTAAATTTGCAGGATTCCATAAGATCCTGAATGAAGACAGATGGATAACTGCCATAAAACAAGAAGTGATTATAAGAAAACAGAGCTGTGGGAACCAGCAGGCAACAGATTCCACTTACAGTGACCACTTTAGGTACAGTATCCACCGTCCCCTAAACTTTATATCTGATTTATTACCGCCGCCAAGGAGGTTATGTTTTCACACGGAGTTTGTTTTTTCGTTTGTGGGTTTGTTGGTTTGCAAAATAACTAAAAAAGTTGTGGACGGACTTTGACGAAATTTTCAGGGTTGGTCAGAAATGTCTTAACTTAAAACTGATTAATTTTTGGTGGTGTTCCATATTAAGTTAGGCCACTTCTGGCCAATCCTGGAAATTTCATTAAAAACCCTGCAAACCAACAAACCAAAAAACAAACAAATAAGCCCCAAACAAATAGTGCTACCACCGCAAACGTGCAAGCTATTATTCCAGCCGTCTTCGACGATTCCTGTGTCCAGTGGCATTATCAGCCCTACGCTAAGCTAACATGCTTATAACATCACAGTAATATGATGTTTATCGTGGTGTGAGTTTAGTGTGTCAACATAACAACATTTGATAATGAGTGCTGAAAACAAAATACAGCAGAGGCTGATGGGAATGTCATTAGTTTTGTCAGTATTTGGTCATATACCAATGTACTGGAAATGATGATGGCATAAGATTTAAATCACCAAGGGAATTTGAATATATGTAGCAAATACAATTATTGGGAAACATCAATGGAGTAAATATTTCATGGCAATGCATCCAAAAGTTCACTCTAAATCAAATTCATCAACCTGTTGGTTGCCCTAGAAGATCACCACTGTCGTTAGAATATATCCTTCTGGGTCTTTGAATACCTGCTGCAAATGTATAATGCATATAAATATAAATAAATATATAAATAATGCATATCTGGCTAAAAACAACCTACCTTGTAGTATTATCAGAATGCAAGAAAAACTTCTTTTTACACACTGAATGTGACTTACTGCTTCAAATCATCCAAAAGGCATTTCACCATTTGTAAAAAGCAATAATTTATTTAAGCTGCTATTTGAATGAGTCTAAAGTACTGTAAATATTTTGAGGATAAGGAAAGAACTCAACAGAAACAGTGTTTTCCTTTAAGAACAAAATGTACATCTAAATTGGGCATCTTCACACTGAATAGACCCAAGTTGACAGAATTATGTCTTCCTGTGCCATCCGTATGTACCATCTCTGATCCAATATTTATCTTAGGCCAATGAGAGAACGACTGGCATCTGAAAATACAAGATAATTATATAGGCCAAGAGAAGATATTTGTTTTTACGTCTTAAATGTGATTTTTATAGATGCTGGCAACCTGATCCAATAAATCGCTGTAGACTTGAAAGTGTGAGGCATTAAAAAACTCCCAAGTATTAAATTAATCTCTGTTAGTCTCTAATTCAAGTGTGGGCTCACACCCTGTTTCGCCCCCGGAGAGTGCCAAGTCTAAGATCATGCTAAATTGCTCTTGTCATGTGTTTAAGACACTTGGCATTCTCAGCCCAGTGTTTTTTTTTAACTGTGATCTGTGTGGTTTGTAATCCAACAGCGAACAACTTGTTGACACAAATAGCCCTTTTCTGACTACTTTTAACGTGCCCAGCACCAATATGCTCTAAGAGGACTGATAATATTGTCCCATCTTAGTCTGTTGCCAAACTCCTTTCCACCAGCCATCTCTGGTAGCAAACAATGGCCTGCCTACTAAAAGCATTCCCAGACCTGTCAGTGAGCCCTGCCAGTAATAAACGCTAATAAAATCTGGAATGCATTATTCCCTAAAGCGGGAAGGAAGCAGGAGCAACAGTTGGTACACTATGCCCAGGTTGACATGTAATCCTGCTTTACGGGCCGTCTGAGGTCCATTGTTAGAGCAGTAACAGGGGACGAGTTGAAGCAGCAGATAGGAAGGGCTCACCAATGCTTGGCATTCAGGATTACCAGGGGATAACGTGAAATTGGGAATGTTTCCTTTTCCTACGCGGAATAGTGCTTAGATTGGCTTTACACTCCATTTTCTTAGTGGGAGTAGTCCTGATAGCTAAATTACAAACAATGTTTCATTGTCTGAAGCGCAACTTCTCTGAGGAGTCTTAATTTTCTAAAGTAAGTAGAAAAATACTTAATTCTTACTGTGAATAAATACATTTAATCTAAACAACATTTAATTTAAGTGAGTGATACGAAAATGATCACAGATATAGATCTATATGCCAAACCAACTGGCAGATGCAATATCTTTCCATGATATGGAAGCATGTTAATCTTTCTCTGTTTGAGCTAAACCTATAACTTGTTCAGGAAATTGACCCAAATGACAACAAATTGAGCCGATTAATGGTGACAAACAGTCCACACAGTGCTATACATTTCTGGATCATGCCAGTGTAACAGACTCTGCTTCTGTACCACATAGCAAAGTAGTGCAGGAAGGATAAGTGGAAACATGTTGATGTTGTATCTAGAGAGGCCATCAAGGACAACCCCGAGGTCTTGAGCGCATACTCTCACAGACTTGGAAAGATGCAAAACACTGGGAAACTCCCAAAATGTTTAGCGCCTGCACGCATCACCGGACAAGTCTAGACCAGACAAATGATACACGAGGAACAAAAAGGGGACAGAGAGGCAGACAAATGGTATATTAGGCCAGTAAAAGGAAAGGTACAATTAGAGATAACTGTTGTAATGTGCTGTATCCAGAGTGTATTTCTGGTTCTTTGGCCTTTTCAGTGACACCTAGAGTTCCACTTTAAATGTCTTTCATGTGTTGAAAAAATTAGGGAACTTTTCCCTGGGCAAAAGCTGGGTTCATTTTCAGATTTGTTTTGTTTAGGTGTTGCTGCTTCTGATTTCAGTGTGGCTGAAAATATCTCATATTGTTTCATTTTAAATAATTGCAATGCCTTTACATTACAACACATTACAAAATTTGGCATCTTCAAATCGTGAACTTAAAAATGTAAAATGCAACCATAAAGCATTAGCGTTGCTGCAGTTACATTAGCCTTCATACCATTATGTCCATCCTTCATACGATGAACATATTTTGAACTTGCATGATACATTTTGATTATCCAGCAGTCATTCTGACATTGAGTTGTGCTTTACACGTCATATCTAAACCACAACCAGAATAATGTTAGCATAGCAACAGAGCTAACCAAGTAGCCTACATGTTAAACAAGATACAGTTATATATTGTAAGGTAGACATATTTATATCACACTATGATATATAATGTTGTATCACACAGCTCTAGTGTACAGAATGTCTCAAGAAAACATGGAAGGTAGAACTTTTATGATTACAGAACAGTGCATCAATCCCAAAATGACCATACCGCCTAAACAGAAACAAGCAACACACAGTACACCATCATAACTGTCACACAGGCAGCAGTATGTGCACTAAATTTTAAGACGTTTTCATGTCATACAAACATCATTCAACAGATTTATGATTCTACGCTATCTTAAAATTAAACCTTACAGTCGTGGTTTCATGAATTAGGGAAGAAAAAAAGAACCACATTTCACAACAATACATCTTCTACGCAAGAGATTTAAGTCATAAGAAAAAGTGCTCTCCGCCTTCCCTCCTTCCTTTCCTGCTACTGTCTTTGTCATATCCTCCTCTCTGGTCAGTTTTCCCAGCAACTGCTGTATTCCTACTCACTATTAGACTGCAATACTAACTGGAATAGGGTGTGTTGTAGATGATAAGCCACTGAGAAAAAGTCTGGAAATAGATGTAGTTTTGATAAGAAATTGGTGATGAAAGCTGGCTTGATTTATTTCCTCAGATACTGTGGTGAAGTACAGCAATGTTTGCTTAGTTAATGGTTGAAATGGAAACAATATGATTCAAAGATTACCACAAACTGCAGAAACAATCATATATTGTTTACGGTTTGTGATCAATATTTATAACCAATATCAGTATTTACAACCATGTCAGAAACATCACACACACTTTTTCACAGCCATGTAAGTGTGTCAACAAAGCCAGTCCAACAACATTATTTCAGTTCCCGTGGTAAAATCAACATTGCATGTTCTATACTATTTAAAACTTTACAGTCTCTCCATGTTCACCACAATTAAGTAATCGCTTACATTCCGCCTTTTAACTACTGACTGGAATCAATTAAATCTTTAGGTTAGACAGCTATAAATATGTCAGAGTGGCTAAGTAATGACTATGGTTTCATTTCAAAATTTATTTCCATGCTAAAAGTAACAATAGCTCGCGCTCTGCCCAAAATCAGCCCTTTAGACAGATGTATGACTTTCCACAGGCCTAACAGCATTAGATAGATGAAGCTAGTGTAAGAGTTAACATGAGTGGCCAGTTAAAACAAGCCTCACAGCATGTGCATCAAAGCACTCTGAGGTGGAGAACTGCCCTGGTGGCCTATTAGCCATGATCTGGATGCCATTACGGCCACATTTGCACTTACCAGTGAACCCTTGCACCCTTGCAACAATGCAAAAGTGAACCTCAAGAAATTTGTGGCTGACTTTGCTCATATTCCACGGCTCATGTAACTGTTCTGTTATAAAACTGATCTGTTATTTGAGGGACATGAGGTCTCTCATCATTGAGCTGGAGTCACTTTTATTCCTCATGCATTATGGTTTAAATGTTGAAAGGGCTTTTCTTAATAATCACTAAGGTTCGAGGCTTTCCTCATTATATTGGCTGTCGTATTTCATGTTTAAGTGATTGCATCTTCTGAAGATCGATGATTTAGCTTACTATTGCTTTAAAATTGACTTGTAATCAAATCAAACTCCTGTCTTGCATGTTAAGTTGATAATCAGACTATAAACGAGGAGTGTCATACAAAAAAGGAAGTCTTGGCCTGATATATGCTAGGTGATTGGTCATCAGACTGATAGCTGATGGGGTCCATCTAGAAAAACAAATACCAGTTTTAATATGAAGGAATTATAACAAACTGGTAAGTCACGTGACAATTAAAGCTAAAAACAATGGATGTCATCTAAATTGATTATATTGACAACTCTCAGAGATATCAATCAGGGTGAACAAATGTAACATGAGGATTCTGACCATTATTTATTTTCTGCTAGCCTGTCTGCTATACCTGTTGGTAAGATTTAACAGCTATCCAATGACAAGGCAGGAAGTAGGTATGACTGTTACTGACCAACACACTTAACAACAAATACAAGCAATACTTGCTCGGTCATAACATGGAGTGGCATATGACTCTGTAATAAATAATTAAAAATAACCCAAAATAAAAAAAACTATACAGTATGATACCAATTATTTTTGCCATTACACATTTGTCCCATTACACTATAAAATATGGCAAAACTACAAACAAACAAAATGGACAAACTGCTTTAAGGTGGACGTGACAGTCAGACTGTAAGCTGCTGCTGTGAGTCACAGTAGCGCTTCCTCTTGATGACTGACTGACTGACGCTGGCTTGCCATTTACCAGAAAAATGTGCTTACGATCTGGCACCTGGTCACTTCAATTTATAGAGAGTGACACCAAGAAACACCCCAAACACAGAATTATAATAAATGAATAAGTAGTTAGCTATTCATTGTCCCGTTAAGGGGGAACTTGTCACAATGGTATATATAGTGGTATATACCTAACCTACTCAAAGCCTGGTGACAGCAGGGAAAAACACAAGGCTAAACAGAGAAGCTAATGATACCCTTGGCCAGCTGTAAACAAGAGCAATGTGTTGCTGAGACATCAAGAATTCAACCAGGCACTGACAGAGGACCTAAAATTAGCCTAATGTTTACCCCCAGAGGATGAAGAAGGCTGGAAAAATATTGCTTGTGAGGGTCAAATGTGAAGGGAGCTTCCTGTAGATTTTTATCTTTTAGCAATAATTTAATTATCTGTATCAACTGATAATGTACTGTAGAGTATTTTATTTTGTTTAAATACATAGGTCAGTTGTTTCTTGACTATACTGTTTGTTGTACAAGTTGCCAAAAGTTAACCTGGTCCCTTTGTTCTGAAATGAATCATCCTACAATTCCCACTGCCAGTGCTGATGGTCAACATTTCCCAGGGGAAATGGGGGAAATTTAAGGACTTTCTGGGAATTGAGCATTTTAAAGAGTTAAAGGGGAGGTTGTACTTACTGAACGTGTGCAGGAAAAAAAAAACAGTGGGTAGGAGAGGAGGCAGAGAAAGCAGCTGAAAGCATGAACAGTAAAACACAGCAAGAATATAAGTGAGGAAAATAAACATGCAATGCTGCTGCCAAGCACTGGCTCAGCAGAGGTACTTCCCCTTATGTGCACAGCTGGATTTGTGAGACAGTGAGCAATACTCCCCTCTCTTCTTCCAGACTCTGACACCAGCAGGGGAATTTAGCGTCTCTGTGCTAGGCCGCTGCAAAAATAGCATTGGATAACTGCATGGGAGTAACTTTACAGCACTGATGTACTCGGCTGACTGCAGATCTCCATCAAGACCTGATAATCTCAGGAGTCAGAAGTCACTGTTCTGTTCTGAGTCGATGACAGAATATACATTACATACACATGAATAGACATTCATTTCCTCGTCAACAAGTTTTTTTTTTTTTTTTGATTTGATTGATTTAGAACTAACAGGAGAGTTTTTGGCACGTATCTAAAGGAATTACATGACATCTGCACTCCCTGATTTATGTTAAATAAATCAATGTTCAGTACAAATACAAGACACTTGAGTTCGAGTCTGCCAAAGACTTAAATTATCAACCCCAACTACAATTTTCCCTAAACTTACAGCACCAGCGTGCAACATTGCAGGGAGTCTATTTGCAGAAATGGATTATACTATTAATAAGTATGTTCTCTTTAGTGTATAATCTCCTGAAAATGAGTTAGGTTGTGTTTTTATAATCTCTCGAATGAGACGTTTATAGCTACATATGGTATTAGCATATAGCTAGTTCTCTTCATGGCTGCAATGTTTCTACAGTACAGCCTTAATTGTTACACACTGCTCCTTTAAGCTTGAAAATGAGAGGTTTCATACCAAGTCCAATTTCTTTTACTTAACTGGAGGTGTGTTATTCTTTCCTGGTGTTTTGACGTAACAATGTTGTCCTAAAAAGCTTAAAGTTCACACAGACCAAGTCCAAAATCACTTCAAATCCACTGTCTTTGTTAAGTAACAATTTCAGAATACCTCTGTAAAATAAAAATCTGTAAATGATCAGAATATATTACAGAGTATTCCTTTCTACCTTTGAAAAGAAAATTGCAGGATCTAACTGATAAAACAATTGATTAGTAGTGAAAATGATGTGTGGTTAAAACATGTATACAAATTATCTAAAACTTACTGGCATGTCGTAAGCACTCTCTGCGGTGTGGCTGCCTGTATTACAATAAACCACACCTCATTTGAAACTAGACAGTGCTGATGCAATCAGTCCTTCAGAACCAGCTCTCATGCGAGACATACAATTATTTACAATGTCGAGATGCTTTCATCTCACCATTTATACTGGGTTATTTGGAAACAAAGATGTGTTAATCGTCAAAAGTTGTAATTATGATTTCCCCGTAGGTGGATTATTATGCACTTCATAACACATTTAATCAGCGTGTCAATCATCTGAGTGTTGGGTAATCTACACTCACCGGCCACTTTATTAGGTACACCTTGCCAGTAAAAGGTTGGACCACTTTTTACTTCAGAACTGCCTGCCTTAATTCTTAGTGTCATACTTTCAAAAAGGTGTTGGAAACATTCCTCACAGATTTTGGTCCATATTGACATGATAGCTTCACTCAGTTGCTGCAGATTTGTCGGCTGCACATCTATGATGAGAATCTCCATTCAAAGGTTCTATTGGATTGAGATCTGGTGACTGTGGAGGCCATTGGAGTCCAGTGAACTCACTGTCATGTTCAAGGAACCAGTTTGAGATGATCTGATCTTTGTGACATGGAGCATTATCCTGCAGGAAGTAGCCATTATGCTATGCAGATGCTCGGTTTGAAATTTTGACCACGTCTACACGCCTAAATGCACTGAGTTGTGGCCATGTGATTGACTGATTAGCTGTTTATGTTAACGAGCAATTGAACGGGTATACCAAATAAAGCGGCCAGTGAAGGTGTACCATCTTCTTTACAGGTACATGTTCCACACAAACCAGTGCGATCCCTTTATCCTGTTTAGGCTAGCTTGCTCATGAATCATGACTTGATAGACATAATAGGATTGTCAGATAACCAGTGAGTCAAAACAGTTCATGGCATCATGAAACATATCCAACCATCCATCCATCCAGAACATCCATCATCAACCGCTTAACCTATGTAGCCTATCCTAGATGTCATAGGGTGAAGTTTATCACCAGTTCATCACAGGGCACACAGACAACCATTCACAATCACAGTCACACCTACAGGCAATTTGCCAGTAGCCAGTAGCATGTCTTTGGATGGTTGGAGGAAGATTTGGTACCGGAGAACATGCAAACTCCACACAAGGCCCCGGGCCGGGACTCGAGTCTGGAACCTTCTTGCTAGCCACTGTACCACCGTGCCACAGGCAAATTTTATACTATCGAACAGTGCACACCCATGGTGTACCCTTTAGAACCAAAATCAGCAAATATAGTACATGCATCTTTGTGGAGAAACTGTTCTAAAGATATGTCAATAAAATTAATCTATAAAAACATATGAGTGTTTAAACCAGTCACTCATTCAAATTTGGTGGAAACAAATTTGGAGCAATGATCAAGTGCTGCTTGGACAGAGACTGGGGCAACTCTGAGATGACAAAGAGTCATAGCAGTCACGGCATCGCACCCAAAAAGGAAAATTAGCACGTCCAGCTGAGTGTCATGTCTCCATCACTGTCCATTGGAGCTGGAACCAATAAACACCTGTGACTACTGCAAAGTCATCTGTACTGGAGACACAGACTGTAACCTTTCCCATTAAAGACAAAAGTCATGATGTTAGTAGCTTTTTCTGTCCAGTGGGAAAGTGGCTTAAGTGTGTAAGTGGCACTTCTTCAACTCCTTCTGGGATCAGTGAAGTTATGATCCGTCTGATATTTAGGACCACAGGGGAGAACAAAGCAATTTAGCAAATAAATGAAAAGAACAAATCATGTGCTGTTTGTCTTGTGCAAACAAAACTATATTCACTGTAAAACAAACTGCATTTTAAAGTCTTCTAGAAAAGCAATGATTGTCAGATACTCACTGGTAATTCTGAAGGTTCAGGGAGAAACTCTGCGTCTTCCCCAAAAATAAAATCCGGAGGCAATTCTGGATACTGTGCATTGAATATGATATCCCCTGGGAGAACGGAAGGAAAAGGGATTACTTGACTGACGACTAACATGGACAACGAAGTCTAAAAAGCTTTTTTGCTGATGTCATTGTGTGCTATAAAATGACCACAAGCTTTAATCTCAAATGAGCTCATTTTCATATAGTTACACTCACTCTTAGCATGTCACTTTGTGTCCAACTGAGCCCTAAAATGTCATTTTCTTAGAGGACATGTGGCATATCTAATTTTAAGATAGAGAGACTCATTTTTCAAACATTATATTCACCTGGCTTGAATCTGACATGTAACAGCTTGTTAAGGGAGCTGTTTTTTTCGGAGGCTGCCTTAACAACCTCATGAGGTGAACTGGAGCTCTGGGGTCTTTTAATTCAAGTACATACAGTAATGAGCAAACCTGACATTTGAAGCCACTCAAATCCTGCCGAAAGAAGTGAAAGTAAAAAGTGTAAATATACTACAATTAATTTAAAATGAATAATGTAGAGAAAATAAAATACAAAGACTGGAAATGGCCCCCTCTGAGGCAAGGACAGGACCATCATAATGTGATCACATATAGAGCACTGCCTGTGCTGGTTCACAATGTTCTGATATTATGTTACACAAGTCTATTTGTGTGCTGTAAGACTGTTCTGTTCTGCTTTTTTTTTTTTTTTTTGCCGTTCCACCCGCGGTAAGAGGAGGCATACGTACACATATGGAAAGATTTTCCAGGGGAGAAGAGTCAAACGAGGAGACGAGAGGCTGGGCTGGAAATCTGTTACAAACCACTGGCAGTCTGTCAGAGACGTGCTGGCAAGGTTCCAGAGGGAAACAGAGGTCTTTGGAGTACAACCCTTGCAGGTCACATAGGCTTTTAAATATTGCCTTCATGCAGCCTGAGACAGCAGTGAAACATGTAGTCTAGTCACTGCATAACGTGCCTCCTCACAGTCTCGCTTCTATTTCAGCCAGATATTTTATTGAGGTCATAAGGACTTAATATGCACAACAACAAAGGCCACAAATTGTTATTTAGCAGCGCCAGCCGCAGCGGTGAAGTGGAAGAAGGCTGGGTTTGCTTAGCTCTGTGCAGAGTGTGCTGTGCTTTTTGCACGCTATCAGTAGGCAGGTCCACAGACTGGCAGCAGACAGCAACCTGCAGCCCTGCATCCTTGATTAAACAAACATTCATCCTCAGGCCAAAGCACAGGAAGGTACAGCTGCAGAGATGTGGCATGCCACCAGCACGCTTTTTTTTGTTTTTTCCCATCAAGATGAGCGGTATACTGAACACTGTTGGTGTTATCACCCTAATGATAAAGACAGTGTAGATTGCATGACTCTATTACAATATATAACCCTAATTCCACATGGAAGTACCTTTTGCATTATTCTTGTGTCGCATCTTTTTAAACCTTGCATTCACACATTCCTCGAGTATAGCCACAACATCCTGAAATATATCACATTCTTTTTGGCATGGACAAATTTTTTGCACAAATTGCAAAATAATCTGTGTACTTCCCCTTGTAAGATGTTTTTCCCCTCAAGCAGCACCAAGTAAAACTTGAATTTGAGTTTGGCATTTCATAATGACAGACTCAGGCTCCATTAACTACAGCTTGTAGACATATTACATTTATTATTTACACCTGCACATCAAAAGTACTTTTGTGAACCCTCTCAAATGAGAAGCCATCTGTTGATCAAACCAGTCAGCTACATAAACCTGTTTCACCACTCGAGCTGTCAGACCTGGCTTCCATCCTTGACACAGGTGAGAATAAAGGTTGGAGAACCTGTTTGAAGCTTTGATAAATGATAATGTGAAACATTAGGACTCAGAGTAACTTATATTCCTGCAAGTAACAATGTGATGTCTACCCGTAAATGTCTATGAGTGGACTACTTTTGGTAGAAAAGGGGTACCTGTGTCCTCCCACGCCTCCTGTTTCCAGCTGTGTACTCTTATCTCATGTTTTACGAGTCTTGTGTCCTCCTGTCCTGTGCGAGTTTGTCTGGTCCATGGGTCATTGGTCAAGTTGTCACCACATGTCACTTTATGACCCCATTTGCTATGAGCCTGTTAAGTCAAGCTGCATCCAGTTCGGCATCCTCGTAGAGAGCGCTTTCCAAGAGTGTCTTAAGCCCTCTTGGCATCCTGGGTTGCTGAACTAATGTTTAATTTAAGGATAGCTTTTTCTCTCCCCTGAGTGACTTTTTTGTTTCTTTATCCAGATTAGCTGCTTTACACTCTGTCTCTGAGTGATAGTTTGTCTAGTGCCTTGTTTGAATAAATATGTTTGATCTGTCTATCCTGTCTGAGAGTTGTGTTGTGTTAAAATTTATTTAGTAGATTATTATTTTTTTTTTCATGCTGAATGACTTATTTCTGAGAAACTTATGAGCAAGTCTGGTAAATACAGGCTTGAAAATGATGCTTTTGCGTGATTCTATGTGGAGAATCTGAATTTCACAGATTTGTTGACTTAATCTAAAAGGGATCAGCTGGATAGGTTACTCAAGTATTTCCTTGGTCGAGTACAGCCCTCAGACACACAGGTCTGACATGGGTCTTGTGAGTCATTAAAAAACATGATTATAATCACTTGCCCATTGGTTAATTTAGGAGGCCAACTCATACGGGAGATTCTCTGATGTGGGGACTTGATTCAGACGTTAGAGACCCTTCCAGTAAAAGTTCTGTAGCACCAACATGTTTACTGGTACTATTTCACTGATTAGGCATCACCATAATTCCATCTTGTTTTTGGACTTGAAGGGTGCATTTGTTCTTACTTATAAAACCTGCAATTACAAAACATTCCTATGGTGCTGTTCAGTTAATTATGTATTTTGTTCAAGTAATACAGAATGTCGACATGGTATTTTTATCTACAACCCTCTTTCTAATCAAATAGGAATTGTCACATTGTGTGTGAACATTTCCACTGTCTTCACGGAGACTCTGTGCATAGTTCTGGTTATTTAAAATGGTTTATAGTGCCTGAAATATGTGGATATCTTTTTTCCAAATGAAATCTTCAAACCAGCATACTTTACGACACAAGTCGAACTCTGAAAACTAAGCAAGGTTGGATTTTATCTGAAATATAATTAATTCAATTTTTCTCAAAGTGCAGACCCATATTGCTCCGGACTATGAACCAGTTAACCTCTCTGCAGAAGGAAACCTGCTAATTGTACAAAAAAAAATAACTAACGGATGACAAAAAATATTCAAAATGGTCTAAATTGCTCAGTCAGTGACTGATCCTCAATTTGTGTTTGGTGTAAATAAATCGAGAAACATACTTAAAAAAAAAACAAACAAAACAAAAAAAACAAACAGCCGAGTCTGGTTGTATAACTGGGAGGATCCTGAGCTGACCTCTAGTTCTACATTTGCTACTAGTTTGTGACATAACAAGGCAAAGCAATGTTTGTTTACTGTTTCTCTCTCCCAACTGTTATCTCAGCAACCAACAATAACAATGATACAATAACAAATATCAGTAGCTTTTCAACCAACATCAGAGACTAAACTGTTCAGATTCTTTTGATAATGGCAAATAGTAGAATGGCTCGTTTACTTACATTTCAGGGTTTCTCCAGCATAGGGGATGTGAAGTTTGAAGCGATCACAGCAGGGACCAGGGGTCAGAGATGTACATCTGAAAATGGGAGTTAATGAAAAGATGTAATGAATCTGAAGTCTGAAAACTCTGAAGACTTAATAAGGCCTGTCTGTCTCCTAAAATGTCAGCTGGCTGTTAAGTTTCTGCCCTCATGTACAACAAAATAAATACTAAACATCCTTCACTGTCATATATAATATATATACATACATTAATATAAAAATACAAGTGATCAATGTACTGTGACAGACAAGCACATTTATTACAAAGATTAATATCCAGTGAATGATGAGGCTCAACGTAAAAGCTTTGTTTACATTACATCTTCAGATATCTACACTTGTCATCTCGTAAGTGTATTGGGTTAAATGGCGAGTGAAATGATTGTGAGGTGTTGTTGTCAAATGTTTATATCAGAAAATATCTAATAATCTCACTAAATGGGTCTAATTAGTATCAGTTTAGAGGTGGGGAACAACATTAAAATAGATCATCATTCACAGAAATCCTTCAAGTGCAGATTTGTAGTGGCAAACCATATGTCCAAAAACATTTCTCTACCGTACTACAGTTCTAATTGTCCACATACTGAAGATTACTCACTATGAATGTGTATATCATGTGAAAATATGTAGCTTTAGCTTTGATACTAGAAGCAAAAGTGCTTCTCACCCAGTTTTGAGGTCGGTGACACGGAGGCAGTTGGTAGAGTCCAGTCCTACACGACCGTTCCTCACCACGCTGGACAGCAAGGGCCTCAACTCGGGTGAGATCCGGTGCAGTGCAACCTCAGGGGACATGTTGTTCATTTTACCTATTCTGAGGAGTCTGTGGAGATACAGCAACCATTTACATGAAATGCTTGAATTTGAATTGACTTAAAATAGTATTCAGCAAAGAAAAAAACATTTTTGTACTGCATAGTCAAAGAACATGGGCTAACATCACACAGGTCATTTCTACTCATTTCCTGGTATCGTTTGCATGAATATCAAAATCAGTTTCCTGATCAGTGAATAGTTATTCTGATAAATAATGTTTTAAATATAATACGTAGGCTGACAGAGTATGTTTATTAATCTCTGATCGGTGCTGTAGTGGGTGGTATACATTATAACAACATATTTTACGGTAGGGTCTACCGTTGCATTGCTATTCTGTTGCCAAGGCAACATCTTCAGTCCAAGCTGCAGCTCATACAAACATTGCAACAGGAAATACAGAGAGGCCCTTTTAGATTGTTTATGCTGTCAAGTTTGTAAAAGTCTATACCCACTTGTCAGCTGAAAAACCATTAGTACATGGGAGAGATGGCCCTGTAACCAACCCATCTCAAGAAACGACAGTACTCCTACTGCCTATGATAAACCCATGTAAGGATAAAGAGGTGTCAGGGTGTATACATGTTGCTATACCCCGTCAGTTGTTATTAATTAGCTGGTCTGTGACGTTACGGCACATTTAATGTCACTATGTACTGTAAATGTTCGCATGCTATCGTTAGCCATTGTTAGCTTAAGGCAGAATATAGCGTCAAATTGCCAAAATTTTAAACACTTACTCACTCTAAAAAAATAACCTGTTCATTATATTCCATTTAGATATCACACACAGCGTTGGTAAGATTACCTTAAACAGGTGGAAGTCAGGAAAAGTAAGCATTAACGCCAATGTTTATTTCATCCCCTCAGTATTTCCGGTACAGTTGTTTGGGTCCTTTTGTCAGCCTCTCACTTAGAAGTCTGTAATAATGCCTGCTCAAAAAACGGCTGTTTTCACTTACCAAACCATATTTTCCGGCTTTATAGAACGTATGAATCTTGATTAACTTTATGTAATACCACGCAAACAATTTAAAGGAAAATAAAATGTGTATGCATTAATTTATTAACCATATATGGGTCAGGCAACAGCTGTTACGTCAGTGCCGTTGTACACTTTGATCGGCTGATATCTGTTGTGAGCACTGAGCTGTCACTCTGCAAGAACAAATTTGAATGCAAGGTAATTATTGTGTTGCATTTCTCCTCAACAGTTCGTCTCTACATACTTTATTTGACTTTAGCGTTCGTCTAATTAAGTAGGACCATATTCCCCTCTTGGCGATTCATTCCACATTGTTTCGCTCGTTAGTAACGTAACGTTAAATTAGTTAACTACGGT
Organism: Synanceia verrucosa; assembly: GCA_029721515.1. Lineage (NCBI taxonomy): Eukaryota > Metazoa > Chordata > Actinopteri > Perciformes > Synanceiidae > Synanceia > Synanceia verrucosa. Next base: position 6,344,816 of record CM056560.1, on the reverse strand, counting down.
GAAGGTAAACTACGTTACAGTACAATCACATTTGTACTCCACCTCATAAGTTTGTGCACTCGTAAGCGAGATTATCTATTAATCCATTTTATGTGCTGTTTACATAGCATTTGACTACGTCTTACAGGTAAATACAGAATAATAACATGCATTATTCATATTAGGTACATATTGTTTTCATGTATAGCCTAATAATTTGGTAAGCGCCCTCTTTTTAACAGCCTACTTCAATACATCAGTGAGGAAGTACTAACTCAAGTACTTTAATGATTTAAGTATGCGTATTCTATGCATACCACGACTCTAACCTAACGCATGACACTTTCATTTAATCACGTATTTCTACATTACATTCCCATGCATTATATTTATATGGAAAGGTTTATTGATTGACCTAAATACTACCTGAATTCTACACAATTCACATTCGCCTAAAGTGGTCCATTATATTACAGACTCCAGGGCTGTTCGTCTCAAACAAGACTTGCTGCATATGCAACACATCATTTACACGTTTTTCACAACTGGGAAACTCCACAGTCATTAGGGTAATTGAGAATACACAAGAATTTCTAAGAATGATTTGTATCCATTGGAAAAAGTATCCAAGCTTTACTGGTGGACAATAATTATTTCACTGACATGAGCGTTGTCTTATTTGTTCATCTCTCTGCTACAGTTGTCTTTTCAATATTCTTAAATGGTTAGAAAATATGCTTTAATGCGAATAAAAAAATGAGCCTTTACAAAAACTGTGTGTGCGTGTGTTTGGTGGGGTGGGGGTTGAATGAGAGTAAATGAGTATTTATGTGATTATAGCCATGAGATAAACTTCTGAAAAAAATATTTTTAAACCTAAATGGTCATATTGCAATAACTGTCATTATCTAGTTAAGTCTTGACTGCCCATGCAGACATCCTAAAAGTCCCGACAGTTTTTTCTTTCAGATTTTGCTTACAGCTCAGTCTAAATTGTTTAATCCACTGTGTGCAACTTTGATTGGCATTCAGACTAAATTGTTTCAAATGTATGACTGCAGTCTTTTGAGAAAATGTTTTTCCCCAAGAAATAAACCAATTTTTAAATCATCTCTGAAATAATTTGTTCATATTCATTAATATGTGTTGACTTTATCAGGATGGTCTGACATATCGTAATTCATCCTCCCCAAATTCAGACGGAGAACTTGAGGAGCGCTTCTTCCTGTTTCAAGTGGTTGGACAACACAGATCTCATAATATTCTCTTGCAGTGGAGACATGGAAGGTTCTAGATTTTCATGCCTGCTGAGGGAAGACAATATGCTGTGAGATGTGGGAGAGAGAATTGAGCCATCCTGCAGCCAGCGGCCAGGCTTTCCAAGTCTTCCACTGCCTAGGCAGAGATTTGAAGAGATTAACACACTAGCATTAGCTCTGATACAAGCAGAGGATTGAATTAATTATAGACTTTGCTGGGCTGCGATGAATTCACGTGGCGGAGCGTTGAAATACCCCTACCCCCCTCCACCCCCAATGAGATTGGAACCTGTCCAACTCAGCCAGCGATGAATGCTCTATTTTTACCCTCTTTCTTGTTTCTGTCAAGCTCGTGCTAATGTAGGAGATAAATAATTTCAAATGATTTTTGTTTGGAGGCTGTTGGGAAACTAGTTTACATATTTTGCCTGATATGCCCCCGAGGAGGCCGCTGTGCTTTAGATTGTATAGGTTTTACTGGAAAGGCTGGAAATTCAAGATGTCAAGAAGACTCTTTAGGATATTTCATGTCCAGAAAAGAGTGTTGTTGCTGTAGAAATAACACAAATGTGTGTCTTAATCAGATCATGACTGAAGAGGCTTTTGATGTGATGGTGGTTGGCTCCTGTATGACTGACTTGGTGAGGTGAGTAAATTCAGCCCGAATTCAACTCTTAAACTTTTAACTATTAAACTCTGTGTGCTTCCTCAAATGACCCTAAATCAACATAAGAGGGCTGAGCACAGAAACTCCAGCTAAATGTGGGTTCAGGAAACTCCTCTGCTTCCTCAGGTGGGTCCAACAGGAAGCAGGAAACATTGGGCAAAATTTCATGATCATATTAGGAAATGTATTTCAAAAATGTTTCTCAACCTTGGGGCAAGACTCATGTGACATTGCTTAATATGGAGAGGGTTTCCAACAAGACACATTTATTTTATAGCATTTGGATCAATATTTAAAAAAGATGAACTCAGTGGTTCCCAACCAAAGGGTCAGGACTCCCCAACGGGCCCCAAATAAAATCTGAAGAACCACAAGATGTTTCTTTTACACAAAGTTCTATTTTCTTATTCTAACTTCATGACACTTTGAGCCTCTAAGAAAAAAAAACCACTCTACTTAAACCAATAAATTATCATGTCATCAAGACTCATTGTTTCAAAAAAATAACTGATTTTCATGTGGTGAATCTGTGAGAGCTACAGCCAAACAATAACATCCAGGGTGTGTCTCAGTAAAAGGTCAATTGTCTTTGCTTAAGACATGTTTCCCTTTATTATTGTTATTATTAACTGCAATTTTCCTTCAGGGATTTTATTTTGACATGCAAACCCTGTGGAAAGTATGGCATAAAGGCTGATGGGTATTTTCCATCATGGCTTGAAATGGACTGCACAGACCTGTCTACAAAAGAAGAGGAAGTGGTCTAAACTTAGATAATGCTGTTGGCTGCCTTTTCAACGCCCAAAAATGTGTGTAGGGAACATCCCTGATCTAAGAGTGTTGGGTCCAACAGCTTTTATGCCATGAGGCCATAATAGTGAGCAGACTTTTGCTAAACACAAAAAACAAAACACTTCAAAACACTAACATTTTCTGTTAGAAGAATAGATCCACTGTTCCAGCAGGTTGCTATTACTGTACAAACACTGATCAAGGCATTGACAGATGATGTCGGTGGAACCATCCCATGGCAAATCTGACTGCAGTTTCAAAGACTCAAAGTGTGCAGACGATCTGCTATGATTGCTGCTTGCTAAAATGTCACTGTTGCATCATCCTCATACGTGGTGAGATTTGTTGAGCCATGTAGGATCCATTCCCACAAATCATTAGTCATCAACTCCAGCACAATGAGTTAGTTGAAAACAATTAGTCATCGTCATTTACCATAACCTTTGAGAGGAATGACACAATCACAAAAGATGTATAAAGTAAATACAGTATAATCTCACGTCTTTGTGGGCTCCAGCCACCTCAAACGTCTTCCTGTCGCGTCTTGTTTGTGCTGACAATGGTGTCATAAAGCTTGTATTAGGTTTTTTTATGTGAAACCTGGGAAAATAACTGTCACCTGTTTGTCAGCAGATCTAAACAACCACAGTGGGATAAAAGTTTTGTGCCATATGCAACACATTTTTGTTGTCACTCACAACTTATGAAAACCATACACCTTCTCATACTGTGGGGCGAGTATTTATTTTGTTGCTCATTAGCAATTCAACCAGTAACTTTCTGCTTTGAAGGGCAGGCGCTGTCAATTAAGACCATAATAAGCTAACAGGAAGTGGCCTGTTTTTTGTGTATATGTGTGTGGGGTTGGGGCTTTCTGGGTGGGGGTCAGAATGCGGGTAGGGGAGGGAAGTTGGAATAGATTCACAACCCTTCAAAGTGATATGCATGGCTTTGATGTTAGAAATCCAGTTGTCTTGAACAGCCAGTGTTTGGGTGGCAGTACAATTGACTGACAGACAGCGGAGGCACACATTTCACACTTTTACCATACAGACACACAACACAGCTCTCTGTGGTGTTTCCTGTTAAATACATCAGTATCAGCATGCAGTTTGGTCATTAAAGGTTATGTTGTATGTCTTCTACTGTCTGTACTCCACACAGAAGAGGATCAGCAGAGCCTCTCAGGATTTTAACCCACTGTCAAAGCCATACAGTGCCCCCTACTGCCTCACTGTATTGAGTGGAGACACTCAATAACCTGCTCAGTGAAATCTGACTTCTCCAGATTATAGAGCAGAGACACAACGTGCAATAGTCTCGTTTCTGCCAAAGCACAGTAAACACAACTTTAACTCTTTTATTTTTAACACAGTAAATCTCAAGCAGAATCACCAGAATCACAAATTGTGACTCAATCAATTAACAGAAAATTAATATTGTAATTTTTAAGCTAAATAGTGAAATATGCACTGCTTCAAGCTACTTAAATGTGAGTATTTTCTCTCCCAATTGCTCCTGCGGCATTTTTAACTATGTGATGTGGGACGGTGTTGCTCACTGATGCTTTCTCCTCAGGTTTAAAAAAAGCAACCCCATAAAGAATTAACATTGGTTTTCAATATTCCCCATGGTTTGAAATTTATCCTGCAGTAAAACTGTTCTCTAACATAAACTGTGTCAGAGATCTGTCTGCCAACCTTTTATGTAAATGCAAATGAACCAAAGCTGCAATGTTTCCACAAGCATGGACCAGTTCAGACACAGAATAGGTTGAGAAGTAGCTCATTATATGCAATGATATAGGTAGGACCTTTCTGACCTCTGAGTGAATAATAGCATCATGCACGTGGCTCCAGCAAATGGTCTGACCACACAAAAATAACGCCCACGATCCTGCATCTCTTGTTGGCAAAGCAGCTTCCGCGTCTATGTAAGGTATGTCGTCTTCGCTCAACCTGTTTTTTTGTGAAGTCCCTTCACCGAGCATTCATTTACTAGCTCTCCTGCTAGATGGACCTTCGTGGATAAAAAAATTATATAAGCTGTGATGGCTCAGTGGTGCACAGCTTGAAAAGCTTCGAGTCTGAGGCACAACATGAGCTGAAAGGTTACCACGCATTGATTAAAATAGCCTCTGTGTTTAGTCCGACTGTGTCCTATCCAGACATCTTCGGTAAGACAAGCAAACAATTGAGCTCACCCTGTGTGTCTTGTTTTGCAAGTGTTAAGTTCACTTTAGAGGTTGTGTTTGGAACTGGGAAGACAAGTTCTAGTTCAAACTTTGGAAAAAACTGCGTTTCAATTTGTTTTTGTCCAAGTCTACTTCCCCCTGTTGCTCACCAACAGCTGAGGAATGACTTTAATAGAGACAGAGGAGAGAGGCAGCCTTCGAGCAAACACTTCTTGTCACCAAACACCTGCTTTGACCTTGTCGCTCCATGGGAGAAAACACACTGGTTGCACTTTAGCACATACCTGCCATGTTTGCTGGGTGCACTCACCACAATAACAATAGCCAAGTGTCTCTCTGGGTATGAAGATTCGTGGGTGGGTTTATTTAGGAATTTGGAACTCTTTTTATTATACCTGTCAGTTATCTGGCTTTAGGTGGCGGTCGGCCAAGTGTTATGCTGCTAGTATTATTGTTTAGCACAATAGTGTGAATTTCTCAATAAGTTTAATGAACAATTAAATGTAAAGATCAAATACGACACATAACAAATCAGTTTCCTGGGTACTTTTATAAAATATAAAAGCACATCATTAGCTGGTGATCTGTGTATGACGTCCACTTTTTACATGATTATCCTTTCAGCCTCTGTCTGACAAAAAAAATCTTTCTGTGAGTTTAAGATTACCAGCGCTCCACAAAATAAAGAAAATCTGGAATAAACTGCTCGATTAAGTAGAACTATAGTTTCCACCATGAATGTTTGTAGAGTCAGCAGCTGTGACACAGGTGGGAAAAATGAATTAAAAGAGCTGCACCAAGTAGCCGTCCCTACCTATTCTACTTATCCAAGTAGAATAGGTGTGTGTGTGTGTTTGTGTGTATTAATGTGTTTGCAATCTTTGTTCTGTTTCCCTCTCACCACATTTCAGTCTCACTGACCCAACATCCTGTTATAGCTTTGGGCATTTTCGTGTTTTCACAAGCTGGTGCAAAAACAGCAGCATTTATAGCAACCTCCAGTGTTTGCCACCAGCGTCTCAGTTACTGGAAATCCTGGGATTGAATGAGCTTACTGTAATAGCACACCTGCCACAAACACACACACACACACACACACACACACACACACACACACACACACAGACATGTATGAAAAAGAACAACAACAGGGTGAAAAACAAGTTTATGACAACATTTTGCCATCCACAAACCCTCGCAGCACTGGCCCGGGGCCAGACCACAGCATCCTGACAGTGTGAAGCTGTCTCGTCTCTGTTGCTCACCACCCACTCTTGCTCTGTGATTGGAGGAATCATGGACAGCTCCTCCTGTGGGCACCCACCTGTAGCCTGTCAACCTTTAGAGAAGGGGCGGGACTTTTCCCAACCCTGATGAGTCAGCCATTCTTGGTGCAGCCAGTGTCAAGTTGAGACATCTATGGGTTTTACTGGTTGCATCATTCGCAAATTTGGAGACACAAGCTTGGCACTGAATGTCATGGTAAAGTATCAGAGAACTCTTAAGAGCGAGACAGTTGTAATCCATGTTCTGTCTGTGCTTTATTACTGCTCTATGAAGTTCAACAATGATTGCATTTTGTTGACTTTTATTTGAAAAACATTCACAAGAGCAAAAGATACAGAAACTACACAGAAACATAAATAAATAAGAGGTTAACTTGGAAAAGATTTGGCCGCGAAAGGTTATTGTCATTTTACAACGTAGAGCATACACACTGACAAATAATACATCAAAGTTTGACGGCACATTTTCCAACTTCTATCTGCAGTGTAAATAGAGGGTTAAGAAAGCTAATCAAAATTCAAAGTCCAGCAAAGCATTTACTTAAGGTGAGAACTTATCCTCCAAACTTTGTGAGGTTTTACTGAATGTGAATGTGCATTCCTTAAAATTGTGTCTTTTTTTTCTCCCCAGCCAGTCACCAAGGCTACCCAAAGCCGGGGAGACCATCCATGGTCGCAAGTTCTTCATTGGCTTTGGAGGGAAAGGGGCCAACCAGTGCATACAGGCTGCAAGACTGGGGTCCAAAACCGTTATGGTCTGCATGGTATGACACTGGAATCAAGTCTGAAGTCTGTAGCCATGCTGTACAGCTGTGCAGCAGGTGTTAATCTGGACCCTAGCGTGAATATGTGTTCTTTTGCTCGTCCTATCTTTGGCTCGTCTACATCTTACTCAGAACAAATAATCAGTCATCAGCTGCCATCGTCCACCAACTCCCAAAATTATTATAGCATCGTTCACACTTCAGTCATCATCAACTCTCCATGCCTCATTTCCTCTTGATCAATACAATACCGCATGCATACGCCCACCCACGCTAGCGGGCCTTCAAACAAGCCTATTCCCATACCATACAACCCAGAGTCTGCAATCAGCAAGCTTGGTGTGGCCTTTTAACCCAAGCACTAAAGCACCGAAGCCCCACCTCTGTCAGAACAAAGAGGCCCGATCGATAACAACACAGTGCGGGAGGAGCTCTCCGGGCATGGGGAGAACCCAAAAATAGACACCGAGCTTGTCAAAAACATCCAAGACGGAAGGCCACTCTTCAAAGAGAATGGGGCCAAGCAGCCAATACCAGCCCAACCCATTATCACAAGCAGCTCGAAGTGCCCACATTTTGGCACGATTTTTGAAAAGCGTGGGTTCGAAGTAGGTGCCTCGGAGCAAGGTGGGGACCCTTTCCACAACCCAAAGTAGCTACAGATGTGGACATCCCTATGCGGATCAGGGGAAGAGGGGAAGGAGGGAAAGAAAACGAAAGCAAGGTGGGCCTGAAGAGGCGTGAAGGCGGGGTTATCGTGTCTTCAAGGCTTGGCGCAGCTGGTCGTGTGTTTGCGCGTGTGTGCGTTTGTTGACTTTGTGTGTTAGTTTTTGTACATTTTCGGCGGCGGCACCATGCCAGTATGCTGGCAGGGCACACGATAATCCAACCCAACTGAGGGTTGAGTATACCACTTTTCAAAAGTTGCCGCTAACCAAGTCTGACCCTGCTTGACACTCTCTTTGTTGTAATCGTTTTGCCTTCAATCTTTTCTAGGTTGGTAAAGACTTCTTTGGAGACAATTACATTCAGAATTTCAAAGACAGTGGTGTGCACACAGGTACAGTTCTTTTTTGCATTACTGTCCGTGCCAAATTGGTTGCCATTTCCATGTTGCATGGTGAAAAGTTCACATTCAGAGCAAGAGTTTTTTTTAGTCAATATTTTGCCAGTTCTTTTTAGTTACTGAAGGCTTTTGGACATACTTGAATGTTTATTTATTGTCATGACCAAATCGTTTGGATTTCTTAAAAATAATTCTTCTCTTCTTTCTTTGTCAGACTTTGTAGGGCAGACCTCTGATGCAGCCACAGGAACTGCCTCCATCATTGTCAATGATGCAGGTAAATGCTTGTGCCGCTAGTCCACATCATTCATGGACAATCGAGAGTGCTTCACACACATACAAATTGCACAGCCATGTATACCACCGTTGACTCACCACTGTTCAAGTGACTGTAATCTCTTTATGCACTCACATAATTTACTAAAGTGAGCCAGAAGTTCAATTCTACAACAACCCAATGTGTCCTACATAGAGAGCAATTTCTGTCACGTAGCAGATACAGTCAGGTTATTATGCAGTTAAGTGCTTTACTGAGAAATTAAAGAATAGTCATTGATAAAAGAATGTGCACATGGCATTTTGCATTAGTGTGAAAAGGTCAGCTAATTAAAATATGTGAAGCTACATCCTTAAGTGAAATGAAATGTTCAAGAAGAAAAATAAACCAACGCATGGGTTTATTTGAGGTATTTTGAAGGTTATGATGGGATAACAAATGGAGCATATGCTTTAAGATAAGGTGTGACAGCTTTGATGGAAACTTGACTTTTTGACATTGTACATGTTTTTAATTTCTATGCAAAATGTATAAATATAATGAGTTAAGCCCTATTTATGGATCAGACGTCCCATGGATTTGCAAAGTCATCACACAGTGGCTGTTCTATCCTCACACGTCTCTCTTGGTGTTCATGGGCAGGTGAGAATGCCATTGTGATCGTGGCCGGTGCCAACATGGTGCTGGGCAGAGAGGAGCTGCAGAAAGCTCTTCCAGCCATCCGTCATGCAAAAGTTCTGGTGTGCCAGCTGGAGATCAGCCCGCAGACGTCGCTGCAGGCGCTACGTATGGCTCAGGAGAACAAAGGTCAGTGAGTGTACAGTGTGTGGTGTGTCCACCCAGACAGGATCCTCTGAAGTCACACAGAAAATGATCTATTCCTAAACAGTATGGCGGACAACACTTTTGCAAAGGTGTATAATGCTACTCAGATATTTGCTGATTATACTGAGCAAGGCTATATTTCATCTCTATTGGTGCCACTGTTGCAGATAAATACTTGTGACATCCCCAGGAGGAGTTTGTTTCCTGCTTATGGTCTCATTCTACTCGCTCAAAAGGTTTCAGATGTTATTGGATGACACTGAAAAATACGAGTAAAGCACATAAAGATTTGACTTGTCTCTTTGTATTGCACATTTACGCTTTCCTTTAGGGAGAGAGCTAAATGTAATAGTTGGTTCTAACCACCACATTTTTACACTCATTAATAAAAGCTAAAAGGATACTTGCTATCCTGCAAAAACAAAACTTAATAAACTGCCATCCTCCCTGTCCCTTCCTCTCACCGCCTTTTAGGTGATAACCAGGTTACTGAGCTCGTCATCTTTAACAGCATCCTATTATTAGCAGGCCTCCGCGTCATTCGAGACGTCTGGGGAGCCTCTTGCCCCTGTCATCAGGGCCTGTCGCTGGTAATCGCTCGCCGCAGCCTGCCAGAACGACAGAGTCGCAGCCATAACCGTGTTGCAGATGGGACACCCAGATGGCCTCGCCGAGCACCACTCTCTATCCCCCCCACCATCAGTGTAGACCGTACCGTGGGATTAGACTCTGCATGTGGCACCAGGAGAGCTGCAAGGCGAGCGAAGATGCTTGGCAAAGACTCTGCCGCATCAGAAGCATTGCGTAAATGGAGTTCTCTGGAGAGAATGGGTGTTAATGGGTTTGGCTGCAGTGAAGATTTAACGGCGTGGGGGTGAAGCGACGCTCACATTACGCAAATGTCACCATCGAGCCACATGTACTGTACTGAGGATGGCATCTTTTCTTGAGACTTGTCAAGATAACCTAACAAGTAGAGTTTTTTTTCTTGCTTGTAATTCTTTCAGAGGAAAACGTGTATATACGTAATTTATAGCCATCTACCATTTACTGTTTAGAAGTTAATGGAATTAAATTAATTCTAAGAACTGAGGAAATGGTAGGAGTTGTGTAGTTTCACTCTTTCTTTCTTCCGTCTTCCTCCCCCTCTTCCTTGTCTGAGCAAGAAGTCGCTTTTATATTTCTCACCAGATGCAATTAGAGCCACTTAAAACCCTTTCACATACTCACTGATGACTCATTTATTTGGTGTGTGTGTGTGCGCGCGCATGCATGTAAGAGTGTATAAGTGATCCGGTTTTCCCTTGTTTTCCATCCACCTTTCCTCCTAAATCAACCACAGCAACAGCAAACGGCAGTATTTTCATGCTTTCTGGCAACTCTTCCAGCACATGTGCGACCAGACTTTGAACCTGTGTGTAAAAAAAGCCCAGAGTCACGACACACATGCGCGCACACACACACATTCTCCTGCTAGACATGACTCAGTATGCATATATGCCAGTATTACCACATCTGTCCCAGCAGCTGTGAGTGTGTGCATGTGTGGTTTCCCTAACACCTGGAGAACAAAACAAAGCAACCTGAAACCGAATTGCCGCTTGGTGTGACATCCACGGTAGCATCAGACAGGCAGATTCCTTCATGCATCAGTGTATGAGGGATTTCACACAAGCTGCTCTTGTGTGCATATTGATCAGCTTCCATCCTCGGCTTATTGTATGGATACTTCATGAACGTTGGGTCCATGCATTTGACATCAGCACTGAATGGACACGCTTGACGCAAGCACTGCGATCACACCACAGATGGCAAATAAGGGAGCAGAAGACAACATTGTACTTCCTACCAGTTCTGCCCATGGCCACAAATAATAATATGATAATTATTATTTTTATTATGAGCACAGTATGAGTAAGGCTCTTGCATGATTCAGTGATACTTTTTTATGCTGTTTACATGGCATTCAGTATGTGGTTAGTGCTTCATTAACTGGCTTTCAATGCCACTGAAGTACTCCACATATGTTATGACAAGAATTCTTCCAATTAGCACAATCAGTCTTACACTCATTGTTGTGCTTAATTTGCTTTATATGTTTTGAGACGTCCCCATTACCATGCAACTGCTATATGGAAATTAATTTATACACATAAATAAAAAAAAAAGTTTTATGTTTATGACCTGTTTTTAACCCTAGTTAAAAAAACAACAACATAAGTCTTTGTCCTCCTGGGTTTTAGAAGACAAAGCATCACTCAGTTCTGTCATAGAATTTTCTTTTTTTTTATTTGTGGCTAATATAACTAAATTTGATGACAAAATCCAGATATTTTTAATTATTTTGACCATACTTGAGATCAGAAGACCACACGTTAATGGACTGGTTGACTGGTCTATGTAAAAGTTGAGTCAGGACTACATCTGTTTTTACACTTTTAGATGGCATAAAAAATAAATTATCAGTTTATTCTGTGATATACTTTTTTTTTAGCCACCTTCAAGTTTTACATTTCTAAGTGGAATTTGTTGTCAGGGTTAGGGAAGTATTTAAAGATGGACTACCGTTTAGTAATGGCTACAGCAAGAGAAAAAAACAAGAATAATACAAAGACTATTCCTGGACCCCTGGAGAGCATTTGTATTGAAAGAGGAGACATGGAAGAGATTCAGAGGAGTGAAAAGAGGCGAGGGGTGCAGACAGAGACCCCTAATTTTATGCAAAAGTGAAGCATCACATTCCAGAGATCTCACACTTGTTTTGGAAACTTGATGGAATCTGAGTCAACACAGAGAAAGAAGAGGAGTCACAATGAGTCCGGTGTCACTTGCTTTGTGACACGGCCTTGGTTTATGTGGGAACACATACAGTATATGAGTATGTGAGGGAGATGTTATTTCCACTTTTACTAGCGAGCAGCCCAGCATCCACCTCAAAGCGCCAGGTGGCCAAAGCCCTGCACAAACCCACGCAGCTGCTCTCTTATGAGCCCACGCAAACACACACACACACACACACACACACACACACACACACACACACACACACACACACAGCAACTAGGCACACACTTTTGCACAACAGACTTTGATGTCACCAACGCTGAACATATATTTCCCTCTCACACACACACAAGCACACACACTTGCATGAGGCTTTATTTTGTACACAGAGATATCGGAATTAATCGCTTCGTCAAGCTGGGCTTATCCTCACACATACACAGAAATCATGGTATTAGATGCATTAATGCTTTCTGCTCATGAATATGCATAAGACAGTGATGTGCAACACGTACAGAGGATTACTTCTGACAAACACTCCAGCTCTCTCTCTCTCTCTTGCACCCTCTCTCGCTCTTCAACACACAGAGAAAGGGTCACAACTCTTCTCACCCACACACTGGCACACATGTATCTGGGGTTATATACCTCATATTGACACACACTAACTGCAGGGGTTACAGTGCACCACATAAAGCTGCAGGATGTGAGGCCGTTTCCACCAGCGTTTTATTTTCTCTCCCGTGTTCTTTTCCAGAGAATGCTAATTTGATCATTTAAAAGGTGTCCTTTTTTTTAGAAGCTTTGCCTATAAGAGCAGTTCCCAGTGGTTGCCCGCTAGCCTTTGTTCCCATTGAAGGTTTAATTAAGGTTATGTCAGACCTTGACAGTAAAGGTTAGCAAATGGAAAAGAAACATCACACAGTTGTAAAATGCGTCAGTGAGTGACATTGTCCTTATTCGATATCTTTAAAGGCAAGTTGGCACCTATGACTAAGAGTGGTTTTATTTTCTTAAGCCTTGTTTATGATTCCATGTTATCCTGAGCGACCTGTAGATTATAATGTTTAACATTAGAATAAATTACTTTCTGTCTCTTTGTTGCAGTAAAAACAATATTCAACCCAGCGCCAGCCATTCCTGACCTGGATGCAGATTTCTACAGAGCCTCTGATGTGTTTTGCTGTAATGAGTCTGAGGTGATGAATTACACACACACACACACACACACACACACACACACACACACACACACACCCTTGCACTTCTATCTTAGTGCGGACATTCATTGACATAATGCATTTCCTAGTGCCTTACCCTAACCTTAACCATCAAAAATAAATGCCTAACCCCAACCCTAAACCTAACCTAAGCCTAATTCTAACCCTAACCCAAAAATCAAGTCTTAACCCTCAAAAAAAACCCTCACGTTATTGCTGACAGCCCGTAAAAGCTATAGTTTGTCATATTAGAGAGCTAGCAAGATTTGAAAGTGGCATGTCCTCTAAACTCCGCCCCCTCCTCCCCTCCCGTCAGTGCCCTGCCCAAAGCCACGCCCCCTCTCCTGCTAACTTGGTATTTCTGCAGAGGAGTGTGCTGAATATTTCCAGCAATGGTGAAACGTGATGTGAGACAGAGGGGAGGACGAGAGGACGAGACATGAAAGAATCTGATTGGTTCTTTCCATTCAGACTGAATGGCAGGGATTGGTCAGTTTTTATAGTCCTGAAGCTGCCACAGCGGTCTGATTCTTTTCCTTCCTTTTTCTGAACACATAATGTATTAATACTCTCAGGACTGAAGGACCATTTCACCCAGTAGAGCAAAGAGTGTTTCTGAACAGGATTACCAACTGTAGCTTTAAATTCAAAAAGTGACATTGGAAGATTTAAAATCCTGATTCGGGTTTCTAGATATGTTTTTTCTCATCTTCTCTGCGAAAGGAAAAGATCAGAGGGTTGACATGATATGAGCGCCTGCAAATGCACACATCTTTTCACAGTGATTCAACTGTGTTTCTTTTAGCCACACATGTAAATTCTCCGGTACAAAGATGGAAATTAGTGTCTTTCCACCCTTTCACGGTAGAAACAAGTGTCATGTCTTGACTGTCAGGTGATGACGGATGGGGGGCAGGGTTAGATGGGAATCGTAGTAAAAACAATGAGGCAGATGTGCTCTTTGGCTGAGTCAGCTGCCTCAGGGATGAAGTGGATGTGAGTTTGCCTGGGAGTCTGTATTTGATGTGGTGATGCAGCGCTGCAGCCAGGTGTGGCGACATGAAAGGGAGAGTTCACGACGGTGCGACACGTCTTTTTTGAAGACGTCAGGTCGTGAACTTACAGTTTACAGTATGGGGTGCAAAGGGCACTGAAATGTTCCACTCCTGGACAGATAAAGATGAATTACTGAGCAGTAACTTTTGCTATATGGAGAACTGTAGCAGCTTCTGCCCTCTCCATACTGCACCCAAGTTTTATGTAATCTAGACTTTTAGTTAATGGTTTTGCAAAAAAAAAAAATACTTTCAGTTGGTCTAAGTGTTCTTGTAAATTACAACTTTTGCTTTGTATTTGTCTGTTATTCTATTTATAATTATATTTGAAACATGTATTTTAAGTGGCACGTTACTTTTAAGTACTTCATGTATTAAAATGGGATTTCAACAGAATTTCAGAACAGAACATTATTTTTACTGATGAGTCAGTGAGGAGAGGGTCCTGTCCATCTAAGGGCTGTAATCTGCCATTCATGCAACATAAGAAAACATGTGCTATCCTGCCACTTTCTTACTCAAACAGTTAATAGGATACTGCTAATAAATACCTGATATATTTATAATGTATATAAAGAATAAATGATGCAGGAGCAAACTAATTACACACGATATACCAATATTATAAAGTAAAGTTACTCATTTACAAGAACAATAATTAGACAACAGATAATTTGGGATAAAATTATAAAAAAAAATCCAAATTTGAAATCCAAACACTAAAAGAAAATTGTACAAAATTACTATAGCAACAGCTCAGTATTTCCTGCCTAAACATATACACTCTTGTAAATACACCCACCACATCAACAGCTTTATACTGCATATGCTTTGTGCAGTGTGTGTGGGATAAGCACGCACACACACACATACACACTCACAAATGGACAGCGAGAGAGACATAATTCAACTTTCTCATATTCTTGTACACAGAGGGAGGTAGATTGATTCCCTGCTCTGGTGTGAAGCTGATGACTAACAAAACGGCTCTTTTTCTCTCTTGGCATCCGACAGCACCGGGGTGGCTGCGGGCTCTAAAAGCACCGAAACACTCTGCGGTTTATTTTTGAACTGTCCAAGGTCATTGTTCACTTTGACATCACAAAAGCAGGGGAGGAGGAGGGGTTTGGGGGGGATCAGATCCTCAGACCCCCTATTCAACGGTAGCATGAACGAGCCTTGACCCTCCTGTGTAGGGGTTATAGCTGGCACTCTGTACAGGTGTGTGTGTGTGGTCTCACTGTACCATGCTCAAGCTGAAGGCTGAAGGCTGGGGGGGGTTAAAGATGACAAAGTGCAGGCGCTCTTTGATCCTCAGCCCACATTCTACGCTGAAGTGCTTCACAGCGAGGGGAATTATCTTTGATGTCCATCTGAGGACCTCACGTGTCAAAATGGATCCACATCGCTATCATCTGCAGATCTGAAAGGGATCTCACAAACACTTTCAAAGCAACGCGAAGAAGCATTTTTTAATGCTTGTGTGTTTTCCATACGGCCAGTATTTATAGAGCAGAGCGATTTTAGACCCGTAATTGCTGCAGCAAATTAAAGAGGAAGTCCACCCTGAAATGGATTCCACATTGTTTTTTTGTTTTTTTTTTAGTTTACAAGGAACACTAATCAAATTTCCTCTTTATCCACATGTGGGTTTGTGAACAGGCACAATCTATTTTTTTTCTTTGTTAAAAAAGGATAAACACTGCACAAAATGAGTAACAGAACATGTTATTTGATTTATCTTAACAGACAGTACAGTGTCAGTATGCACCAAAGAAATAATAATATGCTGTATATCACATGCATTTTAAAGTTGCTGAACACAAAATTCGGTTTCCTTAATTTATTTATCTTATTAAAACATGTAAATCACTTTGAGAAAACCTCACACAGTGAGGTTATTACAATGCTGTATGTTTATTACTGTAAATAAAATAAAATTGCCCTTCATTAATTTATTATAAAAATGTAATACTAAAAAATACATTCAGAACTTGATCTGTTTTTTTTTTTTTTAATTTTTAAATTTAAATTTACCGTTGTTATTTAGTTGTTGTCCAGAGGCTGATTTTTCACTACAGTAAATCTAAATTTACACAGGACAAATGGTGATTTTCTTGACCTTCACTGCATCATTTTACTTGTTCTGTATCAACCGCAAATTAAGTTTCTATTTGAGAAACCTTAAATAGTTCACTTGTTTCACTACCAAACCAAAAAAAGTACAGTCCTCTGTCTCTCGGTACACTGTAGCATTTTGACAGTAACCAAAAGGAAAAAACATGCATTTATTCTCCTTTTTTGCTCTCTGTTTGAAATGCATGACAGTGGTCATAAAGCAATTTTTAATGTTGCAATCCATTTCATCAGGAAAAATAAAGAGAAATGCCTGCAGACATTTTACATAGCAATA
This sequence comes from Synanceia verrucosa, assembly GCA_029721515.1. NCBI lineage: Eukaryota > Metazoa > Chordata > Actinopteri > Perciformes > Synanceiidae > Synanceia > Synanceia verrucosa. The sequence continues at coordinate 6,328,235 of CM056560.1, read as the reverse complement.
AGCACTGAAGCTAATATGAAGTGAGCATGTGACTTTGTGTTTTACATTATTCACTATAAGTGGTGCAGGTTCTAAAGATAATAATTTAACATTTTTAAAGCTGAGCGAGGCAGGGGTGGCAGGCCAGACATTTAAACAAGATGAAATTTTCATTTTTCATCAAATATATAATAGTATTTAATCTCACTACCTCTTTGTACAGCCTGCGTTTTCCCACTGTGGATATGGAATTTTTATCACATTTCTGCCTTATTTGTATTTAAGCTGCTTTTATTTATCTATCTTTTTATGTATTTATACACTTTATTGCTCAGTATTCATTGTGGATAGGAAAGGAAGTATTTCATTGTACAGGCAAACACATTTCCCTACTGTTCATATGATAATACCTTGGTTATTACCTTGAATAACCAGAATTGACACCTAAACTGTGTGTCACACAATGTTCCCTCAGTTATGCTTGCAAATAAAGTTGCCATGCAATCGCCTTGAATAACCAGAGAAAAATACCGTGGCTCATCTTTATCAAAGTTGCCACTTCCTGTGGAGAGAACCGCCATTGCTGTGGTTCTGAGTTTCCTTGAAGACGCTCAAACATCAGCTGTAGAGTTCTGCTTTGTCACTGTTTAGTCACTCTGGAGCCAGATGAGCTGACGCAGTCAGAGAATCTACTCTTTGAAAATGTTTGGCCCCGCAGACTGCTGACGGATCCAGCAAATCCTGAACAGACTGAATGCGTTTAATGAGTCTGTCTGACCAGAGCCAGCGTGTAATTAAACGCTGACTCATCTCAGAACTGTTAACGCAAAACAGTAAACTAAAGCGAGTAAGCAAAAGGCTCGTAATAGACGACTAATTAGAGATCCTCAAACGCAAAGTAAGCGGTTTTGATGTACTTCACTGTGTTCTTTAGAGAGACAAGCTGTTGGTTTAGTTTTTTTTTAAGGAAAAAAAATCAAGGCATTGCCTTGATTTCTCACATGTTGCACACAGTACTTGGTAGTGGGTTTGCCTTGGGGAATTCCCATCATGCATCCTCTCAGTATCCCACGCTAGTGCTGGTTTTGGCCTATCTTTAATTTGAATTCCTAAGTTCTGATTAATTTAACCCAGAAAAGAAAGAAAGATGAGGAAAATGCTGAGAAACAGTGTCCTTTATCATCTTACTGAATGACTCTACAGTGTGGTATGTCTGCAGTGTCTCACCTCTGCTCCTCTGGTCTCCTCTCAGGCTGAGCTGCTGACTGGTTCTTCAGTAGCTAATGTGGAGGAAGCCCAGCAGGCTGGTCTGGAGTTGCTGAAGAGAGGCTGTGGGTCAGTCATCATCACTCTGGGACCCCAAGGCTGTGTGGTTGTCAAGGCACAGGAGTCAAAGCATGTTCAAACCACCGCAGTCACAACAGTGGACAGTACGGTAAGAATAATGCATATAAAGTGTATTTTTGAAATATATAATCATGAATGATATTGTCAAAATAATACCCCCATGTGATAAATATTTTTAAGAATAATCCAGGTTATTTAAACATGTATTTTTCAAAAGTTAGCTATTAGTGAGGGGAAGTCTAAGGCACTCATTATATTAGTAAAAGAGGAAACCTCTCACTGAAGGGAACATTTTTAAATCAGTTTTCATCTGTGGAACATATTATTTTTCATAGAGAGTCTGTAGATTCCACATAACTTCCATCACACAACATTTATCTGCCCATTTGTCATAGTGAAATGAACTCCTGGTATTCTGAGCTGTGCTCATCTGCTCAAGTTGAACGCTTTAAGATCACCAGATTGAAGATGTGGTGACCACCGGCTGTTTCCCCCTCCTAAAAGGAGGATTTGACTCTTTCAAAGAGGCCAGAGTTGCTTGACTCATTTCACACCGGCCTCTGTGGCTTCATGTCGTCACAGAAGCCCCGGCTAGATGTTAGCATTTCCTGCCTCTGAGGGATTTGTGGAGCCAAACACGTCATCGCACAGAGGTGTTAATCACCTCTTTGTGCTTACCAGGTTTGATTAAAGCCTTTAAATTGTTTGTGTAATGGATTATTTTACTGAATAGTTCCCCTCGGGACTTTTATTGTGCTATAATTTCCAAATGCTGCTCATCACGCATCATTGTAAAAGCGAACAGCAATTACAAGCTTTGTTTTGTTTTACAAACCCACATCAGATATTGTAAAAGTCAGGAATAAGCGCGGCAGTAAAAAGTGTGTTTTCACAGCATCGTGTTATCCCAGGTCACTCTGCAACAAAAGGGCTTGCTTTCTTGAACGGTGAGCAACCCCCTCTCCACCCCCCATGCCCCCACATTTCCAAGCAGACACACATTACTACCCTCCGTTCGCAATCTTCAATCCCCCCTCTTCCCAGTAGCCCCCAGGAGAGCTTACCCGCCACCCTTCATCTCCCATGACTCACCTCTTGGGCTTGCATCAGTCAGCAGAAAGCCGTGGTCGGGCCTGTTGCGTGTCCCCCCCCCCACCACCACCACCACCACACACTCTCTCCCTCTCTCAGCCCACCCCTTCTGTTCTTTGATGGGCCCATAAATTCTAGAGTGTTTAACTCTTTTGGACATCATAATCCCTCTTCCAGTAAGGCCCTGTCTTTTTTTACTGGAGAGGGGAAAAAAAAACAACAGGTTGTTATTGAGATCATTATTCACTCCTCTGAGCGTGGCCTCTCTAGTTATGATTACCTCTTCTGTTATTACAGATTTGATTGTGTTTTCTAGCAGCAGTGACAGAGATGTTTTTAAAAGAGTGGCTCCAGATTTATCATAGAGATGATTTGTCTCGCCCCCTGGTTTTACTAGTATCGCACTGTGAATCGAGGCTCTATTCCTTCACATATCAACAGTGAGTCAGTTGCGGTTTTCTTGCTGTTTTACCCAGGCTACTGTTCAGCCAGGCGCCATCTACCTTTCTTATTTGGATGCATTTCGTCACTTTGTTTCAAGTCATCCCACATGGAATATTTCGCTTTGACAGTGGCGTGTCTGAACTTTTTTGTAGGGGTGGCCCAAGTGGGGCACGAGGCTAAGTCTTGCAGGGATGGCCAGCATGATTAGGTGATATGCATGCGCCTCCATCAACATAGCATCATTTTTTTTGTCTTTTCTGATTTATTTGACTACTAAAATTACAATCCTAAATGTTAGTATGACTTGAAATGTAAACAGAACTTGTAATCACGACACAACAGAATGGGACAAAACAGGTCTAATACACAGCCTTAATCATTTATTTTTATGAAAGGTGCAAAAAATAAAGACACTGCAAAAATATAGATCATAATATAAAGTGCTGACCAAGTCAAACTAAATAACTAAATAAAAAATTCAACAGCATTCTGGTGCAATACTGCCCCCCAGGTCAGCAGTCAAATTGCAAACCAAGACACGTCTGATGATCAGATAATCCATCATGCAAGGCGGCACCTGCGGTGGCCAATGAGATTTCAGGGATGCCACCCCAGGCCACCCCCCCACCCAGACACACCCCTGATTGATTGATCTGGCTTAGTTAACACTGTGTCAATATGGCTGTTAAATCATTTAACATGCTCATGATTGTAACTATTTCATCATCAAGTGCTCCTATTGCAGCTGTCTGAATAACACATCTTATGTGGCACAAACAATTATGGGCTGAGTCAGGGTCGTGAATCTGGATGAATAACAAAGTGCATCTACTGTGGGTCTCCCATCCCTCCCTCTTTATCCATTTGTCTCCCTTTGTGTTAAATTGAGTGCAGGCTTCCTTCACTGAGATCAGAGCCTTGGGGTTTTTTTGTGGACAGTTAGATGAGGCTTTAGCAAACGAACACACACAGTTAGAGCATTTTAGCCCCAGCAGGACTTGGGTGGCCTTGGTTTCCACAGCTCCGGGAGGTCCGCCGTGTTGGGGCGAAAGGTAGACGGTGCTGTCTAAACCAGACATTACAGCTGGATAGTCAAATTATTCCCAGTCTTCGTCCATGACTGGACCAATTGCATGATTCCTTCCTGGAAGCCGGAGGTGAAAGGGAATACCTCCATTCCTAATCCTCACCATACAAACTGCAGGTCAGCGTGACACAATAAGAAAACTGCCACATCACCAGGTTTTAATGGACTGCACATGCTCCAGCAGCTGCTGTTTAGCAACCCAGATGTTAGGCCAGTCCTCTGCCGGTGCAGTCATGTCGATCAGTATTATACTCAAAAGGGTGAAACAGGATTAAGACAAAGCACTGCAGATGGATCAAAGATGTGAGAGCTCTAATTGGTCCAATTAAATGTGTTTTTGATCTGTGAATCTTCCTCCCTTGTAACTTCAGACGAGTCGTACCCGGCTGTTTGCAAGTCTCGCTGTAAGCTTCCGGACGTGGAAGCCACTGTGAGTCATCGCTGGCCCTCAGTTGGTCTTTGCTCTCCCCGGGGTGCCTTTCATTGACAAAGGCTGCAGGCTTCAGGAGTTAATGACACATGGAAGTCAAGATTGCAGGAGGCCTCTGGGTGAGGAACACAGTCCTGGGTTCAGTGAACGCAGCAGACCATGAAAGTACCATGAAAGACGTGCAGCTTGGAGTTTCTGAGATGTGCGTTTTCTATGGGTTCTGTGTTGTCTGTCTTCGGTGCTTAGCGCTCGTCACTGCAGTGTTTCTGCACTGCACTTTCCAAAGATCACTTGTCAATCAAAGAGCGTGGGCGTTACTGTTGTCTTTGTCCTTGGATTTTCTGTCGACGGACTTCTGCGTTTTCTGGATGCGCTCCTTTGTTTGTCTGTACATTCATGAACTATATTGCTGCTTGTGTTAACTATTCACTTCCTCATCTGTTTATTCTAAACACACAACAGCGGCTGCCAGAAGCATTTAAAAAGGTCACTTCCCTGATGTTTTGTCAGTCAAAGCCGACAAATAAGCAAATGGATTGTCACTATTTTGATGAATTGACTCATTCTAACGTAATTATATTCTGTGTTAAATTGAAAATGGAAAACAGAAAACCATTTTGATTGAATTAAACTGAACCTGAACTTTTAAAGGGACATTTTTGGAAGTAGTATAATTCACACAAGCATTCTTTTGCAGTGTTACACTATAAAACACAGAACTTGAATCCATCCATTATCTACCGCTTATCCTCATAGGGTCGAGGGGGGCTGGAGCCTATCCCAGCAGTCTTAGGGCGAAACGCAGGGGACACCCTGGACAAGTCTCCAGTTCATCACAGGACACATAGAGACAGACAACCACTCACACTTACAGGCAATTTAAATTAGCACATTAACCTAAACCCCATGCATGTTTTTGGATGGTGGGAGGAAGCCGGAGTACCAGAGAGAACCCACGCAAACACGGGGAGAACATGCAAACTCCACACAGAAAGGCCCCAGGCCAGGAATTGAACCCAGTACCTTCTTGTTGTGAAGCGACAGCGCTAACCACTACACCACCATGCCACCCAGAACTTGAATCATACTTTGTTAATTTGGTAAGCTTCCCAAAGACACATCTGCCACCCTAATTTCTAACTTCAGTCTGAGTACCAGAGGAACGGCACAGAGGTCAAGACGCAGCGGACGGTGTCGACCAGTAAGATCATCACAGCTCATCCGCGGGAAGCGCTTGTGTCAGTTGATTGACAGGCCTCCAGATCTAACCTTCACCAAACTGTGTCGAGGGCAGCGGCGACGGGGCTGAAGGGGGTAGCGCTTGTCAGCCTCGTTGAGCTTCATTCACTGGATCCAGTAGCGTCACATGCCAGTCTCAGCGGAGGAGACGTTAGTAAGACAGAGAGGTTGGAGGGTGGTCCACACAGACAAGTGACCTAAACTTTACATTGAAACACTTAAGTCTTGTTTTATCAGCACTTCTTACATGGATCATGAAGAAGTAACATGACAGGAATTCATATTTATGCTATTTTTTTTCATATGTCAGTGTTGTGTTGGCCCTAAGTAACCAAAAATTGAGGAATTTAACACATGCTGTACAGTAAAATAAAGCTTGTGGATTATGAATCGTGCCAAATGATTATTCATTCTATAATGTAAATTTTAAATCTGCCTAACTGTGCACTATTTTTTTGGGCTGTGAGGATCATTTTTGGATGAGGATTTTTTTTAGGAAGCTTGTGCAAATCTGTATACCTCCTCCTCAAGTTGTTTTAGCGGGAAATGGACACAGAATAATTACATCCTATAGTATGAATGAATGTGACGGTACTTAGCAATAATTAATATTTAGCTGGACAGAAATCTAATGTATTAGGTAAGTTATAGAAGCAAAGATTTGCCATCATAATTTAAATTTTATGTTATTATAGTTTATAATTAAAACAAAAAACAAAGTCTGTATTTATGGTATTTGAATTGCCCTATTAAATATGTCCACAAGGAAATTTCACTTTACAGAACTTCAAAGCCTTCTTTCAGGTTCTTATTCCCAGAAAGCGTACATTGACAAATAATGATAATAATAATAATAATAATAATAATCTACTCAGGACAAATGAGTTATCCTTGCTATGTTGAAGTTTGAATGTTTCATTACATTTAAATATGAAAACATTCTTCAAAGTTTGTAAGCATTTGAAATTTCACAACTAAAATAAAATATTCAAAAGTTACAAATACAGTAAATTTCCATATTAATTATTCAGTAGAGCTTAAAGTTTATAGCATTGGGGATCTCCTTTAAAGGAATCTGTATAAAACCTAGCAATGTTTAAATAAAGTAGAATGAAATTAAGCCAAGTTTGATCCTTGATGCCGGTGTTAGATTTCAGAAACCTGTTCGGCCCCACCCTTTTGTTGTTCTTGCATGGATTTGCTTGCAGATTAGTGTCAGGTGATTCAAAATGATCACCTGATCACTCTACTAATCCGTACAAAAACAGTGATGCATTGCCGTTGCTATAAAAAGAGAAATGTGTTAGTTATTATTACCAAATCCAGTTGAAACTGGCCCCTTTGCTGTGCTTTGCTCTACTGGTTACCAGTTCCCAAGCATCAACCCACTCATCATCGTTTCAACCGTAACGTGTGAACTGGGAGTCGGGCCAGATCCAAACCAGTGGGACCGCTTCACCAAAGCCTTGTTTCCAAACGCTGGCCTGTATTGTGGCTCAGCCCAGCCCAAGCTACCAGACAGGAGACATAAACACACCATGGCTTTAAACATGGAAATCCACCAGGCCTGTGAAATGTTTCGGCTCTGATCTCACTCTTTCCAGCATCTCTCCAGGAGTCACACCGACAGCGTGCAGTGGGGGTGGGGTGCAATAATGGCCTTTCAAATGTCAAATGGGAGCACTCTTTCTCCCTGCGTTGCTTGTATCTATCATCTGGTTGGACAAAGAATGCTTTAAATGGTACCAGTTAAGGTGCTTGTTGTCAAGGCTGTGGCCTCCAGTTGCCCTGGGTGCTGTGGACCCTGTTTGGCCCCTCTCTTCCTGGTGCCCTGATCACAGGACACGGCCCTCTCTGCCGGGTCGGGGTCAGTGTTAGGCTCTTTGTTTTTTTTCCCCATGTCAGTGAATCATCCCAGCACAAGGACAACCTTACCCCTGACAAAAGGGTTACTCTGAGGTTGGGGGGGGGCACAGAGGTGCTCAGAAGAGAGAAAGGGCAATGAACTCTTTTGAGAGCCACAGTGATGAGTAATGGGCCGGGCTTGTGAGAACCAGCATCAGGGGGGGTTTGTGGTTAAACATGAGCGTGTCGCCACATACCATTGTGCCTTTTCCCATCAGCGAGCCCCCCCCTTAGCGTCACGTTCCAGCCAAGCCCCTCCAGGGCGTAGACGCCACATTCCATCTCTATCAATAGAGGAGGAGGCAGAAAGGATGGTTTATCTGTTTAAACAGATACAACCAGAGCTGTTATGATGAAGTCACTGACAAAGGATTAAAGTGGCCATGTGCTATTCAGCTGCTGACCTATCAGTGAACTTGGTGAAGATAAATCAGTAAATAATAAGTAAATGATGGTTCATTTTCAACAATTTAGAGACTTATAAAGTATAAAATATAAGTATAATGCACTTAAAACATCTATCCTTTTAGTTCAGTGAAAAATATTGTACTTCTGCTAATAGTAGGCCTAAAGGATGCCATGTAACAGTCTGTATGCATTTAAACTGTTTCATGAACTTCTTACAGAGGATTTAGAAATACAGTTCAGACTTCAGGCAGCGACATAGAACTTGCAAACATGGCTAACAAATGCCATAGCACCCCCTACTGTTGATAGTTTATGAACTGAAAAATATATCTTGTCAAATTTACCAGTATTTTCAAAATATATTACGAAAGAGCTCAAACTGCTGAAGCTCTGAAACGAGTGCTTACAGGTTTGTCTTATTGCTCCTCACATCCACTCACTGCAGCCTTTATGATTGTGCTGAGCAGAGCTCAGCTGTTGAATTACACAGCGGAACAGTTTGAACCACAGGTGGATTTTTTTAATAAAGCTTTCTTGTAATATTGTTTCTTCACAGGGTGCTGGAGACAGCTTTATTGGAGCACTGGCATTTTATATGGCTCATTATCCCACAATGCCTCTGGAGGAGACAGCCCGCAGAGCCAATCAGGTGGCAGGAGTGAGCGTGCAGGCTGTTGGCACGCAGACATCTTACCCTTTCAAAAAGGACCTACCGGCTGAACTGTTCTGAGACCGTCAGTGTTAAAGGACAAGTCTTACTGACCCGCAGACATATCTGTCACATGACACAAGCTGCTTTTGAGAAATCCGTGAATGAACAATATTATAACACTACTGAGAACTTAATGATGTCACCAATGTTGTTTTAATAGTAAGTCAATCATGTCTTCCATTTACAAGTTTTCACACATGGTTTCACAACTGGTTTAAATGTATGGTTTCAAAACACGTGACTGAATCGTAATAAATGATACCGTATAGCCTTAATGAGAGCCAATGGTACCAGTCGAGACTCTCAGCTTCACCTGGGTTTGCGTCAGGGTGAACCGGTGCAGTGGGGAGAGAAGAAGAGGCCTTTTGATGGATCCCAGAAGAAATCCTCTGACAACATGTCAGCCAGCCAAACACAAGTGCTCAGTGACGAAACACCTTGCATGATCCATGACAATAAAAATAGTCTGTTGTTGTCCATATATTTTGGTGCATTATTAAATTGATTTGATCTTCCTCTTCTCAAAGAACAGGACGTGCTTGTTCACTGCAAAGACAGAGATCAGATTTTAAATACAGTCACAGAGTATGCTCAAAACAACGCAAAAGATGACAAACTGTTGCACAGAACGGTGAGTATGCCTTTTACTTTAATACTTGAGAAGAGTAATGTAGCTTGTAGCTGACATGATTTACAAAATAATCTGTTTTGGTTTCTTTATCTAAAAAAGTAATTCACTGGTTGTCATCAGTTTCCTTACTTCCAATAACCCCCAAACTTCCAAAATTCATATCAAGTAGCAGGTAATCCATTTACCACTGGGATCAGTATATCATACAGTACATCTCAAACCACGTTAGGACTCTTCAAATTTAACTGTTCCTTTTGTATTCACAATTATTTAAGATGATCACTGATTATCAAACTCTGCCCTTCACTGTTGTGCAGTTGTCTGTTAGGTGGACATTAAAATATATAAAGGCTGTAATGTGATGGTGAATTGAATTCGTAAAAGTAAATAAAAACCTGGCTATAAATTCTCAACAAGACTGCCATAAAAATAACTGACATTGCTGTAAAGTAACTGCTTTTAAGTAAGGATTTTTTGCCTGTTGCCTTGACTCCTCTGTCCTTCAGTCTTTTCCTCCAATGCCATCAGAAATAAAAAATAATGGAACAGAACAGAAGAGAATAGAATCATTCTGCTGTAAACAGGATCATGAAGAATGTCTGGATGGGCAATTTTAATGGCATGCTGACAACAGAGGGAGCGAGTCATTTGTTTTCCTCCTCGCTGAGACCTTCTTCAGTATCCCCAAGATAAACTGGAAAAGACCCCCAAGAAAACAGGATGATTTTTTTTGTCTTTGGATTAATTTATTCCTAATTTGGTTTGAAGGAGTGAGACCAGACTCCTTGAGGATTCCTTGAACCACAGGTGAGACACTGTGGGGGAAGATGGCCTGCAGAGCTGTCCGGTGTTGCACTGAAATCTGTGACCATTGAGATCTATGAGCGCAGAGAGCCAGCATAGTTTTCACATCTGACTGATGGTGAAGGGAGTTTCATGTCAGTCGTTAAATTTTACGTTTCATTATTTTTTGCTTCATCAAGGGTTCAACATGAGCATATTCTATCTGCTGATCATGAAAAGCAAGTCACATCTTACCAAATGGATCATGTTTGCGCAGCACCAGTTTGTCTTTGAGACGGTTCCTCTTTGTGTTGAAGAAGTAGCCGGTCCCTGCAGCGCTCATCATCTGCACCAAGATGGTCCTGAAGGAAAATAACATTCATTCATTTTTCAGTGTCTGCATATCTGCCGGCATCATTAGTAATATCTTCTTACAGCAATACTGAGATGCCAACTATGATACAGATAACAACTCTTAATGGTATTTGTTATTTTGACAATTCCAGTTGCATCCACTTACTTTGATTTAGCCTTGGCCACTGAGAAATAAGAGAGAATAGAAGATATGTATTAATTGTAAATCAGGCAGATTGAAACCATTAATATGTTAGCCTTATACAACTATTATGTATACATGACGGTACCCACGTGAACAAATATGATCCACACTTGCTCAGACTAACTAACTAGCTAAAGTTTACGCACCATAGTGAAAACTGAGCATGACAGCATTTACAACTGAGAACGAAGATCTCACAACATGTAAAACAACTCAAACATAAGTTCAGTAATAAACAACTCGGTATTGTTGACTAACACAGAGTTAGCAGCTAATGTTAGCTAGCTTTACTAAGGTTAACAAACAGGCTTGTTACAACCCTGCATGCGCCCGCACACTACTTTTTAAATAAAAACATACACTCATTTACTCACAATTTGCGGTTGTAAGAAACATTGTGCAGCCTTTAAACCACTAAACGAAAGACAGCATTAACACATAACAGTGTTTGCGAAGGTAAGTCACATTGGAAAATCTGTACTTCCGGTTTAACAAGCACTTCCGGGTTCCCTTAAAGGGGCAGTTCAGTAGCATGACGTGAGCTGGTCAACAGTCTATGTTTTGGAGCCACATATCAAAAGCCGTCAAAATAACGTCTTTGTCGTGTTGTGAATGGCTTTGTGTGTATGTGTGTGTGTGTGTGTTTTTTTAGCACTGAACAAACATTTTTCTCTAATAGAGCAAAGGGTCACTGAGTTCTTCCAGGACATGTTTCTATTTTTGCAGTAAAACATTGGTGGTTACAATGAGAGCAAATGAACATCTGGGATCATGCAGTTGCGGTGATTGTGGCCATAATAATATTCCTTTAACAGATAGTGTCAAAGAGTGATTTGTCAAATAACTACTGAAAACTGCTGTTTTTCACTAAAATATTAAAGTGCATGTCCCTCACTCCATGTACCACATATATTTTTGTTTGTCATGCAGTTTTACAGTTTTAATTTACAGATGTAGCTTCATCTTGTTTCACTTAAAGTTAAATAATTTAGATTTAGTGCCATGAATAAACAAAATAATTCAACCCATAATGGAAGCAGATTACTATGATACTTGTTGCTGTTCAACAAGTCTCATGGCCTGAGGGAAGCAACTCAGGTTTCATGGGCTGTAAGGGAAGATATCAGTGGCGGCTGGTGAAAAAAATTTTTGGTGGGGTTGGTGTGCCAACAGATTTCCCTGCCTAATCTAGCATAAGCATTCAAATGAACAGTCGGAAAATGACTATAGTTCCACAATAATAATTTAATTTCACAGTTTACGGTTTCACAGAAAAAGTAACAATTTACAGCTATATTAGACTTTATGCTATCGAATACAATACAATACAATCAATTTTATAAATTCACAACAAGGCTATGATTTCAGCTCAATCTATACAAATCAACAGTGTGTGAGTGAGTGGAGGGGGGACGTGTCTAAGGTGAGTGTGGGTTGAGTTATTACATGAAGAGAGAATGAAACAGAACATTTCATATTAAAATGTAACATATGCAAAGAATTGAGAACCAAGTTCAAATTAAACAAACAGATGATTTTAAAAAAAAAATTCAACATTTACTTGGAGAAAACAGCATCAGTGCCATAGAAGCAGGCTGCATCGCTGGCTCCTCATGTAGCTTTAGCAATCCTAAACCTTCACGCATTTTACGAAGCAGTTGGGGCTACATTTCCAGCGCCCCACAGGCGTTAAATTTGGCGACGTTGATAGGCCAATTATTCATAAATTTCCCCTAGCAACCATAACCGGATTGGCTATTTAGCTGCAAGTTAGGGGCGCTGTCTGTCAGTGGAAATTCACTGTTTAATGAGTGTCAGTTGGTGAAAATGTTGTTTAAATTATTTTAATTGCATGTAGGCACACACACACACACTATTGAGTAAAACTAACATCGATAAAAAAAAAAAAAAATCCCCTCCACAGCCGGTGGGGCAGAGCCCCAGCTGGAAGATGGGCCAGCCGCTGCTGGAAGATATACACTCTGGAATGTCCAGAAACCTTAGTGAAATTTCCTCAGAGTATGCAGGCAGATGAATGGGTTGGATGTCGAAATTGTCACCTTTAAGTCCCCTTAATTCCCCAGAAAGCTTTAATTTAATAGCTTCTTTGTTTGGTGGCAGAGAAACACATGAGGAGGCAGCCTGCCCCATTCTGTAAATTAATTTTCATTTTGTATGACAACATTGTGACAGTGGTTTCTATAAAAGGACACACTCAGAAAACGCACATTAATAAGAACTTATTTTCTTCTAATGACTTTTTCATTTTTTAGCATTTAGCCAAAACACTGCTGTGCCCAATGCAGCCTCACAAATGTGCTGACATGGCTGTTGACGCTTGTTCCCATAGACTATTTCTGTTTTTAAAAGGTCAAAATTTTATAACAATTAACCTATCGGTCTAAAATTTGTAACATAGCACAGAATGTAAACTCCTCTTTATATCCAATAATTATTTGCCTGAAATATTTGTGAGCACATTACTTTATTGTCTGCAATATTACCACCATGTTTTAAACCGTATCTCTATTTTAATCTGCAACAAACTTGGACTTGTTGTTGTAATATTTCCTACAGCTAATTTTAAGTTAATGAGAACACAATTCTTATCTTCAGGTGATTTATACTGCATTCCATTCCTGCCAATATATTCCCATAATTGTTCCTTTAATGTCATACAGCCCTTTGTATGTTTTATTGAAGGACAGGACAGTATTATGCCATTACGATATGTTTACATTAAGAGGTAAAATTAAAAGCATTGATGGCTATTCAGCTGGATCTGTATGTTGTCACACAGGAATTCTGAGACAAGTGCAGTAAGAATAATGGCTTATTTTCTTTCGCAGCCTTACCTCATCGAAAAAAGGGGTCCAGTGAGTATGCGACACTGAAGTCCCGCTAGTGCATAGATTAAGTGAAAATAAAAGAGGTAAGTGATGAAAATGTACTGATGAGCCTAAATGGAGCTGGATGGGTAAACCCAGTGGGGGAGAGCCATGCATTAAGGCGGAAATAAAAATGAATGTTATTGGACAGGCCTGCGAGCACTGTAACCAGGCAGGGAGCAGCTGTCAGGATGTGAGTGGAGGAGCTTGCGTCACTAAGGGATAATTCTGAGAAGGAAGCTGAGACCACTAGCTTCAGCTCTCCTCCTCCACCACCCACTCAGCACTCTCCACAGCCACGCCGGACGTTAGCTACAACACTTTCTTTTACCCACTTCATTGCACTGATGCTCTTCACTCTATTTCACATGCTTGTTACTTTCATTGACACCTATTTCTTTTACCAGAGTCTCGCCTTTTGAGAACAAATTAGGGATCATGAACCAAATCTGCGTGTTAATTTATTTTTAAGATAAGAGGAAAGAGCTTGCAAAGACATATTCATAAGCACAAAACAAAGGTCCCAATCAACCAAGTCCATAACTGCGAGCTAACGAGATAATGAGAGATGACCTGGCTTTTATTGAGGAGGTGATTGCAGCAGATGAGTTTCAGGTGTACTTCCTCAGATTCCCGGGGAAAAACGAACCATGCCGCCCTGCCTTCATACACTCTGTACGATAAAACCAAAAAGAAAAGGGGAGAGTAGAAAAGCAACAGAAAACCATGATTCCTGAACAACCAAGATGAGGATCACCACATCAATAGCTTTAAGAATATCAGTACTTTAGACAATATTGAAAACTCAACAGTCTTCACAATGTGACTCATTGATGTAGTTGCTAAATTAAGTGATTTGAGAGAAAAAAAAAGCACTGGCTGCATGTTTCCTGATGATTGATTGGTTTTCACTGGCTGATTGTTATTATTATTATTATTATTATTATTAGCAAGTGTATAGCTCTACAGCAGACCTGCACAGACACAAAAGACACAGAACGCCTCCAAACAAAACTCAACTTGCCTATAATTTGCTGTCACAACAACGGCTCGCTGTTCTTTTGACCTAACAACCTTATCACAGTAGGTGACACGATGACTCACAGATTTGGCACCAAATACCACACATGGGTGAACAAGACTCCAGTTTGCGGCAGCATTATGCTCTATTAACAATTATATAAAAAGAAGGAATGAATTATAAAAGGTGATTTCAGTGTTGCTATCCCTTCACTTTAATCACAATCTTGACCATCGAAAGGGAATAATACAGTAGGAGACAGCAAAAGGTTTGACATGCAAGATCACCGTTGTGTTTTGATGGCTCGATAGCTTCTGTGGAGGGAGGGAAATTCAGTCAAATGAGACACAGGTGACGTCACACGTGAGAGTTAAGGATGCTAAACTAAGTTTTACACAGATAGTGGCTAGTATGGGGCTTGAACCCGTGACCTTGGCATTATTAGTAACACACTCTAACCAGCTGAGCTAACCAGCCCCATTTGCAGAGGTTATCTATACACTATTATTTTCAACCGTAAACTGACACAAAACAGTCAAAGAGTTTGGGCAGGTAAATCAGGTGCTACCTCATACCAGCTTGGTTGAGGTTAAAGCACATTTGTGAGACAGACGAGGTGATAAGCATAACATCTGTCAAATCGTAGCTTCGACAGAATATGTGCATTTCTCCGCCACATTTAGGTTAGCAGCCACATTGTGTGGACGGCAGAAGTTAAACTCGAACCCTCTATCTTCTGATCCGAAGTCAGACACCTTGTCCATTAGGCCACGCAGTCCTGTTGAAAGGGTTTTTTTTTTTTAACGGTTCGAAACCACGTGGTTAAAACGGTCAGTTGGGGACAAAAAAAAATTCTCATGGACGATGACCGTTCTGTTTCGATGCCTCGATCGCGTCTGTGGAGGGCGGGAGACTCAGTCAAAAGACAGTTAAGGATGTTAAACCATAGATTGTGGCCCGTATGGGGATTAAACCCATGACCTTGGCATTATTAGCACCACGTTCTAACCATCTGAGCTAACCGGCCCCATTTGATGAGGTGATCTATCCACTATTTTTTTCAACCGTAAACTGACTCAAAACTTTCAAAGCATTTGGGCTGGTCAATCAGGTATTACCTCATGCCAGCTTGGTACACATTAACGCTCATTTGTGAAAGAGTAAAGTTGACAAGCATAACATCCATACAGAGGGCTGTATGTTTATGTCTCTGGCACATGTAGGATAGCAGCCACGTTGTGTGGACGGCAGTAGTCCAACCCTTTCAACCACGAAGGGAGTCGACCCCTCAATCTTCTGATCCAAAGTCAGACACCTTGTCCATAGAGCCACATGATCCTGTTGAAAGGGTTTTTTTTTATTTTTTTTTTTTATAACAGTTCGAAGCCGCGTGGTTAAAACGGTCAGTTGGGGACAAAAAGGAATTTTCATGGACGATGACCGTTCTGTTTCGATGCCTCGATCGCGTCTGTGGAGGGCGGGAGACTCAGTCAAATGAGAGTTAAGGATGTTAAACCATAGATTGTGGCCAGTATGGAGATTGAACCCATGACCTTGGCGTTATTAGCACCACGCTCTAACCATCTGAGCTAACCCATTTGATGAGGTTATCTATCCACTATTTTTTTCAACCGTAAACTGACACAAAACTTTTAAAGCATTTGGGCTGGTCAATCAGGTATTACCTCATGTCAGCTTGGTACACATTGAAGCTCATTTGTGAAACAGATAAGTTGACAAGCATAACATGCCTACAGAGGGCTGTATGTTCATGTTTCTCGCACATGCAGGGTAGCTGCCATGTTGTGTGGACGGCAGAAGTCCAACCCTTTCAACCACGAAGGGACTCGAACCCTTAATCTTTTGATCCGAAGTCAGGCGCCTTGTCCATTAGGCCACGTGGTCCTGGTTAAAGGTTTTTTTTTTTTAACAGTTCGAAGCTGCGTGGTTAAAACGGTCAGTTGGGGACAAAAAGGAATTTTCATGGACGATGACCGTTCTGTTTCGATGCCTCGATCGCGTCTGTGGAGGGCGGGAGACTCAGTCAAATGAGAGTTAAGGATGTTAAACCATGGATTGTGGCCAGTATGGGGATTAAACCCATGACCTTGGCATCATTAGCACCACGCTCTAACCATCTGAGCTAACCGGCCCCATTTGATGAGGTTATCTATCCACTATTTTTTTCAACCGTAAACTGACACAAAACTTTCAAAGCATTTGGGCTGGTATTACCTCATGCCAGCTTGGTACACATTGAAGCTCATTTGTGAAACAGATAAGTTGACAAGCATAACATGCCTACAGAGGGCTGTATGTTCATGTTCCTCGCACATGTAGGATAGCAGCCACGTTGTGTGGACGGCAGAAGCCCGACCCTTTCAACCACGAAGGGACTCGAACCCTCAATCTTCTGATCCGAAGTCAGACGCCTTGTCCATTAGGCCACGTGGTCCTGTTGAAAGTGTTTTTTTTTTTTTTAACAGTTCGAAGCCGCGTGGTTAAAACGGTCAGTTGGGGACAAAAAGGAATTTTCATGGACGATGACCGTTCTGTTTCGATGCCTCGATCGCGTCTGTGGAGGGCGGGAGACTCAGTCAAAAGAGAGTTAAGGATGTTAAACCATAGATTGTGGCCAGTATGGGGATTGAACCCATGACCTTGGCGTTATTAGCACCACGCTCTAACCATCTGAGCTAACCGGCCCCATTTGATGAGGTTATCTATCCACTATTTTTTTCAACCGTAAACTGACACAAAACTTTTAAAGCATTTGGGCTGGTCAATCAGGTATTACCTCATGCCAGCTTGGTACACATTGAAGCTCATTTGTGAAACAGATAAGTTAACAAGCATAACATACCTACAGAGGGCTGTATGTTCATGGCACATGGAGAGTAGCAGCCACGTTGTGTGGACGGCAGAAGTCCAACCCTTTCAACCACGAAGGGACTCGAACCCTCAATCTTTTGATCCAAAGTCAGGCGCCTTGTCCATTAGGCCACGTGGTCCTGGTTAAAGGTTTTTTTTTTTTAACAGTTCGAAGCCGCGTGGTTAAAACGGTCAGTTGGGGACAAAAAGGAATTTTCATGGACGATGACCGTTCTGTTTCGATGCCTCGATCGCGTCTGTGGAGGTCGGGAGACTCAGTCAAATGAGAGTTAAGGATGTTAAACCATAGATTGTGGCCAGTATGGGGATTAAACCCATGACCTTGGCATCATTAGCACCACGCTCTAACCATCTGAGCTAACCGGCCCCATTTGATGAGGTTATCTATCCACTATTTTTTTCAACCGTAAACTGACACAAAACTTTCAAAGCATTTGGGCTGGTCAATCAGGTATTACCTCATGCCAGCTTGGTACACATTGAAGCTCATTTGTGAAACAGATAAGTTGACAAGCATAACATGCCTACAGAGGGCTGTATGTTCATGGCACATGTAGGATAGCAGCCACGTTGTGTGGACGGCAGAAGTCCAACCCTTTCAACCGTAAGGGACTGACACAAAACTCTTCAAAGTCAGACGCCTTGTCCATTAGGCCACGTGGTCCTTGGTTTTTTTTTAACAGTTGAAGCTCATTAAAACGGTCAGTTGGGGACAAAAGGAATTTTCATGCCTGGACGATGACCGTTCTGTTTCGACGCCTCGATCGCATCTGTGGAGGGCGGGAGACTCAGTCAAATGAGAGTTAAGGGTGTTAAACCATAGATTGTGGCCAGTATGGGGATTGAACCCATGACCTTCGCGTTATTAGCACCACACTGATCCGAAGTCAGACGCCTTGTCCATTAGGCCACGTGGTCCCGGTTAAAGGGTATTTTTTTTTTAACAGTTCGAAGCCACGTGGTTAAAACGGTCAGTTGGGGACAAAAAGGAATTTTCATGGACGATGACCGTTCTGTTTCGATGCCTCGATCGCGTCTGTGGAGGGCGGGAGACTCAGTCAAATGAGAGTTAAGGATGTTAAACCATAGATTGTGGCCAGTATGGAGATTGAACCCATGACCTTGGCGTTATTAGCACCACGCTCTAACCATCTGAGCTAACCCATTTGATGAGGTTATCTATCCACTATTTTTTTCAACCGTAAACTGACACAAAACTTTTAAAGCATTTGGGCTGGTCAATCAGGTATTACCTCATGCCAGCTTGGTACACATTGAAGCTCATTTGTGAAACAGATAAGTTAACAAGCATAACATACCTACAGAGGGCTGTATGTTCACTATTTTTAGTAGTAGCATATGTTCACTATTTTTCAACCGTAAACTGACACAAAACTTTCAAAGCTTTTGGGCTGCTCAATCAGGTATTACCTCATACCAGTTTGGTACGCATTAAAGCTCGCTTATGAGACAGATAAGTTCACAAGCATAACATCCCTCAGCCTGTGGCTTCTATGGAGTAGCACACGTTCAATTCTCTGCCATGTCGTCTGGAAGGCAGAAGTTGAACGCTTTCAACCACGAAGGGACTTGCACCCTCAATCTTCTGATCCGAAGTCAGGCGCCTTGTCCATTAGGCCACGTGGTCCTGGTTAAAGGGTATTTTTTTTAACAGTTCGAAGCCACGTGGTTAAAACGGTCAGTTGGGGACAAAAAAGAATTTTCTTGGATGATGACCGTTCTGTTTCGACGCCTCGATCGCATCTGTGGAGGGCGGGAGACTCAGTCAAATGAGAGTTCAGGGTGTTAAACCATAGATTGTGGCAAGTATGGGGATTGAACCCATCACCTTCGCATTATTAGCACCACGCTCTAACCATCTGAGCTAACCGGCCCCATTTGATGAGGTTATCTATCCACTATTTTTTTCAACCGTAAACTGACACAAAACTTTTAAAGCATTTGGGCTGGTCAATCAGGTATTACCTCATGTCAGCTTGGTACACATTGAAGCTCATTTGTGAAACAGATAAGTTGACAAGCATAACATGCCTACAGAGGGCTGTATGTTCATGTCTCTCGCACATGTAGGATAGCAGCCACGTTGTGTGGACGGCAGAAGTCCAACCCTTTCAACCACGAAGGGACTCGAACCCTCAATCTTCTGATCCGAAGTCAGGCGCCTTGTCCATTAGGCCACGTGGTCCTGGTTAAAGGGTATTTTTTTTAACAGTTCGAAGCCACGTGGTTAAAACGGTCAGTTGGGGACAAAAAGGAATTTTCATGGACGATGACCGTTCTGTTTCGATGCCTCGATCGCGTCTGTGGAGGGCGGGAGACTCAGTCAAATGAGAGTTAAGGATGTTAAACCATAGATTGTGGCCAGTATGGGGATTAAACCCATGACCTTGGCATCATTAGCACCACGCTCTAACCATCTGAGCTAACCGGCCCCATTTGATGAGGTTATCTATCCACTATTTTTTTCAACCGTAAACTGACACAAAACTTTCAAAGCATTTGGGCTGGTATTACCTCATGCCAGCTTGGTACACATTGAAGCTCATTTGTGAAACAGATAAGTTGACAAGCATAACATGCCTACAGAGGGCTGCATGTTCCTCGCACATGTAGGATAGCAGCCACGTTGTGTGGACGGCAGAAGCCCGACCCTTTCAACCACGAAGGGACTCGAACCCTCAATCTTCTGATCCGAAGTCAGACGCCTTGTCCATTAGGCCACGTGGTCCTGTTGAAAGTGTTTTTTTTTTTTGTTTTTTTTTTAACAGTTCGAAGCCGCGTGGTTAAAACGGTCAGTTGGGGACAAAAAGGAATTTTCATGGACGATGACCGTTCTGTTTCGATGCCTCGATCGCGTCTGTGGAGGGCGGGAGACTCAGTCAAATGAGAGTTAAGGATGTTAAACCATAGATTGTGGCCAGTATGGAGATTGAACCCATGACCTTGGCGTTATTAGCACCACGCTCTAACCATCTGAGCTAACCGGCCCCATTTGATGAGGTTATCTATCCACTATTTTTTTCAACCGTAAACTGACACAAAACTTTTAAAGCATTTGGGCTGGTCAATCAGGTATTACCTCATGCCAGCTTGGTACACATTGAAGCTCATTTGTGAAACAGATAAGTTAACAAGCATAACATACCTACAGAGGGCTGTATGTTCATGGCACATGGAGGGTAGCAGCCACGTTGTGTGGACGACAGAAGTCCAACCCTTTCAACCACGAAGGGACTCGAACCCTCTTCTGATCCGAAGTCAGACGCCTTGTCCATTAGGCCACGTGGTCCTGGTTAAAGGGTTTTTTTTAACAGTTGAAGCCGTGTAGTTAAAGCGGTCAGTTGGGGACAAAAAGGAATTTTCATGGACGATGACCGTTCTGTTTCGATGCCTCGATCGCGTCTGTGGAGGGCGGGAGACTCAGTCAAAAGAGAGTTAAGGATGTTAAACCATAGATTGTGGCCAGTATGGGGATTGAACCCATGACCTTCGCGTTATTAGCACCACACTGATCCGAAGTCAGACGCCTTGTCCATTAGGCCACGTGGTCCTGGTTAAAGGGTATTTTTTTTTTAACAGTTCGAAGCCACGTGGTTAAAACGGTCAGTTGGGGACAAAAAGGAATTTTCATGGACGATGACCGTTCTGTTTCGATGCCTCGATCGCGTCTGTGGAGGGCGGGAGACTCAGTCAAAAGAGAGTTAAGGATGTTAAACCATAGATTGTGGCCAGTATGGGGATTGAACCCACGACCTTGGCGTTATTAGCACCACGCTCTAACCATCTGAGCTAACCGGCCCCATTTGATGAGGTTATGTATCCACTCTTTTTTTCAACCATAAACTGACACAAAACTTTCAAAGCTTTTCGGGCTGGTCAATCAGGTATTACCTCATACCAGTTTGGTACACATTAAAGCTCACTTATGAGACAGATAAGTTCACAAGCATAACAGCCCTCAGCTTGTGGCTTCTATGGAGTAGCATATGTTCACTATTTTTAGTAGTAGCATATGTTCACTATTTTTTTCAACCGTAAACTGACACAAAACTTTCAAAGCTTTTGGGCTGCTCAATCAGGTATTACCTCATACCAGTTTGGTACGCATTAAAGCTCGCTTATGAGACAGATAAGTTCACAAGCATAACATCCCTCAGCCTGTGGCTTCTATGGAGTAGCACACGTTCAATTCTCTGCCATGTCGTCTGGAAGGCAGAAGTTGAACGCTTTCAACCACGAAGGGACTTGCACCCTCAATCTTCTGATCCGAAGTCAGGCGCCTTGTCCATTAGGCCACGTGGTCCTGGTTAAAGGGTATTTTTTTTAACAGTTCGAAGCCACGTGGTTAAAACGGTCAGTTGGGGACAAAAAGGAATTTTCATGGACGATGACCGTTCTGTTTCGATGCCTCGATCGCGTCTGTGGAGGGCGGGAGACTCAGTCAAATGAGAGTTAAGGATGTTAAACCATAGATTGTGACGAGTATGGGGATTGAACCCATGACCTTGGCGTTATTAGCACCACGCTCTAACCATCTAAGCTAACCGGCCCCATTTGATGAGGTTATCTATCCACTATTTTTTTCAACCGTAAACTGACACAAAACTTTTAAAGCATTTGGACTGGTCAATCAGATATTACCTCATGTCAGCTTGGTACACATTGAAGCTCATTTGTGAAACAGATAAGTTGACAAGCATAACATGCCTACAGAGGGCTGTATGTTCATGTTTCTCGCACATGTAGGATAGCAGCCACGTTGTGTGGACGGCAGAAGTCCAACCCTTTCAACCACGAAGGGACTCGAACCCTCAATCTTCTGATCCGAAGTCAGACGCCTTGTCCATTAGGCCACGTGGTCCTGTTGAAAGTTTTTTTTTTTTTTTTTTTTTTTTTTTTTTAACAGTTCGAAGCCGCGTGGTTAAAACGGTCAGTTGGGGACAAAAAGGAATTTTCATGGACGATGACCGTTCTGTTTCGATGCCTCGATCGCGTCTGTGGAGGGCGGGAGACTCAGTCAAATGAGAGTTAAGGATGTTAAACCATAGATTGTGGCCAGTATGGAGATTGAACCCATGACCTTGGCATCATTAGCACCACGCTCTAACCATCTGAGCTAACCGGCCCCATTTGATGAGGTTATCTATCCACTATTTTTTTCAACCGTAAACTGACACAAAACTTTCAAAGCATTTGGGCTGGTATTACCACATGCCAGCTTGGTTCACATTGAAGCTCATTTGTGAAACAGATAAGTTGACAAGCATAACATGCCTACAGAGGGCTGTATGTTCATGTTTCTCGCACATGTAGGATAGCAGCCACGTTGCGTGGATGGCAGAAGTCCAACCCTTTCAACCACGAAGGGACTCGAACCCTCAATCTTCTGATCCGAAGTCAGACGCCTTGTCCATTAGGCCACGTGGTCCTGTTGAAAGTGTTTTTTTTTTTTTTTTTTTTTTTTAACAGTTCGAATCCGCGTGGTTAAAACGGTCAGTTGGGGACAAAAAGGAATTTTCATGGACGATGACCGTTCTGTTTCGATGCCTCGATCGCGTCTGTGGAGGGCGGGAGACTCAGTCAAATGAGAGTTAAGGATGTTAAACCATAGATTGTGGCCAGTATGGAGATTGAACCCATGACCTTGGCGTTATTAGCACCACGCTCTAACCATCTGAGCTAACCGGCCCCATTTGATGAGGTTATCTATCCACTATTTTTTTCAACCGTAAACTGACACAAAACTTTTAAAGCATTTGGGCTGGTCAATCAGGTATTACCTCATGCCAGCTTGGTACACATTGAAGCTCATTTGTGAAACAGATAAGTTAACAAGCATAACATACCTACAGAGGGCTGTATGTTCATGGCACATGGAGGGTAGCAGCCACGTTGTGTGGACGACAGAAGTCCAACCCTTTCAACCACGAAGGGACTCGAACCCTCTTCTGATCCGAAGTCAGACGCCTTGTCCATTCGGCCACGTGGTCCTGGTTAAAGGGTTTTTTTTTTTAACAGTTCGAAGCCGCGTAGTTAAAACGGTCAGTTGGGGACAAAAAAGAATTTTCTTGGACGATGACCGTTCTGTTTCGACGCCTCTATCGCATCTGTGGAGGGCGGGAGACTCGGTCAAATGAGAGTTAAGGGTGTTAAACCATAGATTGTGGCCAGTATGGGGATTGAACCCATGACCTTCGCGTTATTAGCACCACACTGATCCGAAGTCAGACGCCTTGTCCATTAGGCCACGTGGTCCTGGTTAAAGGGTATTTTTTTTTTAACAGTTCGAAGCCACGTGGTTAAAACGGTCAGTTGGGGACAAAAAGGAATTTTCATGGACGATGACCGTTCTGTTTCGATGCCTCGATCGCGTCTGTGGAGGGCGGGAGACTCAGTCAAAAGAGAGTTAAGGATGTTAAACCATAGATTGTGGCCAGTATGGGGATTGAACCCACGACCTTGGCGTTATTAGCACCACACTCTAACCATCTGAGCTAACCGGCCCCATTTGATGAGGTTATGTATCCACTATTTTTTTCAACCATAAACTGACACAAAACTTTCAAAGCTTTTCAGGCTGGTCAATCAGGTATTACCTCATACCAGTTTGGTACACATTAAAGCTCACTTATGAGACAGATAAGTTCACAAGCATAACATCCCTCAGCTTGTGGCTTCTATGGAGTAGCATATGTTCACTATTTTTAGTAGTAGCATATGTTCACTATTTTTTTCAACCGTAAACTGACACAAAACTTTCAAAGCTTTTGGGCTGCTCAATCAGGTATTACCTCATACCAGTTTGGTACGCATTAAAGCTCGCTTATGAGACAGATAAGTTCACAAGCATAACATCCCTCAGCCTGTGGCTTCTATGGAGTAGCACACGTTCAATTCTCTGCCATGTCGTCTGGAAGGCAGAAGTTGAACGCTTTCAACCACGAAGGGACTTGCACCCTCAATCTTCTGATCCGAAGTCAGGCGCCTTGTCCATTAGGCCACGTGGTCCTGGTTAAATGGTATTTTTTTTAACAGTTCGAAGCCACGTGGTTAAAACGGTCAGTTGGGGACAAAAAGGAATTTTCATGGACGATGACCGTTCTGTTTCGATGCCTCGATCGCGTCTGTGGAGGGCGGGAGACTCACTCAAATGAGAGTTAAGGATGTTAAACCATAGATTGTGGCCAGTATGGGGATTGAACCCATGACCTTGGCGTTATTAGCACCACGCTCTAACCATCTGAGCTAACCGGCCCCATTTGATGAAGTTATCTATCCACTATTTTTTTCAACCGTAAACTGACACAAAACTTTTAAAGCATTTGGGCTGGTCAATCAGGTATTACCTCATGTCAGCTTGGTACACATTGAAGCTCATTTGTGAAACAGATAAGTTGACAAGCATAACATGCCTACAGAGGGCTGTATGTTCATGTTTCTCGCACATGCAGGGTAGCTGCCATGTTGTGTGGACGGCAGAAGACCAACCCTTTCAACCACGAAGGGACTCGAACCCTCAATCTTCTGATCCGAAGTCAGACGCCTTGTCCATTAGGCCATGTGGTCCTGGTTAAGGGTTTTTTTTTTTTTAAAGTTCGAAGCTGCGTGGTTAAAACGGTCAGTTGGGGACAAAAAGGAATTTTCATGGACGATGACCGTTCTGTTTCGATGCCTCGATCGCGTCTGTGGAGGGCGGGAGACTCAGTCAAATGAGAGTTAAGGATGTTAAACCATAGATTGTGGCCAGTATGGAGATTAAACCCATGACCTTGGCATCATTAGCACCACGCTCTAACCATCTGAGCTAACCGGCCCCATTTGATGAGGTTATCTATCCACTATTTTTTTCAACCGTAAACTGACACAAAACTTTCAAAGCATTTGGGCTGGTATTACCTCATGTCAGCTTGGTACACATTGAAGCTCATTTGTGAAACAGATAAGTTGACAAGCATAACATGCCTACAGAGGGCTGTATGTTCATGTTTCTCGCACATGCAGGGTAGCTGCCATGTTGTGTGGACGGGAGAAGACCAACCCTTTCAACCACGAAGGGACTCGAACCCTCAATCTTCTGATCCGAAGTCAGACGCCTTGTCCATTAGGCCATGTGGTCCTGGTTAAGGGTTTTTTTTTTTTTAAAGTTCGAAGCTGCGTGGTTAAAACGGTCAGTTGGGGACAAAAAGGAATTTTCATGGACGATGACCGTTCTGTTTCGATGCCTCGATCGCGTCTGTGGAGGGCGGGAGACTCAGTCAAATGAGAGTTAAGGATGTTAAACCATAGATTGTGGCCAGTATGGAGATTAAACCCATGACCTTGGCATCATTAGCACCACGCTCTAACCATCTGAGCTAACCGGCCCCATTTGATGAGGTTATCTATCCACTATTTTTTTCAACCGTAAACTGACACAAAACTTTCAAAGCATTTGGGCTGGTCAATCAGGTATTACCTCATGCCAGCTTGGTACACATTGAAGCTCATTTGTG
Organism: Synanceia verrucosa; assembly: GCA_029721515.1. Classification (NCBI taxonomy): domain Eukaryota; kingdom Metazoa; phylum Chordata; class Actinopteri; order Perciformes; family Synanceiidae; genus Synanceia; species Synanceia verrucosa. The sequence continues at coordinate 6,302,305 of CM056560.1, read as the reverse complement.
AAACAGATAAGTTGACAAGCATAACATGCCTACAGAGGGCTGTATGTTCATGTTTCTCACACATGTAGGATAGCAGCCACGTTGTGTGGACGGCAGAAGTCGAACCCTTTCAACCACGAAGGGACTCGAACCCTCAATCTTCTGATCCGAAGTCAGACGCCTTGTCCATTAGGCCACGTGGTCCTGTTGAAAGTGTTTTTTTTTATTTTTTTTTTTATTTTTTTTTTTTAACAGTTCGAAGCCGCATGGTTAAAACGGTCAGTTGGGGACAAAAAGGAATTTTCATGGACGATGACCGTTCTGTTTCGATGCCTCGATCGCGTCTGTGGAGGGCGGGAGACTCAGTCAAATGAGAGTTAAGGATGTTAAACCATAGATTGTGGCCAGTATGGAGATTGAACCCATGACCTTGGCGTTATTAGCACCATGCTCTAACCATCTGAGCTAACCGGCCCCATTTGATGAGGTTATCTATCCACTATTTTTTTCAACCGTAAACTGACACAAAACTTTTAAAGCATTTGGGCTGGTCAATCAGGTATTACCTCATGCCAGCTTGGTACACATTGAAGCTCATTTGTGAAACAGATAAGTTAACAAGCATAACATACCTACAGAGGGCTGTATGTTCATGGCACATGGAGGGTAGCAGCCACGTTGTGTGGACGACAGAAGTCCAACCCTTTCAACCACGAAGGGACTCGAACCCTCTTCTGATCCGAAGTCAGACGCCTTGTCCATTAGGCCACGTGGTCGTGGTTAAAGGGTATTTTTTTTAACAGTTCGAAGCCACGTGGTTAAAACGGTCAGTTGGGGACAAAAAGGAATTTTCATGGACGATGACCGTTCTGTTTCGATGCCTCGATCGCGTCTGTGGAGGGCGGGAGACTCACTCAAATGAGAGTTAAGGATGTTAAACCATAGATTGTGGCCAGTATGGGGATTGAACCCATGACCTTCGCGTTATTAGCACCACACTGATCCGAAGTCAGACGCCTTGTCCATTAGGCCACGTGGTCCCGGTTAACGGGTATTTTTTTTTTAACAGTTCGAAGCCACGTGGTTAAAACGGTCAGTTGGGGACAAAAAGGAATTTTCATGGACGATGACCGTTCTGTTTCGATGCCTCGATCGCGTCTGTGGAGGGCGGGAGACTCAGTCAAAAGAGTGTTAAGGATGTTAAACCATAGATTGTGGCCAGTATGGGGATTGAACCCACGACCTTGGCGTTATTAGCACCACGCTCTAACCATCTGAGCTAACCGGCCCCATTTGATGAGGTTATCTATCCACTATTTTTTTCAACCGTAAACTGACACAAAACTTTTAAAGCATTTGGGCTGGTCAATCAGGTATTACCTCATGCCAGCTTGGTACACATTGAAGCTCATTTGTGAAACAGATAAGTTAACAAGCATAACATACCTACAGAGGGCTGTATGTTCATGGCACATGGAGGGTAGCAGCCACGTTGTGTGGACGACAGAAGTCCAACCCTTTCAACCACGAAGGGACTCGAACCCTCTTCTGATCCGAAGTCAGACGCCTTGTCCATTCGGCCACGTGGTCCTGGTTAAAGGGTTTTTTTTTTTAACAGTTCGAAGCCGCGTAGTTAAAACGGTCAGTTGGGGACAAAAAAGAATTTTCTTGGACGATGACCGTTCTGTTTCGACGCCTCTATCGCATCTGTGGAGGGCGGGAGACTCGGTCAAATGAGAGTTAAGGGTGTTAAACCATAGATTGTGGCCAGTATGGGGATTGAACCCATGACCACGAAGGGACTTGCACCTCAATCTTCTTATCCGAAGTCTGACGCCTTGTCCATTCGGCCACGTGGTCCTGGTTAAAGGGTTTTTTTTTTTAACAGTTCGAAGCCACGTGGTTAAAACGGTCAGTTGGGGACAAAAGGAATTTTCATGGACGATGACCGTTCTGTTTCGATGCCTCGATCAAGGCGTCTGTGGAGGGCGGAGACTCAGTCAAATGAGAGTTAAGGATGTTAAACCATAGATTGTGGCCAGTATGGGGATTGAACCCATGACCTTGGCGTTATTAGCACCACACTCTAACCATCTGAGCTAACCGGCCCCATTTGATGAGGTTATGTATCCACTATTTTTTTCAACCATAAACTGACACAAAACTTTCAAAGCTTTTGGGCTGGTCAATCAGGTATTACCTCATACCAGTTTGGTACACATTAAAGCTCATTTATGAGACAGATAAGTTCACAAGCATAACATCCCTACAGCCTGTATGTTCTATGGAGGGTAGCACACGCTCACTCTGCCATGTCGTCTGGAAGGCAGAAGTTGAACGCTTTCAACCACGAAGGGACTTGCACCCTCAATCTTCTGATCCGAAGTCAGGCGCCTTGTCCATTAGGCCACGTGGTCCTGGTTAAAGGGTATTTTTTTTAACAGTTCGAAGCCACGTGGTTAAAACGGTCAGTTGGGGACAAAAAGGAATTTTCATGGACGATGACCGTTCTGTTTCGATGCCTCGATCGCGTCTGTGGAGGGCGGGAGACTCACTCAAATGAGAGTTAAGGATGTTAAACCATAGATTGTGGCCAGTATGGGGATTGAACCCATGACCTTCGCGTTATTAGCACCACACTGATCAGAAGTCAGACGCCTTGTCCATTAGGCCACGTGGTCCCGGTTAAAGGGTATTTTTTTTTTAACAGTTCGAAGCCACGTGGTTAAAACGGTCAGTTGGGGACAAAAAGGAATTTTCATGGACGATGACCGTTCTGTTTCGATGCCTCGATCGCGTCTGTGGAGGGCGGGAGACTCAGTCAAAAGAGAGTTAAGGATGTTAAACCATAGATTGTGGCCAGTATGGGGATTGAACCCACGACCTTGGCGTTATTAGCACCACGCTCTAACCATCTGAGCTAACCGGCCCCATTTGATGAAGTTATGTATCCACTCTTTTTTTCAACCATAAACTGACACAAAACTTTCAAAGCTTTTCGGGCTGGTCAATCAGGTATTACCTCATACCAGTTTGGTACACATTAAAGCTCACTTATGAGACAGATAAGTTCACAAGCATAACATCCCTCAGCTTGTGGCTTCTATGGAGTAGCATATGTTCACTATTTTTAGTAGTAGCATATGTTCACTATTTTTTTCAACCGTAAACTGACACAAAACTTTCAAAGCTTTTGGGCTGCTCAATCAGGTATTACCTCATACCAGTTTGGTACGCATTAAAGCTCGCTTATGAGACAGATAAGTTCACAAGCATAACATCCCTCAGCCTGTGGCTTCTATGGAGTAGCACACGTTCAATTCTCTGCCATGTCGTCTGGAAGGCAGAAGTTGAACGCTTTCAACCACGAAGGGACTTGCACCCTCAATCTTCTGATCCGAAGTCAGGCGCCTTGTCCATTAGGCCACGTGGTCCTGGTTAAAGGGTATTTTTTTTAACAGTTCGAAGCCACGTGGTTAAAACGGTCAGTTGGGGACAAAAAGGAATTTTCATGGACGATGACCGTTCTGTTTCGATGCCTCGATCGCGTCTGTGGAGGGCGGGAGACTCACTCAAATGAGAGTTAAGGATGTTAAACCATAGATTGTGGCCAGTATGGGGATTGAACCCATGACCTTGGCGTTATTAGCACCACGCTCTAACCATCTGAGCTAACCGGCCCCATTTGATGAGGTTATCTATCCACTATTTTTTTCAACCGTAAACTGACACAAAACTTTTAAAGCATTTGGGCTGGTCAATCAGGTATTACCTCATGTCAGCTTGGTACACATTGAAGCTCATTTGTGAAACAGATAAGTTGACAAGCATAACATGCCTACAGAGGGCTGTATGTTCCTCGCACATGCAGGGTAGCTGCCATGTTGTGTGGACGGCAGAAGACCAACCCTTTCAACCACGAAGGGACTCGAACCCTCAATCTTCTGATCCGAAGTCAGACGCCTTGTCCATTAGGCCATGTGGTCCTGGTTAAGGGTTTTTTTTTTTTTAAAGTTCGAAGCTGCGTGGTTAAAACGGTCAGTTGGGGACAAAAAGGAATTTTCATGGACGATGACCGTTCTGTTTCGATGCCTCGATCGCGTCTGTGGAGGGCGGGAGACTCAGTCAAATGAGAGTTAAGGATGTTAAACCATAGATTGTGGCCAGTATGGAGATTAAACCCATGACCTTGGCATCATTAGCACCACGCTCTAACCATCTGAGCTAACCGGCCCCATTTGATGAGGTTATCTATCCACTATTTTTTTCAACCGTAAACTGACACAAAACTTTCAAAGCATTTGGGCTGGTCAATCAGGTATTACCTCATGCCAGCTTGGTACACATTGAAGCTCATTTGTGAAACAGATAAGTTGACAAGCATAACATGCCAAACGAGGGCGGTATGTTCAAGTTAATCGCACATGAAGGGTAGATGCCAGGTTGTGTGGACGGCAGAAGACCAACCCTTTCAACCACGAAGGGACTCGAACCCTCAATCTTCTGATCCAAGTCAGACGCCTTGTCCATTAGGCCATGTGGTCCTGGTTAAGGGTTTTTTTTTTTAAAGTTCGAAGCTGCGTGGTTAAAACGGTCAGTTGGGGACAAAAAGGAATTTTCATGGACGATGACCGTTCTGTTTCGATGCCTCGATCGCGTCTGTGGAGGGCGGGAGACTCAGTCAAATGAGAGTTAAGGATGTTAAACCATAGATTGTGGCCAGTATGGAGATTAAACCCATGACCTTGGCATCATTAGCACCACGCTCTAACCATCTGAGCTAACCGGCCCCATTTGATGAGGTTATCTATCCACTATTTTTTTCAACCGTAAACTGACACAAAACTTTCAAAGCATTTGGGCTGGTATTACCTCATGCCAGCTTGGTACACATTGAAGCTCATTTGTGAAACAGATAAGTTGACAAGCATAACATGCCTACAGAGGGCTGTATGTTCATGTTTCTCACACATGTAGGATAGCAGCCACGTTGTGTGGACGGCAGAAGTCGAACCCTTTCAACCACGAAGGGACTCGAACCCTCAATCTTCTGATCCGAAGTCAGACGCCTTGTCCATTAGGCCACGTGGTCCTGTTGAAAGTGTTTTTTTTTTAATTTTTTTTTTAATTTTTTTTTTTTAACAGTTCGAAGCCGCGTGGTTAAAACGGTCAGTTGGGGACAAAAAGGATTTTTCATGGACGATGACCGTTCTGTTTCGATGCCTCGATCGCGTCTGTGGAGGGCGGGAGACTCAGTCAAATGAGAGTTAAGGATGTTAAACCATAGATTGTGGCCAGTATGGAGATTGAACCCATGACCTTGGCGTTATTAGCACCACGCTCTAACCATCTGAGCTAACCGGCCCCATTTGATGAGGTTATCTATCCACTATTTTTTTCAACCGTAAACTGACACAAAACTTTTAAAGCATTTGGGCTGGTCAATCAGGTATTAGCTCATGCCAGCTTGGTACACATTGAAGCTCATTTGTGAAACAGATAAGTTAACAAGCATAACATACCTACAGAGGGCTGTATGTTCATGGCACATGGAGGGTAGCAGCCACGTTGTGTGGACGACAGAAGTCCAACCCTTTCAACCACGAAGGGACTCGAACCCTCTTCTGATCCGAAGTCAGACGCCTTGTCCATTAGGCCACGTGGTCCTGGTTAAAGGGGTTTTTTTTTAACAGTTCGAAGCCGCGTAGTTAAAACGGTCAGTTGGGGACAAAAAAGAATTTTCTTGGACGATGACCGTTCTGTTTCGACGCCTCGATCGCATCTGTGGAGGGCGGGAGACTCAGTCAAATGAGAGTTAAGGGTGTTAAACCATAGATTGTGGCCAGTATGGGGATTGAACCCATGACCTTCGCGTTATTAGCACCACACTGATCCGAAGTCAGACGCCTTGTCCATTAGGCCACGTGGTCCCGGTTAAAGGGTATTTTTTTTTTAACAGTTCGAAGCCACGTGGTTAAAACGGTCAGTTGGGGACAAAAAGGAATTTTCATGGACGATGACCGTTCTGTTTCGATGCCTCGATCGCGTCTGTGGAGGGCGGGAGACTCAGTCAAAAGAGAGTTAAGGATGTTAAACCATAGATTGTGGCCAGTATGGGGATTGAACCCACGACCTTGGCGTTATTAGCACCACGCTCTAACCATCTGAGCTAACCGGCCCCATTTGATGAAGTTATGTATCCACTATTTTTTCAACCATAAACTGACACAAAACTTTCAAAGCTTTTCGGGCTGGTCAATCAGGTATTACCTCATACCAGTTTGGTACACATTAAAGCTCACTTATGAGACAGATAAGTTCACAAGCATAACATCCCTCAGCTTGTGGCTTCTATGGAGTAGCATATGTTCACTATTTTTAGTAGTAGCATATGTTCACTATTTTTTTCAACCGTAAACTGACACAAAACTTTCAAAGCTTTTGGGCTGCTCAATCAGGTATTACCTCATACCAGTTTGGTACGCATTAAAGCTCGCTTATGAGACACATAAGTTCACAAGCATAACATCCCTCAGCCTGTGGCTTCTATGGAGTAGCACACGTTCAATTCTCTGCCATGTCGTCTGGAAGGCAGAAGTTGAACGCTTTCAACCACGAAGGGACTTGCACCCTCAATCTTCTGATCCGAAGTCAGGCGCCTTGTCCATTAGGCCACGTGGTCCTGGTTAAAGGGTATTTTTTTTAACAGTTCGAAGCCACGTGGTTAAAACGGTCAGTTGGGGACAAAAAGGAATTTTCATGGACGATGACCGTTCTGTTTCGATGCCTCGATCGCGTCTGTGGAGGGCGGGAGACTCACTCAAATGAGAGTTAAGGATGTTAAACCATAGATTGTGGCCAGTATGGGGATTGAACCCATGACCTTGGCGTTATTAGCACCACGCTCTAACCATCTGAGCTAACCGGCCCCATTTGATGAGGTTATCTATCCACTATTTTTTTCAACCGTAAACTGACACAAAACTTTTAAAGCATTTGGGCTGGTCAATCAGGTATTACCTCATGTCAGCTTGGTACACATTGAAGCTCATTTGTGAAACAGATAAGTTGACAAGCATAACATGCCTAAAGAGGGCTGTATGTTCATGTTTCTCGCACATGCAGGGTAGCTGCCATGTTGTGTGGACGGCAGAAGTCCAACCCTTTCAACCACGAAGGGACTCAAACCCTCAATCTTCTGATCCGAAGTCAGACGCCTTGTCCATTAGGCCATGTGGTCCTGGTTAAAGGTTTTTTTTTTTAAAGTTCGAAGCTGCGTGGTTAAAACGGTCAGTTGGGGACAAAAAAGAATTTTCATGGACGATGACCGTTCTGTTTCGATGCCTCGATCGCGTCTGTGGAGGGCGGGAGACTCAGTCAAATGAGAGTTAAGGATGTTAAACCATAGATTGTGGCCAGTATGGGGATTAAACCCATGACCTTGGCATCATTAGCACCACGCTCTAACCATCTGAGCTAACCGGCCCCATTTGATGAGGTTATCTATCCACTATTTTTTTCAACCGTAAACTGACACAAAACTTTCAAAGCATTTGGGCTGGTCAATCAGGTATTACCTCATGCCAGCTTGGTTCACATTGAAGCTCATTTGTGAAACAGATAAGTTGACAAGCATAACATGCCTACAGAGGGCTGTATGTTCATGTTTCTCGCACATGTAGGATAGCAGCCATGTTGTGTGGAAGGCAGAAGTCCAAACCTTTCAACCACGAAGGGACTCGAACCCTCAATCTTCTGATCCGAAGTCAGACGCCTTGTCCATTAGGCCACGTGGTCCTGTTGAAAGTGTTTTCTTTTTTTTTTTTTTTTTTTTTAACAGTTCGAATCCGCGTGGTTAAAACGGTCAGTTGGGGACAAAAAGGAATTTTCATGGACGATGACCGTTCTGTTTCGATGCCTCGATCGCGTCTGTGGAGGGCGGGAGACTCAGTCAAATGAGAGTTAAGGATGTTAAACCATAGATTGTGGCCAGTATGGAGATTGAACCCATGACCTTGGCATTATTAGCACCACGCTCTAAGCATCTGAGCTAACCGGCCCCATTTGATGAGGTTATCTATCCACTATTTTTTTCAACCGTAAACTGACACAAAACTTTTAAAGCATTTGGGCTGGTCAATCAGGTATTAGCTCATGCCAGCTTGGTACACATTGAAGCTCATTTGTGAAACAGATAAGTTAACAAGCATAACATACCTACAGAGGGCTGTATGTTCATGGAGTAGCACAGCCAATTCTCTGCCATGTTGTGTGGAAGGCAGAAGTCCAACCCTTTCAACCACGAAGGGACTCGAACCTCTTCTGATCCGAAGTCAGACGCCTTGTCCATTAGGCCACGTGGTCCTGGTTAAAGGGGTTTTTTTTTAACAGTTCGAAGCCGCGTAGTTAAAACGGTCAGTTGGGGACAAAAAAGAATTTTCTTGGACGATGACCGTTCTGTTTCGACGCCTCGATCGCATCTGTGGAGGGCGGGAGACTCAGTCAAATGAGAGTTAAGGGTGTTAAACCATAGATTGTGGCCAGTATGGGGATTGAACCCATGACCTTCGCGTTATTAGCACCACACTGATCCGAAGTCAGACGCCTTGTCCATTAGGCCACGTGGTCCCGGTTAAAGGGTATTTTTTTTTTAACAGTTCGAAGCCACGTGGTTAAAACGGTCAGTTGGGGACAAAAAGGAATTTTCATGGACGATGACCGTTCTGTTTCGATGCCTCGATCGCGTCTGTGGAGGGCGGGAGACTCAGTCAAAAGAGAGTTAAGGATGTTAAACCATAGATTGTGGCCAGTATGGGGATTGAACCCACGACCTTGGCGTTATTAGCACCACGCTCTAACCATCTGAGCTAACCGGCCCCATTTGATGAGGTTATGTATCCACTATTTTTTTCAACCATAAACTGACACAAAACTTTCAAAGCTTTTCGGGCTGGTCAATCAGGTATTACCTCATACCAGTTTGGTACACATTAAAGCTCACTTATGAGACAGATAAGTTCACAAGCATAACATCCCTCAGCTTGTGGCTTCTATGGAGTAGCATATGTTCACTATTTTTAGTAGTAGCATATGTTCACTATTTTTTTCAACCGTAAACTGACACAAAACTTTCAAAGCTTTTGGGCTGCTCAATCAGGTATTACCTCATACCAGTTTGGTACGCATTAAAGCTCGCTTATGAGACACATAAGTTCACAAGCATAACATCCCTCAGCCTGTGGCTTCTATGGAGTAGCACACGTTCAATTCTCTGCCATGTCGTCTGGAAGGCAGAAGTTGAACGCTTTCAACCACGAAGGGACTTGCACCCTCAATCTTCTGATCCGAAGTCAGGCGCCTTGTCCATTAGGCCACGTGGTCCTGGTTAAAGGGTATTTTTTTTAACAGTTCGAAGCCACGTGGTTAAAACGGTCAGTTGGGGACAAAAAGGAATTTTCATGGACGATGACCGTTCTGTTTCGATGCCTCGATCGCGTCTGTGGAGGGCGGGAGACTCACTCAAATGAGAGTTAAGGATGTTAAACCATAGATTGTGGCCAGTATGGGGATTGAACCCATGACCTTGGCGTTATTAGCACCACGCTCTAACCATCTGAGCTAACCGGCCCCATTTGATGAGGTTATCTATCCACTATTTTTTTCAACCGTAAACTGACACAAAACTTTTAAAGCATTTGGGCTGGTCAATCAGGTATTACCTCATGTCAGCTTGGTACACATTGAAGCTCATTTGTGAAACAGATAAGTTGACAAGCATAACATGCCTAAAGAGGGCTGTATGTTCATGTTTCTCGCACATGCAGGGTAGCTGCCATGTTGTGTGGACGGCAGAAGTCCAACCCTTTCAACCACGAAGGGACTCAAACCCTCAATCTTCTGATCCGAAGTCAGACGCCTTGTCCATTAGGCCATGTGGTCCTGGTTAAAGGTTTTTTTTTTTAAAGTTCTAAGCTGCGTGGTTAAAACGGTCAGTTGGGGACAAAAAAGAATTTTCATGGACGATGACCGTTCTGTTTCGATGCCTCGATCGCGTCTGTGGAGGGCGGGAGACTCAGTCAAATGAGAGTTAAGGATGTTAAACCATAGATTGTGGCCAGTATGGGGATTAAACCCATGACCTTGGCATCATTAGCACCACGCTCTAACCATCTGAGCTAACCGGCCCCATTTGATGAGGTTATCTATCCACTATTTTTTTCAACCGTAAACTGACACAAAACTTTCAAAGCATTTGGGCTGGTATTACCACATGCCAGCTTGGTTCACATTGAAGCTCATTTGTGAAACAGATAAGTTGACAAGCATAACATGCCTACAGAGGGCTGTATGTTCATGTTTCTCGCACATGTAGGATAGCAGCCACGTTGTGTGGACAGCAGAAGTCCAAACCTTTCAACCACGAAGGGACTCGAACCCTCAATCTTCTGATCCGAAGTCAAACGCCTTGTCCATTAGGCCACGTGGTCCTGTTGAAAGCGTTTTTTTTTAAAACAGTTCGAATCCGCGTGGTTAAAACGGTCAGTTGGGGACAAAAAGGAATTTTCATGGACGATGACCGTTCTGTTTCGATGCCTCGATCGCGTCTGTGGAGGGCGGGAGACTCAGTTAAATGAGAGTTAAGGATGTTAAACCATAGATTGTGGCCAGTATGGAGATTGAACCCATGACCTTGGCATTATTAGCACCACGCTCTAACCATCTGAGCTAACCGGCCCCATTTGATGAGGTTATCTATCCACTATTTTTTTCAACCGTAAACTGACACAAAACTTTTAAAGCATTTGGGCTGGTCAATCAGGTATTAGCTCATGCCAGCTTGGTACACATTGAAGCTCATTTGTGAAACAGATAAGTTAACAAGCATAACATACCTACAGAGGGCTGTATGTTCATGGCACATGGAGGGTAGCAGCCACGTTGTGTGGACGACAGAAGTCCAACCCTTTCAACCACGAAGGGACTCGAACCCTCTTCTGATCCGAAGTCAGACGCCTTGTCCATTAGGCCACGTGGTCCTGGTTAAAGGGTTTTTTTTTTAACAGTTCGAAGCCGCGTAGTTAAAACGGTCAGTTGGGGACAAAAAAGAATTTTCTTGGACGATGACCGTTCTGTTTCGACGCCTCGATCGCATCTGTGGAGGGCGGGAGACTCAGTCAAATGAGAGTTAAGGGTGTTAAACCATAGATTGTGGCCAGTATGGGGATTGAACCCATGACCTTCGCGTTATTAGCACCACACTGATCCGAAGTCAGACGCCTTGTCCATTAGGCCACGTGGTCCCGGTTAAAGGGTATTTTTTTTTTAACAGTTCGAAGCCACGTGGTTAAAACGGTCAGTTGGGGACAAAAAGGAATTTTCATGGACGATGACCGTTCTGTTTCGATGCCTCGATCGCGTCTGTGGAGGGCGGGAGACTCAGTCAAAAGAGAGTTAAGGATGTTAAACTATAGATTGTGGCCAGTATGGGGATTGAACCCACGACCTTGGCGTTATTAGCACCACGCTCTAACCATCTGAGCTAACCGGCCCCATTTGATGAAGTTATGTATCCACTCTTTTTTCAACCATAAACTGACACAAAACTTTCAAAGCTTTTGGGCTGGTCAATCAGGTATTACCTCATACCAGTTTGGTACACATTAAAGCTCACTTATGAGACAGATAAGTTCACAAGCATAACATCCCTCAGCTTGTGGCTTCTATGGAGTAGCATATGTTCACTATTTTTAGTAGTAGCATATGTTCACTATTTTTTTCAACCGTAAACTGACACAAAACTTTCAAAGCTTTTGGGCTGCTCAATCAGGTATTACCTCATACCAGTTTGGTACGCATTAAAGCTCGCTTATGAGACACATAAGTTCACAAGCATAACATCCCTCAGCCTGTGGCTTCTATGGAGTAGCACACGTTCAATTCTCTGCCATGTCGTCTGGAAGGCAGAGGTTGAACGCTTTCAACCACGAAGGGACTTGCACCCTCAATCTTCTGATCCGAAGTCAGGCGCCTTGTCCATTAGGCCACGTGGTCCTGGTTAAAGGGTATTTTTTTTAACAGTTCGAATCCGCGTGGTTAAAACGGTCAGTTGGGGACAAAAAGGAATTTTCATGGACGATGACCGTTCTGTTTCGATGCCTCGATCGCGTCTGTGGAGGGCGGGAGACTCAGTTAAATGAGAGTTAAGGATGTTAAACCATAGATTGTGGCCAGTATGGAGATTGAACCCATGACCTTGGCATTATTAGCACCACGCTCTAAGCATCTGAGCTAACCGGCCCCATTTGATGAGGTTATCTATCCACTATTTTTTTCAACCGTAAACTGACACAAAACTTTTAAAGCATTTGGGCTGGTCAATCAGGTATTAGCTCATGCCAGCTTGGTTCACATTGAAGCTCATTTGTGAAACAGATAAGTTGACAAGCATAACATGCCTATAGAGGGCTGTATGTTCATGTTTCTCGCACATGTAGGATAGCAGCCATGTTGTGTGGAAGGCAGAAGTCCAAACCTTTCAACCACGAAGGGACTCGAACCCTCAATCTTCTGATCCGAAGTCAGACGCCTTGTCCATTAGGCCACGTGGTCCTGTTGAAAGTGTATTTTTTTTAACAGTTCGAATCCGCGTGGTTAAAACGGTCAGTTGGGGACAAAAAGGAATTTTCATGGACGATGACCGTTCTGTTTCGATGCCTCGATCGCGTCTGTGGAGGGCGGGAGACTCAGTTAAATGAGAGTTAAGGATGTTAAACCATAGATTGTGGCCAGTATGGAGATTGAACCCATGACCTTGGCATTATTAGCACCACGCTCTAAGCATCTGAGCTAACCGGCCCCATTTGATGAGGTTATCTATCCACTATTTTTTTCAACCGTAAACTGACACAAAACTTTTAAAGCATTTGGGCTGGTCAATCAGGTATTAGCTCATGCCAGCTTGGTACACATTGAAGCTCATTTGTGAAACAGATAAGTTAACAAGCATAACATACCTACAGAGGGCTGTATGTTCATGGCACATGGAGGGTAGCAGCCACGTTGTGTGGACGACAGAAGTCCAACCCTTTCAACCACGAAGGGACTCGAACCCTCTTCTGATCCGAAGTCAGACGCCTTGTCCATTAGGCCACGTGGTCCTGGTTAAAGGGTTTTTTTTTTAACAGTTCGAAGCCGCGTAGTTAAAACGGTCAGTTGGGGACAAAAAAGAATTTTCTTGGACGATGACCGTTCTGTTTCGACGCCTCGATCGCATCTGTGGAGGGCGGGAGACTCAGTCAAATGAGAGTTAAGGGTGTTAAACCATAGATTGTGGCCAGTATGGGGATTGAACCCATGACCTTCGCGTTATTAGCACCACACTGATCCGAAGTCAGACGCCTTGTCCATTAGGCCACGTGGTCCCGGTTAAAGGGTATTTTTTTTTTAACAGTTCGAAGCCACGTGGTTAAAACGGTCAGTTGGGGACAAAAAGGAATTTTCATGGACGATGACCGTTCTGTTTCGATGCCTCGATCGCGTCTGTGGAGGGCGGGAGACTCAGTCAAAAGAGAGTTAAGGATGTTAAACTATAGATTGTGGCCAGTATGGGGATTGAACCCACGACCTTGGCGTTATTAGCACCACGCTCTAACCATCTGAGCTAACCGGCCCCATTTGATGAGGTTATGTATCCACTATTTTTTTCAACCATAAACTGACACAAAACTTTCAAAGCTTTTCGGGCTGGTCAATCAGGTATTACCTCATACCAGTTTGGTACACATTAAAGCTCACTTATGAGACAGATAAGTTCACAAGCATAACATCCCTCAGCTTGTGGCTTCTATGGAGTAGCATATGTTCACTATTTTTAGTAGTAGCATATGTTCACTATTTTTTTCAACCGTAAACTGACACAAAACTTTCAAAGCTTTTGGGCTGCTCAATCAGGTATTACCTCATACCAGTTTGGTACGCATTAAAGCTCGCTTATGAGACACATAAGTTCACAAGCATAACATCCCTCAGCCTGTGGCTTCTATGGAGTAGCACACGTTCAATTCTCTGCCATGTCGTCTGGAAGGCAGAGGTTGAACGCTTTCAACCACGAAGGGACTTGCACCCTCAATCTTCTGATCCGAAGTCAGGCGCCTTGTCCATTAGGCCACGTGGTCCTGGTTAAAGGGTTTTTTTTTTTTAACAGTTCGAAGCCACGTGGTTAAAACGGTCAGTTGGGGACAAAAGGGAATTTTCATGGACGATGACCGTTCTGTTTCGATGCCTCGATCGCGTCTGTGGAGGGCGGGAGACTCACTCAAATGAGAGTTAAGGATGTTAAACCATAGATTGTGGCCAGTATGGGGATTGAACCCATGACCTTGGCGTTATTAGCACCACGCTCTAACCATCTGAGCTAACCGGCCCCATTTGATGAGGTTATCTATCCACTATTTTTTTCAACCGTAAACTGACACAAAACTTTTAAAGCATTTGGGCTGGTCAATCAGGTATTACCTCATGTCAGCTTGGTACACATTGAAGCTCATTTGTGAAACAGATAAGTTGACAAGCATAACATGCCTAAAGAGGGCTGTATGTTCATGTTTCTCGCACATGCAGGGTAGCTGCCATGTTGTGTGGACGGCAGAAGTCCAACCCTTTCAACCACGAAGGGACTCAAACCCTCAATCTTCTGATCCGAAGTCAGACGCCTTGTCCATTAGGCCATGTGGTCCTGGTTAAAGGTTTTTTTTTTTAAAGTTCGAAGCTGCGTGGTTAAAACGGTCAGTTGGGGACAAAAAAGAATTTTCATGGACGATGACCGTTCTGTTTCGATGCCTCGATCGCGTCTGTGGAGGGCGGGAGACTCAGTCAAATGAGAGTTAAGGATGTTAAACCATAGATTGTGGCCAGTATGGGGATTAAACCCATGACCTTGGCATCATTAGCACCACGCTCTAACCATCTGAGCTAACCGGCCCCATTTGATGAGGTTATCTATCCACTATTTTTTTCAACCGTAAACTGACACAAAACTTTCAAAGCATTTGGGCTGGTATTACCACATGCCAGCTTGGTTCACATTGAAGCTCATTTGTGAAACAGATAAGTTGACAAGCATAACATGCCTACAGAGGGCTGTATGTTCATGTTTCTCGCACATGTAGGATAGCAGCCATGTTGTGTGGAAGGCAGAAGTCCAAACCTTTCAACCACGAAGGGACTCGAACCCTCAATCTTCTGATCCGAAGTCAGACGCCTTGTCCATTAGGCCACGTGGTCCTGTTGAAAGTGTTTTCTTTTTTTTTTTTTTTTTTTTTTAACAGTTCGAATCCGCGTGGTTAAAACGGTCAGTTGGGGACAAAAAGGAATTTTCATGGACGATGACCGTTCTGTTTCGATGCCTCGATCGCGTCTGTGGAGGGCGGGAGACTCAGTCAAATGAGAGTTAAGGATGTTAAACCATAGATTGTGGCCAGTATGGAGATTGAACCCATGACCTTGGCATTATTAGCACCACGCTCTAAGCATCTGAGCTAACCGGCCCCATTTGATGAGGTTATCTATCCACTATTTTTTTCAACCGTAAACTGACACAAAACTTTTAAAGCATTTGGGCTGGTCAATCAGGTATTAGCTCATGCCAGCTTGGTACACATTGAAGCTCATTTGTGAAACAGATAAGTTAACAAGCATAACATACCTACAGAGGGCTGTATGTTCATGGCACATGGAGGGTAGCAGCCACGTTGTGTGGACGACAGAAGTCCAACCCTTTCAACCACGAAGGGACTCGAACCCTCTTCTGATCCGAAGTCAGACGCCTTGTCCATTAGGCCACGTGGTCCTGGTTAAAGGGGTTTTTTTTTAACAGTTCGAAGCCGCGTAGTTAAAACGGTCAGTTGGGGACAAAAAAGAATTTTCTTGGACGATGACCGTTCTGTTTCGACGCCTCGATCGCATCTGTGGAGGGCGGGAGACTCAGTCAAATGAGAGTTAAGGGTGTTAAACCATAGATTGTGGCCAGTATGGGGATTGAACCCATGACCTTCGCGTTATTAGCACCACACTGATCCGAAGTCAGACGCCTTGTCCATTAGGCCACGTGGTCCCGGTTAAAGGGTATTTTTTTTTTAACAGTTCGAAGCCACGTGGTTAAAACGGTCAGTTGGGGACAAAAAGGAATTTTCATGGACGATGACCGTTCTGTTTCGATGCCTCGATCGCGTCTGTGGAGGGCGGGAGACTCAGTCAAAAGAGAGTTAAGGATGTTAAACTATAGATTGTGGCCAGTATGGGGATTGAACCCACGACCTTGGCGTTATTAGCACCACGCTCTAACCATCTGAGCTAACCGGCCCCATTTGATGAGGTTATGTATCCACTATTTTTTTCAACCATAAACTGACACAAAACTTTCAAAGCTTTTCGGGCTGGTCAATCAGGTATTACCTCATACCAGTTTGGTACACATTAAAGCTCACTTATGAGACAGATAAGTTCACAAGCATAACATCCCTCAGCTTGTGGCTTCTATGGAGTAGCATATGTTCACTATTTTTAGTAGTAGCATATGTTCACTATTTTTTTCAACCGTAAACTGACACAAAACTTTCAAAGCTTTTGGGCTGCTCAATCAGGTATTACCTCATACCAGTTTGGTACGCATTAAAGCTCGCTTATGAGACACATAAGTTCACAAGCATAACATCCCTCAGCTTGTGGCTTCTATGGAGTAGCATATGTTCACTATTTTTAGTAGTAGCATATGTTCACTATTTTTTTCAACCGTAAACTGACACAAAACTTTCAAAGCTTTTGGGCTGCTCAATCAGGTATTACCTCATACCAGTTTGGTACGCATTAAAGCTCGCATATGAGACAGATAAGTTCACAAGCATAACATCCCTCAGCCTGTGGCTTCTATGGAGTAGCACATGTTCAATTCTCTGCCACGTCGTCTGGAAGGCAGAAGTTGAACGCCTTCAACCACGAAGGGACTCAAACCCTCAATTTTCTGATTCAAAGTTAGACGCCTTGTCCATTAGGCCATGTGGTCGAAGGTTTTTTTTTTTTTAACAGTTCGAAACCGCGTGGTTAAAACGGTCAGTTGGGGACAAAAAAGAATTTTCATGGACGATGACCGTTCTGTTTCGATGCATCGATCACGTCTGTGGATGGCGGGAGACTCAGTCAAATGAGAGTCAAGGATGTTAAACCATAGACAGTGGCCAGTATGGGGATTGAACCCACTACCTTGGCGTTATTAGCACCACACTCTAAACATCTGAGCTAACCGGTTCCATTTCATGAGGTGATCTATCCACTATTTTTTTCAACCGTAAACTGACACAAAACTTTTAAAGCATTTGGGCAGCTCAATCAGGTATTACCTCATGCCAGCTTGGTACACATTGAAGCTCATTTGTGAAACAGATAAGTTTACAAGCATAACATACCTACAGAGGGCTGTATGTTCATGTTTCTGACACATGTAGGGTAGCAGCCACGTTGTGTGGACGACAGAAGTCCAACCCTTTCAACCACGAAAGGACTCGAACCCTCAATCTTCTGATCCGAACTCAGACGCCTCGTCCATTAGGCCACGTGGTCCTGGTTAAAGGGGTTTTTTTTTTTTAACAGTTCGAAGCCGCGTAGTTAAAACGGTCAGTTGGGGACAAAAAAAAATTTTCATGGACGATGACCGTTCTGTTTCGATGCCTCGATCGCGTCTGTGGAGGGAGAGAGATTCAGTCAAATGAGAGTTAACCGGCCCCATTTAATGAGGTTATCTATCCACTATTTTTTACAACCGTAAACTGACACAAAACATTCAAAGCGTTTGGGCTGGTCAATCAGTCTGTCCTCACATACAGTACTGTCTCCAATTCATTATCAGTGAGGCTGCTCCAGAAAATGCTGCTTGATCACATCACACATTTGTCTATCCTCTCTCTGAAGCAACTCGTTTCTATCTTACTATAATCCAGCTGTCCAAGATCATTGGGAATTCTCTCCCAGGGTGGATTTTTGCTTTCAACATGACCCAGATTTGACTGCTCATGTTCGGCTTGCAATGAGGAGATCTAATCTCTTGTTTATACAGCACCACAATTCTAATTTTTGTTTTGTTCTTGTGTAAATCCAGTTAACAGTATTTGCATTTGAACGTGTGGTTTTACCAGTATTCTCTGTGCCATTTATGAGATGTTTTGTTTACAGGCATTTGCTAGCCGAGCCTTATGCAGTGCTTGTTTAAAATTATAGGTTGGAGATGGCACAGAATAAGGCATTACTTGCAGAATGGTCTGTTTTTTTTGTCCTTTTTTGTAAATGACAAGATTGTGTCAGTTATGATGTCATGCACTGCATCATGTCGCTATGGTTACATGAACGTTGTGAAAGTGAAGCCCTCAGATTGGACTGGATAGGAAACAGGTCTGTGAGTCTAAGCTTATTGTGAGAGATGCTCTATACAGTCAATAAGAAATATAAAATTCAATGAACTAATTTGTTCAAGCAATTGTTTATGAAAAAAGCCACATGAATTATTGTCCATGTTTTCTCTAATAAAGCAACATAATACCTTGAATGTATCTTTTTCAGAAGTGAGACAATTTTTCCTTTTCACACAAACCTGTCAGTTCCTTCTTCTGTATCCTATATATAGACTCACTTGATGAGTCTACAATAGCTTGGTTCTTTACATAGTCATACTGATGACCACAGCGTTGTTAGGAGTAATGTTATAAAACAGGCAACCAGTGTGTCCTCCTCCCATCTGTTCTCTCTCCTCTGTCTCTATTTCTCTGTGTTCCATGACGCAAAACCTGAGTGGGAGTGGACAAACCTTCTGCTCCCTGAGAGGACTGAGTGGGCCGCCGCCATCCGCTGTGTGCGCACCAGAGATGAAGGCAGAGATGGAGGTATAGGGTGGGGGAGGAATGGGGGGGGTTGCATTTGAACAACAATGACTGGAAGCCTGAGAGAAGGTGACAGCAATTGATGCAGAAAAGTAAAAAATGGGGATGAATGGGGAACAGGAAAGGACAGCGTGAGTGATGGTACAGATTGTGGGCAGTGTTTATTGGAGGGAGATGGGGATAAGTGAGAAAATGCAGAGAGGAAAAAGAAGGGGAGGAGGAGATGAGGGGATGAGAGGCTAATAATGGGGAGATAAACGTAGATGAGCGGAAGCAGGCGGAAAGACCGACAAATAAGGAAAGGGCCCGTCGAAAAAGAAACCAGGAAATGATGCTGAGAACAAATGCTTTTTAAATCATCTGAGAGTCAAGGTGATGCCATGGCTGGGTCCGGTCAAAAGTATCAACCACATCACATCATTACACAATTCAAATGTTGTCAGTAAAACAGTATAATTCAGTTATTCACATGATTAGTTGAATTTAAATCTTCTTGTTTCTCTCATTCAATCCTCATTTCACACTATTGTATTGTGGCCTCAGTGTTAATGTTCTCAGAAATGGATACATTTGTGGTCATAAAAATAAAAGTACTGACTGAAGCTAATTATCTGGTTCATGTGTGACCTGCAGGTTTTGATAATATTATTTTCAGCATTATCCCTCATGCAATGTATTAACTATGGCCAGCAAATCATAAAATCATATTGTATGTAGGTGCTGTCTTAATGAGATTGCATTTTTATGCTAATTAAAAACAATATATCTTCATAGATCCCTGGCCCTTGTAGTGACCTCTGTCTATTTCCTGATCCATCCCTCGCTTCCTGCCTTTTGCTGCTTATCTTTAGTAACTCAATCCCCCTCATGGTCCATCGGTGGCTATTTTACAATTTGGCTAAATCCAGCTCTGAGGTAACAAGTGACACCTTCTGTTTCCATGCTTCCGGTCGCTAGGCAACCTTAGCAATTATGCCACTGCCAAGAGAGGGAAGGGAGGAAGTAGCACCCGAGGCCCCCCCTGCCTCTGTTAATCTTGGCCGTGGCTGGTCAAGCTTCATCCTCCATCTAAGTGCAGTGCTTCTTTACGGAGCTGGTGACGAAGGCCACTGCAGCATGCTGTGTTTCCTACTGTTCTCATTAAATCAGCTCTGTTTCCTGTGTCACAGAGATGCATTGGGCTGGTAAGGACGCCAATGAGGCGACTGCACCAAAACACTCTGCTGCCCTCTGTTGTTCGTTAAGCTTCAATAATGAACAACTGAGTTGTTGAATGGAAAAGTTAAAAAAATGATTGATTTCAAAGCAATATTTTTACTTTCATGGAAGTATTATATAGCACTTCACACATGACAGCAAATTAAATTAAAATCAGAATATCAAATGATTGCTTTTACTGAACCACAGTCCAAAATGTGAAATAAAGAGAGAATTAAAAAAGAGGGTCTGAGTTTATAGGAACACACTTATGTTGAGCTAAATTAACTGAAGCCGGCTCACAATATGCCTTAAAATAATAAGATCTTAAAATGAACCATAAAAAATACTGGGGGAAAATAAAAAATAAAAATGCTGACACCAAATAAGTCTATGATGGCTGAATTTTGTAGAATGAGGAAATAATATTTCCATTTGATAGGATGGTGCAGCCATATGAAATCAATCGAAATATTGGGTTTGAATAATTCACAGCATAACTAAAATGTCAGACACAGTTTATAACGTCATATTTTGAGTTTCTATGTAAAGTTCAAACTACTAGCAACTACAGATGTCAGATAAATATGGAGCAAAGGGTACACTATTTGTGAATTTAGAGTAAAATACTGAAATATAAAGGTGGTTTCGATTTACGTTCTATTTAAAGCATGTTTCTAGCTCAGATTTTTTAATATCTTACTCTGAAAACATTCTATCTAATGTCGTCTTTTATAATCTATTTATTATATTTTTGTGTATTTTTTCCCTGTTCTCCATAGCAGAACTAATGCATTTGTCAGGAATCTTCTTTCAAATGTGTTTACAGTTTAAATTTGCCAGTGAGATCTTTTTCCAACAGACTTTGTACTCCATTGGGGGAGAGGTTTAAGCAAAACAAGACTTCTACCAGCAATCAAAAATCAATTCAGGTCATCATGACCTGGTGGTGGACACACACACGAGCACACACACGCACACACACACACACTCTCTCACACAAACAATGCTTTTCATAATCAGATAGCAATTTCACAATAATTTGACTTTTGAAACCAACTGCAGGATATAAATCATTATTGTGTTCCCAGAGAGAAATGCTGAATTTCCATTCATAGATTCACCACATGACTGGAATATACAGAAACATGCTCAGTGGAAAATGTGCTTTAAAAGGGCAGCGTGGAGTGGCTAACAACTTATGGAAAAGGTTGTGTGTATATTTAAAGTCTCACCCCTTGACAAAGGTTTCTAGTGAGGCGGCACTGTAAACATTCACTTCTTGAGTTAAATCAAAGTCAAATTAATTGTTATTAAGGACTGTGGAGTGGAGAATTTTGTTCACACAAGTATGGAAAAATAAGCCCATTTAGTTCCTCAGTGATATCATGTGTGAATGTGGTTTAAAGCTCAAGACTAAGAAGTGGTCAAAGAATCTATCTTTAGCAGCAGTGTCTGTATCAGCTGTTTAACCTGCATGCTGCAGCTTACATCATTTCTCTTTCTTTTCCGCTGTAGTCATCAAAACTCTCCAGTCATTCACTGTCTAAAGTCACCACTTCATATCTCCATGCATTTTGTCATCTGTGTTACAGCATAAAGGATATTTCACCCTGAAAAGAAAAAATGTTTTGCTTTTTTTTTTTATCTTTATCCATGACATCTGTGAGTCTGCTTTTGCTCAACACACATGATGTTGTGTTTTAATATGACATATGTTGTATTTAATGTGTTTTTATTAGTGGGTCAATATCATATGTTGTTTTAAAATATACATATTTTGTGGTATGCTGACAACAGAAACATTTGTTTGTGTGATGGACTAGCTCGGCATATGGGAAAATATATTTCTGGTTTAAAAAGAAACATATTTCCATGTGTTTGCTACATACTGCAAACCTTTAACAGCCAGTTCACAGTACAGGAGTTCATGTGGCTGAGTCCATATATTAACATTTTAACAGTACATAATGAATTAAATAATGTTTCTCTTTTTTTAAATATCTTGACGGCAATTATATGCATTTCCAGATGCATCATATATATTCATGGACAACTCTTTGCCAATGATTCTCCAAAATATAGCTATTTAAATACTCATCATTTTTAATGGCTGTGCAAGCGGTATGTCTCTAGGGATAATGGCTTTAGTTTCAGTCGGTCAGTCAGCCCACTACTTTAATTCAAACTGAAACACATGAGGTGGATTTCTGTAACATTTGGAAGAGACATTTGTACTGTGACTTTTGCAGTATAGACTTGTTCAAGTATGTTGAGTGTGTTTGTGTATATTTCCAAACTCAGTTTAGTTTATGCGTGTTACAGATTGTACAGTTTATTTCATGGATTTTGCTTGGAAAGTGCTGCAATCCTCAAATGTAATGTACAATGGCCGTTAGAAAACTAGTTGGAGAGTGGAAGTCAACAATTTAAACTTAACTGAACTCCAATAACTAAGCTGTCATCCAAACTGGACAGAAATGTGGAACATAGATTTGGTGGCAACTGTAGCTAAGACTGAATTATACACCAGTCCGAATGCTGTGCGCCATACGGCTTACATTTGGTCTAGGGTTGTCCAACAAATTGAACATTTATGTTGTGAGTCATAAGCAGGTGCAGTCACTCCTTATGGGATGAAATCGCTGATTTACATGTAGTATTAATATAAATGTTTAGAGATGAAACATGCTCATTTGATTGATTTCCCTTCCTGATATGACTGGCTAAACCCCAAAAGTTATTATACATATAAATCCTCTGTGGATGGCCTGCTAGTCAAACTATTAATACCCCCATCATGTCATTTCTAAATGTGAAAGTCATTCTTCCTGTAAGGGTGTGTTGCAATGGGCCAAGAGCACTATTGTGTAAACAGGACCTGTGAAGCAATGGGAGAGAGAACCAGAGAGATGAGCATTGCGTAAGTAAGCCTGTGCTGTGAAGAGAAAATAGCAATCTGGTAGACTAAAAGTAGACCCTCCACCACTGATGCTCCCCACGCTTTCCGCCAGTGGGTCAGTGGGTGAGGGGAGAGAGGAAAGGAGTGGAGGCGAGAGGAGAGGCTGTGGCCATACGCCGCTATCCAGGGGAGAGTGTGGGTGATGCGGGCAGCAGGAGAGAAAAAGACAAGGACTTCCAAGGCCAAGTGGGCCGAGATTTGCAGTACAGGCTGCTAAAAACAGACATGATGACGCTCAGAGGTCAGGCGGCTGATTTGTCATCAGCTATTTCAGCATTGTTAAACAAGGGAGAGGGAAAAATGTTGACATCACCGGTGTACCCTCACATCACTTCTTACCCACGCATTCTTCCGATTGTGCAATCATCAAGGCAGATAAATCAAACATTGTTTTCTGGATTCATGTTTGTGCCATGTTTGGTAACCAGGACAATACTGGGTCAAAGTGTCTGGATGCTTGTGTCATAGCATCACGTTTGGGTGATCTCTGGTCCTGCTGCTGCTCAGTGTCTCTGGATCTTTCCTCTCTAAATCATCTCTGATGAGCCAATGATGAACTTTAAGATACCGTGACTTCTGGAATTCAGAAAGACACAACTGTACAGTAAATGACTAAACCTCCATTGAAAAAGAAAGAAATAACTCTGACATTCGACTTTTGCCAGGAAATTATATCACTGCCCTGTAATGCAGCGATAAGATAAGGAAAATATCAAACTTGTGTCTTTTATGTGTCACAGAAGAATGAACAAACCCTACTTCTCTCTATAGACAGTTCTTACAGTAACACGTAGAAGCTGCTCAACCCTGAGCCCTCATGATCGATGCAGTATCAGTGAGCTGCCAGCAGAGAGCAAACAAGTCAGAGAGCAGCACATGTCACCTTTCAAAAGATGGATCAGCCCCCCAAACCAAACCACTGTTGGCAGTGTTTGATGTCGGTGTGCTAACATTATACCTTGATATAAATCAAAATATAAAGGACCCCACTCTTAAACTTCAAGCTTTATATGAAAATCTGTTTTTACTGTCATACATTTCAATGTAATATCCTGCTAAGATGCTGCATATTTAGAAATAGATATATAGATTGTGTTTAGGCAAATAATCATAAATGAATGACAGCAAATAATATGGCCCTGACATCAACTGAGCTTTTTTAAATATTGTTTCACATGATTAAAATATATCCATTCTTCAGTCTTATGATCTTCAGTAGAAAAAAATGCACACTTTTGGGTGAAGGTGGGATTTTTGTTACAGTTTCTTATTAGTTCATAGTTTTTTAGAATACAAGAGAAGAAACAACTGTTGTTTATATGGGATCTAGTTTACTAAACCATAGATAACCATAATGCCTAAAAGTGATTATTTTAAGATGACCATCATCCAAAGTCCAGAGGTCACATTAGCAACTCTAACTGCACCACCCCCCTCCACTGTACCCACACAATGCTGTTCAAAGTATTTGTGACTCAATCTAGGATCTTTCTTGTAACGTAATCCATTTATTCCTCGACAAGAGTAACAATGCTGCCCTCGTGTGGCCAAATATGTCAACACAAGAACCATCAACATGAATTGAGGAGCACTGAAATCCATCCATGGAGCCTGTCCCAGCTGTCTTAGGGCAGGGTACACCCTGGATAAGTCTCCAGTTTATAACAGGACACATAGAGACAGACAACCATTCACATCTATGGGCAATTTAAATTAGCCAATTCGTGTCTGTGTGGGTTCTCTCCGGGTACTCCAGCTTCCTCCCACCATCCAAAAACATGCATGGGGATTAGGTTAATTGGCTAAAATTAATTAAATTAAAATTTAAATAGGCTGTACGTGTGAATGTGAGTATGAGTGGTTGTCTGTCTCTATGTGTCCTGTGATGAACTGGAGACTTGTCTAGGATGTACCCTGCCTTCCACTCTAAGACAGCTGGGATAGGCTCTAGCCCCTGTGACCCTATGAGGATAAGCGTTAGAAAATGGAAGGATGGATATTTATTAGAAACACTACACAGGGGTCACACAGGCTATATTCAGCAGCAAATTGGATTTGCATTGAGCTTGACCTGGAGCCAAGCCACAAGTTCCTTGGAAAGTTAACCAGGTCATTGACCGGAGGTGTTAAGTGAGAAAGCCTCTCACACACAAACAAGTGAGCCAGAGGCTTTTAAAGGTATAGCATTCTGCTTGTGTGCATCCAACAGCAGTGGAGATAAAAGTTAAAGTTAATTTAATACAAAGGTTTTACATGTACAACCAAAGGTTTTGGAATAGATACAATAGTTGATGGGTATGCTGGTATGTGCATGATATAAATATCAAAAGACCGTTCTAACACTGTCATCAAAATAAGATCCAGTCATGCGTGGGATATGTTGAATTTTTATTATTTTGCTGTTTGCGCAGATTGTGATGCTGCAGCTACAGTGCAGAACATGCAACACATGCATTGACATTTTAGAGCAGACAGTGTTTGCAAAGAATGACATCATCGAAACTGGATGCCCCACTTACACCAATTACACCTGACATGCTCTCCTTCACATCTTCCCGTCTTTCTCTCTGTGTCTATCAAGTTTCATGAGAGGGTCTGGTTGTGGCTACAACACCATGTGATGACACGTCACGTGTCACAAAACACACCCACATCACATTTTGCATTAATGACCTCACCAGTGTCTTTATTGTTTATACATGACAAAAGAATGAAAGCTTGGGTTAAAGACTTTCAAAAACACACAGGTACACGTGCAATATTAATAATCATTATTCAAGCAAAGCATTTGATTTAATTTCACTTAAATGTGCAATATTTTTCCATGTGTACTGTATACAGTAGTACTGTAGTACTGTATACATTTGTTTTATTTCATGTTATTCTGTTTGTTATTTTGCCTTAATTTATTTTCATTTATTATATCCTATTTTTCAAATTTATGTGACAGCGACAGTTAGGATATTATATGAGTACAATCATGCAATAATGAAATACACTTACTGTAGCAATTTAACCGTATATTATAGTTTCATACCTAAGAGACTAAATAATAATAATAAGGCTTCAATTTCATCTTCTCAAAAGTAGAGGCTTATCACTAATAGAGTATATGTGCTTTGATAAGGTACACATTTTGACTTTCCACATCAAAAAAAAGTAACTGATCAGCAAAAGCTTCCATGAAGTCATATGAATGCAATACATGAAACAGACATTTTTTTTAATGTTGTTAATACAGCTTATATAATGTTATTAATTACACATGACAAGTTTATGCCTGATATTAATTTAGAAAATGAATTATTGAATTCAAATGAGAATGATATATATACTGTAAATATGAAAAGAGGAAGTAAACATACAAGAAAATGTGGCTTTAACTCTCATCCCTCCTCCTGTAGAGAAAACGTGACGTCACTCGGAGTCGCAGCCAATCAGCGCTCAGAAAGCTCAAGCCGGAGGAGCACTCCGTGTGTTCGTGCAGCTGGTGTGCATTTGGCTGTGTGTGTGTGTGTGAGTGTGAGTGTGTGCGTGTCTGAATGCCAACAAGTTGATATTATTTTTAATTTTCCCAAAACATCTTTGAATCAAGGAGCGGAAGTGAGAGCCGAGCGAGGCATCTGGAGGACACAGACAGGCGACTTTCCCCACTAATGAACACGAAAATAACAAGTTTGCAGCGCGCAGCCTCTGAAAACAAGCCGCATCTACGCAGTTTTATGAATTTCGGTGTATCATTTTTCCAATAGTAGCTAACTAAAGCGACACGGTGCCGCCGCGCGGCTCTCTTGTTTTTCTGGTTGGTTGGCAGTTTGCAGTCAAGCCGTGTGCCTTCTCTTAAAAACAGTAAAGTCGCTCATGTTGGCTGATCAAGTTGTGCTGAGCGTCACGGTAACAGTGCTCAAAACGTAATTACAGGGGAATAGAGCCATAAGCTACTCAGAAACAAAAATGCTAAAGACGCTGACGAAGAAGCTGAGAAGACATTCACTCAACGAGATCCATCCTTTCCAGCTGAAGGTGAGTTTGACCGAGTTTAACACGGTGATTAATGAGCCACTCTACATACACTACAGTACATCTGCTGGGAAATAAACGGGCTTATTTGTGAACAGCGTGGCTTTACATTTGTCTTGTGACTTGTTCATTTGTAGGCCATTTGACTACGCAGCTCACAGCCTGTAACCTTGCCTGGAGAGGTTACACTGAGTTCATTTACACTCTTTCTCTTTCTCTTTGACTCATACAGACAGTTACACATTAGACTGACAGCTTCTCGTGTTGTTTTGGAGGTATTATCCACTTATAAGCACCACAAGCCCATTCATTACCATGTTGGAAGGAATTTACTCTGAGCCAGATGTTAACCAGAGAGCCACACTGCTACACAAACACATCAGCAAACATGTGGCATGTCAACAAACTCTCCCACTCGCAGATCATTGACTCATCAACTCTGACATTGACACTGCTGTCTGGTTGTTTGCGAAAACACTCATTTTCCAGACTTGTGAGTGAGGATACCTGTGAAACTAGTGTTCACAATGGGAGCTTATTTAGATTCAGACTATACAAAGACCTAAAAAAACCCTTGTTGTTGTGGGCTGTAATTGTCCCGACATCTTCACCCTCCAATTTTCCACAACATCCATGCAAGCGCTCCTCAGTTGTTTCTGCCCACTCAGTTTGCCTGTTTTTGGTGAGTTGCATCTTGCCTGGGTCACTAACTTGCTCCATCCATAAAAATATTGTGTGCAAACCAACTGTATAGTCGCAGGGCAGCCATTTTGTGCCAAAGTGCTCCCGTTCAAAGGCCTGGCTGGAGGACACGGGGGAAGTGTGCCATCCCGTCGTCTGCTCGCTCGGTGACGAGGTTTTATTTCGGCTAGAAATGGTTCGTTTTAGGGGGGAATCAGGTTGTGAGTAGTGAGGCCTGCTCCCTATGTCATGATTACGATTATGTTTCCAAGGAGCTCCCACTGGAAACAACAATAATTGTTATGAAAAAACACAAGTAAATATTCATAACTATTGCCACTGTGCCCATTTTGCAAAGGATGCTGAAGGAAACTCAAGCATCATTATGTAGCGTTGCACATGATGTGTTATTGTCGTAGCTGTGGCCATTGTTCCTCACTGGAAACGTCACCAAAAAAACTTAAAAGTCTTAAAACTGTGATGAATGTTTACAAGAGAAAGTTTGGGTAATAATAAAAATAACCTTTGTCTTGTTATTTTCTTAAACTCTGGAACTCATCCTTATGACGAGTAAACACATCCATGGTGTGTCCCCTTTTTTTTAAATGAACCTCCAGTGTTGTTACAAACTAAGGTTGGGTCGCTTTAAGCGTCTGCCCTCAGGAAAGAGATGTGAACCCTTCTTTCAGTCCATGATTTCATTATGGCTAAATATTGGCATCCATCTTTTCAAGATTGTAAAGATGAATAAAGCAGAACTCTTCTGGTGGATTTAGTTTGAAGACTTTTCGTAGCAATAGTTATTTTTTTCAATGTCTACTACTATTACCAGCACCACTACTCCTACTACTACTACTGCCACTACCACTAGGGATTCAGGACCACTTCCCTGAAGGCACCAGGTTTTGTTTGTACTTATCATAGTGTGAATGATTCACACACTGATCAGCTAGTTGTGCTAACTTTAGCAAATATTTCTAATGGCTTATGGCTAAAAATCAGCATTACACGCATCAGTTTACACACATTCTGCATGTTGTTGTGTGCACTGGACCATTCCCTCCATACTGTGATAGCATGAACACACCGATAGTAGTGACATAATACTGTATTTGAGTTTGAAGTCTGCAGCAGTGCTCACTGGGTAGCTGAAAGACCATTTCAGGATAGTTAAAAGGGGCTAAAGGTCTCTTAGACCCTGTTATAGTAGCTATCACAGGAGCTTACACTAATCAAGATTACTTAAACACTACTTATACACCACACTATGAGGAAGATCCACTGGAGTGTGAGGGGAAAGCGAGGGAACCAACCATGTCTGATCATTGTGGTGTGTTTTCGGGACGAGGGGGGAATGGAGTGTGACCGTGTCAGTGTGGAAGGACAGTGCAAAGCTGATATGTGTGTGAACTGGGTGGTGTGTACGCTGTGACATTGCCATTGATCCAGCTTAGCAAGCTGCTCAGCGATGCGAGGAACTGACAAGGATTTCATTCAAATGTTCTCGACGCACAAACACACAAGTCTTTGTCTGTCTTTTCATGTATGCACAAAAGCACTTTTTCTGCTCTTTGGCTTTCTGAATGATATCAGGCAGTCTGCATTTATGTGCCTGAATAGACACTTGTGTAAAACTTACACATATATATATATATATATATATATATTATATGTATCTTTGCAGTCTTGATGTTACACTTTGGAGATAATCTTTGAATTAATAAATCTGCATTCATTTTGTCTCGCTGTCATTCATTACAATTTGTTTCTGAGAATTCCCCCATAACGTTGTTTCCAGCAAATCAATTCACATTTGATGTGCTCTGCAGACATTTGCAGCATTTCATCATTGATCAGCATATCAGTACTGTGAAACTTTGTGGATAAAAGATGGAGCTTCTAAGCCAGTTTGGGGCAGTTTTTGTCATGCAGGCCCATGTTGCCCTCGTGGCTGATCACAGTGCAGAATCTCATCTCAAACACAGTTTGAATATTTGTCATTGGCAATGACTTCACAATTTGATACGTATCGCGATACTTCAGTCACGATACAATACATTATTGCCATATTGTGCTATTACAGTATATTACAATGTTCGATATTGGACGGCTGTAGCTCAGTAGAGTGGTTGCCTTTTAACCCCAGGGTCGTAGGTTCGATACTACTCCTACTGACTACAAGTCATTGTGTCCTTGAGCAAGACACTTAACCGAAGTTGCTCCCTGTGTGCTTCACTGGAGGTAGCCTACTGTTCTCTTAGGGGATGGATGAAATGCACAATTTGTACACAAACTGACATGTACATATATTTATAAACACGTAGATATACATATGCACATACGTATATACAAGGGCTGTCATAGTTACCGCGTTAATGGGATTAATTGGGGGAAAAAATCAATATTAAGAAATTAAAAACAATATTGTAACAGAAGAAAAAATAACATGTTATATTGCCATATCAATATTTTTTCACACTGCTATTTGTCATGCAAAGTTTTAACACACCTCCATGTCCCCGGGTTGTTTACAAGGTGAATGTGGTGCTAATGACTGACATGTAACATTGATGTTGCTTGTATGCACTTAAACTTCAAAGTAAATTCAGGTCTGTTTCATTGTGTTTTTTTTTTTTTTTTTGCAGAAATACTGTTGTATTTGTGAGGTGCAAGCTTGCAACAGTGAGTGTTCTGGAAAAACAGGCAGTATCAGTGCTTAGCAGCAGGGATTATAGTATGTGTCAGCCTACCCAGGTTGGGGCGGTGCAATGCAGACTTAACCACCGTATTATACAGCTCCAAAAAAACCACAAGAACCATAAGTAGAACAAATATTAGTTCTATAAAGTTTTATGTACATTGTCATCAAAGAGCTGTTTTACATCTGTGTGCGTGCTAAACGTGTTTAACTTGTGATGATAAATTCTAAAATTCTAACCTATTATTCTGTGTCAGTGTAGATATGTGTATATATATATATATACGTATATATACATACACGTATATATATACATATATACGTATACATACACACTTATACATATCTATCAAAGACACTTGCAATAAAAGTACTCAGGACAGACCAAGCAGTACAGTCAAAAGTCAACAACTTTCGCACTTTAAAAGTTAAAATAAAAAATAAAATTATAAAGTGAATAATCCGTATTTGCACGACCCTATATATATATATATATACTGCAAATATATTGTAATATCACAACAATGTATTGTATGGTGACTCGAGTATCGCAGCACTTTCCCGTTCACCCAAAATGCATTTTAGTGCCAGGTGTAAAGGGAGTCAGTGTCTGAACTCATGACTGAGACACACTATTGCATCATATTGTGACAGCGCCTGAAACATTAAACTGTCTTCAACAAGTGAGCTACACATGTGCTACCTTTGTGCTGATCTCTGATCCATCAGCAACCCCTGAGACGGTCCCTAAGGGAAAAGAAAACGCCAGATCGCTACTGGTCGCTCATTTTTAGCCTCCAGTTGCTCAGACAATGATTGCTCTGTGGAGAAATCGTCAGACTCACTGGGCAAAAGAAGCTCATACTTATTCTAGCTGTAAAAGCTAAACTATTTAGGAAAACGAGCAATCATCCTGATGATGTCATGTGATGTCTTCAAACATGACATGAAGTTTGTGAAGCACCAGTGTCCCTTCATTGCTAGTATTCTGCAGCAGTGTTTTTTTAATAGGATCTCAGCTGTTTCATGGATGCTGACCAACAATAACTCACCGGAGTGTTCGGTGTAGCCGAAGCCCCGAGCCAGCCACTTGCCAAAATACATTTCCTTCCCACAGTTATTCCTCAGTGTAATTTTCCAACAGAGTTCATGAAGTGATGCGAGCTCGAGACTCCTCAAGAGCCAAGGTTATTTTTTTTTTATTCTGATCCCAGACTCTGGAACATTCATTGAGAATCTGCTGCTGAGCTTGTGTACCATTGAGAAACAACAAGGTTTCACTCTGGCCTTATCCAAATATCATCAACATCAGGCTACATGTATGTTCTTACTGTGAAATATGCTGGACCACAATACATGTATATATACATACATATCCTGTGAAAACATGCATGCATTTGTAGTAATTTTAGGAAACAACATATCTGAGCTGCAGTGACAGGAGATCATTTTTGCATTTTTAACACATTAATGCAATGTTTGACATTTAAAATGTAAAAAGAGTGAGGTGCAGCTATGCGAGGTAGCCTTTTAATTTTTTTTTTTTTCACCAAAGTACACAGTGAACCATCTGTGAAATTATACACTGGAATTTACACTTGAATTGAGTACTGTCTTTCCTTATTGGGCTCTGAGGCTCCAGCTCCTTTCTCCCTTTTCCCTCTTTCAGTAAGAAAGGAAGTGTGTGTGTGTGTGTGTGTGTGTGTGTTAGAGAGTAGCAGGGAGGACACTGTATGTTTGTGTGGATGTGTGTGTGTGTAAGCATACACACACGCACATGCACAGATGGCAGCTGCTCAGCGAGGCCTCGGAGTGGTAATTACTGAGTGTGAGGCGCATTACTTAACTCTTAGCGTTGCAGTCTGCAGGGATTCTGTATTGTTGCTTCTGGTGTGGATGAGGAAATGATTTTAAAGAGACACACTGATTCAGGCTGTGGGAAAAGAAAGTAGCCTGAGCTCAGCTTAGACAGAACAGTGACTCAAATTGTCCTGCCTTTTGTGACTTAAAGCATCTAACGTCTTTAGTGCAGCAACTGATTTTAGAAATATATCAAAGGACTATATTTCTGTTGTCTTTATAAGCCCAGACTAGGTTGTTTGTGTTGTCGCCAACTATGAGCATAACTCTGAATTAGAATTTGGGTCTCCTTATCGTAATGGTTAAGGTTTTGCTCTTTAATTATTGTAAAATTGTATATGAAATGCTGACATTTAAAATCCGTCATAGTTAATTTAGGGGAAATTCTGACTTAAGAATATAATACATTTCAAAGTTTTATCATTAGGGTTCAGTTTATAAACTGTTACTATATGGCATATTTCACCTACAGTATGCAATTTTTTAAAATATTTTTTCTAGATTTCTTACCATGGCAGTGGAGAAGGAGGAGAGAGTGACGACTCAGAGGGAGAGAACCAGGAACTTGCACAGATCGACAGAGGTAAAAGACTGACCAACCAAATCATTTTTGTTTTAAATAGATGATGATGATGATGATCTTTCAAATCAAAAGATATTGTGGCATTGTAGAGCATGCTGTTTGCAGCCCTTTCTCACCCTTCTCTTTTGATGTTTCCTGTTTATCAACTCCTGCAGAGAGACGGAGAAATTGTGCCCTCACGCCCTTGGCAACCAGCCAGCAGCACAACCAGGGTCCCCTCTCTCCTGCCCGGCTACGACGCCTTCGCCTCCTTTTAGATGCCAATCTGGATCACCACTCCTCAGAGGAAGAGCTCGAGCGAATCAGCTGTGGTGACAACAGGAAGTGGGTGTCGGCGCTTCCCCAGCGTCACGGCGATCACCACAGCAGCGCCTCCAGTGACGAGGAGGTTCGGGACCTCTGTGGCTGCGGGTCGCCGGCTGCCTCCGCCCGGCCGCCGGTTGAGCCCGGTGCTTGTCTCGCTGCCTCCCCCAGCCCTGTGCTCTTCAGCTCCAGTCCACCACGTAGCCTCAAACCATCCTCCGTGCGCTTTCAGCTGCAGGTGGTGCAACCAGTGACACGGCCCATCATTTTGACCCACTTTGACCAGTCAGCACCTTACAGAAAGTATCGGCACAGTTATGGCGGGGAGCAAGGGAGGCCCAGTCTGGATCTGGAGAAAATGCAACAGGTTAGTAGTCCATGCTGTAAATCTGATAACTCATCACTATTTTTACTACCCGTCAGCTTTATATGATATCTTTATAAGATTTCCATGACATACAGTATGAAGCACACATTTAATGTTTATTTTTTTAGGTTTCTACTGGACATAAAATGGAGATATACTGTATATAATATCAATATATCGCAATACTTTTTCATCTGATATAATATCGATTTTTAATTTCTTAACTCCTTGAGTGCCATTGATGTATTTAGCCATCAAAGTGGTTTTTCAGCAGTGGGTCGACTTTCACGGTCTCACACAGCCATGAGTAATTTTGGGGCCTCTGGGAGATGTAGTCGGAGCATAAAGAGACGGTACGCCACAGAGATCAAAGCAGGAAGTGGAGACGATGGCGATTAGAGAGCAAAACAGACGGAATCTGGAGAAAAAGTGCTGTTTAGGGTGAAAGTGGCCTCTGCTCTACCTCTGATAAAACAAGAATGGAACAAGGTAAAAACAAACATTTTTTTCATGATGAAATAGAGAGTCTCTTCTTTCATTTGAGCTATTCAGTGTTTTCAGAGACGTAATACAAAATATTCTGTGGGTCTTTAAATATGACTCAAAATGGGCAAAAAAAGGCTGGCACAAGGCACTTTATGTTTTATAAAATGGCTGGTACTCGTACCCCTATATATATATATATATATATATATATATATATATATGTATATATTCTGTACATATATACACATCTTGTATTTTAAGCTGCAATTTAAATATGTCAGTGATGTAGACATATGTATGTAGAATATTGTTGCAGTATCACAATAATGTATCATATAGTGACTCAAGTATTGCGATACGTATTGTTTCGTGAAGTCCTTGCCAATACCCACCCCTAACGCACATGTCCATAAATGCACATTACCACCTTCCACCATGTAAAATGACTGTACACTTAAGTTCTCAGGGCACTCAGTATATGATGATTTTTTCTCTCAAATCACCGTCAGATTATCGCTCTCGTCTCTCCCTCAGAGGGATGTTGAGCTCGGAAAAAAATTCATTAATTCTTGATAACCACCATTGAAAATAAAGTCACAGCTATTGCTCACTTGGTATTCTACAAGGTGACGATGTTTTCCTTCTGGTCCCAAATAATTCAAAGCACTCTCACCTTTTCATATGTAAAAACCCATTTCACAATAGTAATATATATTCTAATATTTGAATATTTGAAAGCACCAAACAGCCACTCGCTACATCCAGAACAACTTAAATTGGGCTGAGGATTCGGTCCAAAAATACAATGATGTATTACTAATACTACTAACCGGCTATGCTACGCACACATGGCCACACAAATGTGATGCTTGTGAGCAAACAAAGTCTTCCCTCTCCATAGCCGGACGCTGCCACCACGGTGGTCTGGCTGGAGAGGGATGAAGGAGAGGGAGGCACGGGCGGCAGATGTCCACCCTCGCTTCTCACAAAGGCTGGCAAGCGAGGGGAAACGATGGAGGGGTGGAGGCAGAAGGAGAGGATTAAATACACAACAGAAAAACGACAGCCACTAATGAGTCATGGAGAAGCTGGTCCACTAATCATTAAAATCCAATAGACTTGTTGGCCCACATCGTGGATGGGAAAGGGTGTGTGTGTGTGTGTTTGCAGAGATAGAAACTGCAGGTTTCAGGGGTCCATATGTCCATGGGGTTTTTTAGAGGGAAAGAACAGATGATGAGAGACAGCGGGCAGCAATGAGAGGGGTGAAGAGAAAAAAAAGAAGAGTGTGTGTGTGTGTGTGTGTGTGTGTGTGTGGGCTTGGGTACGCGTCCATCATCCTGCCTGTTTTTTGCATTTGCATGTGTGCATCCTCCTATCTGTAAGTTGGTTGCTGTATCAGTGTGTGTCTGTTGCCACAGTGTGTTTGTGTGTGTGTGTGTGTATGTGTGCGCGCGTGCATGCTCGCTCGCTCGCTCAGTCAAGTGGAATGGGAGGTGCTGCAGGAATACAATAGGAGGCCTGCAGAGGTAGCTAGCAGACACAGCTCCAGTCTCCCATTAACCCTTTAACTGGAAAACTCCCCAAGTCTGCCTCAACTTCTTCTCCGCCACCCTGTAATTTCTTCCACATATGCTGTTCTGGAGTTCAAACATCAGAGAGAAAACTCACTGAGCTGGTTTTTTGGAAACAAAAAAAAAAATCAAGTTCTATGTAATGTGTGTGAAAGGTATAGGAACCTACCTAAATGCTACCTAAATAATTTCCTGTTGGAAAGTGCATAGGAGATGTTTTTTGTTTGAATTAGTGAAGATGGTTGAGGAAACATTGGGGGGAGTTGTAATTGTTACATGATGTCTCAGGAAATTGCCCAAATGTCCGCTCTACTCTCATTCAATGTCATTCCGTATTTCTTTGGACACTCCTCCTCGAGGACTGTCTAATGCCAGTGATTGGCAAACAAGTCTACCTGTTCCTGTGTTTAATTTCAGTGAAAGTAACTGTTGTTCAACAGGTATGATCTCCAACACATATCTCCATATCACTCAACATGATATGCAATATCAGTTTCATTTGCCACTGTAAAGCACTGGAAGGAACTGAACACAGAAACCTCAGAAGGCACAGTCCACCTGCGTAGAGCCTACTTACAAATATATATCAGCTTTTAACAGGGTTCTTGCACCATTATAAAAGTCAAATTTAATACTTTTAAGACATTTTTAAGACCTCAACAAATATAATTTAACACCTAAAAATGACATAACAATTTCTTTGGTAGAAAATAGTCCTTTAACACTTGTAACAATGATATAAATTGAAGGCATAACACTTAACTTTTTTCTACAACTTAAATTTCACAACTTTCAAGAACAAAGAAGTGAACTTTGTGAACAAAATCATTTGAAAAATTGCAGGAAATCTCTCAGTAATGTGTTTTACTATTGGCATTAAAGGCACCATCTGAAAATTTCAGACCTGCAGCAAATTTACGGTAAATTTAAGACAGTTTTAGACCTTAATTACCCACATTTTAATTTAAGACATTTTAAGACTTTTTAAGGAACCGCTGGAACCCTGTTTAATCACACTTTTTTCATCTGATGTGTCTAAAAGGGGTTAATTTAAGGTCACTGGTAATCCTTCATGCACACTAATCTGTGTCCAGTTGCTCAGATGTGGCAGTGCCATTGTTGATTCTTCACAAACAGCACAACTCTAAAAAATATAATGATCCACCCTGGTTCCCCAAAGCACCATAGCTCTGTTTTCATCTTTTTACATGCTGTGGCCAGTTTACTAGTTTTTAGAATACTTACTAAATAGCCATTGGTCGACACATTTTTTTGAACACAAAAGCTTGCAGCAGGGTTATCTCTCACATTGAAGGTCATGCTGAGGTTTGTTTTTGGTATTTCATGTTTTTAAACAGTTCATAGTTCAACCACAAAAAATTGCTGATTCAGTGATAAGCTTAAAAATATGAAATGGCTGTAAATATGAAGACAGATAACGCAAACAAAACCAGTTTATTTCCACAGCAGCATTCATAATCTGCAAGATGACTTTAAAAGTCACTGAAATAACAACAGAAGACAGAGACAAAAAAATCTTTTAAATTATAAATATAATACACTCTCACCCAGAACAGTTGGCTAGTTGGCAAGTCACGACCTGTTGGGTTTGTGTGTGGTTTCAGAGGAGGGTGGTGTTAGGTGGGGGTGGATGTACTATGTGTAGGATGAAAAGACAGAAGGACAGAATCGTTTCGGTTGAGATATGTAAAAACAGATTTATGGTCCTTTTTGCATTGATCACATGATTGAATATTGATAATGACTGATCAAAACAGTGTCACATACTGTAATAAGAATATGTCTTTGATACTTTTCAATACAAAGTACCACATTTCCTTTGTTAATTCTTATTCAAGTGGCTTGCACCCACATGGGATGTCGTCCCATTGATAAAAAGAGATAAGAGCTGACAGGAGGTGAACATGAGGGCAAGTGCACACCAGCTCTCTCCCACATCACAGCAGCAGGAGTCTTGTGTTTCCATTCTTTCCTATGCTCCCTTCCCCCTTAGAAGCTACCTCCCCGACTCAAGACAATTCCATGATTGTGTGGTCCCTCCACCCCCACTTTTCTTTTTTTTTTGGGAGAATAGTGGAGCTGCGTGGACATGGAGGGGAGTGGGAGACAGGATGTTGCATAAGCGTCACTGACCGACTGTTTAGTTTACTGAGACAGCTGGATCTGCCTCACATGCCACGATCATCCTGACTCAGTGTTAAGTGACTGCCAAGAAAGTCCGAGTCATGTTAGAGATTTCCGTTTTAATCTTAGGATTACTGTTCAAATAATTGTGTTGAACTGATTGGATGCTAGTAATATGATTTATTAGAATCAACATGCACGTATACCTAGTTTTTATTCTGTGGGTTCACAGCACAAGTGCCAGCCCTTTTTTAAAACCCAAAGTGCCTTGTTCCAGCATTTTTGCCCATTCTGAGTCATATTTCAAGACCCATAGAATATATTGTACTATGTCTCTGAAAACACAGAATAGCTCAAATGAAAGAAGAGACTCTCTATTTCATCATGAAAAAAACTGTTTTTACCTTGCTCCATTCTTGTTTTATCAGAGGTAGAGTAGAGGCCACTTTCACCAAAATCACCACTTTTTGTCCAGATTCTGTTTTGCTCTCTAATCACGATCGTCTCCACTTCCTGCTTTGATCTCTGTGGTGTCTCTTTATGTCCAGACTACAAATCCCTGAAGCCCCAAAATTACTTACAGGCTGTGGGAGACTGCAATCGGCAACCTCCTGCCGAAAATCGTACATATACACACGTTTATGGCACTCAAGCGTTCTATTGTAACAAACGTAAACATACGTCCTTGGCACTTAAAGAGTTTTTCAAGTAAGACAAAGTGTGCAGTTTTTACAGTTTTTGGATTGTCATGAATTTGGATAAAGGCTGCTTCATTCTTTTTTTCAACTTCAGAACTATGTGTTTCTTTCATGGCTGTCACTGTGCGTTCTTCTTCTCCACAGAAAATGCTGCTGAAAAAGAATTGCGGAGGAAAGACGCGGACTATAAAGATTCGAGTGAGTGCATTTTTATTCAACTTGACTTTCCCACAGTGGATAAACAACATCCACTTGTAGTCTCGTGTCTGCAAACAATTTATCATATGTTCAAAAGAACTGTTGTTGATGTCATAACAATAACTTGTTCATGCAAGTGGTATTAATATGAATGCACACACATACACACTTGCACACACAGCTTTTCCTTTTATGCAGACCTGTTATAGGTAGTCCAGGTCGGGGTGTCTATTACAGGAGTGATAAGGTTGCAAGGTTGCTCGGCCCCCGTGAACAGCACGGCCTGTCTTGTCGCCAGCACCTTGATGTCCATCCAACTGCATACTGGGACAGCATCTGGCAACAGCATTTGTTTCCATGCCCTGCTGGCAACAGAGCCATGCCTGAGACGTCTGAATATCTGACAGCACTGTCATTTGCAAACAGCACCTAGCTAAACACTGTTTACTGCAGTGATACCTAGGACAAAGGAAAATGCGCTCTTTTCTTTTGTTTGATCTCTTGATCTCAACAACCAGAGTTGTCCACTTGTCCCATTAGTGGTTGCATAAGTGTACATTTACTCGCCTAAATAGCTTCGTAAACAAAAAGGTATTTTCCCAAGATTGTGTCCCGACTGCTTTTCCTGTAAAGTGTTTTTCCAAAACACAACCTCCGGTAATCATCCACTACCCGAGCGCTGTGACCGTGTATGGGTTGACTCTATGTGCGGTGGGTAAGGGAAGTGTGTTGGAGAATCAACTGGAACAAGCCGGAGCATCTTGGCACAGATCAGGGTACTCCAGAAGGATGCACAGTGTGGTGAGAAATGTGACGTTATTATCACGTTGTGTGGGTTCGTGTCAATGGAAGCATATCACACACTTGTTTATGTACACACACACACACACACACACACTAACAGCATCTAGGTTGTATCATATCGATGTATGGATAAGCTGTACAAAAAAATGTAGAACCTGATCTTTGAGAGTGTTTGAAGAAGAACAGGCGAGTGTTGTTGAGAGATGGAGCTGAGGAGGTGGAGTGTTGTCGGTTCCCTTGTGGTGTATTTCCAGGGATGAAGTCATTTTCCATTTATAGCCTGGCCGGCTGCTATCTGTTTAGCTCCACTGATACATGGAGATATTGCTCATTATCCTCTGTTCTTACTGGTGTAGTTGGTAGTGTTGTTTTCTCTGTCGGTGACGTCTGTGGACACTGGGTATGTTCCAGTTCATGGATTTCTCTTGAAGAGAGTACACAGTGAGTCTTTGGATTGATGAGCCATTTGGAGGCTTGTGTTGACTCTTTGTACCCTTTGTGCCAGTGCGCACAGTGATCCACCCCATCTCTCCATCTTTTCTCTGCTGCTTTCTCTCTCGTACCGCTCTCTTTCTGTCTTTTATCTGTCAACCCTGGGTTTCCTGGCCAGGATCCAGTAGAGACACCAGATCTGGATGGGGCCCCGACTTTGAGACTGGATTCAAGCGCTCAAGCATGGGAGTTGTTACAGGCGCTGGGGAGGTCGTGGTTTTGTGTGAGTGTTTTAAGAGGAGGGTTCATATGGAAGCAGTAGGAAAACTCGGCGATGGCTGCTGCCGCTGCTGAGGCCTTCCCCCTCCAGGAGTTGCAGCTGAATGGGAGGGTGGGGTGATGAGAGCTTCCCAGGCTGCAGCAAGCAAGAGTGATGGCGTTTGATTTCAGCAACCATAAAGAATGGGCAGAGAGGAAGGTGAAGATTGATTGAGGTTGGGGAAATGGGGCAGAGAGTGGAGGAGAAAACTAAATTGATGGAAAATGTACTGCATTTCCCCTTTGAATTTTGGTCTTCTTGGTTGGTCTTCGCATCAAGATGACAAGATCAATACAATTTGCAGTATTACTCATTGCAATCCTACAGTTACATTGGGATTTGCCATGAAATTAAACATTTTGTAACAGAGCAAAACAAAGTCTGAGGTAAAGTAACAAGGTCAAACAGATGACTGGAAAAATAAAGCCTGACACAGCCTCTCAGCAAGCTGTCAACTATTATTTTCCCCAGTCACTGCCAAAGAGGCTTCTTCTAGCTTCTCATGGCCCCACCCTCAATCAGACCAAACCAGTATGTAGGGATGTGAGCAAGCCAAGGGGGGAAACATGTGCAAAGTGATCACTATCAGCTTCCAAACAGACTTATAATATTTAATCTAAGGTTGTTAAACCTTGAAAAAAGAAGCTAAAACAAAACTAAACTCAACAACCTCCTGAATACACACACAGGATCAAGATAAGAGCCCTCAAGCACACTGATAGTCTCACCCTGTACCTGATTACAAGCAGGTGAACCAAGTGGCCTGATTGAGTTTTTTAACAAGCACAGCTGCAGATAGATTTGGGAATAAGGGACAGTCAAAAGGTGATGATGATGAGAGGCTGTCTTTCCAAAGCTTCCTGGCACAGCACATCCACCCTAACCCTCCTCACCACAAATACACAAAATACCATAGGTCACTTGTGAAATATTATAGCAAACCATCAATGGAAACATCTGTTTCTACACAAATAAGTCATGTCTCAGACTTGATATGGGTCATTCTGAAAGACTGACATGAACAAGAAATGTTAATAACAGTCACTTCACACAGAGGCTCTAGTTCAGGGCCCACTGGCCCCTCAGGCCCCTGGGGCAGTGCTCATGCAGAAATCCATCCATGTAATGAACTGCTCCCTCAGCACAGGGCTGTGTGTGTAAACTTTTTTTTGCAGATTTGGGCCTAAATTAATGATCAACTTATCCAACACAAGATCCCCAGAAAGGGATTTTTGTAAAACCAGTTCAGCTCCAGGACAAGTTATTATACTCAAGCTGCCATTTTTGATTTCTATACAAAAGGAAGGCTATTGTGACCACGAAGCTCTGTGAGCGTAGTCTGGCCAAGTAGTGACGAAAACTGCTTGATCCAAAGAACTAGAGCGTCATTGCCTTAAACACGCCTCAATCAAGCTGTGGGAAATGCTAGATTTTCATTGGCCCCCATTGCTGGGGAGATTTGAAATTGAATTTGAAGAGATAGGCAACTTGGCCAGACTGACTTGGTCACGAAATTTTGTGCAACATCACAAGAAGTATGGACGGGTCCAGGCTAAGGCCTTGCACTTTTGGGAACTCTACTTTGTTTGACCCCTCTGGGCTCACAATGTCTGCAGAAGTTACCACAGGACGACTCCCGCTAACGTAGATGGGGAGCCATCCTGGTTCTCCCACACAGCTGGACTGACTCTCAGCTACCATTTGGCGAACATCTTAACACGGTCTACATCCATCAAGTTCACTCTAACTTGTTCTTGGGCTACAATTTGTTTTTCCACTTCTCACATTTTGCCTGTTTATATAAACATTGGTGGATAAAACAGCTCTAAGTTATATTGGGAATTGTTGCCGTGTTACTGCGGCTCAGTTGTCAGTGCTGAATCCCTTAAGATGTTAGCTGAAGTCATAGCAACACCTGTAGCCTCACATGCACTGCTAATGGGGCCTTATTGCATATGCATTGATGTCACTGGTACTTTTCCAGCAGCAGTGGACACTTTCTCAGCAGCTCTGAGTTGAATCAGTCAGTTACAGGAGATGCAGTTCTCAGAGGTATCCAGCAATACTTGACATTGAGAATATACAG
This sequence comes from Synanceia verrucosa, assembly GCA_029721515.1. Taxonomy (NCBI): domain Eukaryota; kingdom Metazoa; phylum Chordata; class Actinopteri; order Perciformes; family Synanceiidae; genus Synanceia; species Synanceia verrucosa. Next base: position 6,259,990 of record CM056560.1, on the reverse strand, counting down.
CTCTCCATTTAAACACACGCTCAAGTTTTTTTTCCATGCGATCAGCTTCTAATTACACTGAATCTGTTTTGAGGTCTTTCTCGGTCCAACTTCTCACAAACTTTGCCCACACTCCCCTCCTCCTCCTCAGCAGACTCTGGAGAAAGTGCTGCCTCACTGCCAATTCCAACAAAGTCATTTCCTGTCATTTCCTGTAGGGAAGAAAATGACCAGAGTCTAATTTTAGACAGAGGACTTGTTGAGCTTCAAGAGGTGAAGTTCTGCTCGGGGGGCGTGGGGTGACTCTGTGAGTGGAAAAGCATCTTTTGGCGCTTTTCCACTACACAGTAATGGCACGGCACAGTACAGTACGGCCCAGTGTTGGTGCTTTTCGTAGTATCTCCTTGGCATGGGCGGGGTCATCATACGGCAGCATGAAACTTCCATGACCTCATTTACGTGCAACACAGAAAACCAGGAAGAAGAAGAACAACAACAGCACTACTATCAAACAATGGAGGACATCGAACCCATCATGTATTTTCTAACAATAGTGAAGCAGTTGCCGGTTTTAAAAAGGGCGGGATCAAGATGTGTTTGGCTTTTACAGTCTTGTCGGACATCGCCCATCCAATGACAATACTCGGTGGCCAATCAGTGGGAGGCAGTCGGCTGACGTCACGTTTTAGTATCGCTTCAGCTCACTTGGAACCAGGGCTGAGGAGGTACGAAAAAAGTACCTAGTACCAGGTACTAAGTACTAGTGGAAAAGCACCATTTGTCAACAAACCTGAAGCACGAATGAAAAACAGATCTGTGTTCTAAGGAGGTGCAGCGGGTTGAATTTCCAGTCACTTTTCTCACAGTTTTATGACAGTCACACATCTAGACTGCAAAAATAAAAACATATTACTGTTGACATGAACTAACATACTGTAACGAGAGGAGAGCAGTTCGTTCACACACTTCTAACACATCTGTTGACAACTTGTCTCTCTGTCCACAGAACCTGACAGGAAGTCGTCCTCCACCCAGGTACACGTACGATCCATCCATCTTTGCCTTCCGCTCCTTGAGTAGCAGCCCCCTGACCCCGTCCGAGGATCCTCCCTGCTCATAATGAAGTTCATCCAGCACCAGATAATCCTCTGCCCTCCCTCTCTCTTCATTCTCAGACAGCTGCTTTTTTTTGCGGCTTCTGCATCGAGACCAAGGAGTGACTGTTATGAAACCGACCGTTAAAAAGACAACGGTCGAACTATTGCACACTCAGGTAATCCCACCCTGTAACGCTGTCACTTTGATCATTGTTCTCCACATGGAATCTGCAGGAACATTTGGAAAATAAAACAACCTACACACAACATTTCTAAGGATCAGGTGTTGCAAATATATAGCTGTCTCTGAACAGATCCTGTGATTGGAGGAAAAATGATCACGAAACAAACATGGACTGTGGACCACAGGTAGTACAAAAGGGACAAGGCCAACTGTTTTGAAACCTGAATTTAGCTCTGGGTTGGATCAATATTCAAGGGATATAATGCATGTAAGACAATCAAATGGTTCCGAGGTCTCCTCCTTTGATGTGATTACTGGACATCTCGTAAGGTTCTTGATAACTTTATATAGCAAACATGGCGAGGTGAGTCATCTGATATCTTGTTGTTGTTGAGATAAACATAGCCAGTGGGTCACATTCGTCCGTCTGAATATACTACTTCTTTGGATGTTATTGAATATGCAGGTTGTGACGAGCTATAACAAACATGTATGTAGTTGAATAATCAACCTTTGACCTTTGACCATGTATGTTTCTTAATGAATTTGTCACGTTTAGTCCAGGTCAGAATTAAGTACTTGTATCCTCTTTCCTTGCATGAATTTCACTGTTTTTGCAGAAAGAGAGGTATGTGAAGATATGGAAGTATGAGAATAGTTTGCTGCACATTTGGCAAGTGTAACTGGTGCTGTGTTATGCATAGCCTACTTGGTAGTGTGCCATTTCTTTTTTTCCAATATTGTACCTCATTACTTTCTAGGTAGAAGAGGACCACTGGTATATCTGAGACATCCCAGTGTTTTCTAAACATCTCTTAATGCCTTGAAATGACATTCCTGTTGTACTGAATGAATCTCGAGGTAGTTTTTGGCTCCTAAAAAGAGTTGATCAATTGATTAAACAAAATGTCACCACTGTAACTAAGATTTCACCCAAGTGAATGTAACATTTTGACATGTTTTTGTCCACTGTTGCACAAAATCAAACAATAAATGCCCTGTGGCCTCTTGTTTAGCAGATTTAATTTATATTTGGATCATTTTATAACATATATTGTGTCAAAGGAAAGCCCAGCGCAGGAAGTATATGCATTTACATCCCAACTATGTGTTTAACTCAATGAGTGCCAGCCCTTTTTTAAAACAGAACGGGCCTTGTGCTAGCATTTTTGGCCATTTCGAGTCATATTTCATGATGTACAGAATATTTTATACTCTGAAAACACTGAACAGCTCAAATGAAAGATGAGACTATTTTATCTTAAAAAAAAAAAACATTTGTTTTTACTGTGTTCCATTCTTGTTTTTTCAGAGGTAGAGGCCAGTTTCACCAAAATCACCACTTTTTGTCCAGATTCTGTTTTGCTCTTTAATCTTGATCGTCTCCACTCCCCGCTTTGATCTCTGTGGCGTATATCGTCTCTTTATACAAATCCAAGAAGCCACAATGTACTCACAGGATGTGTGAGAGCGCCCTCTTGTGTCAGCTGACGGAAAACCACTATGACGTAAATACACGTCTATGGAATTCAAGCATTGGAATTTAAATAACATATAAACATGTCAATGGCACTCAGAGTTAATCATGGCTATTTGGAGGAGATGGTCATTGTGCCAGAACTAGTATTGTAATCAGTGTTCCCCAGCCACTGTGCAGAGGTTTATGCTTTATCATTGGACCAACAATACACAGGGGCAAATGTGAAGTAGAGCTGTGCGATATGGACAAAATTATCTTGATATTGCCAATTTTCTAACGATATATATACCGATGTAGTATTTTTTCTGACGTAAGATTATTTGTACGTTCCATTGTGCTCCATGCTGTTATCTCTGTTTACTCCCTAGCTACCAGTGTGGTAAACGAGTCCTTGTGGGTGATGTAAACATGCTACCCCAAAGCATTAGCGTTCATACCATTATGCTTCATACAGTCAACATGTTTTCAACTCTCAAGATGCATTTGGTTTATCCAGTGATCATTCAGATGTTGCGATGTACTTTACACGCCGTATCGAAACCACAACCGGAGTAACGTTAATGTTAGCGTAGCTAATTAACAGAGCTAACCAAGTAGCCTACATTTTTTTTTAAATCACATATAAACAACAGAGGCTTATATCTTATGGTAGACATTTTTCATATTGTAAAGTGTGTAAAAAGGTTTGACTCACAACACATTATGTACAGACAATTTTATTCTACATTTATGTAACAAAATACACTTTCTTTATTTTGTGTTTTGAGGGTAAAAAAAAATGACAGGAAAGAAGGTGGAGAGTCTGGCAGTAAACCAACAGAACAGCACTGAGTGGGATTTCACAGAGCGAGGAATCCTGCTGTAGGCAAACACACCAATAGCTGACTCACCCAGAAAGACAATCTTGTTAAAAAGAGAACTTTGAGAAGGTTGGGCCGTGTGTGTGTGTTGGTATAGACGCAGACACACACTCCACTTAGCTTGAGTCATTATCAGCTTGCGTTTCATCCAGTAAGCCATCCAAGTGTCCAGATGGTCAGAAAAGCTGCTTCAATGCTCTCCTTCTTTTTCCTCACTGCTACACACTCTCCTTTGAACAAAAAAAAAAGGTTATGCCAGCGATCGACTGAAGCCAAATAGGGGAGGGATACAGATTGGATGTCAGGTGGATTTAACTGCAAGAGCAGCAGCCAAAGACCACAAAGCTGAACTCAGATCAGTTACCGCTCACGCTCTGTCCCTTTCCATTTTCTGCTTGGATGATATAGGATTCAAATAAAAAGGACAAAATCTAAGTGCTACCCATCTCCATCATTGTCATGGGTGAAAAGTGCCAGTGGGCCAAATGCCCAGTGTCTACTCCCCAGGTCTGCCTGTTTAATGGTGGGCTGTTTGTTTATGTCCATCTGAGAATTTATTCCCAAAAGACAATGAAAGGTGCAGCAGTATTATCTTTGCCTGTCTGGTCTGCTACAGGCTCCCTTTTTAGTGTCTTCCACACTGGGACTGAGCTGGTAGAGAGGGTTAACGGTCAGAGGGAAGGAGGCCGGAGGCTTTGTGTCGCAGGTTTTATCTGCAGTATAGAAGCTGGTGGAGTGGACACCCAAGAGCTCTCGCTCTTATGTTTTCCCTCAGTAGCCGTACTTGTCGTTTAGGTGTGTGCGACCATCTCCAGTCTGACCTGTGAGTTAAGAAAAAAAATAGATTTAGCATCAAAGAGAATCACATTTACATACAAATTCATGTTGTATTGCATGCTCAAAGAAAGGAAATACCAAACAAAAACCATTTCAGAATTCACCTGAGTGCTTCCCTCACTGCTGACTTCTATGCAATCATCAAATTAAACACAATCCTTAAATACTGCAATGCAATTAGCTCTAACCCTGAATCCAAGCTCAGTTTAGCAGCTGTTTCAAAGTTTATTTTTATTCACGCTTATCTCATCATTTTTAAGTGGCTTTGATCTGCATTCCTTGGCAAACAGCGATCGTGTCGCTGCAATTTCAGCTGCACAAATGGATCACAAAAGCCTGTTTACTTCCTCTCACCATGTCCTTTAAAACTCCCCCTCCTTCATTCCTGTGCTCAGTAGGCCAAGATCATACAAGCCAGTCAGTGTGAACAGTGTGACTGCTTGTCAGGCTGCAGACATGATGCCTATGTCACTATGGAAATATGAGAACTGACGCTGGTACCTCTGAGTTATTATTTACCAGGTTTAACAAGTCATTCAGGCAAAAATGGCACTTATCAACCAACAAAGAGCAACAGGGTTACACTGCTTGGGTCAATATGTCCTGGATAAGTCTGAGGTAAATATTAGTCAGCTAGTTTACCTGTAGGAGGCAACCAGACACAATAATCTGGGTCATCCTCTGGATATTGTCCTGAGAGCTGCTTTGGTGGCTGAGAACATAAATCATGAGGAAATTCAATTTACTACACTTTTTACATGCAGAAATGAAAAAGTGTGTGTGTGTGTCTACCCTGCTGGGGCCCATCACTTTCTTCTTCCTGACATTCTGTCTGGGGCTGGGCTCTGCTGCTGGCTCTCTGTCGCCTCCTGTACATTAGAGATGGTGCATCAGTGTCACATAATAAGCAGTAATGCAGAGTGCACAGACTAATTACGTAAACTAAACCACCTGGACTCGATCGGGCCTCGGCCTCGTTGCTGCTGCGTTGAGGATCCTGCTCTTCTGCTTCAGCTGACTCATAGCTCCTCTGCTTGTGGCTTTGCTCTTTAAACAATTAAAAATGATAATTTGTATATGCAATGATTAACAACATTGCATTGCAAGGATAGACGTTTTCCACTCCCTAGTACTTGATCATTTGTCTTTATATAACTGCATACAGTTGATACACAGACACGAGCGTGTTTTTGTCCATATTACAGATCTACTGCCACCCAGTGGCATAAGATATTCATAACAAAACTTTTGAACATAAAACACAGAGTGTATTTTCCCATATCAGCACTTCCAACCTTTTGGCTCTTGGGACTGTGTGGGCTGCTGTCCTTGCTGCCCTGAGGAAGCGCTCTCTTGAGACATGAATGCACTGGACTCCTCAGAGTCAACATTAGTCTCAGGAATACTTTCACTCTCTGGGTGATCATTATCCTCATTTGCCTCTGACTCTTCCTCTTCTACTTCTTCCTCTTCCACCTCTTCTCCACTGGCTGGAAGCTCTTTCATGTTGAAGAGCTGCGGGGGCAAGCTGGGGCGCTTCAGAGGCAACTTCTACAAGAGAGAAGAAAACATTTATAGAAGAAATAGGCTGAGCAAAAGAGAAGAAATGTAATGCTTTGGTAGGAATGAGTCAGAATATGAGGGTTATGAAACATGACAAACATCACTTACCCCAATGGTTCCAGTTTTCAGTTTGAATTTGCTTCCTCCTTTCATGGCTCCAAACAGCGGCAAAGTCTTTTTAGGCTTCTCTGGCGCTGAGCTACCACTATCACACATCAAAATACCCTTTAAACGTTGAAATACTAGAATAATTCATTTCAGTTAACTCAAATGTCTCAAAGGAAAGTGCATGACACGCTGGATGTAGCGCTGTGTCTGACCTCGGCAGCAGAGACGGCATCTGGGTGGGCCGGGTGAGTTCGACCAGTTTGCGAAGTTTCTGAGCATCTTTGCGTAAGTCGGCCACGTGCACGTGAAGCTTCCTGCGCTCCACGGCGTCTATCGCTACCTCGCTTCGCACTGCAGTCATGAAGGCATCCAGTGGGTCCTCAGTGGAAGAGCCAGAAGTGTCTAAGAGGTGGGTTGAAAACATCCAACAACACAAGGAGACCATGTATCTACGGGTACTGAGGACAGAAGAACTGTGACCACCCAGGCGGACGTGACTCACCTCTCCGTCCACAACTGAGCTTTTGCTGAGTCACTGCCAGCTCCTTCTCCACCGCGGACAGTTTGGCCACCTACACGAAAATCAAGAACACAAATGTTTGTTTACTTAAACACACCTTCCACTATCTCTATTACTATGAATACAGACCACAGCTTCCCAACCCAACACACCCTTTGCATTTATACATACAGAACTTTACAAATGTATTGGAGCAGAGCATCATGATGAGCTTTAATTCAGACTCCTTCTTTCTCACTGAGTCCCCTTCACTTCACCACTTTGAACAGGAGTGAGTAATTTAAACTGAATTCACCTTTTTAGACCCAACTTTGATCCAGAACACTGGAATTCTCTGAGATTAGAACTTAATCCAGAACAACAAACAATCACTGAAACATATTTTTCTGTCAGGAATGACAGGAAATAACTGGAATGTGTGCTGGGTGTGTTTTGTAGAACAGTAAAGCTGAAAAGTTATTAATATTATTGTAACTTGTATGCATTAACTCTGGTCAGCATGTCAGCACCGTTGATAATGAGCATTTCACTCAAAGCAAACACAGGTACTAGTGACTGTCGAAGAGGATGAATTACAATATTGTAATAATTCCCAGTTGTGTGTATAAACAGCAGATTTTTACCAATGATTCATAGGTCTCAGGCCGCTCCTCAACCTTTCCTGCCTTCTTCATTCTCTCCTGCCTCTTCCTCTCCACAGTGCCAGTTCGATCCAGGAAGGTGTCATCATCACTGTCGTAAAAGTCCTCGTCTTCCCAGTTCTTCTTCTTACGCTTACGGGATACTAGGTACAGGATGTAAAACAAGACAAAACTATTACTGTAATCCTCACAGCTCTCTCCAGATGGTGGTTCATATTTGTGCTTTTTAGGGCTGAGTTCACACCTGCTTCCTGGCGGAGCAGTCCTCTGGCTTCCAGCATTCGGCAAGCCTCCAGGCAGCACTGGATGGCTGTGTCTTTCTTCTTTCCTGTGTGCGTCACCTCAGCGACCAGTTGCCGGCCCATGGCATCGTCCACCGGAAGCCTGACATAAACATCAATATGAACAGTGTGCCAAGATTTTCACATTTTACAATCTTTTTATTCAGGCTTTTGACTGATCTCTTTTATTTTACCTCTTTTATTAATCCATCTATTTATATATTCATTCATTTATCGAATTATGTAGTTATTAATTGATTAAATTATTTATTTCATTGTTTACTATAAATACATATTTATTTATTATTCAGGTTTTAATTCAGCTCCAGTGTTCCCTAATAGAGGCTTTTTCATTTATTAAGTTCTCATGTCATGTCAAGTGTGTGTATTTATTTGGTGATGGAGATTGGGGTTTTTATTTTTCCATTGCCTCTGTGTGGCACTCTGAACGGCAATATGTACAACAAGTGCCATGAAAATAAAGCTTGACTTCATCTGAATCAATATTCAGGGGTTTCACATCACTCACTTTATTCTGCAGAGCCAGCTGCCATGGTTTTTGTCTTCATACTCAAACTCCAGCTCCTCTCCTAAAATAAAAGATTCCCAAAGTCAATAAATAGAGAAACACAAGAAGTAGAAAGCAGACTGTGGATTAATAATGAGTCTTCTCACCTTCTCTGTCGTAAAAGCCCTGCAAAGCTTTCTTTGGGTCCTTCAGGTACGCAGCTTCCTGGTCCTCATGAAACTCAGTTGAAAAGGGGTTTTCCTCATTTTCATCTTCCTCTGGAACAGCCTCTTCAGCTGCAGGGTAGATTTATGGAGACAGATGGAAAGACAAGAAAGGAAAGAGCAACAGAGGTTATCACGCTTCTTCAGTACCTCGCCTTGAGAGAAAGTTGACACCAGCTCACCCATTCCCCATGAACAGCCCGAGTCTTTGTTTGACAGTCTGCTCTGGCCCTTGTTGCTTTCGCCTTGCCTGTCTTCTTTCTCCTTCTCATCATCATCATCATCATCATCAGAACCATCTCCCATCATCCTCCTCTCCAGCTCTGCCTTCTGTTTTCGGGCTTTCTCCCTCAGCTCCGTCACTGTTAGCTCGGACTCGTCTTCCTCATCAAACTCTGGGCCCTGCAGAACAAGAAAAGGGGGAAAAGTACAACAGGCTTATTTTAGGTTGTTTGCACAAAGAACATCAACCGTATTTCTACTTATGTCCCTATATGTTAAAAATCCCTGTTAAAAATGTCATCTAGTCCTTTATGTGTTATTCTGTTTTCTGAATACATCTTTGTAATTGAATCTTACCAGGTTTCTAAATAAATTAAACTCACAGACTTCCTTCTCAGCAGTTATTTTGACTTACAATGCAGAAAACGCACAGATGGAGGAAACGGAAACGGCTTCAGAACAGCAATTACTTCACTGCAGTGCACATATGAATGATGTTGTTTGATAGCATTGTAGTTAGATCTGTGTTTTTATAACTTAAGTTTCCACATACTTTTACAATGGCTCTTACACACTGGAGAGGCTACCCTCCCATTTTAAAAACGGTTTAGTATAAAATACACCTACTAAATACCATGTCCTTATGTTACTAAACTACTATTTGATGCCTATTTTTCTAAGCTCACAGACAGATTTAAAAAAAAAAAAAAATCCTGTAGCAGCTATATCTATGTCAGTGTTCTAAATGCAGCTATAAAGGTGTTTTACCTGCAGGATAAAAAGCCTCGTGCTTCCTCCAAACTTTAAAACATGTCCCACACGGAGCCTGATGTAGGTCTTCGGGGGAACCTTGTTCTTGTTCACCACAGTGCCGTGCGTGCTGCCCAGGTCGTGGATGTAAAAGCCCCTGTCCTCTCCCACAGACAGTCCCTCTCCAGCCTGTGTGCGGTACTGAATGACTGCGTGGTACCTGGAGATGGAGGGATGCTCCAAAGAGACGTCACATACCGGTAAACGCCCGACCACGAAGTAACTTTTGTGCGTAAGAGGCACAGTGTCCACGATGGTGCCGTTTTTAAGGATTTCCAGAGCATAGGAGACATCTGGAGCCACGCCGCCCCAGGACGGCTCTGTATACGGGATAGGGGGGAATTTACCAGCTGAGGGCCCTTTAGCAGGAAGCACCCTGGGTTTAGCGTCAGGCTTCGTCTTGACAGGAGCCACATTCTTGTCTTTGTCCTCTTCTTTGCCCTTTTCCTTTTGTTTGGGTTCATTTACAACTCCTGAAGTGTCCTCACTAGTCGTGTCGACGGCTTCATTTTTGTTATTTTCTTGCACATGTTTAGTCGTCGCTGCTGTTGGTTTGGACGGACCAGCGACGTTAACATTACTGCGTTTGTTGGTGAGGGAAGGCGCTGCGAAAAGAGCCGGTATTTTAAAAGTGTCCTTTGTTTCTGCTTCAGCTTCATTTTCACGCTCGTTGTCGTGCTCTGTGGTCGAGCACTCCTCCGTTTCCATCGCAGAGTTCATTTGTTCATCCGTATTTTTCTCACACACGTCTGACAGCGAGGAAGCCTCCATGTTTATTTGGTGCGACTGCGAATATTGTCCGGGTTGTCCAATCCTCCATAAAGCCACCAAAAAAAATAACAAACGATATTTTTCAAAAAATTAAGAAGTGTAAAAATCATTTTAAACACGACTAAATTGCTTTAACAGACTTTTGGCATTTATACGCGTCAAAGTTAATAGTTTGAAACGGAACTAATGTCTTGTTCAGCTGTTCACCCGAGTTATTTTCAACAAGGACGGAAATGTTCAGTTCCTGTGCCACTTCCGTCAAAAATACAAGGAGGGCCATTGGTTGCAAATATCAGCAGACATTTCTTCCTCCCTGTGTGATGTGAGTTTGCTGTTATTGTTGCGTTTTAACTTAATGATGATAATAATAATTAATAATTTAACTAGCTAAATATTCGTGCTACGTGCTTAGCTAGCTGGTATGTAGTTTAGCCGTTAATCCTCCTGAAATGAGTTGATTGCTGTAATCTTAACTTAAGCCAGACACCTGCAGACTGTGTTTTTTTTTTTGCAACAGACGTGTTAAACTAAAAGCTTCTTGTTTGGGAATCAACACAATGCTCGTCTGAATTCGGCACACATCAAGTATGTGTGTATTTTATCATAATGGCAGCGCGAACCGTTCATGATTGCTATTTGCTAATATTTTCTTTAAAGCATGTTAGCTGTTGGTTGCCTAAATAACCAGAAGACGTGTATTTTTGTAACAGGTCTTAAATTATTGTCTGTCAGTATTTTTTAATCTATTGTTTTATGTAATCTTTATTTGATTGTGATGGTCGCTTCAGCTTCCTCTCCACGTTTCCACTTGTCTCTGCAGCTTTGATCACTCCTCATCATGATGCGTTACTGGGGTGAGATCCCTGCACCAGCAGGGGCTCCTCCCAGTCGCAGCTCCTTTGATTTGCTCCAGCGTGAGTTTCGCTCAGTTGAGATGCAGGACCCTCCGCTGCACCAGCCCTCAGCCCAGCGTCCTCGGCCCACCACGATGCTGGACATCCCCTCAGAGCCTTGCAGCCTCACCATCCACACAGTGCAGCTGTGTCAACACGCCCGACGCCTCCGTGGCCTCTTATCAGCGGCCCAGGCTCAGGGTCAGAGCTCAGCGTCCTCTGAAGGTGGCCTCAGGCTGGAGGAGGCTGACACCAACATGCCCCTGCGACCTCCCACCCCTCCTGTCATGCCCGATGACTTGCTACCTGTTGACAGCAAAGCCCCGCGGCAGCCCTTCCTTCTCCGCCACAGTGACCCAGAAAGCGACTTCTATAAGTAAGTTGATCTGATCCTCTGCTGCTGAGCCAATTACTCATTACGTATCATTTCAGATGAGATCTCAGATAATTTATCAACAGGCATCATTCACCTCCTGTCATCTCTTCTGGTTCTTTCCATCTTAAGAGGTAAAGGAGAGCCCGTCACAGAGTTGAGTTGGCCCTCCTGCAGGCCGCTACTCTATCAGTCAGTAGCCACCATCTTGGCCCACGCTGGCTTTGAGTCAGCCCAGGAGAGCGTGCTGGAGACTCTGACCGACCTGGTACATGAACATTACCTGCGCCTCTCCCGCATGCTGCGGGTGGCGGTGGACCGGGAGGCTCGGCTAGGAGCAAGTCCCTTTCCAGATGTGGTGGAGCAGGTGTTCCACGAGGTTGGCATCGGCAGCGTGTTGGCCCTGCAGCGCTTCTGGCAAGTGAGGATCAAGGACTATCACAGCTACATGCTGCAGGTGAGGTTTTGAATGCATCATCGCTCTGTGTTGGGTTGTGCTAATTGAAAATCTGCTCTGTAAGATCATCTAAATTGTTACCAATCCATGGATTTTTACTGCTGGTATCTGTATTCATAACTGTGGTTGTATTAGGTCATTGTGACCAATGTTCTAAATTAATGAGCAAGACAGGATTATCTTAATATTTAATTTTTAAAGGATTTTTGCGAGAATTCAAATTAAGTACTGACAATATGTTGGGTACTTTTCTCAAAATTAAGTATAGTTCTCAAAAATATGTCATATATCAGTAAATACAGATATGAGGACATAAGATTATATATTCCATTATTTTTTCTCCATATTGTCCACTGTTTGTTTATTGCATTTAACATAAGGACTTGATATATTATCTAATTCCACAGTAGAACGATTAACTGAAAAAATAGACAGCAGATTACATGATAATAACAATCATCTTAGAAAGCATAAAGAACTTTGTACAAGTGAGAGTGAAGCACCGTATGGCTACTTAGTTGCTCGGAAGGGAGACAGAAACCAAGAGAGATTCACCATCTTCAGTGCCAACATGATTCCTAAAGATATCCAAATGACGAAGTAGATCCAACCTTTTCTGAATAACTTCAGATCACCAAAAATTGTTTTCATAATGTGCTGAATCATGAGCTTTTCATGCTGATGATTTGAATCAAAATAGTACAAATCTTTATCTGCAATAAAATAGCACTGAAGAGTCTTTTCTTCCAGGTGAGTAAAGACCTGTCAGAAGAATATGAGCGACTGGTGAACCCAGAGAAGGCTCTGGAGGACTCCAAACCCCCAAGGATCAAGGAGGAGCCCATGAGTGACATCTCCTTCCCTGTTAGCGAGGAGCCTGAGGCAGACCTGGCCTCTGGGGACCAAGCTCTCCCCATGGGAGTACTCGGGGCCCACGGTGAGAGGCTGGCTTCAGGCCTAGATGGAGACCATTCTCCTCACACTTCGGGTGAGATCACAGACTGTATATAAAAGTAGAAATGACTAGAGTGGAGATGAGGATGCACATGCTAGATGCATGTTTTTGTTGACAGTGTTCTGAGTGAAAGCTGATATATATATATATATATATATATATATATATATATATACACACACACACATATATAAATATATGTATGTATATGTATGTGTGTGTTTTCTTCTTCCTCTTAGCCAGGGTGCGGTTTATGGGGTTGAAATGTTTTTATTCATGAAAATAAATCATGAACCACAGTGGGCCTACATAGATGTTGAAGCATGTCAAGCTATTTTGCGTAGCTGATTCAGTATTCATAGAATAATTGGAAACTTTCTTAAAAGAGTTTCAGAACTTAACCGCTGCAGGAACGGTTGAATCATTTAGTAGTGCAGCATTTTTTACTCTCTTGCCTTGTCCAGACACATAAACAGAACAATAGGTTAAATTTCAATTTAACACAGCAGAATTAAATTGCTCTTTCAGTGCTGTTGGTAGTGCAGCTCAGTCAGCCAATTATTATTATTGTGAAATGTTTATGTTTTTTCGAAGAAATCACAAAATGCAATAGTATTCCCACTTTCACTCATGTAAGTTCATTATTTTAACTGCCTTTGGTCACAGCGTACAGGGGTTGAAATCAAACTCTTCCTGGCTCTTATATATTCCTTCGGGATAAATATTTTTATCTCTCCTTATCTTTTCTTATCTTATCATTCTCTGAAAAAAGAAACAACAGGGTTAATGGGAAATATGGCTTTAGTTTTAATAACCACACAATCATAAATGGGGTGTTCACACTGGAGGCAGATGCATGTTTTAATGCACTGGGTTTTTATTCTTCTCCTCTCTGTAAAGGTGCAGGTGGAGCCAACAACTCCCCACCGTGGCCACAGGTAAAAATAGAACCACAGGATGGTGAAGAGGGCCAAGGCTCTGGACATCATCACCATCACCACCATCACCACCACCACGGTGTCCTGGGTGGAGATGTGTTTGAGGAGGGGGGCCCCATGTCCACCATGAGCGAGTCAGGAGGAGCCATGGCGCCCTCTCCCGGAGGTGGGGCGTCAGACGGCAGCTACGCTTCGCATTCACCTGACTCCTTGATGGGTACCTCGCCCGTCTTCAACCAAAGACCCAAGAAACGGGCAAAGAAGATGTGAGGCCATGTTTGTGGATGCAAAAATCTCTGAGAGGTGGACTCAGCGAGCAGTACACATTAGTTACGCTGCAGTAAATGTAGTGGGGAAGCACACCAACTGTACAGTGAAGGACTCATCTGCAAATGAACTGACTGTAGAGACTGTTTTGTCATGAACTAAAAAAATGTGCTTTTTGTTTGTATACTGCAAATATATATAGTTTCTCTCAAAATACCTGAACATGTTGCAGTTTAACATTTTGTATTATTGTCAAAATCATAAATGTCTTTTGAAATATCAGCTTTGTTCATATGAGTTATTCAGTGGTTTTCAGGAAATACAGAAGGAGGAAAACAATTAGCCTAATGAATTGAAGAACAAGAAAAACTAAGCGGTCCAAAAGCAAATTATTTAGTTAAACAGCTTAATAATTTAGCAGAATGGTTTGTTTTCCAAGTCATTAAGTCTCTTTCTCCTCACATACCAATTACCGCCTGTGCCATTCATTACAATTAAAAGACGCTCCACCAAAAAAGGAAAATATATTTTCCCCTGAAGATGGTGTTCCATATTATTATGCATTTTCAACTTCTCATTTTCATTCTGCATTACACTTTACTGTACATGTTGCTCGACAGCATAACGATCCACTCGGAGAAACACACACTTCACACACCTGTCAACCTGAAGCCACTCTGCTAAATTAGCATGTGTTTCAGTAATGAGGCAAATCTGTGAATGCAACACCAAAGGCAATTATGGCTTGGTTGTCTGCATCATGAAGGAGACATCAATCCAGTCTTAACGGTAAATTAATTACGGCATGCATAACTCTGAATGCTGAATGAGCGGGCCTGTTTGAATACATGTGATTTTCTTTTGTGTGAGCTGCTTTCATTTTCACAATTAGGCAGGTAATTGTCTATGCCTGTATGAAGCGCTGCTCAGGTCATATTTTGATATTCAGTTAGCAGCGTGAGTTTAGATTTTGGAGTAGCTGAAAAATAAAATCAGTTTTCCAGACTAATATTCTAGCATGTAACCTGGACCTGAGTTAAAATAAAGATAGTGGAGAAAAATGTGCAATATATCCTCTGAGTTGCATAGAAGTATAAAGTTACAGAATGAAAACACAAGTACCTCAAACTGAACTTAAAGGACTAGTGTGTAGCATTTAGGGGATATATTAGCAGAAATGTAATTAATAAGTATGTATTCCTCAGTTTATAAGCACCCAAAATTGTCAGCTGCCATGTTTCTACAGTAGCCCAGAATGGACAAACTAAACACTAGCTCTAGAAAAGGTTGTTCACGTTTTCTTCTACAGTTTCAGTTGATTGCAATCTGCAACCTCACTGCTAGAAGCTCAAACACTGCACCTTTAATTTCTGTACTGTAAGGAAATGTAGATACTTTTCAGCACTGCTAAGCTCTTTCTCTATCCTACAGAGAACATTTGTGTGTATGATAAACTCTGAGAAAGGAAATCAGTATATGAAACACAGTTGACTGGTGGGTTGAATGGGTTAACAAGCAGCGTTTTTATATTTGTACTGCTGCAACGTGACCCCTCAGTTTGTCAACAGCTGCTGAGTAGCTCTGCGCCTGGGAGAAAAGGTGTAATTACAAAAATGTCAAGATGTTTTTTGAGCAGGGGTTTCTGAGAGAGGCCAGAGAAAGCACCCAACAAATGATTAATAACCTTTCTATGAGTTTATGACTTTATGAACAGAATTATGTTCAGCTTGGGTTATTCTTAAGGGTGCTCATTTGTTTGGTTTTGAACAATTCATCTGTAGAAAGATGAATTGACAGAGATGAGTGGTAAAATGCTGCCGTTACAGGGAGGGAATTGGTTCAGTCTGACTCAATCAATGGGTATTCTCTCTTGGGTGATATGACTAAAACTGTAAAGTGAGGCAAGGATTAATGTAGTCTGGAAAATGGAAAATGGCCAAAAGTATAATTAGGAGTTACAAAATGAACCCACAAGAATTCATTAAAAAGTGTGAGTCAACTATAATACAAACTTTCTGGTTAATTTGAGAGAAGCTACAGTGACTGAAGGAGGATGCATATTTAGAATTAATAATCAGTCATGGACATGCTTTCTACAGAAAATCAACTTATTGTAGGTTTAGACATGTGTAATGTTGTACCACTAGTACTGTATATACACCTTTCACCTGTTTTTAACGAAAAAAAAAATGTAACAGTGTACATTTTAACTGTATATTTTTTGTTATTATTTATTTACTTATTATTATTTTTATTTTTATCTGAATAGATTTTTATACAAGTACTGAAACATATGGTTTTGTAAAATATTTTATTCTATATTAGCACACTATTATTTTTTCTATTAGTTAGTTGCTTTCTGGAGCTATAGGCACAACTACACATCATTCTGTACTTAAGTATGGCATTCCGGTACTAACTTTTCATATTTGTATATTTCTTGAGCATTTCCTTTTTTATTATTCCTCTGCTGTATATGTCAGAGGGATGTATACCTTTTTATGCCATTACTTTTTATGTGTGGCAGAATGTAACATATAATCTCAACCACATCTACCCCATAAAGCCCTCTGTGATGTGTTTTTCTATTATAGCTTTCATCGATATGGGTGAGCTGCTCTACAATGAAGTGACACAATTCTGTGGTAAAGATATCTCATTTCTATTCTATTTCCATTGCACTATATTTGTATGTTGTCTTAACATAACACAGTCTTAAGTTAAGTTGATCTGCCGCCACTTTGTTTTTTAGCTCTTATTTTATTATTTCTTTACCTTATGTGCTGCTGTCTGATCCTTTTGTACTTAATGTAGTACTAAGAGGGTCATGTGTGCACATACCTTGCCAATAGTTGCAGTTCATCAACCCTCCATGTGAGGGCAGTCTTGTGTCACAAACTAACTGGACAGTGGCCTCTTCCTCTCATGCAGGATTTCAACATTCTCCCAGTTTCCACAGAGACCTGGATGCTCCCAAGCCTTCACACTGAGCAGTGTTTTTATGGCATCTGAATGCTGCAGAGTCCTGAAGTCGAGACATTACTAAATAATCACATTTCCTCAACACAAGGCGATAATTAACTCGCTGTTGCGACTGGGTGCCCATGTTCCCCCGAATGTCTGGATTAGGATGTATCTAAGAAACCGAGCCTTTAGTGGCACACCAAACCAATGGCACTGTGCACCGTCACACCCGTTCCTCATCAAGGTAGAAAATATTCCTTCAAGCTTGTCATTTTTCAGGATGTCAATGTACATTTCATTTTACTGAAGGGTGCACCTTAAAATCAGCTCTCAATCCCTAATTGCTTGTCAGTCCCAGCAGCTCGGTGTTGAGTTCAGTGTTTTCTCACATCTGCCTTTGCAGCACAAGGGCTACACTAACCAATTAGGGGATTGTGCTGGTGTAAAGCTGCCAGCAAATGCTTAAAAATAGCACCACCGTTTTCTCATTCCATTCCACCACAGTTGATATGCCTACGGGTAATGTATTCACATCAGGCTCTGAAAGCACTTTAGATGATGGTTTTGATATCATAAGGATCGGTCTATGTAATGTACAGTACAAGCTCTTAGTGTTCATATTCATTAAAACTGGCTACATTTAAACCTGCCTGTTGGCTGTAATGTTGCTCTTATAATACAAGCTTTTGTTTGCTTCTTGAGCCATATTTTTGTCCAACCTATATTTGTTTAAATCTTGGAAAATTGGTGCCAAATCAGCTGCTTGCAGCTCGTGTCTGTGATGTACACATGCATGTATAGACAGCTGTCGCTGCAATCTGATCATTCTCAAGGAAGTTCTGGCATTCTAAGGACTGCATTTCTCTCCGTGATGGAGGTGTATTCATGACAGATATGGCCGGTAATATAACCTCGTTGAGCGTAAGTCACATTGAATCCAAAAGGATGTGTGTCTGTTTGACACAGATTGCAGCAATCAGGCGTCATAATGGTTTTAAAGCATCTTAACTGCCTCCATAAGCAGTGTGTCACAGCCAGTGCCGAAACCACTGACTGTGTTGATAAGCGGGCCAAACCAGAACTCTGGCATGATTTTCACCCTCAAACCACAATTGTCCACAAATGAAAAAGACACCGGAGCCATTTCACCTTCTGGTTCACGGCCTGTTCTTGGAAAGCGGCTGCCTTAAGTCTGACACACTGTCATGAGTCTGCGTCGGTTTGCCACACCGCGGTTGTGAAGCTGTGACACTTTGATGAGTCCTCAATGTCAGCTTGTTGAGTATATGACACCATCCCATCCCCGTCTGCTATCAGTTGGCACATTCTCTGGAACTGTCACAACACTTTGGAGATTGTGCAAGCGGCGACGGTTGACAGGAAGATGCTGCAGCTCGAAATGGAGCCGCGTAACGCCTTTCAATCACGATGGATGTTTGTCAGCTTTCCCTCCAAAACTGCTGTGTGTGGATGTGCAGAGGAGCACCTGGTAGAGGGGAGGTTTGTTTACTGGTGACCTAACCTTTCTGTAAAATCCCCCCACAGCACCGTTCCAGGTAAACAATCAGATTCACTTCCAATCAAAAGAGCAAAAAGCCAGAACAACGCCAGATACTGTACGTTTTTCTTTTTTTGAAAATGCTGTATGTTTAGTACGCCAACCTCCTCCTCACACTCCTACTACGTATTATTCCTCTCCCACTCAAACTTAGTCACTAAATTACTTTTCATATTCAAATTCCAGTACGACTTCACAGCTCACACGCTCTTTTCTTCATCACTACTTTTCATGCTTTTTGACACGTTTTCTTTCATTGCTAATTATGATCACACACACACACAAACGGAGGAATCAGGCAAGCTCACACTGGGAGCTCAGTGCTGTTTCAGTTCACTTTGTCAGGAGTAATGGCGTATGAAGTAGTACTTCACACGCCTCTGTTGTATTTTGTAGTTAAGTTGAAGCTGACTTCCTTTTCCCACATCATTATTTCATGCAGTGCCCTTTTCCTTTTCACTTCCTGAACTTGAGCTTCTCTTCTGGTCTCACTGGTTTTTGGTAGACTGCTTCTTGATAGAAATAAACTGCAACAAATGGTCCAAAGTCGTATCTGTCTGGTTAACCTTGCTGTCTTTTGTCTCCTTTAACTGATGAATCACACTTCAGCAGTTTCACTTGTTCACTGTTGCCTCATATTGCTGACGTTGAGACAAACTTGTTCATTGTCTGGGACAAGTGCTTTCAGGAAAACTTACTGAATTTATATTGTCTGCTTTGTCTGTTTGCTGCACGATTGTCAGGCAGTGAAACAGCAGGGAGACCCTGACTGTGTTGAAAGGAAGGACAGTAGTTTAGGAGAAATAGCTTGTAAAATAATTTGCTTTCTTGCCAAGAGTTAAAAAGGTTCTCTATAAGAAACCCAGGGTTTTAATATAACTATAGAAAAGAATCTGCTGTGTGAAGACATAGCCTACTGATAATGTCTAGCTGATTAGAGAATGACATTTTAATATTCATTATTAACTTTTCAATCAAACAAGATATAAGGCAGTGTTTCTCAACCTTGGGGTCGTGACCCCCCACATGCGGTCACCTGGAATTCAAATGGGGTCGCCTAAAATTTCTAGTAATAAATAAAAATGAAAAAAATACTAATAAAAATATGGTGTAATGATTGAATATATATTTCATTAGAATTAAAACATCACACATTTTCCCTAATTAAAGTCAAATTCAAATAAAATGCAGGATATAAAATCTGAGAGGGCATGCCTGAACTGACCCTATCATGTGACGTTACTACGTTTCGACCTGCTCAGATGCAGCACAGATATACACCTACCTGAAATGCCTAGAAGAACACTTTGCCACTTATTTCCCCGGCTTGGACATGTCAGTTTCCACTGTGGTAGCCTGCTGTTTATCTGCTGGACTGACTGTACATATTCCGACCAGGGAAAATAAAATTCTCACTTTGTGCAGTAATCTCAGTCTGGCTTTTCTGCTTCCGCCCATATTAATGTACATTATATAGCCTAAATGTTGTCTGAAATGAATGTTTATTTGAAACATAATATAGAGAACTATTCTCAAAAATTAATTTGGTAAAAAATGTCTTTGTTTTGGTGGCCCAGCGGTGTAGTGGTTAGCACTGTTGCCTCACAGCAAGAAGGTACCAGGTGCGAATCCCAGCCCAAGGCCTTTTTGTGTGGAGTTTGCATGTTCTCCCCTTGTCTGCGTGGGTTCTCTCTGGGTACTCCGGCTTCCTCCCACCATCCAAAAACATGCATGGGGATTAGGTTAATCGGCTAATTTAAATTGACCGTAGCTGTGAATGTGAGTGTGAGTGGTTGTCTGTCTCTATGTGAACTGGAGACTTGTACAGGGTGTACCCTGCCTTCCGCCCGAAGACAGTTGGGATAGGCTCCAGCCCCCCAGCGACCCTATGAGGATAAGTGGCAGATGATGGATGGATGTCTTTGTTTTTAATATCTCAGACAGACAGTTGTGACGTTAAACTTAGTTCATGATGACTTGGTTCAAGTTTGGGAATGACTGGTATGGTGTTAATTGAGCTTTAGACGTGCAGCCAGGCTAGCTGTTTTCCAGTAACGCTAAGCTAAGCTACCCAGTCTTCTCATTTAAGTCTTGACAAGAAATGAACGTATTGTGCAAAAAGCATTTGTTTCAGTCTGCTGCAAAATATGCACGTTTGAAAGATCTTAAAGAGCAGTTTGCAGTCTGTTGTTTTATGTGGACCACCTTGAATGTGATTGCAAAAGAAACATATCACAGCTTTGAAATAAGGATCTGGAGTTGGGACTGGGAGGTTATGGAGTGGATTTGCCGTTTATTACGTCTGTTCCCTTATCAGGGGCGTTCAAAAAGGATAAGCAGTAGCAAGACTAAAGCGATCAGCTTTGAATTTTACTGCAGAGCCATTCAGGTTGGTCCTGACTGCAAAAGCCCCTGAGTGCCTATTTAACCCAAGAATATCCTTTGTGTTATTATAGTTCAGTCAGGTCCAATTGAGATGAATAAGTGACATGCTATTGTGATATTATGACCTACAACTACCTTTGTCATGACTGGGGGTTAAATACCATTTAGGTTGCTAGGTGTGTTGTATGGAAACCTGCATGCTCGTTATACAAAAAATAATCAGAATTACTTGAGCTCAATTAACTCCTGTCATCCCCTTAAAATGCAGCTTATTGAAACTCTGTGTCACTGAGAAGTTCCTACTTTGTGCTCTTTGGTTTTAGAATTTGTGGCCTTCAAATGCCTTTGCTACACAAATGATTCAATTACTCCTCCTTTTAAATGTGCGAGCAAAGATAGCATTTTGCTGCCAGAGAGCGTGGAGAGAATGAAATTAACCTCGGCTAACTCCCTGTGCCCTCGACTCTTGTGTTATGATTTTCTATTAAAACCCTATCTTTCCTATAATGAATTCAGTCATTTTACAAGAGGAGTCCCAGAATTTGCACAGAATAATTTTTTGTTTGTGTTCAGGTTAATAGTCAAACGAGGGTCCTGCTGACAGTGTGGCGTTCAAAAACAATTTTTCACAATAACCATATGACCCAATTACATGACCACCAAAGTGTAAAGCTTTTTTTCTTTTCTTTTAAGAACAATATACAAACTACAAGAAAAATCACTTATTGGTGATATGGTATAGTACATCCAGTGTTCATTATATTTGCTGATTAATCAAGTAATAATAATTTTTTGTGGCATCGAACTTATTTGAGCTGCAATTACTGAGAAAAAAAAAATGTTGTTAAATTACAGTTAGTAAACAAAATGTGATTAAATCTGAGTATGTCATTTTTGTAATCAGTATTTACAGCTGTTTTAGGACTCAGCATTATTGCTCACTTCTTAAATATCTTTTACAAAAATAAACACAAAGTAAAAATATAAGTGACATTATTTTTGTTGAATTAAAAAGCTCACATTACTTATCACTTTATCATTATTATTTTTAACAGGGTAACTAGTCATTGTAACCCTCTGTAACCTTCCCAACATTGCTGACTGTCTGCATGAAGCCTTGAGCTCAAACTTTCCCTCAGGTTATCGGCCTTATCGGCCAGTGCCGATGTCTGACCTTGCCTGTGTGGCTGAATGGGAGCAGATCCTTGTGTCCAGGTTCCTCATGAAGAGTCTAATCCCTAATTTCCACTGGATGCGGAACGACACCGATGTCCGTCGACCTACATCGTCCAGCGTCCGTCAGTACCCACAAATTCTGCCTGCTGCAGCTCCGCCTGAGTACCCCTGACTGCACAACGTAGATCTGGGCGTGCCTCAATGTTTAACTCTGTAATTATGATCAGCAACAAACACGGATTGTTTTATTTTGAAATAAACCAGATGTTTAATTTTGTGTCTGGACATGACTTCCTGTCCCATACGATCTCCTCTGTGCTGAATTCAGCGCCCTTGTGTCGACGTCCAACAAAACTAGAAGCCCTGTCAATTTGTTTCGGCAGGCGTCGGCACGCGGCACGTGTTCCCGCAGTAAGTGGAAATTGACTTATTGATATGAATGGAAATGTATCTGGACTGACAGAACATCGGCGTCGTTCTGCAATCGGTGGAAATCAGGAGTTGCTATAAAAGTTGAGACTGTTACAGGATAGCATAGTCATGTAGTCATAGCTTTAAAATTACACACATGGGTGCAATATTCCTCATTCTTTTGGTTATGTGCTGTATATTATACCACATAGTGCGGACAGACCTCACAGTATGTAGCCTGAGGTAAAAGGAGGGGCAGTGGCTATTACCTGGAGGTTTAATGGTGCTTGGCAACATAATTACCCTGTCTGCACTGAAAGACAGAGAAAAAACACCTAACTACTTTAACCATGAAGAATTTCACGAGGAAGTATGGCCACACAATTGGTATGGACTCTGCAAATGAAATGCTGATTAATACTCTGGCTGGAGTTTCTCAGAGACCCTTAAGAAGCTGCTTTTGTGATCAATTTCTATTCAGATCTGACGCTGTTCCTTTGGCCGTGAGGCATCAAGGGTTGTTTCCATGCAGCTGCTCCGACGAGAGGAAGAACTCGATAAACAAGATCAGATTGCACAGACGGGGGATGAGCTGTTGCTATGGCAACCCCCCCTACAGCATTTCTCCCCAGAATTAAGATCCTTCATTCTAGATGCCACCGATGCAGGGGAGTCTGATCTGGCAAGGCTTGGGAAGTGACAGACAGACAAGACACTAGTCACTGTGGGTAATCCAGTGTGGGTGTCATGACCTGATGACATCTGTACTGTATGTGCTTCCTTTCAGAAGCGGGGAAGCTGTCAAAACAGTATCTACTGAGGAGCAATGTGGAGGAAAACGTCAGCGGAGGTTGATGCAAATGATGTACATTTTATGCATTTGCCAGCACATGATGAGCAGACAGGAACAGACGTTCAGCATTTGAATGCACAGCAACACAACGAATGGTTTTACGAACATAAACGTAGATGTACTCTTTCTTCTTCTGTCTACCACTCTTATATATTGCATTTCCTTAATTTTCTGCCTTTGTATCATAAAAATTTCACACAATTAAGACACTCACATGCCTTTCTTGGCTTGAAGCTATCATATGGATCCACTTTGTTAAACCTCTATAGTTAAAATGAGCCACATCCTCTTGTTTTCTCATCTGGTTTTACTCTGAAAGCTTCCCCTAGTGTCTCTCCTGTCTTTCAGACCTGCTTATCTGTAGACAAACATTGAGTCTATCAGGGAGGATTCAACATCAGTAAATGAGGCTCGGTGGCTACTTAATTCCGCTGCACTGGGAGACGAAGATGTCCACAGAGACAGAGGGATATATGTCATTGATGGGATTACGGGTGATTTACCAATTTCTGTATTTGCTGTCAAGAAGAAACAAATCCTTAGTTGCACAAGTTTTGATTGATTGTGACCATGCAAGTGAAGTGAGGTCAAAACAAAATAAATTATTGTCACGGTCCTCAAAAGAGCATGTTTCACAAAGTGGTAGGTACGGTGTTTAGTGATAATCAAAGCTGTATTTACGTCACAGAGAGTGGGAAATGTAGCCTCAGTATCATCCAGTGGAGGCAATGGGAAACATACATCAGACTCTCTGTCGGCATCTGTCACCTGGATTCCATTGAAATTGGACGTTTGAAACTGCACGGCACTAAGAGTTGGAGCGAGCCCCCATCTGCCCGCCTATAGTCTGGATTGAGTGAATGTGAGGCTGAGGCCATTTTTACACTGACAACCAACTGTGTTGCAGGGATGGATCATCAGTCAACCCTCCTCCCTCCTCCGGGGCACCATCACTCTCCTTCACTTTCTCCTCTGCTTGCTCCCTTTAAGAGGAAGGGATGTGCTTGGGATGCACAAGTGGGAAGAAAAGAAGTGGAAGCCAAAATAAATGCTCATTCTGGTGCCGAATCATCTGCCGGATGGTGGATGGAAGAAACAGGAAAAACATACATATAAGGTGGAGATATCACATTGAATACCCAGGGGAGAGTTAGCAAACTACTGCTTACATAATATCTGCTTTTAACAAACTGGAGCACTCAAAATGTGAGAAAGCTGGTGGGAAAATAGGCAAAGCAAAAAAAAGTTGCTGATAACTTCAATTGACCGGTTGCTAAGCCCTCCTCCTCAGTTGAGATGTTACCATTTAGTAAATTGCAGTAGGTTTCCCATTAAAACTCATAGATATTTTTGAAATAATTAACTAGAAATAATTAGCAGGCGTCATATTTCTAGGCAAAGCTGTTCATTTTGTTGGCTGAAAGGACAACTCTCTGTGGTGTTAACATTGTAAAAACGCATTCTCTGGCTGACTTTTTAAAGTATCGAGGGGATTAATTTGTTCAGAGTGTTGAAAGCATGAGGAATCTGGCAGGACAAGGAGAATGCATGAGCAAAAGGTAAGGTCTGGGTGAACTAGGAACGCACTGGGACTAAGATAAGAAGGAAATTTTGCAAACTGTCAGCAACAGAATTATCTGGCAGAAGACCAGTGAACAGGGCTGGGTATTTATTGCAAGCTTGATTGGTGATGAGCTTCAGGTGAGCCCCATCAGCTGCCAGGAGTGCCAGCTACACCACACATCCAGCATGGAGTGAACCGAACACAACAGGAAAATCAAACTAAATACAGAACCAGAACCCTGACACAATTTTAAAACGATTACTTGATGCTGATGACAGTGATATGCTAAAAAACTGGATGTGCCTGGCAAAGTTTCAGCAACCTCACCTGTTCTCACACGATGAGCAGGCATGCAGACTTTTGAAAAAAATAATCTAAATCCCTTTACTCTCACACTTTTGGTCTGGGAGAGGGTTCAAAAAGATACCACGTAAACTATTAAAAATGCAGAGGATCACTGTACGAGAGCATCATGCAGAGACATTTATCACCTTGGGTGTAATTTATTTTTTTTAGCATTCCATTTAGAGTTTAAAGTGGAACACCATCAGTTATTTAATTTTGCACTTCCCAGTGACGTCTGTGACACATTACAAGCTATAAGGATGTGGAAAACTCACTATTTGATGCATCACTCCTCACTGCTACATTGTGAACAATAAATCCATGTTGAAATCACAGAACTAAACAAAAGAAACCTCACTTGCACTGACGATATCCAAATATAACAAGAAAAGTATCTGAAGATGAATCCCATAACTCCACAGTCTGGGCCGAACGCTATCCATGACAACGCTCGCCTCTACAGAGCAGGGTTTCTAAGAGACAACCTCCAGAGTTTGGGAGTGGACAGGATGTGATGGTCTGCCAGCAGTCCTGATCTCAACCCTATTTAACTCTTGTGGGATCAGTTTGGGTGTGCTATTTGTGCCAGTGTGACCAACACAACCACATTGGTGGAGGAGGTGCCAGGATGTTGTGACTGGTTCTTTCACGCACTACTGAGGCTCCTGTTTGTTAAGCGAACAAACTGTTAAATTGCCAATATGTCTTGTTTCTTCAGACTTCAATCATGAAATCCACCAAACAAGAATCAATGGCAGAATAAGTTTGGCATTGAGATTTGGCACATTTTTCATGGATGCAACCCAAATTCTCAGCTGTGCTGCTCATCCCACAAATGCATGTTCCTTACAAATATGGCACCATTTAAAAGGGAATTAAACCGACTTCCCAGTGATATACGATTTATAGCCAAGGAGCATTGTTACAACAACAAAAAAAGAAATAATCTACCAAACATAAATTTCCTTACTTTACTGCTATTTATATAATCTGGCTGTCTGAAGGCCAAGGCTGCCGAACTCTTACCTCTGTGTTACCATGGAGAAAAGTAAAAGTTATGAAAGTAGATCTGTAGATTTAATCTGCTACATCGTTGTGCAGCACATTGTTCACCGAATGCTACTTTATGTTAATGACCATACTGGCTTACTTAAAATCAAACTTTCATTTCCTGTTCTCAAAGAGGCATTTTAATGTATATATTATAATTCAAGCTAGAAAAGATCACAGCTCAGCAGCATTCATATTTATACCGATATTAAATATTTATCTCGTTCAAGGTGGGAAAACTATTTTGAAACCCTAATGCATCAAAACTGAACAAAATTGCAGCCTACTTTTTTTCCTCCTGACATTTGCAATAAAAATATTCACTTCTTGGCATTTGGAAATGTGAATCTTAACTCCCCTCTTGGATCCGTTGTGGGAGAATCGCTCTGCAAATGCGTCTCTATCCTCTTTTGGCTCAGGCAACCAGACGCTGAACGTATGAGTGACTGAAGCAGCCAAACCAGCATGGCCACGCTGTTCAATGCTGACTCTTCTGGGAACAACATTCACTACCATTCCTTGAGAAGAACAGAAATGATTAATGTGTTACAAACTTAATTTATATGTAATTAAAAAATATTAATGCCAGTAGAGACTTTAAACATGTATGAAAAAATAAGACACAACATGAAAGTTTTTTTTTTTGTACTTTTGAGTGCCAACCTTTTTATAAAACTGAAAGTGCCTTGTGCCATCATTTTTGGCCATTTTGAGAATTTTTTTTAAGACTGACAAAATATTTTGTACTATATCTCTGAAAACACTGAATAGTTCAAATGAATGAAGAGACTCTCTATTTCATCATGAAAAGAAAAAATGTTTGTTTTTACCTTGTTCCATTCTTGTTTTATAAGAGGTAGAGTAGAGGCCACAAAATCACCACGTTTTGTTCAGATCCTGTTTTGCTCTCTAATTGTGATCATTTCCACTTCCTGCTTTGATCTCTGTAGCGTATACCGTCTCTTTATATCCCGACTACAAATCCCAGAAGCCCCAATATTACTCATAGTAATAGTAGTGTGAAAGTGCCCTCTTGTACCTGCTGCCAAAAACACTTTGATGTCTATGGTGCTCAAGTGTTGGATTTCAAATCATGTACAAATATCAGCAGCCGTGCTGGTATTGGTGTTACTTTGAGAGTCATCATGGCTAAATCTGGTCCTGCAGATGACTCCTGTAGCTGAAGGTAGCTGGAGGTTCGGAGTCCTTTGCCGTGTGTGGACAGATTGTGTGACCATAATGAAGTCAAAAAGTAGGCTGTGGTCCGAGTAAGGGAGCAGGAAGTAGGTGGTAAGAAGTGTGGATGGGGCCATTTACTTTACAGCCCTGTTGTGGCTGATGTGATCCTGCTCTAATTGTAATGTAAAGCTGCATTATTGTATATAAGCCGTTTTGCTTTCCTTCAGTATTCCTCAATGTAATGTCACATTAATCACTCTCCTTTCTGTTTTGGGTGGTCTGAGGGGAATATTTGGCTCTGTAGCGGCAAAATGTTTCTCTGTATTCACCAGCTCGTTAAAGGTAGTGTCCAGCATTTTAGAGAGCTAGCAAGAGAGCTAGCAAGATTTGAAAGTAGCACCTCCGCTCAGCCTCCTCTAAGCTCCACTGTGGAAGCTTTGAGCTGAACGGACGTCCAGATTCTGCTCCGTTCACAGTCTGCTGGAGTCTGTGAACACGTTTGTA
This sequence comes from Synanceia verrucosa, assembly GCA_029721515.1. Classification (NCBI taxonomy): domain Eukaryota; kingdom Metazoa; phylum Chordata; class Actinopteri; order Perciformes; family Synanceiidae; genus Synanceia; species Synanceia verrucosa. The sequence goes on along the minus strand of CM056560.1, from coordinate 6,232,033 downwards.
ATGCAGACACTGGACACCGTGGCTGTGCAATATGGTAAAAATGTCATATCCTGTAACCGCTTCAATACAAGCAGCACCTACGACCAGCTTACACCCACAGAGAAGCTAACGTTAGCATCGGGCTAATACAACAATAGTAGCTAAGTTAGCAAACATTACATATTACATGAAAATAACTCCTCCCAAAGCTAAACAAGTAATTACCTGTCCAACGGAATGAAAGCAGAAACTTCTGCATCACTTTTCAGTCCCTTCAGATGTCTCAGTGTCTCCACCGATGTCCACTCTGGTTTGTCCTCTTAGCTTTATCCAGAGTTTTGTCTCAGTCTTTTCTGCCTCCCTCTTTCTTCTCTTTGTCTGTTTAGCAGGGTGAGTCGTCAGAAGTTACAGTGCTGCAGCTGCCACAGCGGTCTGATTCTTTTCCTTCCTTTTTTCTGAACACATCATGTATTGACTGTGCTCAGAGTGGAAGAACCATTTCACCCAGTAGAAAAAAAAGTGTTTAAAAAAAAAAGTAAAAAGTGTTTCTGAACACAACCATGGATTGCAGCTTTAACTTTGTCTTTGAACGACGAACGAGCTAAAAACCTTTGTAAAGCTGAGATGCCAGAGTTGGTGTTAATTCTCTGTTGGTTTGTCTCTACAAAGCAACCTCTTTCATATAATACACAGCCATTTGATCTATTGATAATGTAAAAATATTGATTATTACAGCTTTAACCTCATTAAGGCAATATCCCTTTGGTATAAATTATGAAGATGTACTCACAACTTGGAAATAAAAACTAGTAATAGTGCCAGTACACTCTCCAGCTGCATCTTGGAAAAAATGTGTTTGCAATACACTCTCCAGCTGCACAAATCTCCATATTTATACCTCCCAGAATATGTGGCTTTCATTTTCATTTTGTTTTCACACTTGAGTTCAGTTCAATTTTGTCACTTTACGTTAAAACCACGAACCCCGAAGATGGATACAGCACAGGCAACGTCTTTATCTTCTCTTTATCTTCCAGTTAAACAGTATCATTAGCTTCCAAAGATCATCCAGCAGACTCCTGACATACTAACTGCGATGGAGAGCTTCAGCGAGCGAGAGGGCCATCCTCAAGCCATCATTACAGGCTATGTTCTGTTTTACAAATGGAGAAAAGATGCTAAATGGGGCCACAGAATTAAAATGCATTCAGCAGAATTGTTTCTCCTCCCTAAAGCTGTCTTGCTGCTACATTTAGCAAGCTGAACTCAGATTTGCTTTTCTAAACTGCGAAGAGAAGTGCGTGCTCTGCAGCTAAAGGCACTGACCTGGCCTGAACCTCCTCCACACCATTTTTTTTAGGGGTGTTACACACATTTAAAGCATCGGTCCAAGTGCTACAGCATTTCCACTTAGTCCACTGTTCTCAAGAATGTCTCACAGGAGCTCCTGCTTCGATCATGTTCCTTTCTGCCGTGACTTCAATAAGGGAGCTGTGATACGCGGCGGTGCAGGAGCAGCCAAACTTGGCATGAAAGTCAGTCTGAGGTATCTCTTACAGGAAGAACAGCTCTCTTCACTGGCATCTACCAATAACAAAGGCACAACAACACACCGGCTCTGAATCCATCTTTGGCATTTCAAGCATTCATTTGGAAAAAAAACAACAACAAACCTATATCTCCACAGTTTCATTTGCAGAATTTCACACTGAAATTTTTTTTCTCAGATAAAGTTTGTCCCTCTTTTGTCTGTCTTGGAGGCAGAGTTAACTTTCCAGGACTTCTCTTGTAGCCTGTTGATATGGGTAACTGTTGTCAGAAGCAGCAAAAAGTGTCACAAAGTGCTTTTTGCATTGTCTCACATCACCCTTCAGACAAATTTTCACTTCCCTCACTCAAAAATATGTTTGGTGAACATAAAAAATATGGAAAGTTATTTCCACCCAATTATAATACACTCGGGCGGCATGGTGGTGCAGTATTTAGCACTGTTGCCTCACAGAAAGAAGGTACCGGGTTTGATTCCCGGCCCGGGGCCTTTCTGTGTGGAGTTTGCATGTTCTCCCTGTGTCTGCGTGGGTTCTCTCCGGGTACTCCGGCTTCCTCCCACCATTCAATTAGGATTAGGTTAATTGGCTAATTTAAATTAACCGTAGGTGTGAATGGTTGTCTGTCTCTGTGTGTCCTGTGATGAATTGGAGACTTGTCCAGGGTGTACCCTGCCTTTCACCCTATAAGGACAATTCAGACGGACTGTCCGTTCCGCTTTGAGTATGCGCGGTCCGTTCCCCCCGAGTATGAATTGGCCTTAAGACAGCTGGGATAGGCTCCAGCACCCCCACTACCCTATGTGAGTAAATAAAGGATGTAGCTTAGCGTCTTCCACAGTGAACACTGTCGACTCTCAGCATGTGTTTTGAACTGTGTGCTGAACTTCAGGAAGTAAAGTTTCTAAAACTCCCGGCTCGCACACTGCTGCCACCTTCTGCTCTGGAGTATATATGCAACTTGCTATCTTACCCAAAATGCATTAGGTTCAAGTTATTGCCCATCATGCTAAAATAACATTACTTAATGACGTTCAACCACACGGATTTGATCGTTTTAGCCGACCTGTGAGCCTTTTCCTGACCATCGCCTTGAGTGAATTTCTCTTCATTCTACCCTGTTTGAATTCTCCTCTCTTTCCTTTTCAGCCATCTATACCAGAACCTGCAGTTGTTTTCTTGCCTGGCGTGTATTTTTCTCCTCCTCTATTTGTTTGCCGGCATTCGCTGATCGTGTCAGAAAGAATATTATGAGGCCTTGTATCTTGTCTCTCTCTGGAAACAAAAGACAACTGACAAAACGTGTTAAAGTCAATGCTGAGTTCATCATTAGTAAACACGATTACTTATTGACTTTGAAGACAATGTGCATTCATTGATTTTTTTTAAATAACATTTTCTTCTTGAACTTTAGATCATTTTTACTTTAAAAGAAGGCTCTCTTTCCATCATCTTGACTAGAGCTGAATTAAACATGCCGCAACCTGGCTGAGAGTGAGTTTGGGCTTTTAAGAAGCAGTGCTTTCTCTCCAGGTGCTATGTTCAATTCATGCACCAAAGGCATGCTAACATAGCATGCTAGTCATATCACTTTTAAAAAAAGTGCTTCAATGCCATGTTGTGTGTAGCTTTTTATGCTGCCCTCGAGCAATGAAAAACATTTGTATAAGCAGGTAGGAAAAAACATTTCTCAAGTGGAGATAGATTGCCACAAAAAAAAGAAAATCACAATACAAATGCACAAAATGCAATAGCTATTTTCTCAAGAGGAATTTTACAATATAATTCAAGCAAATATGGCAACATTTACAGTGGAATTACTGTAAAATAGCACAATATGATAATCTATACATCATTGAAAATCCTGTTGAGGTTTAAAACAAATGTGTCTGTTGTGTTTATTGAATCATGACTGTTGTTCTGTCTATGAAACTGGAGGCACACAGGGTTGTAGTCACATATGGTGTTTAGGAGGTAATGTAGCCAGCGAGTGTCCTCTGAAATACAGCAATATCAGCCGGTGTACGCTTGTGTGTGTTCTATCTTCAAAACATTTGTCAGAATGCGTTCTGTGGAGCTTGACAAACCCAGCACTGGCGCTGACCACACTAAGGTCGCAGCCCTGAAAGAGATGGCCTCTCGCTCTCCTCAGGGACTGCAGCCACAGCTGGTGCTGCTCCATCGCCGTTCACACACCGATGATTATCCACTCGGGGGTCATTGTGCTCCACATCTTCCCTCCTGGCCAGGCATACCATCACGGACGCAGCTGTTCACACATGGGTGATTCACACTCGCCGTTGTTGATAAGCAGAGAACGGTGGAGGTGCTGACGAAGTAAGGTGTGGCCATACTTGAGAGTTTCACCGTGGCTTTAAATAGAAAATACCGCATGCGATCAAGTGCATATTTTATCAGTGTTTCGGTGAGTGTTTCGGTCAGGCTTGTGAAACATTTGAGAGTGCAGGTGTGAAGCCTTTTAGAGACACTATACAACAGTTTAATAAACACACAAAATCCCCTTAAACTTACATCAAGAGACTGTGTCTCCTCCTCTGGCTCATTAATTTCAAAGAAGGTGCTTTCATGTTTTCAGTCGGTTGTGGTGGTGGCCACCTGCTCCTTCGATCTTAATCGCTAAATTGATTTCATTGCTGGTATAATTGGATGGGCTCGATGACTCTCTGAAGGAATTCAAATCACCTGAAGGGCCTTGATGGTTGATAGTCCGTCTTTCTGCGGACTGATGAAGGATTATTGTTTCCACATAATGTTGGTTTATTTAGGAGAGGAAGCACCACTGCCTCTGTGATTAGAAAGAGGTCAAATGGAGGATAAAAAGGGATTTAATCCAGACGTGTTTCCCAAAGTATAATAATCATGACGAACATCAGAAAAGAAACAAAAACAAAAAAGAAACAAAAAAACGTCAAGATAGTTTTATTGAGCTGGCTTTACTTCCTCATTGTGTAATGGTAACATGTAACAAACATATAATGGGGAAAAAGTATGGAAAGTACATAAGTAAACATTTTCAACATTCAACTTTCAAATTTAATTCTAAAATTTCCAACATTCAACTTTTGAATTGAAAAAAAAAAACAATTATACATTCATCTTTCCTGCAACATTCAAACCAGCATTAGCAGATTAGCTTAAGATGAGCAGCATTTAGCATTCCCATGCATTTTTTAGTAACTATAAGAATATTCAATATGAAGGGGCACTGAGAATCCCTGCAAGACTGAATATTTAAATATAACCCTTTACAGACCCAAAATAAGTGAAATATACTTCATGTAAGTAGAAAATAAGCAGAAAATGCTGGATGAGATTACTTAAAATTTAACATTAAAAGACCCAAAGTAAACGAAATGTACTAAATACAAATAAGCAGGAAATGCTTGCAGATGTTTTTGTGTGACTCTTGAATCAAGCAACTTGAGTTTGTTACTGAATCTTAAAATGTATCTTATTTAACAGTTATTTACATCATTTTAAGATTTCCTGGTGTAAGTGCAGTGCAAGGAAAGTGTAAAAGTTTGTTTACACATGTTTGAACATGTGCAAACGTGCAACGTACAAAGATAATCCATGTTCATGCATTGTAACAGGTATGGAGACTATATGATAATATAGTATATTTAGTGTCCATAAAGCAGGATAATAGCATGTGTCACTAAGAGTTCCCTGTTGCTAAGGCCAGCTGCAAATAGGAGGACATTTTTTCTTGTGGTGTGAGGTTTTGGTTCTGCAAGAGAAGAGTGGCTCAGTAAATATGTGTCCAGGCTGGAGGGCTCAGTCACAGTCTCAGGTCCTGGAGTTATAGCCAGTCACCTTTCCCTGTGCTCATTCTGTTTATTTGTTTTTGTTGTTATTGTGCTTAAGCCATGTGACATTTTGTTATCCACATTCATATTTATACCACCTTAATGGGTGAACTGTTTTTGTTTGATCTACCCTCAGAAGATACTCTAAATAGAGCATGCCACCATATTTTCTGTGTACAATTTTGGTGATATGGTTTGATTGATGATATCTCTGGTTGCAGATGACGGCAGAATTCCAATGCTGACAAAATAGCATCAAAGACAATAACAAACTCTCCAGGGACAACAGGAATATTAGATTGTTTTTCTCTGTTAAAAGGGAAGTCAGTGTGAGGGTCGATTGTAAAGGACAGGGTGTTGCAACCTACACAGATTATAATACCCTCTGTGGTGAACTGTGAGCACAAATATAATTACACAAATACTGTATATTCTGATAAGAATGCATATTAAACATGCCAGTGACTGTCAAGTTGGCAGGTGCCATATCTACCAATTCCTCAGGCTATCTTTGATTATTATATGTGAGGGGCCAAATTATTCTCAATCATATACCAAGAAAAAGCATATGAGTAAGTGCAGTGATTAAACCAGGATTATGATGTCCATCACTTCACATTTTATTCTCACCACTGTATATACGTATATACATATATATACATACATACATACACACACGCACAATGCTATATATCTCACAGACAGACAGAGATAAAAATGAAACTATCTCATTAAACAAAAAAAGCAACTTTAGTTGGTTTTGATTTAAGACTCTATAATTTCATATTGATTGTCAGTTTATGATCATCATTTTTAGATTGGATTACATATTAATATCATTGGGGAAGTGTCCATTTCAAGACTATAATATAGTCATCACACTTTAACTTTACATTGATATTATCAATGTATTTAAGATGCATTAGCTAGCAGGTAGATTAAAAGGTAGTGAAGAAATTGCTGCCTGGACTCACTGGATAATTTTGTGTTTATGTATTTGCCCTTCCCTGTTTTGGTCTAATTTTACTTTACTTTAATTTTTACTTTGAGGGAGCAGCTGCTGCTCAAAGGGCACTGCAGAAACTCCATATGCATACATAGTGAACCTCATCACTATGTATTTTGATCTCTATGGATCTGTATACTGCCCCTGAAGTTAGGGAAGAGCTGGTATGAAACTGTCACAACATAAAACTCTTTACCCAAATGCAAGACTTGCTGACCAAGGCCGCACACATTTGCTTGGCAGAACAGGCAAACAAAAACACTTGGCATGAAGCTCATTGAGAACATGGAGAGTCCTGGTTGCACATGGCACAAGACAAACTGGAACAGGCCAAAGAGAGACATGGACTATTTATACATGAAGTAATGTGGACCAGGTCGAAACAATCAGGGTGGAGCTAGACAATCACAATGCTGGGAAACACACAGAGGCAGGAAGATGAGACAACCCTGAACTGAGTGCTACAATTTATCATCATTTACAAGACACGTCAAAGCTAACTGTGATAGCATGTGACAAAACTGGAAAAAAATGGCGTGAAAATGTAATATTGTCACTGGGTTTCACACAGAATGCTGCTGAAAAGTAAATTCACTCAAGATGTTTTTTTCTGACAAGCATTTATGATTTAACAGATCATTTATTTCTTTAACAGGTCATGAAAGTTGACACATCAATACTGCTGCAAGTCATTTGAAAGTGTCAGCAACAGATGCATTTAAATAATTTCACACATTTAAAAATAACTGTTCAGTTTTACAGAAACTTTGGAATAATAACAGTTACGGATATCCTATCAAATGTTTTGCAGACATTTATTGGAAAAAATGGGCTGTATGGGAAGCTGGCATATCCATTTCTCCTTATATGTCCATATACTGACATGCAGATCTTTTTTTTTTTTGTTTTTTTGCAAAACTAACAAAATAACAAAATAGTCATAGCTTAATTCAAATGCATTGGTTTATGAGGGAATAAGATACAAGTAACAAATACAACTGGTGTTAATAAGGGTAACATTAAGATTCAGTCGGTGAAATTAAAGAATATCCCTTATTATGATCCAAAGCTGAAGGCATGCTTCTATCCTGGCTAATCCTACAGATAGGCTCTTTGTTTGATGAAAGGCAAATGAGGTATCACAAACAAGGCAACAAATTGTTGCATAAAGCCAATGCATGGCCCGCTGCAGCCCTTTTCTCTGAGGGAAAATACCTCAACCACACTAAACCACAGCCAGGATTATGGATATCAGTTTTTCCTGTGAACCCCAGCGGCTCTCTAATGCAACATTTCCTTTGGGAAATACACGTCTTTCCACGGTTGTTGATGAGTAATGTGTGACAGCTGGAACTGTGCCTTGCACATAAGGGGGTGTCAGAGTTAATACGCCGCTGCATGCATGCAGGTACGGGCTATAGGGGATAAGCCTTTAGAGAAGAGTGTGTTTTACTTTGCATATTCATCCTAATGGGTTCAACCCTCAGGGGAGCGATTTCTGGGGCTTCCCTGCAGCAACTCCTACTTTGTGGAGGATGCGCCATCGATGTGGGGAGGAATTTAATGTTTCGTTAGACAGGCAGTCAACACTAGGTCAGACAGCATGGTGCCAGTGTTGCTCCATGTACTAATGAGAGAAACAGTTTGAAACAGGTTGTTGAGTGCATTTTCCTCATTGTGTTATCTCTGGGGTGTGATGGGGCTGAGGTGTATTCACAGCCAAATACCTATGATGCTATCTGCATTTATGGGCTCATATTCATATGTTTATATTCACTGTGATTCACATTAAGTATGTGGCACGTCAGAAGTTCAGCTAGGCAAATCGTTCCCACGATGTTACCATTAAAGCTGCTCGTGCACAAAATGCTTGGCTCCACATGGCAGAAGGAAACTGAAAAATTTCAATAGCCACCAAAGCTGTAAGATGACGTCAGTGAAGTGCACACAGCACAGTAATTATGTACCAGGGTAAGTCTATGATGCTTCATAGAGAAGACAGAAAGGACTGTGTGTTCTTTTTGTCTTTGCTTTTGACAGTATTAGTAGAGATTGACAGGAAATGTGAAGGCTGAGAGGGAGAGAGGAGGAGGACGAGCAATAAAGGAGGCAGGGATGTCGTGATTACACAGTACACGTCTTAGAGGTGTAGGGCAACAGCACACCCATTTCTATTGAGTCATTTCACTTCTTGCATTAGGAGAGATTAAGTGACACGTACACACACACACTCTCTCTCTCTCTCACACACACACACGCACACACACACACACACACAGTCTTTAGGATCAGATGCCCTCTATGTCAGATCGGTAGTCCAGCCTTGGGTGCTGCAGTTGTGCGTAAAGACATTTTTCATAACTTCTCTGTAGTGTGTATTTGAGCGAACTTTGCCACAGATGCAAAATGAGGCAAATTTTTAAATGTGCATTTAAATCAGTGGACTCAAGTTAGCTTTTGTAATAGACCTAATAAACTACAATAAATGCTGTGGCTGCAGTAGGATTTGTGACAGACTGTCTTAATGATCGTGTGACAAGAGAAAATGAGATGCATAATTTTTAATTCAGCCCTGCCATGAGCTGGACAGATGGAGGCACACACACACACACACACACACACACACACACACAAAGGTCTGAAAACGAAGTGAACATAATGCAGAAAAATACATCCAGAAGCTGCACTTGTCTTGCAACAAAAAATACTTTTCTGCCATTGTCTGAGACTAAAACTGATAAGAAACCGCAATTTTTCATAATTGTTAGTCAACAAGCAACAGCCTTGGATATCATGAGGAATTGTACAATTACTCATTGACCACACTGCCAAGGATAAGAATGTTTTGCCAAAATCAATATGATTATGGTGATGAAAACACTCCTAGCCCGCAGCAGAAAAAAATGAATTTGCGAAGGACGTATTTCTCTTATTTTCCATACAGCAGAAAACCACCAAAGCAGAAGGTCAATAGAAAATTCACGATACTTTAAATTATGTTCCAGCAGCAGGAGTAACACAGCTGTTAAGAAGTCCATGCATCACATACTGCGAGAAAATCATGCCCCGCAGCTGGAAAACATATTAACCCATAATAGATCAGGAATAAAGAATGATAACTCACTTAATGGTCCACACTTTCCTGTGCATTAATGGTGGCTGCAGGCTGAGACTGCATGTTAAGAAAAGGCTTTATCCTGTTGATGACGGTGATATTCTTTACCGACAGGCGACAGCGATTATTAAAAAGTTTGTGTCATGTTCATGTCTAAGTGGTATGGTTTAATAATATGAAACCATGTTCAGCGGAAAGGAAGCTTCACAGGGTTAATTATTTTACTACTCATCTTTTTCTGGGATTAAATGGAAGTTTAATTTATTTGCTGACTTTGCTGTCCAGCTGATTTTGAAATTTGGGGGTTAACTCAGACACGGAGCTTCTTGTTTTATTTTTCTCTAATTGAGACTATTAATACATATGAATGCATGTATGTTACCTACATAAGAAAACAAGACCATTAGTGAGATGATAGGTGATTTCTATAGTTATTCTTAATGCTTGTCATCAGTGCCACTGTGTGAGATAGGGAGCAAAATCAGAGGAAATCATGCAGGTTTGCTAGAAACTGCTGTTGATTTCAGCTCCTCCAAATTACAGTGAAAAGCCTACGATGCCTCGATTACTCATTGATGAAAAGTCAGAAGAAAATAAGCTGCATTTCACACTCCTTATTTACATTTCCAAATTTAGAATAAAAAATACAAAAGGTGACATTTTTGGTATCTGGGTTCTATACAGATCACATTGTTAAAGGTATAAGTGGCAACTTGTTTTTGAACACAGCCGGCTCAGATCGGTGACTGTCAGGGAAAAAAAAAGTCCAGGCAACAGATTGAAGTGTCTTCAAAGCGCTTGCCCTATGATAGGTATTGGTTCTTTGAGAATGCGTGGATTTCCTCTATCTCCTTCATCATCTTAATCCAAACAATCTCTGAAATCTTATACATCTTCTGGGGCATTAAAGCCACCTCTGTAGTGTCTGTTGCTTCTGTTCTGACTTTGAAAAACCCCTTTTCAACTATCTGTTGCCCAGTGCATCATGAACCTGTAGCGGCAGCTTGCGGAAAATCGAAAGTGCCACCGTATGTTCCCACAGATTTATTGAGAAAGAGTAAAATGCTGTATGTCGTCCACTGCTGGGGTGAAAAACAGGAGAGTGGAAACATTCCGGAAAAGATGAAGCAGTCATTGAAAATTGCTGATGTTGGCGGCAGTGGCGGAGGAGCATGACAAGAAAAATGTGTTGTGGACACACAGGGAATGATTAGTTACTCCAGAATGTGGATTATATGCCTTACAGGAGCAGTCCCCTGGATACTGTGTCACATTAACGACCTACTTAGGTTCTAGGACAGTCATGTATCTTATGAGTCCACTGATGTAGTACCAACAACTGCTGTTTAATGGATACTAAGTCAAGACTAAACATCACCCTACCCTATGTGATCCTGTGTTACTCATCATACCACAGAAAACATTGATTGTTGATGATTGAAATCTTTGCTGAATTTTGAAAAATAATTTTGTTCTGATGCCAGAGGAAAGGCGTTTTTTTTTTAAAGGAAATATTTCTGTCATTTTATCCTTTAGAAACAGAAAAATGAGCCATAACACAAAGGTACAACACATTGTGTATGTTGTGAGTGGCATAATTTTAGTGTTTTCTCATAATAATGGATGGAGGATAAAAAAAAAATATTGGCATTAATGCAGATGTTGTGTTTTAATGCTTTTCTGTGAGAGCTTCTGTCTGTCTGTACGTTAGTCATAGCTGCACTGGCCTTTTCATGTTAGCTTTAACATCATATAAATGCAGAATCTGCAGGCAATAGGACTCGATTTTTGTTGCCAAATGTGTAATTGCCCAATTTGTACTGCTTTGGTTGAATGCAGGTCCACAGGTCAACAGTCCATGCAAAGAGCAAAAGAGGTGAAAGACATTGGACTAAATGCAGTCTTGGGAAACGCTGGCTATCGTCAGACAGTGACTTAGTTTTTTTTGGGGCTTTAAATTAGCTCATAAACTGGCTATTTATCTGATCTGCAACCACATGGCCAAAAAATATACAATACAGGTTTTAATACTCTATATAATCTGAGGTTTCCTGTTCAAACGTGAACATGTTTGACAGATATTTTAACCAGTTTCTAATGCTTGATGGAAAGTCCTTGCCGAATTCATAAGAATTCATCCTATAGCGAATAGTGGTAAGGACATACGTGATAAAATACCATGATACTTGAGTCACGATAGGATACATTATTGTGATATTATTATATATGTAAACATACATATATTTATATATACATATATACATACATTTGTCGAAGTTACCGCTTACATGCAGATTTTTTTTTTTTTTTATTATAGTTTTTATTTAACTTTTATTTCAACGTGCAGAAGTTGTTCTGGATTTACTATTGGCCCAAAACATGATAGTACATCAGAAGAAAAAGTATCGTGATATATTGCCATATCAATATTTTTCCCCACCCCTAAGGGGGTACAAGAATGCATTGTAATGTAACGTACAGTTGTAATGTCCAAGCCCACTAAAGTAAGGATGATTTAACCAAAGCTAAAGTTTGAACGGCTCATTTGAGGTAATGCCTGTCCCTTTAAAAAGAGGTCAACTCAAACATTATCTTCAAGCAACATTCTACGAACACAGCAAACATGATTCAAGCTCAGAGGCACAACACTTTATTCAGAGCTCTGATATGAAAGAGCCTGCAAGGTTCCTCAAAAAGCCCCTGTCGCTTCTAATCACTGACGTATTGTGCAGCCAGGGAGGAAATTTGCGGGATTTTATGCATAGTCAGTTCCGATGATCATCCTCCCCATTGTCGCTGTCCGTGGCGCTGAAATGACAGCATCATTATTGTCTCTTTGAGCATAGTGGCGACATGGCCTCGTTCCCCCTGGCCTGATGAAATAGGAGCTATAAGAAAGGACCGGCGGCGGTGTCAATGATTGCACTCTCTCTCTCCAGGTTTAGGCACAGTTATCTCTGATGGTTTCCATTTATGCATACACATGCTCTGATCTGAGAAAACACCGTCCACAGAAGCTCAAACTTCATTGACAGGAAATCAAAGACAAACACGTTAGAGCACCGTGTTTGATTAAGAAGAGTACACAGACGAAAGGGAGGTGACTGGTCATACAATCTGGAGATCAAAACATTGCATACACAAAAAATATGATCTCACAGCATCTCTCAATAATCAATTGCCATCCTTTTTTTCTGGATCTTTATTTTGTGATATTTGGAATCACCATGCTGGTGCAAATGTGGGTTTAGGAATGTCACTACAACTGAACAGAAATTCATTGGCCAATATTTTGATATTGAATTAACTGTTTTCAGCATTTCTTAAAAGAAAACACACAAAAATGATCTGTACTTTTCTTAAATGATTGGCACATGGGATAATTTTCAGTGGTGTCAAATGTACAGTATGCATATTTCAGACTTCTTTGGGTGTCAATCCTAAAGAATTTACACCTTTCCTCTTATATTTCGGGATTTTGCAGCGGAGATTTCATAAATTAGGTTTCAGGCGCCAAAGCAGATCCTGTTGCTTTGCTTTTTGTCGACTGGCAGGCATCAACGGCGCCACCCACATACACCTGAAGGAATTGAAGATCTTCATTAAAATGAGGAGAGGGCTCCTGTTTCTTACATCACTGCTTCCCACCCTCACCTCATCACTGGCAACAGGTTTGTGTGAATACATCCATTAAATTGGATTCCTGGCCTGCAGGGAGCGACAAGCGAAAAGAAATGTTTGAACTAGGAAAGAAGGATGATGTGCATTTTGTGGGTGACGGGAAAACAGTCCCTGTCGTAATGACATGGCTATTTGGTCTCCTTAAGCCCCAATTTTCACAGTCCAAACCACTGATGTGTTTCAGACACAGTCAATTTGTGGCATGGCTGATCTCGATGAAATAGCTGTGAGAGCTGTCCAGTTTGGAGTGGAAAATTGTCCCAAGAGTAATTTGTTTGAAAACCGAGAAAACAATTATTTGTACAGAAATGTTTTTAGTGTGAGTCACTCTCGTCCGCTCTTCCTTTGTGTCCTTCCAACTTTTTAACTGGTTTCATCATCACTCCGTCGCTCCACAGCCGTTCGGTCTCGGCCTTTCTGCTTATGCTTTACTCCACAAACCAGCAGCTGAACAGGAACCAGGCAAGCACGTTCATCCAAGACTGACTCATTTCCCTGCACGGTGCTTCCCATGCCAGTGTCACACACTCCTCAGTCTAGTCAGCAATTGGTAGTAACCATATTCCAGTCATATTATTCAGCTCATGCTTCCCTGGACCTGAGCAGACGAGGTCCTTCCAGTCCATTAGCTTCCAATTAAAACAGATCACAGAATGGTTTGAATGCTCATTTGACAACTGTTTTGGCAGGAGGCCATGAAATCTCCGGCTCTGTGGGGGAAAGAAGACACAAGACAGACAGAATCAGCCTCATGTTTTCTTAATTGGATGTAAGCATACAACAAATCTGTTTGCTTCGTGGAGTTCATGCTTCTCTGATGCGTGAATCAAGGCTTATGGGTTGAGTGTCAAATATGTATCCCTTTTTACCAAGATGCTGGTGTAAAAATATGCATTGTTTTGCGATCAGATGCTCTGCAACATTATGAACATTTACAACAACAAAAATAATAACCTCAATATTTTGCATCCAACCTTGATTCAACAACAGGATGAGTCATTAAAATAAAGTGTCAGATGGCTTCCTGGATTAAACTGTCCTCCTGCCTGCCCTGTATGTTCCTTTCAGTCTTTTGACTATGTCATCACAGCACTTTGGTTCAGCATTTAGTATTGATACAGATGGATTTACATTATAGTTAATGGAAAGCCTGTTTCGTCTCATACTGACGCCAAACGATGCCTTGTGTACAGATACTGTATGATGAAGGCTATAACAAAGCCTATTTGATGACCTGGAAATGAGTCATCAAGGTTTTTATCTAACTCTCTGCAAGAAAATCACTTCATTGCTCTGTGTTTTCATTTTATCATCCTTTACAAGATGAACCATGAGCTCAGGATCTCTCTGAAGCAAGTGATGGTAGTCAGGTTGATGGACTGACACTGCCAAGCTCACATACACTGTCACACTATTGATTTTCCACATCTTGAGGCAGTTCCTAGTACTCCTCTAGTTGCCGCAAAGCCTCGGGCCAGTATCCACTCTGTTATGTTTATATCTTATGTTATAGCATGGCCCTTGTGGGATTTACAGGCAGGGACTGCGCTGCTGAAGATATCAGAGAAGAGTAGCTGCCCTGTCGCCTTGCGCTCATACAGAGGTGTGACATGAGCCAGAGTGGGATCTGTCATTTTTTACAATCTGCCACCTCACAGTGATTCAGGATGGTAAATGAAGCTTTGTGGGTGTTTACTGGTAGAGTAATAAGTGCATTTATGGCATGGATTACACTTTATGCAGTATCATGTTCTAAGCAGCCAGCTAATAAAGCGAAGCTGCAACAATGAGCACAGGAGTACACAGTTACTAAAGGGCCTGGGCGGCTCTGTGAGACTGTGCTTACAGGAGACACAATGGTGCTTTGAGCTAAATGATAATGTCAATGTAACTCAAAAACAACATTAAAGCTGTATTAGTATTTTTTTGAGCTGTTGAAATTAAACACGTTGAGGCATTTCAGGCAGGTGGTCCAAGTAGAGTTACTGGTGCAAAAATTCAGTTGATCCGGTAGTGACAGGAAGCAGAAACAACCAGACTAGTTTCTACTTCTGCATCTCGTCTCAGCGGAGTCTCTGCTGAGGGCATTTGAGTGCCATAGACGTACAGTATATATACAGCCTGTGTGTTTTTTTGGCACAAGAGAGCGCTCTCACACAGCCAGAAACACGATTAATACATCTTACAAAAATATATATATTCAATCTTGATTAATCAAAATTCAGAAATGGAATATAATATAATACTACAGCGTCATTAGATCAAAATCATCAGAATTGTTTTTGTCATGCTTAGAATGATCTGTTTTTATCTTCATAATAAGCATGTCCTCTTCATGGAGTCCACCACGATGTACCACCATTGTTCTATAGGAGCCCAGCATGGCCAAACCAACCAGTGGCTCTGTCGGGGGTCTTTTTTATGTTTTTCATTTTTACCTGAAGACCACTGTGATTCTTTTACAAGCTTGTAAAGCTGTTGTAACATGAGCTACAGAGTACAAAATTAGGATACCACCAGTGTTCCCACGGCCTTGCTATCAGCGGCTCACATTATCACAGTCTTGGAAAGGAAGGTGTGAGTGGAGGGTTACTCAGGTGGTTACAATCTGACCACGCTGTGATGAGGGGGTTACAGAACATACAAGTGTCTAAGTGTCTTCACTTTGACCTGCCTGACCAAGAAATGAAGGTATCAGTGTGTGAGCCAATATATACAGAGACATTGAACTGAACCAAAGTGGTGGATTTGCCCAATCGACTGATCGATGTTGTTACCTCTGGAGCTACTATGCTATTATGACCAAACAATAATTACCTAACATATCTCTGGTAATATGGTACAATGCAGTGTCAAAGGTTTTTATGTGTTGACCTAGAATATCTGGGTCAATTCCAGATATATGTTATCTCTCTCTTCTGTCTGTGTCTACACTGTTGCTATATAATAAAGGCAATAAGGCAAGGAAGTAGAGCAAAGGAACAAAAATGCAAGAAATGCAAAGAGTGTTGGACATCCTGGCTTGGTTAAATATGCACTTGCTCTTTTTTTGACCATGCTCTTTGACTCCATTTGCTTGGATAATGGTTATAAAATACAGCAAAGAGACAAAGACCACCAACTGGGAGATACAGTGCCATTATGAACACAGTGCACAGGGTACAGTTCAGTGTATGCAAGCATTGTTTTATTATGATTTATGGAGAGCGGCTCTGGAGGGATGAATCAGAGGCCGTGCAAGATCTGGCCAGAACCTTAATTTAAAGCATTTTCAGTGGAATGTGATGAAGTAACACAGTTCCTTCTTAAAAATGAAACTGATAAAAACATATTTGAGAAGCACCAGGTGACTGTCGGAGCTGTTCTGAGTATTGAAAATAAATAAAGTAGCAGTGCCATTAGATAAGTATACTGATGCCTACTGTGTTCCTAATTCTAAGAATAAAATAATGTCTTCCATGTATATTCACAGTACCATTGTGTTAGGATTTTTAATTTAAATATAGTTGCAGCTGCAGTGGAAATGTGCATCCTATCACTGGAAGGTTGTCAAAATACACCTCTGGTGTTGTGTATAAGCATAGGAGAGCCAATGACCCTTTAAAAAAACATGAGCAAGCTGTGCACTGACATGACGCTGCAGCAGAAGATCACTGTCTTGCTCAGAAGCCCCTCAGCTGGACAGCTGTTTGCCCATTAGGGTTCTTGAACCTGAGTCCTCTTGTTGGCAGAGGACTGTGATCAAATGATGCTGAATTAAAGTGTCACAGTTATCCATTTGTCTTTGAAGGTTTTTCCCAGTCTGCAGCTGTCTTTGTGTGATTTGAAAGCATCTGTCTGTTTATGCATATATGCATAGCTGCCTTGGTTCCATTATGATTAAGCTAACAAGGTTTAATAAAGCTGTAAACTCAGAGAGCAGATGTTGGTGTGATTTTAGTGTCTCACTGTTGCAAACAGCTCAAGTCAATAGTTTCCCTGCAGACTTC
The DNA here is from genome assembly GCA_029721515.1 of Synanceia verrucosa. Taxonomy (NCBI): domain Eukaryota; kingdom Metazoa; phylum Chordata; class Actinopteri; order Perciformes; family Synanceiidae; genus Synanceia; species Synanceia verrucosa. The sequence goes on along the minus strand of CM056560.1, from coordinate 6,214,886 downwards.
AGAAGGTGAGTATCACTGAGTTCACTGACCTGTTGGGGATTACCAGAGACCAATAAATGGAGTTAATTATATGGCAGAAAACACACTGGTGGCAACATAAATTATCTAATGAATGTGTGATTTTGTTTTTTTCTTTTTTCCCTGATAACATCATCTGTTATCGCAGACTTTGTCATGCAGAGCTATTGGCTCAATTTCAGCGAATGTAGACTAGATTTTACTGTCCTTACATCATACTTGGCTTTTCTTGCTTGGGATGCTGAAAATCTGATTTCTAAGTAAACCATATAATTACCATGTTCACATTTCAAAGTACCCAGGGCTGTGTGTTTGATTAGCCAAGGTGTTGCTGCAAAAGCTGAGGGTCAAGGTCACCCTTTTTTTGCTCCCACCATGCCAATAAGGTGTGATATGCTCCACTTATTTTTATTGTTTGTAAGGTTGTAGATTAATTTGTTGTAGATCATTTAAAATCCAACACTTGAGTGCCATAGACGTATAAATACGTCAAAGTGTTTTTTTTCCATTAAAAATTGGAAAGCCAAGGTTTCTTGTTAAAAGTAAATGTCATAAATTTCAGCCATCATGCATATATGTTTAAAAATGAGTCACAGGGCACCTGTTTAAATGAAATTGTGTTGGGGAGGGCAGCCTGAGCCAGCTGTGGGTTAGCCCTAACTTCAAGTGTTATCAAAAGAGGAATGTCTTAAGTCTACTCTGAAATGTGGAGAGGGAGTTTGCCTCCTGGACTAAAACTTGGAGATGTTTCCACAAAATAGAAGCTCCATACCTGAAGGCTGTGAGTCCCATTTTACTTTTGGAAAATCAACAAGCCATGCATTCCAGGATACAATGGTGCCTGACCATTTAGGGCTTCATTAGCCAGAGAAGCTAATAGAGGAAAAATATGATCTCCTTCTCTAGTTGTTGTCAACAATGATGCTGCAGCATTCTGGAACAACTGGAGCACATTAACTCTTTGAGTGCCTCTCACACATCCTGTGATTAATTTTGAGGCTTCTTCGATTCGTAGTTGGGACATAAAGAGACGGTATACGCCACAGATCAAAGCAGGAAGTGGAGACGAGATTAAAGAATAAAATAAACATCTGGACAAAAAATTGTGTCCTCTACTCTACCTCTGGTAAAACAAGAATAGATCGAGGTAAAAACAAACATTTTTTTTCATGATGAAATAAAGATTATTTTCTTTCATATGAGCTATTCTGTGTTTTCAGAGACATAGTATAAATAAATATTATGTGCATCATGAAATATGACTCAAAATGTCCAAAAACACTGGCACATGGCACTTCAGTTTTATAAAAGGGCTGGCAATCAGTGAGTTAATATGACACAATAAGGAGATATTTGAAAGGGTTTTATTTCTCTAAAGCTTTTCCCTCATTTAAATGTTCAATGTATGCTTCCCTGGGTCAATAGGCTATTTTGAAATCACACTCTTTATAGCCTACTGATGTTTTACTCCTTGATATCGCCACAATGACTGAACATGTTTTTATCATTTTAACTGCATTTGAAGCATCCATCTTACTTGATTTGTTTGTAAATTGAACTGCAAAGCTCACTCGTCCAATGAGGACCCTGGGAACATAGGGGTGATTCTGTGGATACAAACTCTTGAGGAGTGAGCTCTGGAGCATTATAACAGCTTTTCATAAAATGCAGCAACTTATATTTTGGCAAACAACCTGCCTTCATCAGAGAACGACCCTCCAGACGCTTATGTTGCTGATGCTTATTTTCCTGTCCGTTGAAGCACTGGTTTCATACGCTCATTTACAATGACCTCTTTACTAAGTGGAAACAACATGCCGACCTGCGACGAACAGCCAAATCAGAAACAGACAGTCCACTGTCTATGCTTTGGAATAAAGAAGATTACAGGCTGAAGCCCAAGGCCGGAGCTTCAGCGTTCTTCAGAGCAAAGCCACTGAGGAATGAATCATGCCTTTATCCATTGCTGCAGAATATCAGCAGCCTTCGTCAATGGATGTCCTCAGCGCCCCCTCACAAACAGGACAGTCGCTATCTCCTCTCGCTGGCTAGAAAGGGAGCATGCTGTAAAAAGCTTAGCTGCTTTTAAGTCAAACTCACAAACACAAAAGCAAGCAGCAGAGACAGGGACACTAAATCAAGCTTATAAAAACAATAAAGAAGTCCATCTCCAAAGACTGGAACAGAATCTGCTGTCTGGCTGCCTTGTAGCTACTTGTTCCACAAATGAAGGGATGAATTCAACGTACAGCAGGACACACCAACACAAGCTGCAACAGATAACACAGAAACAAATACGAAGGTTATATATAGAGCCATGAGACATCATCCACAGCCTTAAAAAGAAAGGTCAGATCGATGCTGCTTTTCCCACTGCCATAAAGCACTTTTCTCCAGGGTCAGCCATAAACACGTGTTGTTTATTCAGTGGGACTTAATTAAAGATGCCCGACTCAGTGTACAGTGTTAGCAGTGATTTCTCGAAGGAGGCGGCATCGTGATTCACATTAATTCATCATCCAATAGATAATCCTCAAGTGCACGGCAGCGTCGTCTGCCAAGATCGCGGCAAATAAAGACCATCTGCTGTTTTTAGCCATCCTGATTGAAATGAAATGATATAAAAGGACATGGCTTCTGCCAATAGGGATCTTTATTAAAGTCAACCAGAACAGTGGGACAAGAAAGAGGAGGAGAGGGGGAGATGAAAGAGTTTTTTCCAGGTGTGGGCACAGGAATAGAGGTTAAAGCTGAAGATTTTTCAAACAAAGCCTCTGCGTCAAGAACAAACGTCAGGGTAACGTCGACTTCGCTGACGATTTTTTTTTTTTCAACTCATTGAAATTTCACAGAGCGCTGATGTCGCCGCTCAGTTGGGGGGTAGGGGCTGGGGGATGGTGCTCACCACGACTCCTTTGTCTTTTCCATCTTCTGTGTGTTTCCTCTTAAACATGTGACTTTGCACGCTGCACACAGTCATACATAGTGGATGACACCAGGGATGTTCATGCTGCGCTCCCCTTCTGGACAAAATCGTCTTCCTCTAACAACAATATGGATTGGGTCTGTCATACATATTCAGACTCGGAGTTACAGAATATATACATATGCAAGCTTTGAAGTTTTACTGAATGTCTGTGTGTGAGCAGTGGGTTTGTGGGATTTCATCTGGTGAACACTTGCCTTTAACTTTATAATTCATTTCCATGGAGCCAGAGAAAAGGAGAGACAAAACCCATTTAAATATTCAGAGTTAATGCTAATACAGAGTGACAGTGATGGAAGTCATACACTCCCTTTACACCTACTAGCACACTTCTATGTCACTGGTGCAAGGTAAGAAGTTAAACCACTGGAGGTCACTAAAACTGTTTGATGGCGTTAAGTTATTCTTAACTCTTTGAGTGCCAGCTGTTTTTATAAAACACAAAGTGCCTTGTACCAGTTTTTGCCCGTTTTGACTCATATTTTGTGACTCACAGCATATTTTGTACTATGTCTCTGAAAGCACTGAATAGCTCAAATGAAAGAAGAGACTCTATTTCATCATGACAAAACTGTTTGTTTTTACCTTGTTCCATTCTTGTTTTATCAGAGGTAGAGTAGAGGACACTTTCACCAAAATCACCACTTTTTGTCCAGATTCTAATCTTGATCATGTCCACTTCCTGCTTTGATCTCTGTGGCGTATACCGTCTCTTTATGCTCTGACTACATCTCCCAGAAGCCCCAACATTACTCACAGGCTGTGGGAGACCAGGATCGGCGACCCGCTGTCGCAAAAAACACTTTGACATATTAATACATTGATGGCACTCAAAGAGTTAAAAACCCTTGCGAATTCTGACTTCACAATTTTTTTTCAATTGAAATACAATCAATTATCCTGTACATTTTGTAGAAGAGCTCTTTGGAAAATACATGGCAAATATCTGTATGAATATGAATATAGAGGGGGATATCAGTGATATAACAGCTTTATTGATGGTGCGGTCCAGGCCTGAGTGCTTAAAATATGTTACATAACAAATAATGTTAATATAGTAACAGTAATTATTGTAATATTATTATTCACTGCCCTCCTCCTATAGTTCTACTTAACTTCTTTGAACTAAATGTGTTGTATTGGGGGAGCTGAACACAGATGATAATGTGAATGGATTCAGTGAGTCATGCTTCAGCACAGTTGCCAGGGACAAATGCTGGCAGTGGACTGATTTCTGTAAAACCAGGGTGAATGGTAATATTTTTGCTTTCTGTCAGAGCAAGTTATGTAGTTTAAAGAGTAAAAAGGGACAGACAGGTGAGAGGGGAGGTGGACATGTGCAATAAACACAAGGCTTTAATCCAGGAGACCACTGTTGGTGTCCATTAGGTCATGTTAAAATGCTTTCGGTATCATTTTACATACGTGGTAGTTCTAAGATCTGCCATGTATTTTATTTCCTCAACCTATCTGGAATGGGCTTGTTGTGTTTCTATGCTACTAGGGATGTAAAAAAAAAACAAACTCTGATATAAGCACTCAGATGTTATATTATGTTTAAGTTAAACTCATGTTTTTTTTGTACTTTTTTATTAATTTTATTCCATTGTAGAATATTCTTATGCTTAAGGTTTGAAAGATTGGCATTATTATTTGAGCACAAGCCATGAACCTTTCTCTCACTTTGACCAAGCAGTCATTTTACAGTGGTAATCATAAAAACATATTTAAGAAACGTATTCCTGGTTTGCAAAAATGTCCACTGCCAAAATTTTCTCTGGCAACTGGGTTGGCAGACTGTGAGGCAACTGTTTTGAAGCCCATGTTAGTTTACATTTTAACAAATTGGCATCTCTAAAAAGTATGCCAAATTAACTCTCCAGGTTGCAATGTACCCATAGATGTACAGGCAGCTGTTACCGGATTAATTTGATACTGAAGAAAAAAAATTCTCAGGCTAGATCTGGAGCTATAGCATGCATAATTTATATACATGTACATATACTCATCCATATATACTGTATTAGGGCTGTTGAAGTTACCGTGTTAACGTGGATATTTTGTAATTATTTTTTATTTCAATTTTTATTTCAACATGCGGAAGTTGTTCTGGATTTACAGTTGACCCAAAACATGGCTTTTGGGAGGGAAAAATCATTGTCAAGAAATTAAAATCAATATTATATCACAAGAAAAACTATCGCAATATACTGCCATATTGATATTTTTCCCACCCCTAATGAATGTAGGGAGTTTATACTTCAAATCCCTTTTCAGTTTTGCCTGTGGTGAACTAGAAAGAGAAAGGAGAAATTTCAGGGAGGTTCAACAGGTCACAATGATTAAGAATGAGATGTCGGTCCACAGCAGAGCTTCCAGAACTGTTGGGTTAGTGAGACGTGGAAAAAGTTGTGTTTCTCTAACATGGGAACATACCTTAATATTCTAGTCGCCCTCAGATGGCACACCTCGCCCTCTGATAGGACCAAGCCCATGGACCTGTGTGGCTCTCAGTATCCAGCCAGCCATGTAGAAATGATGAGGTCCCTGTGTGCCCCAGCTGCTGTCACAACCAATAAATCTTGCCTTGTGAGAGTCAGGGGATGGGATGTACTAATTGCTTTATTGATCTGGAGTTTTGCTCCACGACAGCACCTGATAAACACATCAGGGAGGCAGGAGAACGTATGTGTGCCTGCCCAGCCTTAGTGTTCACCCTTATCGTTTCTACAGGCAGGGAAGCTAAGCTTCAGGGAGGTGACTGGCCTTGTGTGGAGTTCTTTCAGTCTGAGCACACATCTCTGTCTATAAATTCTCACAAAGGGAGAACATGCTGTCACAGCATCTGCCGACGTGTTTTTCCAGGTGATGCTTGAGGAAGCGGGAAAAAAAAATAGGGAAAGAGCCGTAAACAATATCACAAGGATATTTGTGTTGCACGCCTCATTCTGCTCACCTTGTGCTGTAACAACAGAGCGGAGATCCAGCTCTGTGATTTAATTAAAAAAGGTTTTGGCATCATTTGTCTGCCTTTGATTAGTTATGCATCACTGAGTGTGTTAAAGGCAAGGTAGAGTGACTAAAGCAGAGTGGTCTGTCAAGTAGAGCAGTAACTCCATTTTAATATCAAACAGACTTCGTTTTTAAGGAGAACCACAAGAGATCAGAGCTTTAGGACAGCACCAGTTTAGCAGATGATTGTATGAAATGGCCCTTATTTATTCACTCACTTCTACACTAGCCTCTCTATTCTTGAAAAAGTGCTGAAGATGGAGATTCTATACCTTGCTAAGTGAGACTTCATCAAAACTTTGAGAAAGCCTGTTATAGTAGCAGGTAGAATAATTCACCTGTGGTCAGCCCAGATTTCCAGAACAAAACTTAATTCATGGCTTTTTATTACTGCATCAGTGTACAAGGGACACAACAGGTGGAGACACATGTTGCCAATCTGCAGTGTTGCTCTAGAGACTGATGTCCTCACAACGATGAGGATTTAAATCTGACCCTGACATTTTTATTGAATACTATACTTTGACATTTATATGACCGGCTATGGGATGACTTGTCTTTGTTTCTTCTGAACTGGATTATTTCAGCTCTAATAAGTCTATTAACTCAATGAGTGCCAAATCTTTCTTAGAAAAGAAAGTGCCTTGTACCAGTGTTTTTGGCCATTTTGAGTTATCTTTCATGATGCACAGAATATTTTGTTCTATGACTCTGAAAACACTCAATAGCTCAAATGAAAGAAGAGACTCATGAAAAAAAGTTTGTTTTTACTTTGTTCCATTCTTGTTTTATCAGAGGTAGAGTAGAGGCCACTTTTTCTCTAGATTCTGTTTTGCTCTCTGATTGCGATCGTCTCCACTTGATCCAGAATGCTGCAGCATGATTGTTGATAATAACAAGAAAAAGAGGTCATATTTTTCCACTCTTAGCTTCTCTGAACTGGCTCCCTGTAAAATCACCAATGATACCCTAAATGGTCAGGCACCATTGTATCCTAAAGAGCTCCCAGAATGCATGGCTTGTTGAGTTCCCAAAAGTAAAATGGGAGCTTCTGTTTCTGGAACCATCTCCAAGTTTTAGTCCAGAAGGCAAATTCCCTCTCCACATTTCAGAGTAGACTTAAGACATTCCTCTTTTGATAACACTTAAAGTTAAGGCTAATCCACAGCTGGCTCAGGCTGCCCTCCCAAACACAATTTCATTTAAACAGGTGCCCTGTGACTCATTTTTAAACATATATGCATGATGGCTGAAATTTATGACATTTACTTTTAACAAGTATGCAGCCTTGGCTTTCCAATTTTTAATGGGTTTTTATATTCCCACCTGCCAAAAGTATTTTAGCATCCATATATACAGGCAGATGTGATAGAAGATGAATAAAAAGTAAAATAGTGCTGCCAGCCCTGACTCAATAATTCCCACCGTAAGAAGCAAACTGACATTTGTATAAAGAGAGCATGACATAACATTACTCTTTCTATTGCTTCCAGGTATTCTAATATTGAAATTCTGGTCTTTTTTGCAGAACTTCGTCGTCCTGAGATTTCCATGACCCAGAAAGAAACACAGACAAGCTCTTCCAAAATGTTTTAAAGTAAAGAAAGTCTGGTGTAGTATGTTTGAGGTGTGTGTAAACTGATGATATCTTTCTGTCTTTATTGCTATTAAATTAATTACCATTAGATGACACACTGCACTAATCAAGATACTTTTTATATTAACAGTGATTTGAATAAGACCAACTTTGCACTTCCGGTACAATAATAAATAGATGCTATTGTATTTCTTTGTGTCTGTGATGACCAGTTGTTAGTTACTGAAAATAGTGCATAGTTACAGTTTCATTAACAAGGAAACTCAATTACTTTGTGGGTTACTTACGTCAAAAAGTGATGTATCGCTTTTGAAACAAACTATTGGGGTCCTCTTTAGGACCCTGGGGAGTGAGAGTTTGCCTTATGGTATGTTCAGTGGAAGTCAGAACTTGGAGCTCAGATCATTGTAACCTCAAAGTTTAGTGCTGCCAACACTTACAGACGTACAACAAAACATGTAGCTACTGTTTACGTCAGTAGCAAAGGGGGCTCTGATTTAATTTCTGACTCAGAGCTTAGAAATTCCGACATTCATGTACAATGTGAACGCATCATGAGTCGAATCACACAAACGGGGATGGATTGGTGTCTCTATACAGTCTATGGTGTCTCTATGAATCTGAGGGGGACATAGTCCCCCGTCGCTCGTGCCATCTGCGAGCATGAATAAAAACAATTTGAATTCATCAATCAGGAAATCAGTTGCGAAATAACGGAAAAACACCCTTTTATTGCCCAGCACTAGTGATGACATAGTGTCTAGAGCTGAGACTGCTGTCTGCATTCTGTCTGCCAAGATTTATTTCCTCATTACAATCAGCTGTTTGGATGTTCAATTTAATTTTCACTTTATAACTGTGGTAGATTTAAGGCCATCCATCCTTTTTTTATGAAACATATCTAACTGTTTTTGTTGCCTGAGGCTAAAATGATGCCAAGTGTAACTTTAGCGCCTTTGAATCCAAAATATAGTGACGACAATAGGCATGACATCACAGCTTTAGGTGATGAGAGAGTGTGAACGTGAATATTATGGAGCATTTAAAATGTTTAAAAATGTTTCAGTTAAAGGGCCAAAATGTGCAAAATCATCAGTTTGGTCCTTGAAATAAAAGATTAATTTCAAATCTTCTGATTTATTTGTATTCATGAAATTCAATGAACTCAATGAATCAATGAACAACTAACAACGTAAAAAGAAAAGAACAAAACTATATGCATATAATTTCTCTGAGATTTTTTTTTGTATTTTGCAAAAGTGTAGTTAATTGTTACACATTATTGCACATACAGTTACAAATTATCGCTTTTTGAAACTTTGAATCACTTGAAAATGCTTCTCTAATTTGATATTTTCCAGTCATTTCGTAGCATGTTATCCCGCTGTGGAGTTCAGTAACCTGAGCTGAACCCAACGCTCGTGTTGCCTTGTGTTGCTTCAAATTCGAAATATTTCAGGGCCACTGAGTTCTTGTTGAGCTGCATCTCCTTCTGAAAATAAATACAAGAAAAGGAAGAGAAGGAGGGGGAGGGGGAGAGAAGGTGCAGAACTCTGTGAAACATTTACTGCATATCAGTTGTTTTACAAAATTGTAACTACAATGTGTGCACTATGTACACGGCCTGGACTGGATGGCTAAGACCTGCGTGATTCAGCTGACTTGGATGCTGCTGCTGAAGACGGTTGGGTCTTCGATGTCTTCTTCGATCCCTTCATCCACCTCCTCAGGCTTCTTGTTGTTGATCCTATGATTTGGCCCCCAGCTAGCCTTCAGCAAAACTGTCCCACTGGGGGCCCTCCTGAGTGGATGTTCTACCTAAGAAAATGAGCATCAGCAGAATTATGAAAAATTATGAATTATGAAGGTGTGAGATACTTTTATAGGCAAAATCTGTAACATATCACACTTAACAATGGTTCTGTAGGGTACTCAGATTTTTGTGTCATGAATACCCAACAAAAGCATAAACATATTTTCCAGTGGTTAGCACTGTCGCCTCACAGCAAGAAGGTACCGGGTTTGATTCCCGGCCCGAGGCCTTTCTGTGTGGAGTTTGCATGTTCTCCCCGTGTCTGCGTGGGTTCTTTCCGGATACTCTGGCTTCCTCCCACCTTTCAATTAGGATTAGGTTAATTGGCTAATTTAAATTGACCGTAGGTGTGAATAGTTGTCTGTCTTTGTGTGTCCTGTGATGAACTGGAGACTTATCCAGGGTGTACCCTGCCTTTCACCCTAAGACAGCTGTGATAGGCTCCAGCCCCCCCGCGACCCTATGAGGATAAGTGGTTGACGATGAATGAATGAATGAATGAATTTATAGTTATGTGTAGTTAATGATTGTATACTGCAAAACAGAGATGGTTTTCTTCAGGCACAAGAACAAGAGCTCACAAGCACAACACTCACTTCCCAAAATCCATTATTTTTCCCCTCAAAACAGGTAGGAGTCATTTCTGTCAGTGTGTGGATGCTACTGAGTGAATCAATCAATTATAACACTATAAAAAGTCCCCGATTTTATGTATCCTCACTTATGGTGTCTGTTTGTTGTTTATGGGATTGTAAGTTGCAGAGTTTTTTAAGGTGGGAATGTTGTTATGAAGGTAATAATGAATGTTTCGTGTCACCACGCATCTCATAGATAAAGGTGTGTTACATAGACTTTTATTCTGCTCTGCCTTTACCCATTTACTTTGCTCCTTGTTCTTCTCTGGCCAACATTTCATCTCTGCTTTTACTGCTTTTACCTCCTCCTGCAGGAAGCTCTGTGGGCCTGAAACTCAAGCAAATCCCCTGAGTTCTAGTTAAGCACTGAAGAACTTGCTAAGACTTTGAAAGTGCTCCAGCATGTTCTATATCTGTGTTACGACTCTAGTAAAGCTGTCCTACGGGCTCTGGTGAGGTTGGCTCAGAAATCCTCCAACCTGTACTTTTGAGCCAGTCCTCCAGACTCCCATAGTTAAGTTATGGCATTTTTTATCAATGAAATTGTGTATGGTGTCCTATGTATATTGCAATGATATGACTTAGCTGACAACAGCTTTCTGTTTTCATCATGTGTGATGTGCTTGCTGAGTTTTGTGGGTCTTCATCGACCCCTAAAAATGCATTTGAATGGAAAAAATAAAAATGAATTGGAATACAGGCCTTGAACTTCACATCATTACAAGAGACTGATCAAACTAAATGTATACCCAATGTGAAAGGAATTAATCTTCCGTAAAAGGCAGACAAATATTTTTGCACAATTAGCCGTCTTCTCCTTCGTGCTCTAGTTTTAAATCATCACAATGAGAAACGATAATGGATCTTGACAGATCACTGGATGAGTCTTTTGATTTTGATTCAGACTAACTCACCATGAATATACAGAGAGCTGCAGGACTGTCATCAAAGACATGCTAGCATTGTGAATCATCCATATTGATACAGTATGAGGATGTCATGAGTGTTGCACTTGAAAAGGACACTCTTATCTGCTCTCAACAGATTGCTATGACTATTCTGCTATATGTTACAGCGAGATAAGAAACAGCTCCCACAGTTGTGTTGTGCTTTGGTAAATGATATATCGACATAACTTAGCGTGGTTTTATTCCGCATATTATCCAAACCAGTCTGGTTCTTTAACTATGCTCATCACACTAAGGTCCTGCATAGCAGTGCAGCAGTGGAAATCACTGACTTGCAGTTATAACTGCACAGCCACAAGTCAGAGGTGTGATGTCAGCATAAAATGCCATATGGGATGAGGGAGCAGAATATCTCTCTGGGCTGCAAAAGTAAATGAGAAAAACTAAACTAATTAATGTGGTAAATAAAGTCTCAGGTGACAGCAGCTAATGTGATTTTACTAGGCTAATAAATCTCATGGGCTCTCATGCTACATGCATATTGGTAATAATGACTCAGCGGAATAGATTTACGAATTAGAATGCAAAGCAATATTGACATCTTCTCCTATTTGCTATAAGTGCCTCTATGACTTATATTCATTTCTAGAGATTTGATTATCAGTTTTTCTCCAAAATAGCAAATGACTATAATATGGGGAAGTTTCATTTACAAGTGGTAATGGTCAACCCAAATCAATAATGCAGGCATCAGTGAGCAGATTTATGGCAAGAAAATATAATTTGAATTTCAAGCAATTGTGTATTAACTTGCAGATGATCTAGATTATAAAGAGGACGTGTACCTGCATGGCTTGTGTTTAGTTTAAATAGTTGAATAACTTCAGAGATGGTCATTTTATTTGCATATTTATGCACTGAGCATACTTGAACTGTAATAGTATGCTGCAGTCACACCAAGTGCTGACTAATCATTGAGCTAATGGATGAACTTCTGTAGCTGGCTAGCAAATTACTAACTCATATCTTCTGGAGCTTCTCTCTATTTTCTCTTTACTCTTCTGTTTACTTCCCCCCAGCATGTTGCTCACCTTTGCACATCATTTTGTTAGAGAAAAAGTTATTGAGTTGGGAAAATAACGCTCCCTTAGCCAATGATGGCAAACACATTCGCTCCCATGTGACATATTTGTGCTATGGCCTGAGTGCATAATTTGCTCCTGCAATCTGGTCAGAGCCTTGGATTGTATATGGTTTGCAGGTAAGACAGCCTATCTGCCACCAGATAGTTTTGCATAAAAATGCATTAATCATATTCCAGCTTGCACATAATTTGACCCATATAGCCAGAGCTGCAAACTTTTCAATTTCACATGCAGTGAGATAGAAAAATGAATTTGGACTTTACATGGTCATAGTTCGGAAATATGATGAAAATTTTATCAAACCTCTGATGCAAAACAGTTATGAATTTATTAAGGCTATGAATGTTTTTGCAATGAGGACAATTTCATTTGAGCTGATTGTGTACAGTAAATTGTGGATGTATGTTTTTTTCTCAAATCAGGACTTCTTCAGTGGTGGTTTTATTTGATTTACTTTAGTTTTTCTTTCATAAATCCCAGCCCAGGAAACTTTTGATCGATATATCTGTAATATTATAATAAAAACATAATAACAAATAAATAACCTCAATCTGTGTAGATGTTTGAAAGTCACAAGCAGCATTTCTATGTGCGTCCTTAAAAACATATTCAGTGCTCTGATAATTCACGGTTAAAGCAATTGATGCCACGTTATGAAAAATATTCAGTCTCAATTGCTTCTTCCCAGCACCGAGACTGGATGTCGGTGTGCTTTGTGGCTGTGTGGCTGATACAGAATACTATGTGAAGCTTTGCACTAAGATAACATACAGTATAGACAGCACATACCTGTTATATCTAACTGACTTTTGTCACTGGAATGCTTGGGTTTACTATAGCTAGCCAGAGCTGACAATCTAAAAGGTTTTCTTATTAATGTGGGCCCAGTAACTTTTTTTTTTTCATGGGACTAAAATCCCTGCATACATGGGGTCAGAGTATACCTACTAGAATCAGTGGCGTTATTAGGAAGCCCCTCTAAATCATTCTTAAGCCCCCCCTAAAAAATTTGGAGTTGTTTTATTTAGGCCTATTTTTTTCCAAATAATTGCCAACAAATGCAATATAAAGTTTCCAAAATATGGGTTGAAATTAATAATCATATAACCTTGCATTATTCATAAATCACTACGGTCACACCCACCCTGTGGCCCGATTGTTGAAAAAAAAAAAACTGCTTAAAGTGCGCCCTTTGGAGGCAAAAACGTACTTAAGTTTGGAAAAAACAAGCTTTACTGTTGGCTGGTTAAAACAGGATAAAATGCCTTCTTGGGAGGCAAAATTGCATACTGAAGTGCTCTCCTGGGAGGCAGAAAACGGCCACTTAAGTGCTCTCCTGGGAGGCAAAAAACAGCTGCTTAAGTGCCCTTTCTGGAGGCTATTTTGTAGCCAAATTAGAAGTATTTTCTGGTCAAACAAAGCTTCTTGACACATATCAGTTTTTCTTCCGCTTGTTTGAGTGACATTGTCTCCCATATACTGTATGTCCTTGCAAAAAATTTTGCTCTTCATATCCAATGGAAGCAGGGCAAGTGATGTTCCCTCACAAAGAGACTGTCAGTCATAAAATATTCATAATGTTGTGAGCAGAATTGCACATATGAAATGTTCAGACTGTGAAAATTGGTATGTTATATTTGATTATGCAGTAGACCTATATACATGCAGTTGAATCCCAGTTCTCTGTCAATGGCAACTGCATGCACAGAACTTTTAATTATCATGAATTAACATAAAGGCTCAGAAACTTCATAATCCTCTGGAAGAAAGTGGCAGAAAAAAGTGAAACACATGAACTTCAGCATTATAGAAAACTGAAACGATACTCAGAGCTGCTGGAGAAAAAAAAAATAGCAGTGGTTTAATTTAGTCCCACAGAAGATGATATATGGAAGGAGATCATGAAGCAGTATAATGCCATTACATCCGTTTGATTTAAAACTGTTGCGTAAATGGTGCATTGCAGCCAGTTGAGAGAATGGAAAGGTCTGAGGAGAGGGACGAGGGTGCGCGCTCCAAAACTGCTGCTTCACTGGGGATGAGCCAGTTTCTGGCAGTAATCCAGAGGAGGACAGTGGCATTACGCCCAGCAGCGAGGCTTCACAGCCTCACAGACTGCTGCCAAGGATACACACCTCACTAGGCTGCAGGGTGAATTCATAAACCTCATTCTCATTTTTTCCTTCTTAGTATTTAAGTTTTACACCAAAGACATCATCCAGTTATTAATTTAAATAGAACAGAATAGTTTTTTAATTATCTCCCATTGGGGGAAATTCACCAATCACAGCAGTATAAAAATTACAGTGATAAAGACACAGCAATGGCATCATAGAATAAGTAATAATAACAGAAAAAATATTTCCAATATGTACTAAATGAAAAGGAAGAAAATCTATTTTAATTGCAAATGAAATGTTAAACAATTATTTAAATGTATTTTTACATTTGTTACATGTAAGTGACCTGTAGAATAGACTGTAGAATAATCAAACTAATATATTAATAAAGTAGAAAAGCACTCAGAGAGTGCAACTTTTTATTAAAGTTACCAAGGAGGTTGTGTTTTCACCGGGGCTTGTTTGTATGTTGGTTTGTCGGTTTGCAAAGTAACTCAAAAAGTTATGGATGGTTTTTGATGAAATTTTCAGGATTGGCTGGAAGTGGCCTAACTTAAAACTGAATAATTTTTGGTGGTGATGTTAAATTGGTTCCAATCACCCCCCAAAATTAATCAGTTTTAAGTTGGGCCACTTCTGACCAACCCTGAAAATTTCGTCAAAATCTGTCCATAACTTTTTGATTTATTTTGTAAACCAACAAACAAACCCTGGTGAAAACATAACCTCCTTGGTGGAGGTAACAATCAAATAAAGAAGCAGTGCGAAAAGATTTGAAACCAATGGTAATGATGGTAATGAGTCCAGTTGTGTTAACATCAGCCAGTGATGCTGATGTTATAAACTCTTATTGCTGATAGTAGAAATGACAAATGAAATCTGCAGTAAGATTTTCAATTTTTTTCATATATGGTTTTCTTTATGCTGCTGTTCATAAAATCTATCCATTCCACCTCCAACTAACTGTGTTTAGGGCTGCCCTTTCTTTGTATCGCCACAGAACAGAAGTGTGTGTGTATTGTTGCTGTGGAGGTCATACAAAGCTTATAAAGAGGGATGGTTTGTTTCTTTCCAATTAATGAGACTCCAACAACTGTAAGTCTGAGAAATGCTGATAGGTTACGACTGAACAGCCCTCACATTCACCTCAGCAGCGTTTATCTTCTCCTGAAGAGAAGTGAAGTGGTGTCACTCTTACTTCCACGCACAAACTCTCTAAGGCTCTCGACTATAATTGTCAATAAACAGCACCTTGTGATATGGGCTGAATTCATTTTTCTTGTCGCTTTAAAGCTTTGTCCTCTGGCCTTCCCTTATTTCTCCATCTTACCCGCTCTTGCTTCAGGGGCTTTTGTGCTTTATCTCATGGATTACAAGCTGCTGCTAAATCACAGGACGTTTTCCCTTCATCACCCTATTATAGTTTTAAAGTTTACTGTAAGAAGTAGGCTCCTGAGCAGCTCTAAACTCTGATGAAAGTCCCTCCTGTCGAATTTGACTAGTTTTCAGAAGTGTGTGTGTGTGTGTGTGAGGGGGTCTTATTAAATGGCAGTTTTTAACATTTGACAAATAATGCCTTGCCTAAAAAGAAACACAAAAAGCCTCCAGCATGGAAATAGCTTTTGACATCTTTGTGAGCTGCAACAATTCAATAAGAATGTAATAATGACACAGGGGTGGATGTGTCTTATGTGTGTGGCAGTCATTATTTCTGAAGTTGTTGATGATAAACATCAGAGCTCCAGGGAGGGTGATTATTTCATCACAATTTCACAGAAATCAAAACAGCATTTACAAAACAGCACAATGTTCACTACGATTTGCTATTTTTATGCAAAATATCCTCCCAGATGTGTCAGTATTTATGCAAAATATCCTCCCAGATGTGTCAGTATGTGGCATAGATTTTTCACTCACTGCAAGCTGCCAAAAATGGAGGATTGATTTTTATAAGATCATAGAAGGATAAGACAATTGCCATCCTTGAAGCTACCTCAGTTTACTTTAGTCTCAGCATTTATTTTAGTATTATCTAGTGGGCCACTCAGTATTAATCAACAATTAACCCTTCAATTAACTATGCCAGCAGTTTTATAAAACAGAAACTCCCTTGTTCCAGCATTTTTGCCCATTTTGAGTCATAGTCAGTCAAGACCCTCTGAATATATTGTACTATGTCTCTGAAAACAGTGAATAGCTCAAATGAAAGAAGAGACTCTCTTTTTCATCATAAAAAAGTTTGTTTTTACCTTGTTTACCATTCTTGTTTTATCAGAGGTAGAGTTGAGGACACTTTCACCAAAACTTCCACTTCCCCCTTTGATCTCTGTGGCATATACCATCTCTTTATGCTGCAACTACAAATCCAAGAAACCCCAAAATTACTCACTGGCTGCAGGAGACCGCGATTGGCAACCTGCTGCCAAAAAAACACTTTGACGTATTATTACGTCAATGGTACTCAAGCATCGAATTTTAAATGATGTTGAAATACATCAATGGCACTATCTGAGCCTCAAAACTTTCTGTCTAGTCCTTTTTTTTTGCTCATCCACTTGAAAATTATATCTGGCAATTATTTACATTTTACTGCAAGTTATGAGAGTGTAGTTTTAAATGATGAAAAACACAAAATTTTAGAGTTTCATTTGGGGAAGACATTGTCACATGTCACTGAAATGATTACAGATTGAATGTTATCTGTTGAATGCACCTGAAGGGTGGGAGCTGAAATGTGACTTTTATTGCAAGAAGTGCAAGGGCTAGTTGAACATGGAGGAAAGCCACAACATGGAGGGAAGGGAAGCAGTGAGCTTGCTGATGATGATGAGGCAGATGCTGAAGCATTTTCCTCTGGGACTGAAGCTGTGTACCTTGGACGGAATTATCCAGAGACTGCACAGTTGTGATCGGGGTATTTGCAGCCGAGTGTAGCAGATGAGGCTGAGTGAACAGGAAATCGAGTGAGAGAAAAAAAATGCTCTTTTATGCTGAGGAACCTGAGAAGAACCTGATTTCTTGGCTCTTTTGCAGAGGCACAGAGGGTGGACCAGTGAGACTTATCACCACATATCACTTGATTCGCCAAATCCTGGCGCTGGGAGAGAGGGAGGGCTGCAGGTGAGGAGTGATGCCACGATCTTTGATCTGGTAGGAAATGAGACCTGGCTTGTCTGTATGGGAGCTACTAGAACTAAGTGAGGAGGTGGATGCAGTCTTCAGCAGAATAGTGATGTTTGGGTCGGGACCCTTCAGAAGAGGATCATGATTGAAATCAGACAGCTGATCAGCTACGCTAGCAACTACAAGATGTTGTGCAGACACTTCAGTTTGACATCGAATGACAGTGAAAAACAGCAACAATATTGGACAACAACATGGTGATTGGGTCACGAAGGTTGTGGAAAAAATGGTTTATTGGTTTAACAAAAAGTAAGACACAGTATACGCCACGGAGATCAAAGCAGGAAGTGGAGATGATCGAGATTAGAGAACAAAACAAACTGAATCTGGACAAAAAGTGGTGATTTTGGTGAAAGTGGCCTGTACTCTACCTCTGATAAAACAAGAATGGAACAAATGAAAAACAAATTTATTGATGTTCATGATGAAATAGAGAGTATCTTCTTTCATTTGAGCTATTCAGAGTTTTCAGAGACATGATACAACATATTCTGTGCATCATGAAAGATGACTCAAAAGTGGTCAAAAACGCAGGCATAAGGCACTTTTGTTTTTTTTGTTTTTTTAAAAAGGGCTGGCATTCAGTGAGTTAAAGACGATAGCTTTAAAGCATTGACAGAACTACTCCCACTCGTGGTCTGCAGTCTGCCAGCTGTTGACGACGGGCCTCAGGGTAAGGCTGGAGACAAAGGTAGCTGGGCATTTATTATTGAGTCTTTTAAAAAAAAAAAAAAAAATCTTCAAAATGCTCTTTTTTTAAGAGCTGGCTTTTGATTGCTGTCCTAATGTCTAAATAAACCACTCTGTACATTATTTCTTTTGGATATTAAGCGGCTCTGCATTCAACTGTAAAACATTCAATAATTTTGTGTTACACTATGTATGAAAACATGAATCGTTTCCACACAGTCAGAGCTAAAGTTTCTTGATAAATATATCCATTATTCATGGAGGTTTAAATTAGGGCACAGAAGAAAGCTTTCCCTGTCGTGAAAGCAGTAGGAGTATATTTCCATGTTGCTCTTAACTAACTAGGTGCATTCCCCTAGGTCTTAAAGGAATACTTTGGTGTGATAAGAAAAAGTATAGTGGAGAAACTTGTGCTGCAAAAGTTGGAATGATAAACTTTTTTCCGCAGAGAAATAAAGGATTTTATAAATTAGAGCACCGTGAAGTCGCTACAAGTACATGTACCTTCTGAAACGACTCGCCTGTGGGATAAAGGAGATGGGAGCAAGTTTTTGTTTCCTATACCTCAGACAGAAAGCTTACAATAGCTACACTAACAAGCAGACTTGTTTACCAGCCCTGAGGAAGGCCTTGTCAGAACACAGGAAGGACAGTTTTGGTCCCATAGCCTGCCCTGTGAACGCATGGTCGAATGCAAGGAGCCTGATGTAGCATATCAAATACAGGCAAGACCCAAGGGGGGCTGGAATCAGCGTGCTGCCGCTTTAGGCACCTGTCCAAATGCTTGGCACTCGCTCAGACAGTTTAGAGGTGCTCCTCATACGCAAGGAGAAGATAACCAGTGCCAAGAAACGAGCTGCGGCAGTGAAAAATTCAGACTATATGTGCATCAAGCAGAGGAGAGGGTGCACAGCTTGCATGGTGTGAAACATCCCCATGCATCAGAGGCAAAGCTCTGCAAGTTTCATCAATTACTCTGTGTTTACCAAGGACTACTGCGTTTACCGCTGCTCTCGAGATTCTCCAGAGGAGCTTTTACACTTGTGGTTGAAAGTAAATATCCAAAACTACAAATCATTTGGACATTTAACTAAAATGTCTTAAAAATAAGTAATAAATTAGCCTTGTAACAAGGATTATGTGTATCTAAACCCCCAAAAAGTATAAAACACCACTGTGTACTAGAAAGCATTTCTCCTCATACCTCCAGGATTCATCATTTTTGAGGTCCAAAGCACAAGAACTAACATATTTTCAGAGATGTTTGATGTGTAGGACAACCTTAAACAACCTTAACCTCCTTTTCTTTTCATGCCTTGAGGAAATATGCAATAACATTGTTGAATATTGCAACGGCAATATTACTGAATAATGAACAGTTCAAGTGTACTCAGTTCTTGAGTACCTGAGTACAGAGTACCTGCACTTGTGCCATGTCCTCTTTCCTGCATACAAAATATTGCCAGATGGCTGACATGCTTTTTTTAGGTGCTAGTTCCACTGTGGCATTCACACTTTCATCTGCACTCATCTTTCACACTCACTCTTTCCTCTGTAAACCTTGCATGTATGGCAGTGCTAATCCAATAAACCTCACTTAAATGTATGCAAACTCGGACCAGTCAGATAATAACATCAAGGGCTCTGTCTGACTGGCTATTTGTGGTTTATGTTCATTATGAGAAATTTTAAGGTTTTTTGGAAGAAATGCTGTGAGATATTTTAATAGGAAAACAGTTAAAACTAGACTGGGTTTTTTAACTCACAGAGTGCCACTGATGTATTTTTACGTCATTTAAAGTCTGACGCTTGAGTGCCATTGACGTATTTATAAGTATAAGTTCAAAGTGTTTTTTTGGCAGCGTGGTCTCCCACAACCTGTAAGTAATGTACGGGCTTCTGGGAGATATAGTCAGAGCACAAAGAGATGGTATACGCTATATAGATCAAAGTAAGAAGTGGAGACAATCGAGATTAGAGAGCAAAGCGGACGGATTCTGGCTAAAAATTGGCATTTTTGGTGAAAGTGGCCTCTACTCTACTGACGATAAAACTAGAATTGAACAAAGTAAAAAGAAAGTTGTTTTCTTCTTTGATTTGAGCTATTCAGTGTTTTCAGAGACATAGTACAAAATATTCAGTAGGTCTTGAAATATGACCCAAATGGGCAAAAACAGCGGTACGAGGCACTTTCAAGTTAAAATCAAGCGCTGCTTTCTCAACATTACCCTACCATTAACATCATGATACATGACACAGCAAACCAGCCTGCAAACTGATATCATTTATTACAATATTACTATATTCAATGTCCTATATCAACACAGGATATTCTGCAATGTGTTCCACAAAACGGGGATCTGGAGATGAGAGACCACTGACACGTGGCATCTTTCTAAAAAAATGCACACCCATAAACATTGTAAAGAATTGCCTCCATGGGATCAGATGTAGCTGATCATAAAGAGCCAGTAGGCGGATGAAGAGTCTCCTGTGATGATCTGATGGTCATGGTGTTGATTGCGAGGCATTGAGCATCATGAATTCATCTTATCTCTTGAGTCCAATTTACTTCATCTTTTTCCACATTGCCAACTGTGAGTCAGCCTAATGAATGAATAATGCTACTTTCCAAATGATGTTGGAAATCAGACTCGCAACATGAGTATGTATAAGTAAACAGGAGGATCAATACGACAGAGGAAGTCAGAAATCATATTCAAACCATATTCCAGTGCCCGCTGTGGAAACTAAGCATAGCACCCACATGAGAGATCACTTCACTCCACAGAGCCTGAATAGCAAGCTGCCAACAGGCTGAGAGGTGACTTTGTTAAGCATCCAGGCTGCAGCTTTAAATACATTTTGTAAATTTACATATCTTTCAGAATAGTCTAATTTAACAAAAATAATTGAGTCACAGCTACTACATTCAATCCAAGAGTCAGTTTAATGATATTATCAGCAAGACAAATCACAAATGACTATAAGCTTTATCACTTGACAGAGGAAATGTCTAATTACCAGATATAAATCATATAAAAGCTAAAGCAAGATTAAGTACACCAGTTGAGATTCATTTAATTTTTGTGTATCCTTTTAGCGATAGACACAAAAGGCTCTATTTTCGTGGACCAGACGCAAGACCAGTGGAAGCATGGCGTAGCTGTGCCGGAGGCGGGGTTAGATCACTCTTGGTAATTTGGTAGCCCAGCACAGCCCAGTGGATCTGAGAGAGGAGAGCTGCTCCGCTGTGGGTGTGATCACAGCCGACTTCAACCGTCACCAATGTCGCCAGCTCCCCTCATTCTCTTAAAGGTGCTGGGCACTCCGGTACTGCTGGTCTTGACATGGTGGAGTGCAACCAAAAACTCTCCCAAGAAGAAACTCAGATTTACTCATCTGGGAAATCAAAGCATGCAAAGTCTGTATTTATGGAACTGCAAGCAGACCTCCACAGACGAATGATGTGAAGTTGGTGTGGCAAGAAATCACAAATGTCGATAACCCCTGCCCATTGCAAGAAGCAGTTCAATGATGTAAGAAGAAGGGCCAAAAATAAAGTTTGCGCTCTCCACCGACACCAGCAAGTAATGGGTTAATAGCCAATGCATCAGAACATGCTTTATTGAAAGAAGATAATTAAAAAAATATTCTATACATTGATTTCTACAATGACTCAGAGAGTTTTATTGACCACTGTTCTCATATTTATGAATAAAATACTTCTGACATCCACCACACTGGCATCTGTCTGTCTGCGCACCCGATCAGATCCACCAAAATCACATCAGACCAGCTGCGCTCCCCTACGTCGGCACTTAGTCCTTGTCTGAGCAGGCATAAGAACAAGTCGACTTTCTGGCACTGTGCCAGGCACATCTCTGCCGACACTCCTTCTTCTTCGCCAACACGCCCATCTTGGCGCAGGCCAGATCTACCAAATTGCCAAACACTTTCAACAGGCTTAGCACTGGCACAAAAATCAGGATATATTGGCCTTACACAACGCCTGACTTGCATCTATGAAAATAGAGCCTAACTTGACTAAATCAATAACAAAATTTAAAATATGGTTCCCCTCATTCTGCCTCATACACATGTTTGTTTATAGGCTGTACCATAGGGAGTAAAGGATGCAGACTTGGGGTGAGCATGGTGATGAGGTGAGGGCATCTGAAAGAACACTGTTCACTTTCACCCGTTGAGGTCTCGCCGTTAAAAAATCCAGCGGCCAGCTTATGAGGCCAAGGTCAACGTGGAAGTATTGTCATCTTTCTGCAAGAATATGAGGCTCGATATTATTCAAAGCAGTTGCGAAATCAGTAAAAACAAGACAGGCTGGAGTTTTTGCCCCCTTTAAATAAGATAGTATGATAATTAATTTAAGGAGTGTACTTAAGGCATCTTCAATGCCTCTACCTGTCCAGTAGACAAATTGAGGTGGGTCTAAAAGTCCACAGACTGGTCTCAATAGATCATCTTTTACAATCCTTTGAAAAGTTTTCAGAACTAAGGAGGTGAGTGGCACAGGCCTGTAATTATTGAATGTTTTGAGGGGTTTTCCCATTGGATGAGGTATAATAGTTGACTCTTTGCCATATATTGTACTCACTGTTCAGCACAGGGGGGACACTATGCAGTTGCTCTTCTTTGCAAACACTTCTTGTCCTCTTCCTTGTGGACATGAATACTATGTTATACTCCCCATCTGTACAAGAATAGAGTAACACACACACACACACACACACAAACCTGTCTGAATGACACCTGGGATGCTTGCTTACATGTAGCCAGAGGAACATAATTACAACTTTAGCTGTGAGTCATTGTTGTGCTTTGAGGTGCATGGCAGGAGTGGGTACTCAGCAAATGACAACCTGATTGAAGGAGCTAATTTACTGAGCAATCCAATATGTCTGAAATTAGGCCAGTAAGGGACTCATAATGGCACCTTTGCCTTATTGCCTGATCATAGCTAGCAACCTTATCATTACCTACTATACAGTCTTCAAAGTACAGTATTCATGAGCCTTATCAGTTAGTTCTTGATTAGTTCCTTCCACAGCAACAATTTAGTGTGCAGTATGTGTAAGTGTGATTGTAAGGTATATGCAACTAAAACTACACTCTTTGAGTGTCATTGATGTGTTTGTACGTCATTTAAAATCAAACGCTTCAGTGCCATAGATGTATATATACATCAAAGCGATTTTTATGGCAGCTACCACCTTGTCATGTATGCAACACACATAAGTTGTGTAACCCAAGTTATTTAACAAATCTAAACCATGATATTGCCCCCCCGCGACCCTATGAGGATAAGTGGTAGAAAATGGATGGATCGATGGACATACTATCATTCAGTCCCCACAATTAGAGCACCAACTTGACCATGTGTTGGGGCCACTAACTAGACGAGCCTGACTGCTGTATCAGGTTCAGTTCAGTTGGTAATGCATATTTTTCCCCACACCAAATTAAGCCATTTCCAAGAGATGCAATTAATGACATTTTATTCCTAAATTAATCAGACTTTAAACAAATAAAGTAATTTGCAGTCTCTGTCTATCAGATGTAACAGCGGCAGATTTGCTTAAATATTACACAACAGAGTTGCGATTAAAATATACATACACTTATGCTTACAGTTAGATGTTTTATCTTGTTTGAACTAATACGCAATTAATTGAAAAATAGCCTGGAGTGCAGTCACTACAACTCGGCACCTGTAGCAGCCAGCTCATTAGCATTGTCTGTATTTCTTTCTGATTGACCATCCCATTGCACCTGCCTTTAATCAAGCATACGTTAAGACTCTGATTGTGATTAGCATCTGAAAGTTTGCCAATTAAATGGTTCTAGATTACAAAGAAAAGGCAAGATTAGTGGAAGAAATTGAATATTGCTTTATAGAGTTTGCACTTTGAGGATGATTAAGTTTGGAGAAGAAGGAGTCACCACTGTACCGAAGCACAACACGTTGTTGTGTATACCGTACATAGTGTGTTTGCCACAGGTGTCTAATGAAGGTAATTAAGACTGAGGTTATTTAGCCACACCAGCAGATCCGTAGCCTCTGAGGATGTGATGTTCATTCTGCATTAGAACAAGAGTGAGGCTGCTGCCAGGAATCAAAATTCTTCTATAAATCCAACCTGGTATACTGCCAAAAAGACTGCTTAATGTGTCAGTGTCATGTTTGCTCCACCAAGTCATAAATATTACAGGCATGTATGATGGTGCAGTAACAGCAGGAGACAACAAAATCATTGACTTATGTTTAAGAAAAGCATCAAGGTCGGACTTAAGTAAAATATGTAACCTAAGTAAAATATGTATGAAAACGGTGTAACATAAGTATGAAAACATATGATAAACAAATCACTGCTCAAACACCGGTCACCCCAACCATTGCCTGACTGTCGTAAGGGGCAATCAGGTTCTAATATTTTTAAATTAATTGCCTGCAATTGCTGACTGTGTCCATATCAGCCTTAATTTTGACAGCAATTTTTGGTTTAGTCTTAGTTATAGTCTTTGACAAAAATGTTATTTAATTTTAGTCATATTTTATCTGGATTTTATTTAGTTTTAGTTGACGAAATATCGTTAGATTTTTGTGCAATAGGCATATATGCAATGGGCATGCATATAAGCTGTTGTGTATAACACCTCATACTGCAAATACATTCCTGTTCACATGGAATGCAGTCTGCTGTGTTAAATCAGTTTATTTTCATACCAACATGTTCCTTTCCCCTTAAGATAAGAGTACTTCTGGCCGATTAGGGATCAAGACAGATAATTACAGCAAGCACAACCTATCCCGAAATGTCTTGATTGATTCTGAGCCCAGGTGCATGAGTGCGGGTAATGATTATCTCAACAGCCTTAACGTCAGGCCATCTTCTTCACACTAGACACACTCCAATCACTGGGCTTTCACTCTCAAGGAGGGATGGGATGGTCTTCTAGATCAGGGCTAAGAGTGTAAAAAAAAAAAGGAGACAGCGAGCTCTAAGAGCAAAGGTTCCTGGATGACTAAGCTGTGACGAAAGTTAGCGTTCCACATTAGAAGCCAACAGGGGGCTGCAGAGAAACCCTCTGCTGGCTGTGAAGTGCTCTCTGTAGAGAAGGAGCAAGGGTAGATCTCAACTCCAGGGTGCTGATGTGTCAGGAGGCCCACTGGTTTTCAGTTCTGAATATGAGAAATGTGGGACCTGAACTCTAATTGGTATGCAGGTGTTGCAAGAGCTGAAGATTACAAGGAGTGGGAGGGATACAGAGGGGAAAACATGGCTCAATCATACCCAGCACATGCAGACAGACAGCAACAGGGAGCCTGACAGACTGCAAGGATAATCAACGAGGAAGGAGAAAATCAACGAGGAGGTGAGAAATGCATTTGCTTCCCTATTGAATGGCTCTAATAACCAGGTTTGAATGGGCGGCCACTTACATTTGTAGTAGCACTAACTGCGGTTGTTTGATGTGGGGTTTTTGCAAACTATTTAATACAACAGGTAAAGCAGTATCACCTGTTCTGTTTGTTAAATGTGTCTCTGGAATCATCACCAATACACCAAGCAATGATTCATATTGTAGCCTGTATTGTTCTGCCACAGCATGCATTTTGGAAAATTATCCAACTCACTTGCTTTCTTTGAATGAGAAGTTTTAATCCACTGTCATGTGGGTGCAAGACCAGCTGTTTATTTATGCTACACTAGCTAATCACTTCCAGGCTCTGTCTTCATACTTACAGCAGAATCAATTGTGTATTTGCAGAATCAAACCCAGGTTTGGGTTCGACTATGCTACCAATGAAGATGGACACAATTAGATGTGGTTTCACTGAAGCAAAGGTGCATCTGTGTTGGTTAAAAGGAAATCCATAATTGAATGACTCTATAAACGTACAAAGAGGAAAGAAAGATACAGCCTTGAGGGAAATGGCAGAAAGAAGCTCCTGGGGATGTCTGAGATCAGTTGGCAGCTGATCTAAACACACAAATAAGCAAATAAGGCCTAGTGCACACTGGAGGATCTTAACAGATGTAAAAAAAAAAAAAGAGGGGCGCCCCAGACAGATTAAGGTAAACCTTTATTCATCCCATCACCGGGAAGTGTTACAGTAGTACAGCATGGATAGTGCAAACAACATAAGAAGGGGCATACTGTAATATATATATATATATATATATATATATACACACACCAGAGATAAGAACTGAAGATAAATGGCTAAGAATAAGCAGTGCTGGTTCTACAGTCTGACCACTACAGGAAGAAAAGATCTGTGACATCTCTCTGTAAGACACCAGCCTGTCCCTGAATGAGAGGGTGGGACATGTTGTCCATCAGAGGACAGCTTGGCTGTCATTCTCCTGTCCACCACCACCTCCACAGGGTCCAGAGGGCAACCCAGCACAGAACTGGCTTTCCTCATCAGTCTGTTCAGTCTCTTCTATCAGCGAGGAATACAGGGATAGGCACATGAAGAGTTTAGGGAAAACAGGACATGAGGGTAAGCAAACAGCAGGATATTTGGCATTATGATCCATTGCTGTTCCTTTCACACACACGTGCCTCAAAGATCGTTGGGAGAGGCGAATAGGACCTCATATTTACAAAAATTATGCTCTCGAGTGGTGCCAACATAACACAAGTTGGGATTTTGCTTTGATATCCTGATTTTCTCCATGTTTTATAAGAATTACATGTAAGTGCCATTCTCCTATGGTCTTCTTTTGGTAGTTGTCATTTAAAGTTTGATTACAGAAAGCAGCATAATAAGAGTGTAACCCAAATTACTTGGAATGACCATGTTACTGACCGTACTAAAATGTGATGTGGCAAATAAACACCATAAAACTAAATGTGCTGCTGCTTTTCAAGCACTGAGCAGATGGCCTCTCTCATGTGTGTCTGGAAAGGGAAAGTAGTGGGAGGAAATATGTGCAATTACGCACACAATGCACCATATTTCCTTTTTCACTTTTAAATACTTTGCAACTGTTGGTTACTGGTTGTAGGCAGGCTATGCAAATTACAGGGGCTGCTTCCTAGTTTGAGTATTTTTTACTTTGTACATACAGTAGCACAGTGCAGTATCCACATGTCAACTCGGGCTGTTCCAGTTTGGACAGAAATCAAGGGATGGATCAAACGGAGGGGCTGAACGATGCACCTGGCCCATCGGTCTATGCAGACACAGATGTGCCCCAAATACCTAATGCAAACCATCCTAGCATCACATTATCCAGAGAAACTGTCCACTGCTTCAGGTTTCTGTCAACATTTTTTCCTCTGCCATTTTCACTCTCACACACTGACAAAGCTAAAACTCACACACTTAACTGACATTCTGTCTCACACACACACACACACTATGACCACATGTCACACCCAAGCAGGCTCCACCTGCCATCAGAAGCTTAGAGCTACTCTTAAGGTGCACCAGGATGTGATCTCTGGCTGAAAAGTGCAAGCAGGCCTGGCTGAACCCGACCAGCCTTATGAACCCCTTTGCTGATTTCAAGATGGCCTCCTGATGAGTGGGGTCTTCCAGGCAAAAGAGGGCACTGTCACACAGCCTGTGAGTAATTTTGGAGCCTCTGGGAGATGTCGTCGGGACATAAAGAGGGTACAAGCCACAGAGATCAAATCAGGAAGTGGAGATGATCAAGATTAGATTCTGGACAAAAAGTGGTGATTGTGGTGAAATTGGCCTCCACTCTAACTCTGATAAAACAAGAATGGAACAATGTACAAACAAACAGTTTTTTTCATGATGAAATAGAGAGTCTCTTCTTTCATTTGAGCTATTCAGTGTTTTCAGAATCATAGTACAAAAATATTCTGTGGGTCTTGAAATATGACTCAAAACAAGACAGTTTAGTTTTATAAAACGGCTGGTACTCAATGAATTAAGTTAGACAAGAAAATAGAAAAACTTAAAAAAAATATATCATTTTGCTTATTGTGGTAGGCCTTATACAGTGCTGACTGTAGAGACCACTGATTCCAGTGAACTCATTAGTATGTTTAAGAACCAGTCTGAGATTAGCAGTGGCATGGAGTATTATCCTGCTGGAAGTAGGAATACGGAAGTGCTACCTGATATACCCAGGCTGCCTTGACCATGACCACATGCATCAAATGCATTGAGCTGCTGCCGTGTGATTGGCTGATTAGAACAGGTGTACCCAGTCCTGTAACTCGGGTCCCTTTGGGCTCCAAGAGTGGTACAAGCAACTGCATGGCTTGCCATGTCCACAAGCCTCGTCCCTGGGTGTACCTTATGAAGTAGTCCATGGAATTATTGTTTTCTGAAGAGTTTTATCATCAACTTTCAGCACATTAGAGCAATTCAAATGAGAAATGCAACATGCACTCAAAATTTGATAATTTTTTTTCCATGAATGAATAATGATTTTTTTTTTTTTTTTTTTGCAAATGCATGTTTGATCATTTCTTCTTGTACATGGACTTGATTTGGAAAGTCAAAAGTGGGCAGTGACCTCCATTATCCACTTGAATCGTTTTATTGAATCCATTAGGCCACATTTGCAGGACATTGCTTCATTTCTCCTCCACTACACTTCTCCTTGTGAAGTGTTTATTTAATAGATATTTGATAAAAGGAAATGTCTCCTTCACTGCCAGTGGACATAGTGGCATAGTGGCACACAGGCAGGGAATGATAGCATATCATCTCCGGCATTGGAGATGGGTCACTTGTTTTATAGCAGAACAAGTAATATATATAGACACACACACATGCCCTCATCAGTCAGGTGGTTGTGATCTGCTTGACTGAGTCAATCTACTCTCAGACTGCACAAATCAGAGTAGAGCTGATAACACTGTCTGATGCTCCCATATAGGGCACAAAATATGCCTCCATGGAAAATCCTACAAGAAATATAAAAACATACACAAGAATACATTGTTACATAGCAGTGAGTTGAATAGAATACATGGCATTTGTAGATCAGATGAATTTTATAATTACCGGTGTTGACATGGTGGAAAGCTTAAAGGTTAGAAGGTTTGAGGAAGCCTGGACATAAAATGCAAAGAAGATTAAATAATAAAAAAAACATTTGGGAAAAAAACATGCAGTCTAAAGGTCCCTTAAAGGTCACTGTTATTTCTCATCTTAGAAGGGTTTAGGGAATCCAATTTCTGTTTTTGAACGCTTCTTTAAAGATGCATAAATTCATATTTAAAGAGCAAAACACATATTTACCCCATACCTGGCTTAGTATCACCTTACAAATTGATATTTTCTTGTAAGCCAGTCAGAGGAGATTGGGCTATTTTGGGAGGGGTTCCCGAAAAGACAGGCACCAAAATATCACATTGACTGTGTGAATACAAGTGTATTCAGGTAATAATTAAATAATTAATTAAGTTAAAAAGAAATAGTTTGGAGTGTTTGCAAGGTATGAAATATCTGCACATGAAAATTAGCATGATATGTTACCTTTAATTTGCAGTGTTTTATTTTAGTCACTAGATGAATGCATCCAATATTTTCTGCTCATTTTTTGGGCTCTCACAGGTCCAGAGGGAAAACTTCCCCTGCTAAATGCACCACTATGGTCCAGCTAGTTTCTTTGTCCTACAGTTTGTTTATTGGGCTTTT
Source organism: Synanceia verrucosa (assembly GCA_029721515.1). Taxonomy (NCBI): domain Eukaryota; kingdom Metazoa; phylum Chordata; class Actinopteri; order Perciformes; family Synanceiidae; genus Synanceia; species Synanceia verrucosa. The sequence continues at coordinate 6,185,123 of CM056560.1, read as the reverse complement.
TTTTGCTCAAAACTGCTGTCTGCCAAAGGCAAACAAACAAAAGTGTGCAGGTCAATGTATTTATGTATCAGGCATTTCAGACTAGTTACTTCATTCAGTAATAAGATGAATGGGTGACAGGGTCTTTGGTGTACAGTATAACATCCACGGTTGTTTATGCCTTACAGGTTTATGCAGCAGTTTCCTACTTGCTTCCCTGTAACCCCACAGTAAAGTATTGCAGCCAGAGGGTGATTCGGATGATGACAGTTAGCAACAATTTTATTTATTATCTGACCGCCTTCCTCACATCCACCCTGCTACCCACCTGCAGCGGTACACATGCCGCATTTTCACCCTTAACCAATTCCAAAGATTTGTCAGCCATGTGCAGCCAAGTAAGGTCTAATCTGCTGTATCTGACAGCTGACAACAGTGACTAAGTGCCCAAACATTTGGTATTGACTGTTTCCCCAGGGTTGCCGTCACTGATGGACTGGAAAAGGTAACAATGTTGTCCTCTGGGGGAAAGCAACCCCTCACCCACCCCTGTGCCTTTGGTCACACAGCGTGACTGGTGTGTCAGGCGTTTGCACAAAGTGGGTGCCATGTCAGTCGCCCACTTGCTCTTTTCAGTTTGCTTAATTAGCAAAGCGGTGTAATTCCTGAAGGGGAATTCCACTTATTTTGTGTTTGTGTGTGAGTCAAACAGAATTGTGGAAGCCAATTTAGAGAAAGTAAGGTCAGGGCAGAAGACAGAAGCACAAATGTCGTTGTTATATTCTGCAGCATGAAGGAGTGGTTAAATACTTGAAACATTTTTTTCACACATTCATCAGAACACATCTGTCTGCAATGACCTGAAATAATGATTTGACTCAGAAGTGTTTCTGCTTTGCCTGCTAGGTGGCAGTGCAGCACGAGTGATGGGTGTTTGTGTGTGTGTGTTTTCAGATGAGAGGACACTGCTCTCCCTGGCCAGTACAAACCAGATTAGGAGGATAATCCCGTTTTAACAGGCTTTATTATCTTTTATTTAGTGGTATCTGTCTCCACTGAGTTAAAAATTATGCACGTTGCCCATGAAATCGTTGAATAGAAACTGGTCATTAGATTAGAGCATCTTAAAATCTCATTGCTTTTGCTAACTTGCAGAAACTGAATGTGCCCTTTTCTATGGGAACACCTATAATAAATTTATGTGTGTAAAAGAAGCAGGGCCATATTTGTCCAATTGATTTAATTACTATAATCCAATTCTTTCTGGTGCTCTTTGAGGTTGGAGTGTGATGGGATGTTTTGATGGTGCTGATTGCAATGTAATTGAGAACAAATTGATTTTCCTCACCTTGTGTTGCACTGTATTGATTGATCATTATTTTTTGCAGGTTAATCAAAGTGGGCAGTGACCGGGAGTAACCTCACACTGGTGATCCTTATATTAACTGAGACCTCCATCTGAAAAGGAAAACTCCATCTGACGCCATGATGCTGCTAAAGCTTTAACAGTCTGAGAGATGCATAAAATACAAGGCAAAACAGATTGAAGTGTCTCATTCTTCATCTTTGCCTTAATTTCAAAGAGTGGTTGTTTCACAGAGGTGTGACACAACATTGCATCATTTTTACAAGGGTTTGCAACCTGCTTACAAATGCAAAGTAAATTGCTGCTGTCCCTCGCAACTAAATATGCACTCCACATTATCCTGTCGTTGCATCCAATCTTCTTGACAAGTGGCTCAAATATGACCACCCAATTCACTACAGCGGGAGATAAATCAGCACCCTTCTCCATGTGTCGTCAAACCGGGGGGCTCCCTCCATCTTGATGCCGGCGTTCATGGTCAGTTATGACTGTTTATGGTCCCCAACTCGCGTCTGCTACATGCTGTAGTTTGGCCTGTGGAGGACTTTATCGACAAGCACACCAATAGCTCAGGCTGTCGCAGGCCGTCATCTGTTACCACTTCATCCATCTCCTCTATGGAGCCCCTTAGGTAACCTGTGGATAAATCGCATGTGGGGGCCTTGCGAATGTCTCCAAGGACAAAATTAGATCGGTATGTACCTGTCAGCCTCATGAAATATGTAATGGATCAATCCTTACTTGCACTGGGCTAAGCCAGGGGCTTACCTTGCCCTAAAACCTTGAGGACAACTGTGCTAAACAGCACACCAGTCAATGACATGAACTTCCGACTGACTTTGTGTGCTTTTAGGATGACATGTCACATGTACATTTTCTAATCAACTGAGATGTGTCATTACTGACTGTACACTAGCTGCAGCTAGACAACAAATGCAAATACCTGCATGTTAATTCAGTCTCACGGGTAGACTAGCTTAGCCATTTGAATATAGCAGCAGGCAACTGTGGACAGAAGAGAGCTGCTGGCGCACATCCCAGGTGTACATAGCCGCTGGCAGTCTCTGCTAGAAACGAGAGGTGTTTGTTTACTTTAAACCGCTCCATACTGAGACCTCAACCATTCACTGCAGTATGATTCGATGTGCTGGTGTGCACACCGTGATCAGCAAACAGCACGGTGAGGTGCACTCCTTTTGATGCCTGTTTCCTCACGTTTCCCTCCCTCTGTTTCTCTGCTGAGAGCTGCAGAGCTCAGGAGGAGCAAAAGGAGGAGGCACACATTCATAGTTGAAGCCAATACATCTGCGCATCCATCCACATGTCAGGGAAGTCATTACCGTTGCAAACCTGTGGGACAGCCAGCCTTTGGGGAAGACAACCCACTTTCTATCCCCCATGCTTCCGGAGGAGCATCAGTTGGGATTTGGTGGAGGCCTGTGAACTCGAAAGCACCACCTCAGCAGAGACCACGGCTGGCTCTCTTCCTGAGGACAGGAATTTAATGAGATGGGTTACTTCGCCCACGCATGACTGCCATTAGCACTGAGCACAGAAAGTGCCACATAGACCGTGGATTATTGAGTCCATTCTGTGATGAGGAAAGATGGAGAATCCTTAGTGCATGTATGGAATTAATGGAACATCACAATGATGTGGGCTGCTTCCAGAGAGATGGAACCTCTGCACCAGATATGTTTTACATAATTTCTATACGACAATATAGTTCAGAGATACTTAACAACAGCTTTCTATTATCGAAAATGTATGTGATCATACAAGATACTGCCATATAAATATTGGTCACAATAATAGAAAATGAAAGATACTCACTCCATACTATAACAATTAGAACTACATAAAACAAAAGAACCCAAATAAAAGAACAGAGAGAAATGTATAGATGCAACACCTGTTGAGCTGGCCACCTTTCTTTCTTTCTTCCTTTCTTTCTTAACCTCCGGTAGATTGCATGTATTGGTCAGATGTAGAAATTTATTTCCATGATGTTTGTGTACGAGTGGAAAATAACAGTTTCACACTTTCATTTGTGTGTCTCTTTCTGGGTGTTATTTTCCATGACAAGGTCCTCACTAGTCCATGGAGCAACTGAAAGTCCATGATCAGGCATAACATGACCACTTGCCCAATATTGTGTTGCTCCTCCCTGAAGATGTGACAAAATGTTAATTTGTGTTATTTACTTCAGCTCTCAGTGTTCATAATGTTAAGCCTGATCAGTCTAAATTATGTGATAAAAACAAAATTTCAACAAAATTGAGTGAAAAAGCAAGGTTTTCTTTGAGGTTAGGGAAACTATAGTGTTGCAAGGAAAACAGAAACATGGAGTGGATCCAGATGGAGAGAGATGACGAGTTCAACAGCTGGCTATAAGGTACGATTAAGCAGTTGGTCCCGTAGACACATAAAAGGTAACGAGAAGAAGAAAGGATCAGGAAGGAGAATATTTGTAGAGAGTGGCTGATGAGGGATGAGATGCAGCTGAGGTAGTGGGAAGGAAAGGCAGAGGAGCAGAGCAGATGAGGGAAGTGGGAACAGGTGTGTAGATGAGTGAGGGCATCTGGTGGAAGGAAAGGGCACCAGGGGAATGGAGGATGGAATAGACCATTTAAACACAGAGACATGGTGTTATTAATAGTCTTTGAGGAAGTAGAGGAAATGTGGCTGAAGAGAAATAACTGATGATTGATGAATCTGCTCTTTTGTGTTTCATAAAACAAAAGATTCAAACTTAAGCTGACCCAAATTTAATTGCATTTTGTTCTGGGGTGAACGATTCACAGCAATTGTTTTCTAACCATTTTGAAAATGCTTTTGTAATAGAATTGCAGCACGCAGACAGTCAGGGGGAATTGCTTTCCCTAGAAATGGTTTTGATTCCCTGAAATGTGTCCCCAACCAGGAATGAAGTGGCAAATTGATGTTCTTGTTCTTGACAAAAACAAGCCATTAATGGAACTACTCACTCCTGAGACACTGACAGTTGCAGCAAAGGGCAATGACTTATTATTCTCTTTTGGATGATACTAACAGATGGATATAGAAGTGAGTGTGCGTTTATTCTTAGAGTCCAACATAATGTGTGGTCAATAAGCATGAAAAAGTAGAAGAATGACAGCAGTTCTATAATATTTGTGACCTGCGAGAAATGTTTTTATGACAGCAATAACAGGTATTTGTGAAACATCTTGATGGTAAAAGCTAATGCATTGATTTTTTTGTTGCCACTCCTTTGAGGCACAATGCTGGTTTCATCTCAGAATAAAACCTCTTGCGGCTTTCTTAGAGTTTACAATCATCCTCTTCTCATTCATAAATAATAACTCAGCAAAAATATTTCTTGGAAGACATACTGTATGCTCGAAAAACATCACAGAATGATTTCCTCTTGCTCCGTAGCGCCCCGTGTTATAACGTCAGCGCTGGAGGTGCAATGCTGTTGATGCGATCGAATGGAAATCTGTGAAAAGCCAGTGGGCTTACGTTTCCGCCGGTTCGCTGCACAAGCCATGGCCTCACTATGTCTAAATGCGTGCAACAGGGACTTGCTCTTGCTGACATGTAAACTAGATCTAAAGCCATTAAGAGAGATTTGACCTTAGGAAAGCTAAATGTCACTAGGGAATGTTAAGTGCTCCAGGCGCTGCAGAGGTCACTATGGGCGATACGGCAGAATGAAGTTATCTGTAAAGCTCTGAAGCTCTTTACTGTGTGTTGCTGAATTCACAAGGAAAGCTGCATTTATGTAAGCTCGTCTTGAACTTAAAAATTTGTACTTTCCTTGACATCGATTTCCATCCAGTTACATTAAAACATCTGTTTTTTATAATCTTTACCACATAAAGAACAACAATAATATACAGCCTCAAATTAACTTGCATAACTTCTTAAACTTGAAAGAATCCATGCTTTAGTTTAAAGACTTGGTGATTTTATTTTAGATATTTTGTCAGAAGTAGGCCATACTACCACTGTCTACATGCTAGCTGGATAGTCAACCAATGGGCTGGTTCAATCACTGCATGTCTTGTCTGTTTGTTTTTTTTTTATCTTTATATATACATCACCATTATTAACATATGGAGTACATTTTAACTCACTGAGTGCCAGCCGTTTTAAAAAAACGTTCCAATTCCAGTGTTTTTGCCCATTTTGAGTCATATTTCAAGACCCACAGAATATTTTGTGCTATGACTCTGAAAACACTGAATAGATCAAATGAAAGAAGAAACTCTCTATTTCATCATGAAAAAAAAGTTTGTTTTTACCTTGCTACCTTACCTCCATTCTTGTTTTATCAGAGGTAGAGGCCACTCCCACCAAAATCACCACTTTTTGTCCACATTTCATACGTTTTGCTCTCTAATTGCGATCATCTCCACTTCCTGCTTTGATCTCTGTGGTGTATACAGTCTCTTTATGTCCTGACTACAAATTCCAGAAGCCCCAACATTACTCATAGGCTGTGTGAGAGCGCCCTCTTGTTCCGGGTGCCAAAAAAACACTTTGACATATATATGTTTATGGCACTCAAGTGTTGGATTTTAAATGAAGCATAGATGCCAATGGTACTCAAAGAGTTTAAGATGACTCAAACAAGTCAAACAAGGAACACTGCCTTTACCAAGTAGGTCTACAGATAAGGTTCCTCTGAAACAGCTCTTCAGTTGTCCTCTGTAAGAGGATCTGCTACTTGAAGTGAGGAGTTACTTGATTGGAGGGTTCAAAAGTATGTGCGACTGTAAAATGGACACTGATGGTCAACTCCACTCAGCTCCTCTCACCTGCACTTCACCAGAAGGTGGAGGAGGATGAATCGGTGGTTATTCTTAGCATCAGGCCATTAGTATGACTCTTTGGCTGCAGATAAAGCTGAGTTCCACTCCAAAAACAAATAATAAAACAACCAGCAGATGCATGATTGTAATTACAGTTAGCTTGATACAGATGACAAGTTGCATTATTTCTCATTTCTCATATTGTTGTTGTGAAGTCATTTATGATATTAAAGAAGCTGCTCTGTTTGGAACTGCTGGGGAGCATCTTTCAGCACATGGTCTATGAATAATAATGTTGGAGGTACATTCAAGCAGTGAATATCTGGTTAAGAGGCAATGTTTGAAGTCATTCCAAAAACACAACAGGGAGCTGGAACACATGGCTCCTTAGACAAAGAGAGGCGACGATAATATATCTTCTGCTTTGTAAGCTGTTCACATCTGTAGTTATTTCTTTATCCTGGTTGGATGAACTTGAAACAGATCTAAAGTCAACACAAATTCACCCGTATATTCCTCTGGGAGACGGGAGGAGAAAAGTGGAGGAGCAGCATGTCTGCATTAACATTGCAAATGTCTCTGTGTGGATTTGCTTATGATCGGCATGCACATCTCGCTCTATATTCAGAATGCCTTCTTAAATAAATAAACAAACGTGTAAGGCTTAAGCGCCTGCAAGATGCTCATGAATAATTGATTCAGTCACTTTTTAAAATGCAGATAGCCATGACCTTTGACCTTGACATTGTCTTGAAGACCAAGGGAAACAGTAATTTACTTTACCCTTGTGCTCCTGGCTTATGATGCAATATGATTTACTACAGTACAGTACAGGAGTTGACTTAAGGTACAGAGTGCTTAAATAACAAGGTTATGACATATACAGATGCTCTAACCTGTTACTGAGGCTATTCTTCACAAAATGCCTCAAATGACTTGAAGCAACAACAAAAAACCTGGCTTGATGCCGTCCTGCATGGCTACCAAACACTGCATATTTCACTTGAGGTCTCCGCCAACCTGCACTGTATCGATTCTTTCAATATTCATCAAAACTGTGCATTTAACCAGAAGTGTGGTACACATGCCAAGCACGTCTTCAAAGATGATCAACCAGCATATCCCAGTGTTCATTATGTTACACATATAGAGGAAGAATGGAATAGTTCATGTGCACTTAAGCTTTACATTTTACTTATGTTTTACATAAGAAAACATTTGTTTGAGCTAAAATATTTTTTTAAACTGTAATGGATTTTTATCTCTGTATGTGAGTGTGTGTGTGTCCTTTGTATGTCAAGTAATGTTTACCTGATGTTCTGCTGCAATTTTGACTTACTTTTGCCATGTTCAATATTAATAAACTTTGGAAGGAAGGGTGTTCTGAGGCAGCCAGACCGTGGCTCATTGGCCACTGTTCATATTAACTGCTGGATGCTTAATATACTGACATTACAACCAAACTCTTTTTCACTTCTATGGAGTCAATAAACTCAGTGTTTTAACTAGTGATCTCCACCACTGTGGAACATACTTCACCAAACTGGTCACATCTGCAGTAGTTTCTCTGCTTTTTCTCTACACGATCATGTCCAGAGATCCCATGTGCAGCCAACATGTTGATGCTAACCAAAGGGAGGCCGATGTTCCCCGTGAGCCGGTGCTGCACTATGAGTTAAGAGGACATGTTACAGACTGGTGCCTCCATCCATCGTTATGGGAAATGTGAGATCTCTTCCTAACAAGATGGATGAGCTAGCAGCACTGACCGGGCACCAGATAAGATGATCTTATCTTAATAAGATAAATAAAAAAAGAAATAAAATAATAAAAAATAGAAATAACAAAAAAAAAAAAACCTATCACAACACTGCCAAAGAATCAAGTACCACCCCCAGGACAGAACCAGCATTACTGATGATTTTATTGTTTCTGGTGGTGTTGACTGTCCTCAGCAAAGACAATGGCACTGGCTTCCACAGACTGATAGAACATCCTCAGCATGATAATGCAGATGTTGAATGACCGGAGCCTCCACAGGAAGTAGAAGTAAAAGGAGAAGTAGAAGTAGAGGTAGGAAGTAGGCTCTGGCCCTTCTTCTTCTTCTGGTCTCTGTGTTCTTGGCCCAGTCCAGTTTATTGTCTAGGTGCACTCCCAGGTATTTGTGATGCTCTGTGAAGTCCTCCACCAGCTCCTCTTGTTGATGCTAAGTACTCCTTTCCAGAGACTTCATCAGATGGCCAGTCAGTGCCACTGGTCTGTAGTCGTTGGAGACACTGGAATGTGCACAGGGACCCTCTGCAATCTCAGATTCAAGTTAAAGATGTACTGGAGGACACCATGCAGCTGAGCAGCACATGTTTTGAAACCCCTTGGGCTGATGCCATCTGCAGCCACAGCGATGTTGCTGTGCAGACCGTCCATTGGATATTTCTTGAAAAATCTGATCCACCTGCACAAACCACAACTTAATCAGACTGCTAAAAACAACAACAAAAACATTCATTCTCACATTAAGCCTTAAATACATTTCAGCACTGAGGCAGAGATGCAAAATACCAACCTCTGTAACCCCCAATTCACAATCTCTATATAGATGGTGAGGGAAGAAGAAAAAAAAACACTATTACCTTCCCCTCCCTCGCATCTCCTTTTGTGTTTGCTAGTATTCTTTTCATTGCTTATGCATGAAACCCGAATAAAAGGAATATTTCGGGGGTTTTCTATGACAGTAGTTAGTGCTATTATGGAACATGCTGAGTTGGAGCAAAACAACATTGAATAATTGATCACCACTAAAAGATAGAGGCATGGCTATGCATTATTCAAATTGATACTTATTACTGTCTCTACTTTCCTACGGTAAATAAAACAGGAGAGAGGGGGTCGAGACGCTTGTCTATTTGTTGTTCAGCAATTTTAGGCTGGAGGCTAAGGATTTAGTTTTCTTATGTTGTCCCCTGCAATGACAGAGTTGGATTCAATGTCCATGAGAGCAAAATGGATGGGCTGTACCAGAGGCCGGACATCTGCTACTATTTAAGAAATATGTCCAGGAAATGGGTCGGAAATGAATACTACAGGAAATGACAAGGGTGTAAATAAAACAAGGACATAAGAAGAAGAGTACACAGCCATGTTGTGGATTCAAGGCTTTAACAAAAGGATTAAACCTATGCGTCTCTGTTGTCAGGAGCCTAAATATCACTGTCAAACCATTTCATATCTATGAACAGGCTTTTTTGTAATGATTAGCCTAATCTCTCTTTAATTCCTCCTATTCCTTTTGTACTATTCTATTTGGTTTAGTTAATACACCCAAGACAATGTTGTACAAATATTTTTGTTGTAAATTTTTTTTAGCACTGACCGATATTTCGTATTTGAACTTCGAGGTCATGGATAAAACAAATAGTCTAAGCACAAGTGCAAATCTTTAGAGTAAATTGAGGTGTTAGAGTTTTGACAGCAGGGCAGATCTCCGAGCAGCTCATGGGCTGTTTATGGTTGAATGGCTGCATCTATTACCTCCATCCATCCAGTGCTTTTCAACAATGCATTTTAGGAAACATGGAAAACTGGCAGAAACCAGACTGCTACATGTCTACATTGTGTATGTGTGCATCTGCTATGGTCAATATACAGCAGGCATTCAAATCCAGCTGCTTCTAGTTGACTGGCAGTACAGAGGGAAAAGAGAGGTCAGTGGTTTGACTTTAGATTTGTCACTGTCTGATATTCATCCTCAGATGTCATAACAGTGTGAAGGCTGCAATTTGTTTTGCCAGCAACTTATTCAAGTCCCACAAGATGTTTTTTTTGTCCCTGGAAGGAAGGCAGATGAACAGCAGCAAAAGCCAGACCCATGCCTCAAACAGTTGACAATTTAATCACCAGGACCCAGACACATAATGATACATTTCCATCTGGCAATGCCTTAATGCTAGCAATATCAGCTAATAACCCCTGACCACACGCTCTCCTAGAATTCACCTTGTAACATTTTTTTTTATTTACAGGGGCAAATATATTTTCACATATTGTAATCTGGGTTAATTTAACGAAAAATCAATATAATGATAAAACAAATCTGTTAATAGTGACTCAGTCATTTTTCTGTGGCTGTTGCAGCCCTTTAATGAGCCCATCCAGTTGTTTAATTCGACTTGAATTGGCTTCCACAAGCAGCTAGCTTGACAGCTGTGGATTCTAACAAGCCATTGGAAATAATAGGTTTCAGGGCGCAATGGTGTGCTTGCCATGTTCTGTGTGAAAAGCCCAGTCTGAGACATTCACACATTCTCTCAATAAATACCAGATTTTCAATCATAAAGCTAGTGTTAGGTCATGCTGAAGACACATTAGTGATGCTTGGAACATGTTTTCCATGTATGTTATATTGTTTGTGAACATTTTTTTTAGTTTTCATGACTATGTCAAACCCAATCATGATGTTTTCCTGAACTCTAAGTGGATTTGTTGCCTCAACCTAACCAAGTGGTTTTGTCCAATACTGTCTTAAAATGTATAAAAATGTTTGATGCAGTGCAGTGTTAAATGACTGTTTCACACATAAAGCCCATATGTCATCGAACAAACTGTCCTTTAACTCTTTGAGTGCCACTGACATGTTTCAATGTCAAAGTGGGTTTTTTTTTGGCAGCGGGTTGCCGATCGTGGTCTCCCGCAGCCTGTGAGTAATTTCCGGGCTTCTGGGAAATGTAGTCGGAGCATGGTTGGAGTGGAGACGATCGTAATTAGAGAGCAAAACGGATGGAATGTGGACAAAAAATGGTGATTTTGGTGAAAGTGGCCTCTACTCTACCTCTGATAAAACAAGAATGGAACAAGGTAAGGTCAAGGATAGAGTTAAAGGAACTCCTTTCTTGGAGTTCAGTTTTCATTCTTTTCAGGAGTGAAAACTAAACTCTTGTGGGAGTTTGAACACTAATCCCATGTAAAGTTAAAATAGTTCTCCCCTTGAGTTAAGTTTTTACATGAACTCTTTCTTAGTGTTAATTGTTAACACTAACTGGAGTTTATCTTTCAAAACACTTCAAAGGTATTATGTTAGAATTATGACAAAAAGCATCATATTAATTTTTACAAATGCATTTTATTTAACACATCCATACAGTGTGTTCAAAACTAGATCCTGCATGTATACTGACAAAACAGGTTACACATATGCCTTCAGTAACAGTGTAAACATGTAACAGCAAACATTCCCATTTGAAACTTTTGAGCATTGTTCAAAAAATGCAAAGAATTTCTTTAAACATGTCATATACATGTACATAAAAGCATGAACCAACGTCATGTGGATTCCATTAGGACAACATTTAAATAATGCAACTCAACGCACTCAATGCACAACATAAAAACATGAATCACACCCACCGGACATTTGAGCATCAAAACATTTGAAATGACTTCATCTCTCTCTTTCTAGAATCAGCATCTTTCTTGGGATCTTTTCACTCACTTGGAAAGCATGGAAATGGTCATGGAAACAGTTTTCACGCTTGATCAAAACAAAAACAACTTTACCATCATGTAAACTGATCAAGGTTATTTTGCTGAACACTGGCACATTTTCATTAGTGCCTGTGCAAACAAAGAACACGATATTCAACTCCATAACACTTAACCCAGTTTGTGAGGTTGACAGTGGCTTGAGAATCAATGTGAAGATATGCAGATGTATCTTCTGTATATTCTAGTATTTCAATTAAACACATTTTAACTCTACCAGACTCAACTGCCTTTAAAGTCCACTGGTACTCAGAGTTAACTGTACTCTTTATGTGCTTTATTAACAGTGGAATTATTTACTTGTCTGTTAATGTTACCATTATGTGTATGGCACAGACAGGATATTAATGGTTTCTACTTGGACTCCCTCTTTCTTAGATCACATTTCAGTCATTTGCAGCAGACAGCTCAGAACAATTTTAAAAGCTGCTTTTCACAGTTCACTGCATCAAGTAACGTAGAGCCCATATACAGCTCCACGTAAGTGAAGAGGCTTCCCTACCATCAGCAATCCTTGGATCAACCCACTACGGGGATAGAGTGGGAGAGCATGGATATAGAGGCAACATTTTTTATAGGATTAACATTCATTAGAGTCCTCAGCTCTTCAGTAGGCTATCTGCATTTTAAACACGTTCTTGCCAAAATTATAGTTGCCCCTGGTTTTAATATGGGATTTATTTTCAATATTCTCCCCAATAGTTCAGGATTAGTCCCAGAAAACCATGCGTTTGCCTCTCACCAATTATCTTCTCATTATACCTAGTTTCCATGACCTCTGCAAATGAACCAGATTAATCAGCTTCGCTCAGGTCAGTGCTACCGGGTGGCTGAGCTTATATTATAGTAATGTCAACTTTCCTTGGCTGAGGACGAACTCTCTGAGCTAAAACAGTGCCAATTCCTACATGGCTTTAATTATTGTTTTGCCTTAGATTGTAAAAATCTATCACATGCCCTTCATGAATAAAAGTTATTTTTTGGTTTTTGTTCCGATTTAAAAAGGAACATAGAGCTGTGCTTTGAAAGTTGTGTTTGAGGTTACTGGCCTCAGGTTAACTGTGCTTTTCAGACACTTTGATGTCCATGTTGCTCTCTTAAGTCAGTATTAAGGTTTGAGGTGCACCATGAACAATTTGTGTTACTTTTGAACATTGTGTTCTGACATTACAGAACTTGATAATGCATGTCCACTGAAACTGTCATTTCCACGTATCCCATCCACTGAATATGTAAACAACAGTGCAATGCATTCTGGTAGCACCGCACCTCTTTTGCATAAAGAGCACTCAAATTAAGACCATCGATTGTGATTTGCTGCCTCTGGAAACTCCAGACAAATATTTAAACTGTTGTATATTTAAAAACGAAGGCAGCACAGTTTATTTTTCTCCTCAAATGTTGTCAGGAGGGGTGGGACGAGATCAAATTGTGACAATATTTCTCATTTAAGTGAAAAGATGTCTCGTGAGTACAGGGCAGAAAGAAACCTTTGAGGTATCCAAGCTTTTATTTGTGATCTATGGGTGGCAGTAATGAGCCTTTGTTACATCTGTTCTACCAGAAACTGACAAGAAGAAGGTGAAGGAAACAGCAACAGCAGCACTTTGGTAAAATTATACCGATATTGTCTGATTCTAACTTCCTGGATCAATACTTCAAATACAATATGATCTGAAGATGCAAACTAAACATTTCTGTAATATTGGTGAGCTGCAAGCATATTTTTAATAAAATGATGCGTTTGGTGCTCCATGGAAAACATGGCTCCTAATGAGCAATGGCCGTTGAGGTGACAGAGCAGGGACTGTCCACAAAGTGCAACACCAGAACCAAAAACCAAAAGGGTTCCTATTATATATGCTGTAACATCACTAGATTCACATCACAGCTCATAGCTTCATAAAATTCAGATCAGACACATCTTACATCATGCTACTGATACTACAACATTAATTTTGACATAATATATTTTTTTATGAATTATTTAAGAGGCAGAGTTAAAGAAACTCTGTTTAATAAAAGAGTTATATGTTTTGTCATTTTAGTTTTCTGAAAAGTAATTTCAAAATATCGTTGTCTCGTCCTCATGAACCCAATATCGTGTATTGTCTCATGAGCCGGGTATATTGTCACACCCCTAGTTGTCAGTCAACTATTTTTGCAATATAAGAGAACGCTTCCGAATGAGTAAAAGTACTCGTCCAATTAGAAGGGGGTTTTCTTTGTCAGAAGTCTTGTAGGGTATTCGCCACTACTATCCCTCCAATGCTTGAAAAATATCCAGGAAACTTTCCATTTTGTATTGAACACCTGTTGATCATTTATCAGGTTGCACGGCAATCGAGAATCCAATGCTGAGATTAGGTTACCAAAAAAAAAAAAAACAGTAATCAGATTATATTCTTTAGAGGTAACAATAAAATGAAGATATGTTAATTATAGTGTCTGTAACTTGTTTAAAAACAGAGATACCTTTTTTGGACACTTAATTTTTTTATACTTTAACAGCTAACATTATACAGTATACTCAAAGAGTGTTCTTTGTAATTGATACTTAGATATTAGCTTCATTTAATAGCCTATAAAGTACTGATAGCTGATGGTTGTTTGCCTGGTAGACTTCCTGTAGCTCTATGACCCATCGCAGTCTGCACGCTCTGATTCAGTTCAAACATTTCCTGTCAATGTTATATTTATTACAACTCCTCTATGTTTGTGTCTTTCAAAAGTCCCCTGTGGAGGATCTCTTGTGCCAATCAACCAGAGAGACAGACAACTTGAAACATGTTCGGTACTTTTATGAGGAGAAAAGGCTGATGACCTTCACGGCTTGTGGGGAAAGCCAAGCTGGTAAAGACCATCAAAGTAGAAAAGCATGACTGCCTGTGTGTACGTGTGGAGAGTTTCTGCTAAAGTCTGCGCTAAAATGGCTCCTGATTGTGTTTTACTACTGCGATGTGTCACTAGCTCATTGTCAAAATATCAATTCTGACCTGTCACTCAAGAGGAGATCATGCCTCGTCCTCTGGTATAGCCCAATGTCAACATCTGTGTTTCATTTTGTGCAAAGGACATGAAATTTTGATGACAGAATTCAAACATTAATCTACAGACTGCCAACCAAAAATAAATATGAAAAGTCTGCTTCCAGATTTTCTTATTTATTGTGAGTGAAAATAGATATTTGAGTCACTGCCTGCAGCTATATTCTAATTGAACAGAAGCTCACTGGTTTTATTAAAAAAGCTCTCATAAAGTGCATCTCTCCAGCTGATAAGTTCACTCTTAACTTACAGCCATTCACCAAATTCATAAATCACCAGCATCTTGTTTTTGTCTGTTTAGAGGGTTAACAGTTAAGATTTAAAGGCCGATTGTCACATAAAGTCAAAATATAGAAATTAATAATTAAGACTTTCAAATTAAACAATGCATTTGACTTTTTAAATCAACCCACCTTATCAGTCTGTGTAGGATGATCAGGGGAGCTTCATCAGTGCCATCAAAGGATGAATTTATTTCCAGCAACAAAAGACTTCAACAAGCCTTTATGTGCTATATCCGAAACGAAAGTACAAAATTAAATCTTGCTAAAGCGCATGCAGAGGTTTGAAGGGAAGCTGAAGGGAATTTAGATCAATTAAAGTGTACAATTATGTAATATCAGCCACATGTGAAGTGTGTCCTCCTCCTTTGAATACTTTTGTCTGTTCATGATGAAGAGTGTATCAGCACTTGGTCTAAATATTGTTTCAGAGTCTGTTCCACACTGCCAAGACAAGTGTCTGTAGGAAACACAAGTGCACATAGACACAATGGGAGTGTATTGCCTGGAGTGGGAGGACTGTGTCAGTAATGACATAAAACAGCCAAAACACTACACGGTGCGGCCTGAGCGATAAAACCTCTTCAAAATGCCAGATTGCTCACTGTGCCCACACTAATCCCCATTCTAATCACTCAATATTAACTGACAGAGAGAGCCAGAGTGAGGGACTATGTGTCTCTGTAATCATGTAAAAAGTGTTAAGAGTGCTTTGAGAATGTGTCAAGTTTTCCCTTATATTGTAGCTGTAACTTCCCAGTCCTGAGTCCTCCAGCCAAGTTTTTTTTAGCACTCAGTTGAGTTGTATTTTAGCGGTATGAAAAATCTCATTTACAGGGCACCTTCTGTTGGCTCGCAGTACTGAGGCAGCATATGGTGCTAAACCGGATACCGTGTCAAAGCAGTAACTTCTCAAAACACATCCACAGACATATTTTAATTTAAAAAAATTACAAGGTGATAAAGTCGTTTATAACAATAATTCAAATGGAAGATAATATTTTAAGTATTAATTGCATTCAAGAAGCCAAATTGGGTGTCTGCTACATTAATCTGTGTAACATGAAATTCATATTCCTATATTATAATTGGCTGGAAATCCATCCATCTATTTTCTACCGCTGATCCTCACAGGGTCGTGGAGGGGCTGGAGCCTATCCCAGCTGTCTTAGGGTGAAAGAAAGGTCGCCACCTCATCACAGGACACATAGAGACAGACAACCACTCACACTCACATTCACACCTACGGTCAATTTAAATTAGCCAATTAACCTAATCCCCATGCATGTTTTTGGATGGTGGGAGGAAGCCGGAGTACCAGGAGAGAACCCATGCAGACACGAGGAGAACATGCAAACTCCACATAGAAAGGCCCGGGGCCGGGAATCGAACCAAGTACCTTATTGGCTGCAAATACTTTCCATAATTTTTTTATGTTCACCCAACAAATGTGACACTAGTTAATATCTGTGGTTGTGAAAATGTTTTGCTTCATTTAAGTCTTAAATATACAGAGATAGCTCCCTTAGTGGGGCATATACTGTATATTAGATCCATAAAAAAACTAAATGACAGCATCAGTCGTACACAACGTGTTCATGAACCCCCTCGTGGCCATGGGAATCATGTCCATCATAAGTTAAAAAGGACGAAGTATGGGGTTGTCATGGCAACAGAGGAAGGAAGTCATGGTGGATGGATGAGTCAACAGAACTTCCAGCTGAGCCTACTGTCATTCCCAGGTTGTCAAATACCAATGTCTCTTCACGGCCCTCACCATCTAATACCGACACACTAAGGTCAGGCATTCACCTTGAGTGCTGAAAGGTAGACATTAATCTTGAATGGTTTAGGTTAAGTATTGACCTTGAAGGGTTAGGCTTAGGGCAGGTCATCAGGCATGACCTGCCCATGTTAATCAAGTTATTTTGTCTAGCTGATGGGGTGCTAAATTAGAAAAAAATTCAAATGACAATATCAGGATAGCAATTCATCAGTATAGTGTTTTTTTATTGAATGCAGTGGGGCTAGTTGTGCTTCAAGCTTTTCGGTTGTTTTGTCTTTTATTCATCGAAAAGGACAAAAAGTAGTAAATTTGCTTTCATCTGTGAAGGTAATTTTAAGGTTGCATGAGCCCAGGTGTTCATGACATTGACTGCAAAAGAAAAGGGTCAGTTAGAAATACACAAGGCAATGTAAAAGTTATTTTTCATGTGTCATCTATAAAGTCAGAAGACAATGTCATTGATCACCAGCCACCACGGTGGAACGGGTTGTGATGGTGTGCAGTACAACGGGTAGCAGAAGGTGCTGGTAGAGTTAGAGTTCACATCC
The DNA here is from genome assembly GCA_029721515.1 of Synanceia verrucosa. Classification (NCBI taxonomy): domain Eukaryota; kingdom Metazoa; phylum Chordata; class Actinopteri; order Perciformes; family Synanceiidae; genus Synanceia; species Synanceia verrucosa. The sequence goes on along the minus strand of CM056560.1, from coordinate 6,167,782 downwards.
CACTGGTGTCGCTCAAGTTAAAAATGGATACTCTCCAAGAAGCTCTGTTTGGTATCATGGAACTGCATCATATGAAAAAAGCTGCAGACAAGGTGGCATTTGAAACCCAACACAAAGACAAAGTGCCTTGTGTGTTACCCCCGACCCGCAACCGCAGGTCTCAGCTCAGTAAGCTGACTGACAGCGCTGCACAATGAAGCAGGGTTTTCATTACAATGTTGCAGCTTCTCATCCAAAAATCTTCTCCAATGCCACTTGTGTGTGTCCTTGATACTCAAAGCAAAACTGAAATGCCATCAGTCATGTCGAAGTGTTGTGATCAGTCTGCCATTGTTGCTGTTTGGACTTTAGTTTCAGAGCTGACACAAATATTGTGCCATAATTTTACACATCATAGCTAGAGATTAGTTACCGTGCATTAATTTTCGTAGCGGTTTATGAATGATAATTACTTGGCGTATCAGGCTCAGAAAGGCATGCAAATGAGCAGAGTTCATTAGAGGCATTAGAAATACATTAAGCAATTTCAGGATTCTGCTTGGCTATGCCAATGACACAGACACACTATTCTGATGCACTATCCTGCTGCCTATTTTCAAACTGGTCAGAATAAGGACCCAAATTACCACTTGATTGCAGTAAAATAGTTAATGGGTGTATAATGAGCTTTGTGGGGGGAAAAAAACAACTGTAAACCAAAAAATCTGATCAGATCAGTGGAGGTGGAAGTGACGAGCCAAATCTCCAGGAGCAGAGTGAAGAATGATAGATATACTGTACATATATATATAAAATAATGTACCTTATGATAGAGCAAATTCAGTGTGCAACATGGGACAAAATTAAGTTATATACAGTTAATGAAAAATAAATGACACTAGTGATGACGAATGACAAATTCCACTCCATATAGTTGTGCATGTTGTGCAAAGGAAACCAGAAGTCACTGTTGACCTATTTTAAGTTACGTACATAAGTCAATTTACATAAGTACAACAAAAATTATTTTTCAAACAAACCATGATTTTTTTTTACCTAAAACTTGCTTAAAACTAAGCTCTTTCATATGAAAACAGAAGTTTATTTTGAAAAGATGCGTAAAACTGATGCCACCTCAAGCGTCATAGTTTGAAATGTGGGACCACTGACTAATCTACCATATTTGACATATTGTAGGCTACATGTCAGCTCACTATCCTGGCTTACTGGTGCATTTGAATAAATCAGAAATATTAGTATTTTTTAGTAACATCTTTGCATATCCTACAAGTTAAAGGATAAAATGCAAGACCTAAAGAAGTTAAAAACATACTGTACACATGGCTCTTGCATTTTTCAAGTCTTTATCGCAACTGCTGTATTTACCTTTTGTTTCATGTAAAACAGGACTAAAACTAAAATCTATTCTTTGAATTAATTATTTATTAGATTAATTGTCATTTCATTGTTTGTTAATCGTAAAATAACAATGAACTAAGTTTAATTAACTATCATGGTACCATTTATAAATATGTTTAATATGAAGTGTGACTGGAATCACAGCTTGCTTAAGCCGGCTAACCTGCTCACCAGCTAATGATACAGAATTCTATTAAAACTTTGTTTGAGCTGGATTTTAGGTCTCACTTTTTTCTTTCAGTATACCTGTGAAAATAAATGGTGTATGGAGTGTAGTGAAATAAATAAATAAAACCTAAATCTGTTTTTCAGATTCTGTTAAACAGCTGCGATTTGAGATTGCATCACAAAACATCTAGAGGCACAGAAGCATCATCTGGGGATTAACTAAAATCACACCTGCCAACAAAACCTGACACAGATAATTTATTGCTATATGAGGAGAAACAAAGCAGTTTGCTGTATGTAGACTCTGCAAAGCAGCTCCTTTGGGCATTAAGTCATATAGTATAAGTCAATATGTTTAAAAATCCAGCAGGGATTTCCACCCGGAGCTGTTTACAAGGTTGCTCAGATGTAGGCTATGGAAAGAAAAGACTGAGCTATAATTGCCTGAGACGGAAACCTGTCAGGGTAGAGTTAGACTTTGATTGGATTGGTGTGACAAAAGCAACAGCAACCATATTTTTTAACCTTTATTTGCCCAGGTGAGTCACACAGAGAGCAGTGCTTTCTTTCACAGAAATACTCAGTCTTATGCCCGGCAGCTTCCTTGTCTGATTTGTTGGCCACTGAGCAGCTTCACTGGAGTGCTGGTGAGGAAGAGGCCTTGCTCAAGGGCACCTCACCTCAGCGGAAATGAGAAATGTGCAAGCGCTGATCTTTCACTGTCCTGACCCAGATTTATCCTGCAGGTTCTAGAAATAAAGGGGTGACTTCTAGTTATAAAATGTAGCTGTTTTATATCATAACTTAGCAACCGTAACGGGCCATTGAAGGTGGTGTAATTTTAGCCTTTCCGAACCCCAAAATTCAGAAGGTAAGTATAAGAAAACGAATAAACAGTGTGTTGTTTGAAGAAGTTTTCATCTAAAGTCATCTTATATTGTCTGGAGCCCTTGTATGACTCCACTAAGTTGCAGTAAATACTGTGAATTCAAACAAAAATACTCAGGTTTATGCAACAGAACCAGCTAGGTTTAGGGGGGAAAAACATTGTTGATTTGGATTAATTAGAACGTCTGTAAAGTGAAACTTAATGTTTTGAACACGAACAAACAACACATTTATGTCTGTGGACTTGTCGATTAAAGGAATGACTTCCAGGAAAAAAATAACTACTCCTTTGAATTCGTTTCAGTGAATAAAGTAGGTATGGTGGTGTGCATGTGTATGGCATTTCCCCTGGGTGGAGAAACAACTGTAGCACTGATCAGAGCTTTCACTTTAAACATAGTCATTTTAACCTAAACTGTGTTCTCTTAAACCTTACATTTCAGAATAATAATAGAACTGACACCAAGCAAAAGGAAATTACAGGACAAAATATATAATAATGAAATAAAAAAAACTCAATCACCGATAGATATTCCTCAAGATGCAGGGATTTTTTAATTTTACGAAATGTTCCTTTTTTGAAATAGTTTTTAACTATTTTTTTGTGTGCCATATGTGTATGAAATATTTTGCCATGGTAATTAAAATATTATACTCAAATGTGTTTTCTTGTCCTCCAGTTGGAGACCAAACTTCATAGTTTCACATTTTTGTTTGCGTTAACCAAGTGTTTAACTCTTTGAGTGCCATGACTGTATATCTATGTCTTTCCTTTAGACGTACGTCTTTCCTATCTTTACGTCTTTCCGTCTAGGATTTGTAGTCGGGACATAAAGAGACGGTATACACCACAGAGATCGAAGCAGGAAGTGGAGACGAATCTGGACAAAAAGTGGAGTTTTTGGTGAAAGTGGCCTCTACTCTACCTCTGATAAAACAAGAATGGAACAAGGTAAAAACAAACATTTTTTTTCATGATGAAACAGAGAGTTTCTTCTTTCATTTGAGCTATACTGTGTTTTCAGAGTCATAGTACAAAACATTCTGTGCATCACGCACAGCTGGCACTAGGCACTTTCGGTTTTATAAAAGGGCTGGCACTCAAAGAGTTAATGAACACATATGTAAATGTGCCAGATTGTAGCCACAGGCTATTTTCCATCTGTAGTTCTTGGGCAGGTTGATGGTACAATACACCAAAGGATAATAATCCCAATACACAATAAGGAGTACATAATAAAAGAAAACAGTAGACACATGTAGCGTGTCATAATTTGATCCAGTCTCTGAACCATGAAGAATGAAGACTGTCTTATTTAAAACCAACTTGTCCTCGTCCATGATATTGACACACATTGGGCAAACTAGCTAATCTTCTGTGCATCCCTGATCCCAACTCATCTTAATTTATTGATTCCCAATCATAAACACAACATCACACATGAAATGAGTGATTATGACACTATAGTTTCCCTGGATGAGTGCACTATAGGCATGTGCACTCAAGCAGAGCTTTGGCTGCTGTCCAGACTCCGTAACAATATACAGTCCATTGTGGATTGATACGGAATGAATTATGGGCTTTATGAACTGACTGTGGCCAGCATGTTTGTTGGATTTTCCAAACTGACTGCATCAGTGGAAATTAATTGTGTGATATCACAAAGCGAAACACAAAACAAACTCACTCCACTGGTTTCCAGCTATGCTACGGATACCTAGATGAATAACTGATGAGTATTATAAACCAACTTGCCATTGAAACATTTGAATGTGAATCATATATTATAGTGCCGCAGCTACGAATTGTCTTTAAACATTCTCATCACTGAAAATTCAGTCACATAATCACATAAATTTGGGAGTTGGGAGATGCAGTTCACAACTAGCAGGAGTGATTCAACTTTCCCCATCGTACAAATGGAGTCTTCCCTTGTGTCACTCTGTGACAGAATCATCTCATTTAGCCAGAGTTATTGCTCTCATTAGAGGAGGACACTCACTTCCCTTGTTTATCTGCCCAACTGCTGACCGCAGGTTAATGAATAATAATAAATAATAACACACTAATGATTATGCTTGCAGAGCTTAGCATGACAGCTACTCGGTCAAAGAGGAACATAACACCCAAGGGCGGTAGAAACGGGGGAACTGCGAAGGCATTATCCTCCTTTATCTTCAGGATCATCAAGGGTCCTTGAGCCAATTGGATTATTCTGCAGACGTTATACACGATTGATTGGTAGCCTGTTGAGTGAGTACAGCCTTGTGGATGTGTGTGTATGACAAGACAATTACCTTTCAGATTGCTTCGAAACTGAGCTGTGTTTTTGAGGATTGTTGTGAATGCATTGAGGCATTCTCTCTCGCTTTCAAGGCCGCACCGATGAACTGTGAAATGTAAAAGATATATCAGAACAGGTGTGTGCATAAAGCCGTGCGCACACATTTCTATAAATCCTTTGACAAAAAACAGACAGCAGACGTGTGTTGGAAGGCTGTAAAACAGACAATGTAGAGTCAAGTCATTTGTAGAGCTCAATATCACAAATCTAATTTGCCTCAGGGGGTGTCACAGTGGCCCTGGAGACTTGTCCAGGGTGTCCCCTGCCTCTCGCCCTAAGACAGCTGGGACAGGTAGAGGTCACTTTCACCAAAATCACCACTTCTTGTTTCGCTCTCTAACTGTGATTGTCTCCACTTCCTGCTTTGAGCTCTGTGGCGTATACTGTCTCTCTATGTCCTGACTACAAATCTCAGAATACCCAATATTACATACATACATGACATACAGACATACATATACATCTTTGGCACTCAAAGAGTTAAAGTGCACCCCTCTCTTTGACAAAGGAAAAACTCTTTGCCCCCAAAAAGTAATTTAACATGCTAAAATGGAACAAACCTCATGGTGAGATACAGAGGATCCCTCTTCCAGCACTCTATATGATGAGTTGATACATGTAATGTTAAATCTCATGACTTCCAGGTGATCACAGGAAATGCATCATCTCCTGCCCACACAAAAAACATGAGTTCATTGAACATATTGCCAGCAGAATTGAAAAGGATGAAATGAACTGCAAAAAAAAATAACATCTGTCCTGGCAGCCAAAGCCACCACTGATTTTGCTTTTTCACAAGGAAGAATCCCTACTGCACACACACACACACACACACACACACACACGCACACACACACACACACACACGCACATACCATTCACTTTATCAATGCCAATGCCAAGCGCCTGGCTGTCTGTCCATATTAGCGTCTCGGCCTGTCTGTGCTGTGGCTAATTTTCCAAAAATTGCTACACCCACTGTTTCCAGCAGACAAAGACATACTTTGAGGACAATTACCCAGCTCTGACAATGACTTACTGTGCCCCCCCCCCCAAAAAAAAAGAAAATACATTTTGACAGTTATTCTTTAAGCAGGTGAAACAAATGTTACCCAGAAAAGAGTCTGAAGGCCATAATATAGTCAAAGCAAGATATCATACTCATTTCATTTAATAATAAGTTACAGCTTATAATTTGTGGATTAGAGACTCAAATCTAACACTGAGCCCCAAAACAGTGATTGCTCAATCATAACATAGAAACCGTAATGAGCCATGGCAGGCCTGTCATGCATTTAAAGATTTTTGGAGGGTGGTGTAATTTAAGCCATTCCAAACCCAAAAATACAGAAGGTAGTTTGAAGAAGTGTTCATCCAAAGTCATCACATATTGTATGACTCCACTATGGTCGCAGCACTCTGCATTTTATTATCTTCCTGTTGCTAGTTACCCCTGGTGACCAGATTCTTGTTTACTCTCTAATCACGATCGTCTCCACTTCCTGCTTTGATCTTCATGGTGTACAGTATATTGTCTCTTTATGCTCCAACAACAAATCTCAGAAGCCCCAAAATTAATCACAGGCTGTGGGACAATGAGTTTGGTGACCCGCTGTCGAAAAAACTCTTCGTTTAAGCAATGGATTTTGAATGACGTTGAAATATGTCAGTGGCACTCAAAGAGTTAATGGTCGCTGTCCTGGATTAAATTAAATCAAGTAAAGTGAAAAGCAGTAAATGTTGCAAATTCAAATAAAAATACTTTTTGCAACAAAACCATTTAGGTTTAGGGAAAAAAAAACATTTTCATTAATTTGTATGCCTGCAAAGTGAAAGTGAAACTTAACATTGTGAACACAAAAATAAACAGCACATTGGTGTCTCTGTGCTGTGCTCTGTCTCTCTTTAAGTCAATTTGATATGTTTACGCTCCAGCATCTTCAGCTTAAGTTACCTAAGATAGCGCTTGAGGGTGTTTTGACACGTGTTATTTCTGCTGTCTGGCTGTTCTTCTTTTTATTGGACTTGATGGACCACAGATACAATCACAGTAGGCTGCAGTTTTAAACGACTTTAGATTGATTGATTGATCTCTGCACTCACATGCCACGTGCCCTCACATGCCCAGTGATTTACATTGCATTGATCACATTGTAGATTGCATTGTAGATTAGAAGCTGATTGATTATAGGATTGATTCCTCAATTGTTCCCGATCAGCAGATGGATTTATCAGTACTTTAGCTTTTAAGTTCTTGCCAGTTTGCTTTCACAGCACACAACATTACAACACACAACACACAGCACACAACTCATTAAACCCCATTACAATTTATACATCAATTACTTACTTGTTTGAAGAAAACATTGTTTTTCTTGCATGTCTCCACGGCAAACAGACATGAAAGTATTTCTTTAAAGTGAGTCAGTCAGAAACATTAAACGATCAGAGCATGAGACAGCTTTTACAACCAACTCATGGAGTAGACATCACATTAATGAGCTAATAGCCACAGCTAATGAATAGCCGTTTCATTACAGACAGCTAAACTGAAGGACACCAGCTAGAACACAGTGGCCTGCTGTTACTTCTGTCTGGTCCAATTGTTTTTAACATTAGTGTGCATTTTTGCAAATATGCCTGCATACTGGAAACATTATTAGAAAAGTGACCCAGTGCTTCTTAGACAGTTCAGATAAGGACATAAGCTTATTTATACCACTGGCTCAAATAAAAATCACAGTCAATCTCTAAAAAGTATTTAATTGATATTGATCTGTTTCCAAATAAACATTCAAGCATTTTCTTTGTAACAGAGGCTTGTTGGAAACCACATTCTCATGCCCTACATGTTTTTTTTGTTTTTGTTTTGCAGTATAATTTTAAGGGGACTTCAGTACATTATACCGATGTTTTGATCCTCATATATTGATAACTAACATCTTAACAAAATCAGATTCCCTTCCCACTGCTGTACTCAGGTTCATTTAAAGCTTTTAGCTTGAAGTGGAGGGGTATATTTCACTCATCATGATGGTAAAATTAAGAAGCAGTATGTACAAGTGTAGCATCAGCAGCCCAGAACAACCTGACCAGCTTTCATTAGTTGAGTGTTGTGTATTTTCAGGCCATCACAACTTTGCTCTTCTCTTTTTAAATTGTTTAGTCCAAGTGTTCCAAACGGTCTTAATTATCTGTAATTATCCATAACCTTAATTATGGACTGAATTTTTCCTATGGTGTACATAAAGAAAAGCAAAACATCATTAGTATACAATAACTATCCAGCTGTTTATTCCACACTGTAGTTACAATGTGGTGAATATATATGATATTATCTACTTCAGTGACCCTGAGAGAGTAAAACTGACTGATCGTTCATCTTATCAAACTCTGGGATGGTGTTTGACAGAAGTCAGCAAAGGTGACTGGACGCTGAGCTGTGGGACTTCCATTCACAGCTATTGTGCTGCAACATAAGAAGATTATATCCATCTATTCATGTCCACACTCACTTATTCTGTCATCTCAGCTGAGGATTATCCTGATGTATTTATGGAAAATAGGATTTCAGTTACTATACACTTTAAGTTGCTGGAACATGCAAAATGTCCTATTTGCTATGGTGTCATGATGAATTCTGTGGCGCTGCATTCAGACTCATGACATTTTTTTGAACTTCTCTGATTTTGAAGAGAATGTTGATGTATGAGGCCATCAGATAGACTGCTATTTGATCAAATGCATGTGTATATATCAACTTACTCTCAAGCTCAAGCTCTCGTGACATTCACACCCACCTGCTGCAGTGAAGGAAAGCAATGCATGAATGATGAGAATTCACCCAGAGACGACATCTTCATTTCCCTCCAACCTCTAGGATCTCAAATCCTCCCAACATCTGCTTTATCCAGCGCTCTATGGCCTGAACCATGTCTCCTACTAATTACAACATCTTGAGGAACTAAAGCCAATAATGAGGAAAGCAGGTGTGCAGAGCTGGAGGGCCATGTTAACCAGGATTTCAGGCTCAACACAAGCAAATTAATTCACCTTGTAATTGGGCGACCAAGGAAGCGCACAGAGGAAGTTTGAGCACTGAATGCGAACCATGTAGAATTCCTCTGTGCATGTACACCAAAGCTCAGGGCTGGAATGCTTGGTTTGAAATGGATGGAGGAAACTTCCTAGTTTTCTATTTTGAGGGCTTTTTCAATTTTCCAAGAATAAACTTTTATGATAACTTTCATTGTTTCAAACTGCAAAGATTCATAGCTAGGAAAGGGTCTTCATAGTTCAGATATTTCCTCTGGTATATATATATATATATATATATATATATATATATATATATATATATACACAACTATATATGTATACATATATATATATACGTGCATATATATATATATATATATATATATATATATATATATATATATATATTAGAATATTAATCTTAATAATAAGAACAATAAAAATAAGAATAAAAATGGTCTTATATACAAATATGAATATGAGGATAAATTTACAGGATAAGTACTAAGAATATAAACAGGAAATGTCCTTATGTATTGTACTGGATGTTAGACTATGTAAAGGATAAATCAATAATATTGCACGGGTGTTTAATAAAACAGCACCATTAATCGTGACAGATGTATTGTACATTAACAGATACATTGCACATACATATATACTATATACACACACATATATACTTACATATAAATATATTATAATAGTTGGCAAACAATTTCATGAAAAATGTCAAGCTAATGGTGACACTAGGGGATAAGTCGGGAGATCGCCAAGGTCATGGTCTCCATGGCAATCAATCCAACAGTTGATGAGAGATTTCAGAGTCTGGGGGTACAACTGATATTGCCGCACAGAAGCAGCTGCTACTGTGGTAAAATCAAACACATGCTCCATAAATAAGCCAGACACTGAGCCAAGGGTTAAAAGGAAACAAACTTACTCTGGCCTTTATGAGAGCAGTCAGCTTCAAACATTACACACTAACAAGTTCCTGCAGTTTTACATTACATTGCTCTATGTATTTCCCCAAACATCTCATTTTTTCCACATAATCCCCTCAAATAGGATTGGCCTACATACTCATTTTGTTTTTTTCTCATCTTTTACATCCACTTCTATTCCACTTCACCTCTTTGAGTCGCCTCTTAGAAAGAAAAATATAAGTAACAGCACTTCTCTGGACATGCTGTATTTATTTGCCTTAATTCAAGTGGACAGCAAGTTCCTCACTTTTCCACTGAAATATGGTCCTCACCGTGCTGTTTACTCTTCAAACATTTATACATTTCAAGGCTGAGTAGTAGTTTCATGACCTTAAATACACACTAAATATGCCAAACAGGTCTCAGCGAAGCTAGCTGTTGATTCCCTGATGGCAGGTAATGCACTCTTAGTCCTGTGGATCACCATAAACAGCCTCAGTTGAGGGTGCATATTGTGGTTGGATGGATAGGTTCTAACAGGGTTTACATGCTGGCAGGGAACCACTGGTCAGCATTAATGTCTTTCTGGGTAGAGGTAAGGGCAAACAAATGATCATTCTGTTTGCAGCTGCAGGTTAGCCTTAGGCAAGGAGGACTGACATATAGCTGAAAATGTGCTGGATCGATTCTCCAAACAGGAAGTCTCTTTGCGAGCGTTGGTTTTACAGCTGTGATTGGATCAGTCCAGTTCTGGACTGAATTTGTGTGTGCATTTTAGTACCTTTTACATTTTTTTTCTCATTTGTATAGCTTTAACAACAATATTTGTAACAGTTTCTCTTTTTCAATTTACAACAGCCTTGATCTGTGATGCACATCATGATGACTGAAGCAGTGATATACACTGAGCCCTGCTGGCTGTTTACGCAGCGCTGCAGGAAACCCTGGATTCTCAGCTCCTTCTGAAAGGGCAAACTGTGCTATGTGCACTGCTGGCTTTGTCTGTGTATAAATAGGAGCAATACAAGGACACACAATGATTCACAATATGCGGCACCAAATGTCACAGGTGAAGAACATGAATACAACGGACTAGTGAAATACATCACTAGTAATCCAAGTATGTCTACCTGGAACTGAGGTGACCAATATGATGTCTACAAACTGAAGTCCTCTTTCTTACAATCCCTCATGGTATGAATCAAATTAAACCTGTAACACCAGTGCTGCCCCTCTGTAAATGCAGAACACGCACTGTGTATAGGGCCTCATCCTTCATGAGGGGCTACATTTTGTGCGAGGGGATGCATTTGTGCATATTCTCAATGGATGGGCATATGGGCCACCACGACACACGCAGCACGTACAGCATCAAATCAGCTCGAGGAAACCGCAAATGTGTCACTGCAATGATTGACAGCACTCAACATCTGACCAATCAGAGGGGAGCGCCAGCACGCACTTGCAGAGCAAGTGAGGAGTTGTCATGTTGTCCGAAAGACATCATGAGTCGGGAGCAAGTAAAGCAAGTGGATATGTTGTTGAAATAAAACTTTGTGACACAATTTACCTGAGCTGCTACTCATTAGGTCGGGGGTGGGGGGGATAGGGTCTCCAAATAAAATTTCTCTTCGGGCCCCAATTTGATCAGGGACGGCCCTGTGTAACACCACATGTATTTTCTAATTTACAACCCCATCCCCATGTTTCCTGAGGTGTACATTCCTCTGTAAAGCTGATTTGGAATTTTCATCCACGCTTTTATCTCCAGCAGAGAAAAACACTTCTGTCTAGAGAGCCCACAGCTCCCATTTTAATATATTTGCATTATTTACTTGTCTGTTTTCAGAATGCCAAGATAATTTGATGTCTTTGATGGCTTTGTGATATCGAGAAGTACCTGCTTGGCAGATCTCTCAGATCCCTCAGTCCTCGGGTCAGAACTAAAAGGCATGAAGAGGTGGATTTTTTTTTTTATACCACAGAATTATGGAAGAATCTGTCTGAGGATTTGCAGGACATTAAATCTGTTGACAGTCTTAAACAAAATCTTCAAGTGAAAAAACACCTTTTTGATCTGATCAGTTTAGAAATTTTGAGCTCATTCATAAGTCTCTTTTCAGACACAACACATATTCAGTTTTAGGTGTTTAAACTCTGCTACACAATGCTATTGCTAACATATTAGCCAAAAATTGTCTTTTTACACATTCAGCAGACACAACCATTGCTGACAATGGTAGATTGGAGAATGAAAATAATTGCCTTGACACTAAAAAGTTCAATAGAGCTGAGGTGAAGCTGAGCTTTTACTCTCATTTTCACTTATTCCAGACACATCAGCTTCACAAGGAATTAAAAACCACACTTCACAGTTATTAAATAGTTGGGTGTCCTCGGGTCATTTTATCATCATTTAAATGGGGCTTCAGTTTTCCCTAACCAGGGAGAATGACAGCAACTGTAGTGCTATTATCTGTCTGAAAAGGGATGAACTGGGGCCAAATGGAGTAATGCTCATGGCGAGGGATGCTGTGAGGAGGTCAGGTCAGCCATTCAGCGGGGACAGTAATGGCCGCTTTGTGCCTTGTCCTGACAATGACAGTGATGATTACGGGTAGGCCCTCGAGCCACGTGAATTCCCAGAGAAGACATGGATGACACTGTCACTTGGCCCAGGTCTTAGGTGGATTAGGGCTGACAAACACAAAACATGATAAATGACCTACTCATCTCTTGCTGAAGGTGTAGAAACATATATTCTCACCTTAATACTTACACAGCACCTTTTGTCTGTTGTTCCCGTTGACAAGAAATTACTTACTTATTTACTTACTTACTAGTACTTTACTAGTAATTACTTATTAATTACTTAAATTACTGACCCTTGTTAACCTCCCATTTCCATGGCCTATAGCAGTAGAGACAGTGCAGGCTCAGAGGGCTTGTTGAGCTCTCAGTTTAGTCTGCCTTACTTCCAAGATCATATATCTCACTGATGTTTGTGCAAGCTGATCACTTTCATTCATATACATGTACATTTAAAACATATAAACGTTACTTTTTGGTCAGATTTCATGTACTGATAGATTCATGGTGCTGTCCGTGGTTCTGAAGTAGCAAACAGTTTAAAAACGTCTTCATAAGCCCTTGTTAGAAAGATAACAAATTAACTACAGATTATAACTTAGACTTTAAGATCATAATGGCAGCATGGTTATGATGACAGCACTTGTTATGATTTAAGTATTACTCTACTGGATATACAGTCAATGTGTTTCAATTAATGCACGCACATACATCACTGCACCAGCCACCTTTTTCTAACTGAGCTCAGACAAAAATACAAAATACCATTTTTTCTTTCTAAATAACTTTTTTGTAATATTTACACAAAACGATTGTCATATCGTCACCCTATTAAAATAATGACTGAGTAAAGTTTGACGAAAATGAGTTTTTGGCTTAAATCATCTCTTGATAATGCTGGCCACCAGTTTTTTGTATTTTCCCAAAAACTTGAAAAAATGACTTAGGCCATTATTTTAATACGGTGAAAAAAAAATATATATATATTTTAATATGGTGATGATATGGAAACTCATCACTCAGAAGAAAGAGGTGACTGAGAAATTAGGTTTTCAGGGCCTTTATTATATTGTAATTATCTCAAAATTATGACATAGGATCTCATTATTGTGACAAGGTAAGTGAAAATTACACTTTTGTATCGCGATAAAAGCACTAGGGAAGAAATCTTAGTTTATAACTCAATATTTGTCATCTACATATTTAATATTCCAGTACAAGTAGACTTCTGCTTTTACTTTATGAGCAGGAAAAAAAAAAAAAAGTTATTTTATGAAAGAAAAAATGTGCTGAATATTTAAGTTGCAAGAAATATTTTTTATCTGCAGAAAAAGTAGTTTCAGTTTTGTTACTTTAACTACATTATGCTGATAACACTATTATCGATGATTATTGAGAAGGACAGAGTTTTTGTCATATGTTTAACGCATTGAGTGCCGGCCGTTTTATAAAACAGAAAGTGTCTTGTGCCAGCATTTTCGGCCATTTTGAGAAATATTTCAAGACCCACAGAAAATTTTCTACTATGACTCTGAAAACACTGAAAAGCTCAAATGAAAGAAAAAACTCTCTATTTCATTATAAAAAAATATTTTTACCTTGGTCCATTCTTGTTTTATCAGAGGTAGAGTAGAGGACACTTTCACCAAAATCACCACTTTTTGTCCAGATGCTATTTGTTTTGCTCTCTAATCGTTCGTCTCTTCTTCCTGCTTTGATCTCTGTGGTGTATGCCGTCTCTTTGTGCTCCGACTACAAATCCCAGAAGCCCCAAAATTACTCACAGGCTGCAGGAGAACACGAATGGTCAACATATTATTACGTTGATGGCACTCAAGCTTTGGATTTTAAATGACGTCAAAATACGTCAATGGCACTCAAAGAGTTAATATATTTTCCAGACAGATGCAGAGCTTCCATGTATTTCATGTAAAAACAACACATAAAATAGGAGCTTTGAACACAACTTTCATCTCTGCAACATGATGTTCACACTACAAACAATAAAGTGTGTTTCTCTCTGCAGAGTAAGCTTGCATGAATCATACTGTGTGGTATGCCAAGTGTGTCCGTGCACTTGTTGCTACTGCACAGCAGTATTGAGGAGCAGACAGGTTCCCTCACTCCATTGTTGTCCTTGATGGCATGATGTGAAGCATTGTGTGGAAAATTGCCTGCACTGCGGCTGAGGGGGATGTATTGTCATGACGCATGCCTCCACAAAAGATTGAAAATGGGATCTCACATTGTTGACAATGTAGGGAACGGTTTATAGGGTGACGTGTGTGTGCTGCGTGTGAGAGAAACTTATCTGACAGATATCTGAACGATGTAGCTGAAAATGTCTGGCATGAAATTCCTCCATCTGCTCCTCTAAAGTTGAGGATTCTTGTGGCATAAATCACAGCTCTCACCTTCCCGGTAAACACAGACAGGGAGGATTTGATCTCTACAAAGCTTTGTCTCTTTATTTTGATACATCTGTGCAAAATCACATATTCTGGATGTGTTACATTGCATAATGCTTAGTTCAGATCACAGTTATTCATGAGTGGAAACATTACGAATCCCATTGCTATTTATCAGTCACTGACTTAAGTTTCTCTCCATGACTTTAATTTTGTTACACTTGCCATGGTTTATCAATCACGTTTGATCTCACAACATTGGTAATTATGTAAATCTGGAGAATAATAACCATAACATTTATGTTGTTTCTTTGCTTGGCTGGTTAATGCAACCAGGTTTCCTTCATGCATGCAGGAAAATTACTGATAATTTTCACTTTTCATGTCTCACTACTTCACAGACTGTTGACAGCAATGGGAAAATGGTAATTAGTGTTTGGGTATTTACCTGATGAGATGTCTACCTTTCTCAGCCCTGAACCCAGCACAAGAATCCATGCATGATTTTTTATTTTATTTCATTCATCTTCTCTGCTGTTGCTCATTAATTTACTTACTGAACTGCATACAGTTCCATTTTGCAAAATTTAATGCAGTTTTTCTACAAGCTATAAAGCACTTTTTCTAGAAGTCCAGCTTGTAAGATTGCAGGGAAGTCATTATAGAAATGGAATAACTGTGTTTTTATTAGTATATAATCAACTGAAACTGAACTTGTTGTGTTTTCGTGAGTTTAAAATGAGCCCTACATCTACATCTCATGTTGCACTGCAGTGTTTCTATCATAGCCCAGAGGGGACAAACCTGAGTGCCACTGTAGGTCCTCCACATGCTTGTTGTTATTTTTACTTAATGACTCATGACTCATGAGTCATGAAATGACTCAAGTTATTTAATTACTATAATTAGAGCAACTCTTAGGTCACCTGTTTGTGTAACGTCTTTCTCTGGTGAGTCATTAATAGACAAGTTATTATATACCCTTTAAATAAACAATTAACATTATTTGTGAAGTCTGTATGACGTTTGTCTTATTTCTCAATTTAAAATAAGTAGTAGAATCTGCAGATGGGTGCCCTTCAGTGCTGCAGCACTACTTTGTGATTTGGACTGATATGAATGTTTTTGTCTTGCTCAGTGTAGCGTGTGAAATGAAAGAGTCAGTCAGATTATATTTGGACAATGAGAGTATTTGACAGAGAGGAAGAACAGCCAAGACAAAGCATCTAATAGTTCTGCAGTGTCTGCAACAAAGCCAGCAGAGACACCATAACTCTGTTACATTTATATAAGGCATTGTATAAACATCACCAGGAGATCACATCTTTTTAAAGTGTCACTATCACTAGACTTTGTTTAATGCACTATTCTGTTGATATGTATGGTTTCGATTTTAAATGTTGGTGAGACCTTCCTTCACTTGTACTGACTGAATAACTCTGAAACAGCCAAAAAGTATTAAATAAAACAGCAATAGAAACAAGACAGTTTGCTTTTTGGTTAAACAGCAACACCAAGATTGTACAGAAAGAGATATATATTGAAATATATTGAGTCAACGCTGTGAAGCCTTTTAACTAATGTCTCATCCTACTGTATGTTTACCAGGTGGAAATACTTCTCAACAAGAACAGCAAACAGATGTTTAATGGCATCGATGAACTGGCAATGGAGTTGAATTGAAATGAGCTTTTACTTTGTTTAAATGCACTTTAATGCTGCATTGCTGGCGGCTGAGAAAACATTACATTACGCCGGTGAAAAGAAACGTCTGTTAATGGAAACAAATTTGCACTGTTGACTCACTGTGCGTATATTGATTTGCATGCACCCGCCGGTCTCTTTCATTTGTCCTTGAATTTTCATTAGAGCCAGTGCAAGGCGGCTGCAGGCCTCTCCTGCATCACGTCTGCGGCTTAACTCGCTGGTGGTTTTCACAGCCCGAGGCACTGCTTTAGCCACACAGGCTCACAGACGCATGGACCGCGGGCCAAGATCATCCCCAGTGAATAGTGTGAAAGGTAGAGGAGGAAGGGGAGGGTCAGGACAGTGTGTGTGCAGGATATCTAGAAAGGCATAATGTTGGAATAGCTCGGGCCCAGCGGGGAGTTCTGATAGCCTGTCTAACATTACTGACCTCATCCCCACCTCAAAGTAATGAAAGGGACGGTTGTTGGATCAGCTCAGGGGGAAAAGAGCCCATGTGATAAGTTGAAAGAGGAGGGGCTTTTTTGAAGTGTGGTAAACAACCTCCATCTGTGTTCTCCACCTCTACTTGTGAAGGTATACGATGAAGTGAAGAGTACCCGCTGTTCTTCTGTGCCCTCGTCCAGTGTCTATTGAGCAAACATAAGGTGATGAAAGCGTCATAAAGAGACTGAAAGGGGAAGTGCCATTTTTGACAAACTGGACCGTATTTCTGGGATAAAATACTGCCAGTAACTCACCCATATCACTTTGGGTCATTTGGAGTATTAGTATCCAACCATTTTGGATCTGGTGCCTGAATAAAAAAATACTTATTTATGATGTTGTCACATACGCATACATGCTTTTTTTTAGTTCAGGCACACATAGGTGGGCATGAGGGGTCCTTGGTATACTATGATACACAGGAAGTAGAGTCTGTTTACAGACTGAATTTTCTCAAGTTATGCCCAACTCCTGACTCAAATGAGAATAATAATAGTGTAACCCATCTTATTAAATGTCTGTTATTTGAGAAATGGTCAAGTTTGTGTCAGTTACTGGCTGCATTTCAGTGCCCCATTCACTCCTGTTAAATGGATATCATGAAATCCAATATTGTCAGAAACACTCCAAATGACTCCAAAGTGATATGGGTGAGTAAATGGCAACATTTTATCCCAGAAATAAGGTGCAATTTGTAAAAAACGGCACTTCCCCTTTAATTTTGTACTTCCCATGGTGTAGAGCAGTGTTCCTCAACCCAGGTGTGTTGGAGCAGGGTGACATCCAAAACATGTAGGACAGTGGGGCCCGATGACAAGGGTTGAGAAACACTGGTGTAGAGTATTGGTGCAGCAGTGTAATAGATCCTGGGGCACACCTGCCTCTGATGAGGAGGACCATCATGTCATCATCATCTCCTGCTGTGGCTACCTGTGTGTCTCCTCAGGGTCTGCTTGAGTCATATCAGACCCACGTCAGAGCCGAGTCGGGGGTTCCTGATCTATCTTTGGTGGCTTTGCTGGGGAAGCTGAGGTTCATGATTTTGGACAGTGAACATCAGCCATTTTGGTTCCTTATACAAGATGTTCCAATGCAGACTTTACCACCAAGAAACAGCATAGTTTTATTGATTTACGTAAATACACCTATATCATCTGCATGGAAAACATCCTTAGTGATATCATCACCATCACAACAAATAGAGAACACTGTAGGTGGCATGAAGGCCTTCAGAGGTAATACATATTCTCAGCTGACCCAAACTGTACCCCTAATTCAGACTGACAGCAGTAACTTAGATGACTAGTGTAGAAAGTTGAGTGAAGAGAGATAATAATATAAGTTTGGAAAACAAAATGTTTAAACGTGAGTCACTGTAAAAAAAAAATCTTGGAAGTTATTCTAGGCTTAGCAACATTTTGTAAAAATACTGTACAGGTTAAATCTACACATTTAATTTCACTTGTAGTCCTGAACTTAATTTAGCTCTCCTCTTTGTGGAGCTCTTAAAGGTTTATTTTTTAATTTTGGAGTTTCGCTTATATGACAAGATTGATGCCATTCTCTTTGGGCAGTTAATATGTAGCTTTTAGTCTTTGAGATTAAACTCTGCACACAATGAAATGAAAAACCCAGTAATTAAATACTAATGTTGTTTGGGGTTTGCTTGAAATACTAAAATTGTTTTTTTTTTTTAAATCTTTTTTCTTCCCTCATTTGGGACACCCATATGAATGGAAAGTACCACTAGACTTTGCCTATACCATCAACAAACCCCATTCCTTACTAAACCTCCTCATTCCCTTTATTGTTTTTCATTACTTGTCTTAAATGTAGCTGTGCATGTCATGTATTGTTTTCATCAGGATGAGTAAGACAACACTCAGAAACTTCTTGTCAAATTTGACTTTTCGCTAGTTTGTGATCCATCCATCCATCCATCTTCTACTGCTTATCCTCATAGGGTCGCGGGAGGGCTGGATCCTGTCCCAGTTGTCTTAGAGTGAAAGGCAGGGTACACCCTGGACAAGTCTCCAGTTCATCACAGGACACACAGAGACAGACAACCACTCACACTCACATTCACACCTACGGTCAATTTAAATTAGCCAATTAACCTAATCCCCATACATGTTTTTGGACGGTGGGAGGATGCCGGAGTATCCAGAGAGAACCCACACAGACATGGGGAGAACATGCAAACTCCACACAGAATGGCCCCGGGCCGGGAATCAAACCCGGTACCTTCTTGCTGTGAGGTGACAGTGCTAACCACACCACCGTGTATGATAATGCTAAAGAGCTATGGCTAGCTTGTGTGTAATGTCAAGCAGTAATCCATGTTTTGTGTGTATTGCTTTTTGTGCTCAGATATGGAAATCTTTCATGCTATTTTAACCCTTTAAGGTGCCAACTGTTTAACCCCTAACCCTAACCCCTACCCTCTAATTCTAATGGCGGCCCGTGGGCGGGACGGGGAAGTTTAAAGTGCAAAATTATACATTCTAACCTCCCTCTGAAGAAGCAGCCACGCTGCGAAACGTCAGGGACTCTGAGACTGCTCTTTTGTACCACCAGGTTGTTTTTAATCTCAAAATTTATATCAATTGACTTGTTTTTAATTTTTAATTAATAAAATTGTTTTTATCTAAAATTAAATTTTTGGTGGAGGGGTCTGCCTTCCAGAGGGTCCCTCTGGGCCCCAGCAGCCAACATTGAAAGAAATATACTTTGAACTCACCTGAACTCTTTTTTGAGTTTTTAAGTACTAGCCAAATAAAATTCTCAACTACGAATGCAGAAGACAACCCAGGGACCGGAACAATTTTCAATTCCACACGGAGAAGGCAACCTACGGACCCGAACAACTTCCAACTTCGTAAGGGACCAACTTGGTTAACTGCCATCACCCTCCACTCCGGCTTTTTGGACTACACCCTTTTGGACCACCATCTGGAACAAAGGTAAGAGCACTCCACCATTCACGTATTAAATTTTTTCAATCACCAAAACGGTACACAGGAGCCGTGCGCAAAATGGCCCCCCACATACAGTCACTTACAGACACACACATAGACTACAGCCACTTATGCATCTCAACACACACACACACGCCATTACCCAGATCACATAGACATATGGGCCCAATTCACCCACAACAATCAACCACCACATCTAACACACCATTCAATAATTGCCTTGCCCAACCACCAGATCCAGCTACAAGACACACAAGCAAAAAATACTTTAAAATCATTCAGGCAATCCACCATAAACACACTACAGATCACACACTACAAACCAACTCATTTCCACCCGGGATGCTTCGACAAGTGAACCGACTAACAGACTTCATCAAACCATCTACACCTACAGAGGACACCCGTAGTAAAATACAAACTAACACCACCAATTGGATGCACACTAACATGAAAATACTCCAACAACACTATCAGACTACCATTAACAGTCTCACTACAACTAGCCCCCGGAACCCATTAGCCCTCCATATAGCAATTGGCTGGGCCAAGAAAAGATACGGGGCCAAGCTAACCACAGAAACCCTTTCAGCAGTGGAAACGTTCCTTCAACTTACACCATCATTATCTACAACTGTTGTCACCTCCTCAACCAACCCATGGACCCAAACAAGATCAGAAGCTCCACTACCCACCATTTTGGAAACAGATGAAGACCCCTTCCCACAGCTACCACAATCACAGGCCCCACACAAACTTACCCAAGTATTTGGCTCCTCTTCTTCTTCTTCTTCCTCCTCCCTTCCTACCATATCCCACAAAAACAACCAACTACCGCCGACCACACCAACACTGCCCCTCCCATCCCAATCTCCACTCGACTCCCCTCCTCCTCCCACCAATACTGCTCAGACATACCGTACATGCCTCATCCCTCTGGTAACTACGTTCTCCCACACCATCAGATCACTACACCAGTCTCTCAAACACAACTTCCACTCTGTCCAAACACATCACCCACCCCTTCAACATCTCTGGATTATCTCTGCCTTTAAAAATAATCGCAACCTTCAGGATATGCTCACTAGTTCAAAATTTTCTGACCACAGACCCCCATCCACATCACAACTAACTAGTTATTATAAGAACAGGAAATACATTCATAATCCATACAGTAATAAATCGGCTCCCTCCTTAGGATCTTTTTCCATTCTCACCTCAAACGTAGTCTATATTATCACTTGCACTCTCTGTAATAAACACTACATCGGTGAAACCAAACGCTCCATACACACCCGACTCAAACAACACTTGTATAACATTGGGGAAGGCAGGAAGCAAACCCCATTAGTTACCCATTTTCAAACTCACCCACCCACCCAGCTCGTCATCTCCGGATTACAAAGCAACGGTCATTGGACAGAGGGACAACGTAAACGGGCAGAGAAAACCTGGATCACAACATTATTAACCACCATACCTACAGGCCTGAATGATGTTTGAGTCTCCTTGGACAACAGCGGTCACCTCCCTTTCTTCCCTCGTTTTTTTTTCTCCTCTTCCTGTCATTAGATTGTTTATCCATTAGCTTATACATTTTACATCTCACAGGATCAGTAGGCCAGTGCACATCAGTTACAACTATTAATACTAACCCACAACCCTAACCCAACCTCTAATTCTAACGGCGGCCCGTGGGTGGGCCGAGGAAGTTTAAAGGGTAAATTTACCCAGCAAAAACCAGACCACAGTGACATTTCAACATGCAGTGTGATGCTGCCCTTTATGAAGGATTTTATTTTCTCCCAGCGTGTCACACATGCTTTTGCTTGTTATCTTGTCTTGTGTACACTTGATATCACATGCTTTATTTAAGATCAGGATTTTATGTTACTATTTCGTTTTATAGCATGTTCTCGCTGTGTTGAATGTGGACTTAATGCATGCAGTTTGAAGTATGTTATTTGGGAGCCTAACCCATCCTGCCACTGACATACTAATTGCTAATCCCTGCACCTGTCCAAGTTTCCTTTCTCAACTAGACGCTGGATTGATCCTACCCCTAAGAGCATGAAGCAGTGATGGCATGGCTGGAGGAGAGGATCTCTCCAGAAAAAAAGAACAAAATGAATCCTAATACATGAAGGTACTGCAGACACAGCTCCACAATACAGACCCACTGATGAATGCATCTACATTTACATCAACACTGATTGGACAACCACATAAAACGGTGGCAAATTTCCCTTTAAATGATAATTACCACCTTAATGGCCTAATACACTCATTTCCATTGACATTTAGTGGCGGCAAACAAATTTGCATTTGTCAGATAACCGATTGTTGCACAGTAAGCCTGGGTCTTTTTTGTCCTATTTGTAATCCAGTCTTGGGTTCTGGGGGTTAAACTTAACATTAGCAGACTCATTTATCTCCACTTTAATTAGTATCATTCATTTGCACATGAAATAATGAAGTCTCCTCTGTATGTACCAGCACTTTGTGTTTTTCCACCAAGCCACTGACTCCCTGTCCACTCTTATTAACTAGGGTGATTATTGTAGCAATTTGTTATGCATGCAATTATACATTTACGTGGTTTTATTGTTTGGCTTAAGTTTTATAGCTTAATTATGATTTTACTATGAAACTCTTTTGCTACTCAGCCTTTCTTGCTAGACAGTAATGCTTCAAGTGATCTGGTCAAAATGACCTTTTCACTGCATAGCATGTAAACGCTTCAGCTTTATCAATCTGTCTATAAGCTCCACTAAATATAGATGAGTAATATCTTAAAATATGTCATCCTACCAAACTGTTGGGAACATAGAGGAAAGAGTCCAAGTTTAGTGTGTATTTTAAATAACAGAGTATAAATCAAGGAAAGAGGGTCCACAGCTGCCTCAATAATGTATTATTAGCCAGCGTTAAGCAAGTAATGCTATGAATAATTCAGCAATAGCAGAATGCATGAAGCAAGGAAAATAACAAAGAGAGGGTCTGTCAGTACCCACATTCACCAACACAGCATTCAACTGCACACATAAAAATGCACCTAACACTGATGAAACCTTCACCTCCTCATGAGCTGATGTCCAGTGACTGACAGATGTGAACAAGGTCAGGTCAGTCAAGGCTACCAGATGATCCCTGCAGGAGAGCCTCTGCTCATGAAAATGTAAATGGTGGTCCCATGTCGTGATTACGATCCAATGTAACAATGTAATTTGTACAGCCATGGAATAAATAGCAATTGATAGGCAGGCTACCAGTGGGATTGCCTTCTTTTCATTCTTTAATTAAGGTGTCAGGGGAATGCAATCAGGATGATTGAGAAGGCAGCTGGTTTTATGTTAATATGTTCAACTGATATTTAAAGAACTGAAATGAAAAGCAACTGCCACCTTTTTTTAACATGGTTACATGTTTGGCAAATCCTCTCAGCAAATGTCTCGTCATGCCTCAAAAGTGACAAAATGTA
Organism: Synanceia verrucosa; assembly: GCA_029721515.1. Lineage (NCBI taxonomy): Eukaryota > Metazoa > Chordata > Actinopteri > Perciformes > Synanceiidae > Synanceia > Synanceia verrucosa. The sequence goes on along the minus strand of CM056560.1, from coordinate 6,144,370 downwards.
GGGAAAAGTTATATAGCTATGTACATTTGTTCAGCAAATTTCAATCACTTTTCACAATCACAATTTTCAGCAAGCTATTATATGGCTATTTATGGCATACTATATGTTGATACTGTATAAGGAAACACATGTTAGGTTTAAGTGTGCAACAAAAAACTACATGGTTAGGTTGAGGCAACAAACATACTTGGGTATGAATGTGCAATAATTCCATTCCATTTCCATGTGCAATATTTTCTGAAAATGTACAATAACTTTTTTTGTAACAAACCGTGCCTTACTACTGTAAATAGGATCTTATTTCTTACATAACTTTATTTATGTTTTTTTTTTCTATTTTATTTTTAAGGGTTTTTTTTTTTTTACATTTGACTGAGCACCATGTGGAGAGGCGCTCCTAATTTCATTGTGTGCACTGTCATATAAAGACATATAAAGGCTTTTTTGATCTTGATTTTTAATCATTAGGCTTCTTACATAACTGGCATTTATAAAGTGCAGAAACTGAAGTCGGCATTACGTTCACACAGGACATGAATATCGGCCTGTGTTGCTCTGTCCTTGTAATAATAACGCTGACAGGTTTGCATTGACGTAACTTGAAATCCTGCTGCCTCCCATACAGACACTGACAGGTGCCTCAATGCATCAGTCCCAGATGAAGAGGGGCACGGACCAAGTGTCAGTTTTTGATGAGTTCAGTGTGAGATTGGCTTGGCTGTAACCACGACTACCACAATATTCCCTAAAAATACTTAATGATTCTTTCACTAACCCACTGCAGGTTAAAGGACAACTATAAAGCTTTGTAATTTTTTAGGCGCCAATTTAAATATTAAACTGACCATATTATTCATTGATGAATTCGGATATAATTTGGACTGCCTGATAACCTTTCTACATTTCCTCAGCTTTGGGGCTTCATAGTCCACAAAAAGCCATGCTTATAAAAAAAGTGATTCTCAAAAGAGCTGGGTCCACAACTTTAAATTCCTACAGCAGCATGTGGTTGTTTGACATCCTGATGATCTCAGTTTTACCCTGACTGACATGGTACCATGTTGGATTCTGCCCACAGCTCATCCCACACAACACCACTCATCCCTGTCAGCTGCCACCAGCCTTTCCATGCAAACCACAAGAGGAATGACGAGCCGTGGATAGACAGGCAGAGAGAACACTTTCCTGGGGTTTGTGGTCAGTGGTTTTAAGACTCTGAGGAACTCGAAAAAGTAGAGCAACCTCTATTGAGTTACTCTTGTGTCAAAACACTGTCTTTGGATGTGAAAGCACAAATTGATGTCATGCCTTGTTGAGAATGAAAGGGAGGAAAATGGATATGAGGGAATGCAGATTTTATATTGAAGCTAATTTTCCAATTTGGTTTCTTTTCTTCATCTTACTAATTCTGAGAGGCACTGAAAAGGGTTTTATTTTATTCTCCAGCAGTTGTGCTGTTTTGCTTTTCATAAAGATTATATTGCAAAAGCTACTGCAGTTCATTACATATGATATATGATGATCAAGTTTAAGATTAAAGCTAACTGACAGTGCAAATGTTCATTTCAGCTTCATTCCACAGGAAAAAAAAAAACTCACATCTTTGTGGGGCTGGTAAAGTAGATATATGGCTCTATTTACAAAACTAAAATAGCTTGTGGAAACTATTATTTTTCACCTTGTTTTTTGACCACCAGTCAAATATTACAACAAACTAAAAATGTATACATTACGAATATTGTGTAAATTATAGATTTGTTATTAATATGTCATATGGAAATGACATATTAATGGAACTGAAAGATGCAAAATGACGCAAATATGCAACAGATCATCTTACAATCAACTTGATCACATTTGACAAGCTCATTTAATCAGATTTATTCTGACAGACAAAGTACTATGCACACAATGTCAGTTATTGTTGTTGACATCAGCTCAGAGGTAATTTGGAGACACAAATCTGATGGTAAATCAAATGCATGTTTTATGCAAAACTCTGGCATCCTTAGATGAAAATGTGCTTCTTTCATAATTTTTGATGCCGTGTTGATCAGATATATTCCGAGGTATAAGAGTACAGAAATCCTGACAAAGTTATTTAGCAGCAGGGAAAGATAGCACAAAGCAGAGTAGTAGTATATAATGTTTTGTCTTAATGGATGTCTTTGTCATGTGTGGCATTACAGAAAAATGTACTATGGTTGCAGTAATGCATGACTTTGTTACACATTACACCAAACACATGATTGATCCAAAGCCCTGAAATGCAGCAGATGTATTCAATGTCAGTTTCAAGTTTCTTCTTTTTCTCTGTCTCCAACAAGACATTTAGTTTGACAACAACATTTCTGTCACAATTACTCACAATTACAATCACTCTGTTTACTATACACTGAATGTAGGATAGAATACCAATAGTCACATTACAGTGAGTTTATATACCTGCTATTGTGCTTAATTCAAACAAATTCTCGTCTGAGCACTTTTTCTTCCATTCACAGATAGATTCTAACCTTGAGAGTCTTGGTTGTGGGACATTGTCTGTCTCGGGGGGATTGTGTGGACTTGGAGGAGGAGTGGTCATTGACTGAAAGGTTGCCCTGGCTCTGGCTCTATCCTTCAGCTTTCTCTTTTCTCACCATGTATTCCTCCCTGCTCCCCTTCCATCCTGCATTATCTCCATTGAGGTATTGTCTCCTTCTTCCAGGTTCTTCATCGCAATGCACCTCTGCAGCCACCAATGGCACCATTCCCTTACAAATACCATTTTACCAAATTGTTTAAAAACAAATAAATGCATAATAAAAGAATAAAAAAATACCAATAAATGCGGGAAAGACATATTCATCTCACCCTTTCACATCCACACCCTTACTAAAACCACATTTCTGTCATTCAGTCCAGTTCAGTCTGTAATGCATTAGAACCAGTGGGCAGCAGCGGGGTCTGTTCAGTGGTGTCAATGGTTAGTTTAAATAATGCTATAATACATCAGGGTGTTCATTTACTTAAAGGTACAATATGTAAGAAATTTATTTTAATTAAGCATAAAATTGCCCTTATATGTCACCAGACATTAAGAAATCATGTTCATTTCAAATACTTATATCACTGACAACAGAAGTCCAGCCAGGATATTCTCATTTAAAAAAGCAAGTTGCAGCCCTCAACTGATGTTGATGTTGTCATATTGTGTTTTGGTTTGATGTGCCACCCTCCACCTATCTTCCAATCACCAAGTCAGTAGTGTGTCAGCATCTGGGTTGCCAGCACTGCTCTGGCAACCCAGTTGCCACAGCTGCAGCTACGAATGTGTTGGATAAATAATGTCTAATGTTCCAAAGCCTAAAAGACCTCATTATGAATCCGAAATACGTTGTGACAAAGTCCGAAATAAAACAAGGATTTGTATAGGAGATGCCTTTGAAAGATGGAGACAGCTGGAAGCGGCCGGGCAGCACTTTGAAATTTTGAACCTCCAGACAGACACCCGGAGCTACCCGCTGACCTTGACCGGGAAGCAGCATTCCCAATCGGCCACTATCACCACGGATCTGCAGCCCCCGACCCAGAGCTCCACTCACTTTACCCCAGCCCTCCACAGCTCTCCCCCACCCCGTTTTACTTCTTCTAAGCGCCCATGGTGATGCCCAAGGTGGCTGCTTTTCATTCACTGTAACACTTTCTGTTCCTGTTGGATCCTGCAGCCGAACTGGCAACCTCTAGTCAGGGGAGAGGGAGAAGGGAGACACCGCTCTACGGTAATTTGAATGAGTTGTAATTTGAGTGATTGCAGTACCAATTTTAGCCACCGTCCTACATACGGTTCCTTGAGTTATGGTCAAATATATGGTGAAATAGCACTTAAAGTTTTGGGGCATGGCTACTGTGTAACTGACAGGTCTCCGCTGTCAATTACAGCCTGAAGTGGAGCAGCTGTGATGGTCTGAGCTCATGTTTCCTTCATCTGAGAAGACACTGGCACCGTTTACCTGTATGTATCATTATATTGAACCATAATTAGCATTCCAGTTAAAATCACTGTTCATGTTCATGTTCATTACAGAGGCTCAACTCTAACCAAGCTAGCTTGCTAATGCTAGTGTTAGCTGATAACATAGCGGTTGCTATGCTAACGGTACTGATGACGAAATGATGTGATGAGACCAGCGTTGAAAGGTGCGTCATTGGCACCTTTCATTCAGCGTTGCTCCTCTTCAGGCTATGATTGACAGCAGAGACCTGTCAGTCACACAGTAGCCACGCTGCAAAGCTTTATGTGTTATTTTCACCATATATTTGACCATAATTCAGTAAATGGTCAATATTATTTAAACTAACCATTCAGACCATAAACTTATGTTTACACTGTAGAATAGGGTCATTTCCCCATAGACTTAAATACAAATCAACTTATTTTTGAAACAACCAATATCGCCCCCTGCTGGCTGTTGGGGAGAATGCAAGTTTAAGTTACTTCGCTATGGGCTTCATTGCCGTTGTTCACAAACAAACGGGTGACGGCACGATATCTACGTCCAATATTTATATACAGTCTATTATTAGAACACACCACCTCGGTCAAAGTTACAAGTGAGCTGTGCCGATGCTAGAAGGTGGACTTACACTGCAGGTCACTTGGTCATATTCTTACAAACATCTCTGGCTCATCAACAATCCTGGTTTTCTTCCATAATTAAAATGAGTGGTGCATGAAGAATCCCCCTATAATCTATAGTCAGGGCTATTGTGTTAATTGACTTACGGCAAAAGCACCAGGGACACTAAGGTAGTACATGTTAATGTAAACAGGTAATCTGGATGAAACAGGATTAGACAAAATTATACCTTCCACATGGCTATTAGGCAGGATAAATCTCCTTATGGGAATTTTAAAAGCTAAATATTACTCATTAGTATTTCAGGCTTGTTTTTGTTTTTTTGTTGTTTTTTTTTACAACCAAGGACACATTTTAAGATTAAGCTAATTAATATTTTTAAGCTTCAGACTCATTTAATCTAATCACTCATCATGATGATCATAAAAAGTACAACATTACAAGACTCACCTTGGGTGTCTCTGGTTGTCAGATCAGGTTCTGCTCTTTTATATTCTGACAGGTTATGATCATTTATAACTCCCCAGGCTCAAAATGATGTGTCACACACTTCATTACCATGCAGACGAATGTCTGATACTATTGTGACTCTCTTCAAAGGCAAAACCATTAGATTTTTTTGTTGTAAAGTGGCCCTACACCGTGCCGTCAGTCAGACTTCTTGACTCGTATCCAGCTGGAAATATCTGCAGATGACGCTGCTTGATATACCCATGGTGGATAAGTGCTTGCTTGTGTCTCAGGCAGAAATGGCCCACATTAAGGCTAAAAGGCAGAATTAAGATAAGGCCCTGTCTGCTGGTGATAAATGCAGTGTTCAGAGTGTAGGTCTTTGTTCTTTATTTCCCTTGTTCCACCTGCCTGAATCAAGCAAAATCTTCTTCAAAATGTCTTCCAGTCAAGCATTTGAAAAGGTAAGCGTTGCTGGACCTATCCAGGCTGTCATGCAGCTTTTTCTTTCCTTTCCAGGAGACACATCAAAACAATGTGGCATTTCAAAATGCTACCTATCAGACTAACAAAGACACTGCTGCCTGCTTATTTTTATCTTGTTATTTATAGTCTGGTGGTACAGGCGCTGCATCAAACTGAGCTGGAAAAATAAAGAAGCAGAGATGCTAAAGTAAACCAAAACTGTCTCATTTCATTCGGTGTTGTGACTCAAAGTTTTCTAAAATTAATTTAGCATTTTGTAAAACTCTTGTTTTCAAAGCGAAGAAACCCTCAAACAAACAATCAATGAAATGCTTGTGGGGAAGTAGATCCCAGGGCTGTGGGAGTTTGGCTGCTGCTGAAATATGAGTTTTGGGAGAAAAGATGACTTACAAACCTATTTTACATTGATGTATATAAACAATCTTTCAACATTTCTCCGTCTTGTTTCCGATATTAACTTTTTGCAGCACAGTACTCCCTTTGTGTGCTGCTATAGCTCCACAACAATCCCTCATGACACCATTTTTGAAAAAAATAACATCAGTGTGACAGTATTCCCCATAAAAGTGGCTTGATAGTCCAACAACTCCAATTGTTTTGTGGTTTCCATGCTTAATTCTAGTTTGTGCTGGACTGCTCTGCAGTGTCTAATTAACAAAGAATGGATGGTCTGGCTACTCAAATTATGTAGAGTCATAGTTTTAAGCAGTAAAGTTCAATGACTGCGTCTCCCGCAGTCCGTGAGTAATTTTTGGGCTTCTGTGATTTGTAGTTGGGACATAAAGAGTTAATATATACGCCACAGACATCAAAGCAGGAAGTGGAGATGATCAAGATTAGAGAGCGAAATGGATTCTGGACAAAAAGTGGTGAGTCTGGTGAAACTGGCCTCTACTCTACCTCTGATGAAACAAGAACGGAACAAGGTAAAAACATTTCATGATGAAATAGAGAGTCTCTTCTTTCATTTGAGCTATTCAGTGTTTTCAGAGACATAGTACAAAATATTCTGTGGGTCATGAAATATGACTCAAAATGGGCAAAAACGCTGGCACAAGGCACTTTCTGTTTCATAAAAGGGCTGGCACTCAATGAGTTAATGTCCCAAAAACCAACACCTATTGGTCCAAAAACACAAACTGTCCCTACAACAATCAAGGATGATCCTTCCATTGCAAAGACATGACTTGGCCTACTGTGCTTCTGGTTGGCTTACCAGAAGAAACAAAAAACTGTGAAGGTCCAATGACTTCATGCTTCTGTTGCTTAGATCACCAAACCCTCTTGGTTTTCCTGGACTACATGTAAACTGGGTCAGTTCTACTCCTGGTCAGCATGAGTCACAAAATGTGTCCCTTATCATTAAGAAATAAAAACTCCAAGAGGTAGCCAGTAAACATGGCGGGGAGGCAAAGGAACTTAAATAAGCCTTGGCAGTCTAAAAAAGAGGAGAAACTGGTGGACCTGCTGAGTAAACAACAGTGTCATTTTTGACATTTCACTGCATACACAGGGCAGCTGTTTCTGTACCATCGTTCAACTGTTTGTCTTCTTGTAAATCAGCACCAGGAGCAGCATGGAAAATAACCTCAATTAACTGATATTTGGTTGTGTTTGTTGAGTTCAACAAGTCTCTTGTAAAACCTTAGACATTTTATTAAACACATTTAAATCACTACTTAATTAATTACTCACATTTTCATCATGCATCATTTGTAGCAATTCAACTGCTGTTAAGAACTCCACTCTGGCTTGTCAAGACACACGGATTACTATGAATTTATGAACTCTTTGACTTGGTTTTAGTTTTTTCTTTTAGCAAATTTGACATTTTTCGTCATGTCAGAGGGCCGCTAAATGTTGACTGGCAGTCTGTGATTTGCACAGATAAAAAAGAAGAGAGAAATCCAAGAAAGTCATGCATCACCTAGGAATGCCACAGGCAATGCTTTTCTGGTGGATGTGGAGAGCCAATGAAATCCTCTGCTGTGGACTGATCTCTACAGTGAGTGAAACCTTTGTGGGAGAAGTAAGGCACAGAATGAAATCCCAACTGAAAGCAGCTCACGGGGCAATACAATGCTTCTCTTATCGTCATTGGCACCTTTCATTAAGCTCTCATTAAATCCCATAATGCAGTCTGTCAAAGATGTGCCTCTTGTTGTTACTTCTATCTGGAATATAATGTAAGAGTGCATACTGACATGTTAGCGAAGCAGCACTTACCTCCTGTGAGAGCCATGCGTGACCTGCAGAGACAATCCCTTGTGACATGGACCTCAGCCCCGTGAAGGCTTTGATAAAACATTTATGGAGCCTGGTGAGGTCACCTTGAGACTGCTGCTCCGTGTCCACCTGCACAAGCTGGACTCCCTGTGGGATTGCATTAACATCGCTTTTTCATCACGCAGGTTCATGAACCGCTGTAAAGTCTGATTCTGAATTCTTGAACAACAGAGAGATAATGGATGGAGCAGGAACACTAGTATGGTCTTCGGTATCATGAAGATGTGTATTGGGATGTTCTATGCTATCATATCCCATGCCATACAACATCATCAAAATTGTATTTTAAATGAAGAATGGTATCTAATGCATCACAATGTAATTTGTACATTGACTCACTGAGTGCCGACCATTTTATGAAACAGTAAATTCCTTGTTCCACCTTTTTTGGCCATTTTGACTCATATTTCAAGATGTTAAATCAGCCTTTCAGTAGCTGATGAAAGCCTTTGGTTGAAGAGACAAACTAATTTCACTATTCCAGTCCATTACCATTTATGTTATCGTTTAGTTATTATTTATTGATGAACATCGTCACACATTTGGTTTTAGTTCTGTTATTGATTTATTCAGTTTTAGATCTTGTCCACACGTATAGAGGTTATTTCTCCTTTAATCTAAAAAAAAAAAACCTGTCTGGAAGAAAAAGCAAAAAACAAAAAAAGTGAGGTGAAGGCTAGTGGGTAGGTAGGGCCAAACACACACACACACACACACACAGGTAATGTATGTGTTGTGGGAGTGTTGCATTGCATAAGTACGTAACAGTGAACTCCATAGTGCTTTCCGACTCCTTTGTTGTTGTGAAAGTACATCGATGTGTAAACACTCCTCTTAGCTGTTCATGCATGTATTTATGCTGCCGTTGCACAACATGTCACCTCATTAGTGACGCCTCATAAAGGAGATCATGGCAGACAATCTCTGTTTTCCCTCTCTACACATCAACACTGAAACACAGTTTCAGCTAGAAATGTGTAAAAGTGGTTGGATGAGAAGGGAAAGCCAAAAGGAATAGTATGTGTAGAAAAGGTCCCAGACATCCATTATATAATCATTTCATTTTATAATTCAGTTACAGTATGGACAGAAATCTAATGGTAACATACTAAAAAAGGACGTGTATTCCACCCTGCTCTTTTTGTGAAAATTTCGTACCTTGTACCTTTAAGTCTTTGAGTGTCAAAGACATATTTGTCTTTAACGCTTGAGTGCCATAAACATATATATATATATACATCAAAGTGTTTTTTCAGCAGTTGGAACAAGAGGGCGCTCTCACACAGCCTCTGAGTAATATTTTGGCTTCTGAGATTTGCAGTTGGAGCATGAAGAGATGGTATACACCACAAAGATCAAAGCAGGAACGGAGTCTGGACAAAAAGTGGTGATTTTAGTGTCCTCTGTCCTCTGCTCTACTGAAGATAAAACAAGAATGGAACAAGGTAAAAACAAACATTTTTTTTCCTGATCCAATAGAGAATCTCTGCTTTCATTTGAGCTATTCTGTGTTTTCAGAGTCATAGTACAAAATATTCTGTGCATAATGAAAGATGACTCAAAATGGGCAAAAACACAGGCACACAACACTTTTTATTTTATAAAAGGGATGGCACTCAAAGAGTTAATAACATCCTTAAATATTTATCAATGCAATCAAGGACACACAGTCCATTCTACTTCGAGCTTTTTCCCAAACCCCAGGAATTATGTATAACTGCATCATTTCCCTGTCAATAGGTGGCCAACAGAATTACAACTCTTGCACCATAACACATTAGAAGACACTGCGGTATAAATGCCAGATTTATCCTGCTGTGTGAGGCAGCCGATATCAATTTCATATCAAGGCCACTTTGACTCCAACAAAGTGATGAAATGGTCTGAGTGTTTGTTAAAAACCTGAACTGATTTAATCAGTGATATCAGACACAGCTATTAACCTTTTTTCATTTTCCTCTTCTCAGCTTTGTCCACATGTATTAATGATATTGTTGTGGCAGTGGAAAATATACTCAAATCCCTTTCAGCAAAAACAGAATAACCAGTGAAGTAAAGGCTGGACTATCAAGTGTTCAAGCAAAAAATAAATAAATAAAAACAAGCAAACAAGAACAAAATAACAATGAAACAGAACAACAACAAAACTGACATTATGAAGAATTATGAATGAAAAATATTTATTCAATGTAGTTAAGTGGTTCCACATAACTCGTAATCTAACCTTGTTCCCCTTCATGCACAAATTATCAAGAGTAAAACACATTTTATCATTTATCATTGAAAAATACCACCCAAAATACTGAAGGCATCTTATTCAGCATGGTTATTAATCTTATACCCAGTTGTATCTCTATGCACACACACACACTATTTTGACAAAGTTATAAAGCTGAGTAATAATAGTTACATTTTAAATAGGCTGAGCAGAAACCACAGCCTCAAGCATACAATGTTAAACCTTGTCCATACAGCAAAATGTCCAAATCTGTTTAGAAAAGTTGCAAGCTCAATAAACATTTCAGATAGGGACTGCTTTATCACTGTGTTTCTCAAAGACTAACACAAAATGTGCAGCTTTTGCGTGTGATGGGCTGGTTTCATGGCTAATATTTGAATTTAACCAAGAAAAGGTTGATTCCTGCTTCATGGTTTATAGAAACGCAGCTTGTTGGCTCCACACAGGTGTTTGCAGTTACTCTGATTAACTCTCTGCTCTGGGTGAGCATGGGTGTGGATGGCCTGAGACCACTACACTATAAGTTGATGCAACTGTGCAACAAAACAAAAAAAAAAGGAAATGAAGGCGATATCAGTCAAACACAGCCAGTTCCACAGAGGAGGTCAGAGGAGGTCTCATCTCTAACTCTTTATGAGTCTTCCATTGACAAAATTAATTTCAAACACCTGTGTTAATACAAAGCTTTTTACCTAGGCACCGAAGACCTGAGTTCATGCTCTGTCTCACAGTAGAAGTCTGTGTTGTATTTATATATTTATTTCGATAATGACCATAATCTTATCAACACATGACGGAGTGGTAACAGGAGCAGGCAAGAGAAAAAAAAGGTTGCTCTTTAGTCCCTTAACTCTTTGAGTGCCAGACATTTTATAAAACAGAAAGTGACTGTGTGTTTGGCCATTTTTAGTCATCAGTTTTCAGTGTGTGTGTGTCTGTGGCACTCAAAGAGTTAAACAACCACATAAAAGAGTAGTCTCAGTGCTTATATATTAAATTACCAGTATTATCAGTTAATTTTGTCACTCATCATGTGTTTTAAATTATTTTTATTATAATTTATTATTATTATTTTAATTATTTTAAATTACACAATTTAACCAATTCATTGTCATCTTACAATATCTTAACATGAGTCGCCATGAGTATATATTGTAGGAACAATAATATGTTTAGCCTTTATATAATATGAACATTTTAATGCCAGTGCTTCAGCTTGTCCCTGCTGACTGACAAGATTAATCAGAATGTGTTTTTTTTAGAGATTAATTTTAAAATACAATTTAATGCCAGGGATACCTCTTTCCTTCCTTTTCATTTTCATTTAAATTAATTCAGTTCAAAGTCTCTGCAACATCTGGTATTATTCTACAGCACGTCTCACAAATTGAGTCAGAAAAAAATGACCCATTAAACGCTGTTTGATGGGATGAGTCTGGTGTGAGACCGGTCAATCAAGCTGGGCGATTGTATCATTAAGTCTGCGGCACGTGCGAGTGGGGGGTTCATACGATGCTATAAATTACTCATTTCATTTTGTTGGAACATTGGTTCACCGTTGAGAAAGGCATATGTAATGCGTACTGTATCATATTCTGTATATTGAAAGTTTACAAGGACCATATAGAACAGCATGTTCCCTTATTTTGTGGTGCATTTACTGCATATAGTTATTTTACTTACGTTGTCATGTGTGATTGGCATAGCATCATAAATATAACATTATCTATTCACTGTGTTTCCACTGTACTGTATATACACTGACATCACTTAATTTAACTCTGATTGTTATGCATATTATAGTATCACTGCAGCACAAGGAGGAGAGAAAGATGAGCCAAGGATCTTGTCTCGGTAAACTGTGTTATTCTCACTGAATTCACCCAGCAGAATTACATCTACAAGAGTGAAATTCATCCATAATTCATAATGAGTTTCACTCTGATGCCACATAATCAGTTTTTCAGACATATTTCATTGGAGTAATCAAACATTCAGACAGTTGGCGACACATTGCACACTCACAGAAGGACACAAATCACTAAACCTGTATCTGTTTTGTTGTGTGTGTGTGTGTGTGTGTGTGTGCGTGCATGTTGGAGCACATACTGTGCAGAGCTGTAATTACTTCATGTGATGGCGCTCACAGGCTGGGAAAGCCAATATAAAAGACTCTCAATTGTTTGCTTGTCAAACACAACAAGGACGAACTGCTGCTGGCAACAACAACACAGTATTCACTGACTATTATGTACGTAATAATCACGTCCAGCAACAATTTGGTTATAGCTTGCACAATAGATACATTTATGTAATAAAAAGTGACGCCATACATGTTAGATTTACATATAAGATATCAGTACACAGCATGTTCTGTGTAACTGTGCTGTTGGAACTGTGTTTCAATCAATATATCTAATAATAGCCCCATTCTTAAAGGGCCAGTTCATCCAAATCATTTTAGTTGTATGCTGATATACACAGCATATGCTTTTGCTCTTCTAGAGTAAAGGTATTTTTTGTTTGTCTTAACTCATTGAGTGCCGTTGATGTCATTTAAAATCTGACGCTTGAGTGCCATTGGCGTATTTATACGTCAAAATGTTTTTTCGGCAGTGGTCGCCGATCCTGTCTCCCGCAGTCTGTGAGTAATTTTGGGGCTTCTGGGAAATGTAGTTGGAGCATAAATAGACAATATACTGTACACCATGGTAATCACAGCAGGAAGTGGAGATGATTGTGATTAGAGAGCAAAACAAACCAAAAAGTGGTGTTTTTGGTGAAAGTGGCCTCTACTCTACCTCTGATAAAACAAGAATGGAACAAGGAAAAAACAAAAAAAAATTCATGATCAAACAGAGAGTCTCTACTTTCATTTGAGCTATTCAGCGTTTTTAGAGACATGGTACACTGGCACTCAAAGAGTTAACAAGGTCTTCAAAAGGCTTGGCTAAAGTCTGATTCCAAAGTGTGTTCAACCTGTATCTTAGAGCAAGACAATACCATGAAAGATCCATATCCTGTACACACAAGAATAATAATTCTCTTTTTGGACTTCTGGGATCAGTTCAGATATTGAGTGTTAAAGTGTGCTAGTAGAAGGCCATATAAAATGAGTTGGTGAATATTATAATTAAAAGCCCTCCTGGAAAATGACATTTCCAACTGAAACATTACTTCTTGGCGCTGAATCACATCAATCTACCTCAGTCATGATCTTTTCCCTCACATTTAAATAGCTCACCCTGAGGCACCTCTTAAATTTGCAAGCAGACTATTATATTTGAAAATTACAGCCATTAAAAGTGACACAATGGCCATGTCACCAAATATGACATGAACACTGTATGGACGCTGAAACATGTAGAGAGTCACGTTTCCAGTCATTTTTATTATTTGTGAACGATATTCTGTCGACTGGATTGGAGCCAGTATGAGCCCAGAAAACAACATAAATATACTGAGATGCTAATGCCCTTTAAAGTGCTGAGCAGAAATCAATAAGACCCAGTCTTTACTCTACATGTCAGTCCAAACCATTTCAACTTGATTTATAGAATAAATGTAAAAGCATGCTCTATCTGTGCTCCACATTTCAAAGCAAAACTATATCCATGTAGCCAACAGCAAGAAAACCATTTTTCTTCAAGGTTCTGCCCACATAGTGAGTTTTATTCAACCCAATATTTATTATAGTCTAGCATTGTGTTATAATATGTAAAACGTGTTATGTGATAATCATTTTCTTTTCTGTCTAAATAGCAATGTTTATTTATAGATTTCATATGAGCTGAATGGATTTCCAGTATGCAATTATCTCAGCCCCCACAGGACTATTGTAAAACACTAAATGATTTCTAAATTGTGTTCCGTTGACAAGGGAGTGTTTATCGTGTTAAAAAGATTCCTCCCTTCCACTGTTTCCCATTCTAATGGATATTTAGAGTTGAGGTGGTCTTTTACAATGATGTCTCCTTCACTTCCCATCTCCTCAGCCAGAAATTTATGATGCTTCTCACGAGCGAGCTACCGGCTTGCTCAAGAATGTAGCTGTTTCATGAAAACACGTGTGCCTTCATCCCTGAGCGTCTGTGAGCAAATGTCCAGCTGCATTTCCATTACGAACCCCGGTGGGCCCCTGACTTTTTCTTTGCCAGTGTCTTCCCCCCCAAACCCTGGGTTTTATAAAGGACAGCCTCCTCACTTCTGCTTCCACTGAAGGTTATTCACTCTTTTTATGTGGCAGTTACTCACAGAGTCAGTGATTCAGCAAAAATGTGAAAATAAAATGATAGTAACTTACAATGCCTTCCAGCTCTGGACAAAATACTTCTCCCACTGCCATAATATTAAAGGTTAACTTTGATTATGTCATCTTCAGACTTCCCACGGCACAGCTACCGCCTGAATCCCACCACACCCCCTGTTTTATGAAGATGTCAACAGTCATCCAAGTAATCATTTTTACTACTGGGTGTCTGCACACCTCCTTGCTGGAAGACAAGAGATTCAGAAATGGAGTCATTAGAAGATAAAGAGCTTGCCTTTCTTGAGGTGACAGGGTAGCCTTTGAGGGGACAGTCCCATCTGTCATTGTTCACATCCGAAATATTGTAACCTCAAACAGGTGTCATGGACAGAAACAATAGCAGCCTGCTACTATATCTACAGAGGCTAGCGCTCGCTTTGACTGTCTACATGGCTTTTATTTATCATTGATTGAATGCTGCCATGCATACTCATTTTTCCTTCTCATCATCTGTTGTCTTTACATGGTGTCTCCTTCATTGATGTTTTAATGAATACTTTAACATCTGGCCATGTGGGACAATAGATGAAAATGAGCAGTTCACTAACACTAGCACATTAAGGTAATTTTGATTAATGTGTGCTGTCCCCTGTAAAATCAGAGAGGAAAGCAATAAAATGTGTTTTGACAGAAACTACACAAAAGAGCACTAAATGTGAGATTACTGCTAGTCTGTTATGACTTGATTCAAAACTGATGTCTTGTTTTAGCCTAAACACGGTCTCAGCTATAAAAATAAATGATGATAATAATAAACCATCGTTTGAAAGGAAAACATTCTGATTGCAGTACATGTCACCATCCAGAAACACTGAAGGGTTGAAAACTAATGGAAATTTGATTGACTTGGATGCATCTTTGGATTAACTTTCATCTTGGCTTTGGCTTTATCTCAGATACCTCGATACAGGTGGTACAATCTCAGATGAGTAATATCAACATTTGACCTGAACAAATCACAAATTACTTCTGACTTGATCTGCTTATCTCAAATCACTTGACCTGCACTGATTTCAAATGACAGGAGACTGGACTTGGACTTGTGTGGATTCATGTTGAATGATTTTAGACTTTGGACTCAATTCTGAACTGCACAAATCACAAATTACTTTAGGCTTGCTGATCTCAAATCACTTCAGACTTTTCTTGGACTTATTTTGGAATAACTTGTAACTTGACTTTAATCAGTGTCAAAAATGTAAAACAAAGCACCCCAAAAGCACTACCACCCCAACTCTCCATTAAAATCCATAATGGTTAAACTTAGACTCTATTATCCCTTTTCACCAAAAGGAACTTGGTGCTAGTTTGGTGCTTAAGTTGGTTCAACTTGCGTTCCTCATTAACACCGGTCACTTTTCCATTGGCAAGGAGCCCAGTCAGAGCAAAAAATCCAGAGCTTACAAAACTAACTGTCTTCACTCAAAATTTGTCTTTGTTTGCTCAGGATTGTAGGACAAATATAATGTCATATAACTATTACTGGCTACTTGCCTTTGTCATAATAGCTTCGAGTGGCGACTCAGTTTGAGAACAGATTGTATCGCGGCTGTTAGCGAGACAGAGGTCGCCTATTTTCTGGGCACATCTAGATCACAGTACTGGTGGGACACTATTTTTCTGGATTTCGGTGAGTAACAGTTTGTGCAAAACTTCCATGTGTCTCAGGGGTTCTTTCAATACATTTGCGAGGCAGTATTTACTCCAGTCTTGTTGGTCACAATAGCCCCGCCCCAAGCCCCTGACGTAATCGGTGCTTAGCTCTGAACCAGCAAAGACTTGGTGCTTATCTGGCCCCAGTTTCCCTGGTGGAAAAGGGGTATATTGGATGTGGATGAAGGCCTTGCCATAGGCTGTCAGTGAAGCCTGGTTCAAAGCAGATGGATACATCAGTCCAGCGACTGATTCTGACACAAGCTGCTTAAAATTTAGTGCCAAACAAAAGGAAGCAGATTCCAGCAGTTTCATGATGTCCACATAATTCTCTCACATCCTCTACTGAAATATGTAATTATCTGGTTTTCAAGTATTATGAGTCAATTTAAAATCTTCAAACTGTCAATGTACGTCTTGATATCTCAATTGCTACACTAAATTAGTGCCAGCATTTCCTGAACTAAAACTGACTGCAAAACCTCATTCCTGTGCTGAAGAAGATATGCAATCTGTACCATTCATAATTCATTGAAACACATGTACATGAGATTCCTTTCCCTGCAGAACATATGTAGTTACAGTAGATTTAATTCATGTACTCTCATCTTGTTTATCTTTTCAGCTACTTTTGCAGATGAACATCAATAGATGTCTCAATTGTAATGAAATGATGATGTTTCTCTCTTGCTTTTTTATATTACAAAGAAAAATGTTTCAGCTTTTTGGAATAAAACTTTTATTTTCACACTTTTTCAATCCATTCATTAAAACCTCAGAAATATTGTTCACCACATTTTTGCTTATATGTAAACGTTCCAATCCAGCAGTTTTTATTGAATGACTATATCTCTTTCTATACAGGAAAAAAAGTTCTGTTTATCTGGTTCATCTTAAAAACCACAATAAGATAAACGCAGCAACATGCCCTTTTATGACAACATGCATCATGCCACAATCTGGTATTAAATCAATTTATGTGACATGAACTTACTTAACACAAACTCTGATTCAAAATGTATTTATGTGTCAAATTCATATTTTTTGATATTCAATTAAATTCCCTCAGTGACCTCCATGTGAACTGTATGTTACTCTATCAAGTGTATTTGTTACAATTTGTTACGTTTGTTAAATTCAAATATTATGCATTGTATGAAATCCTGCTAAAATCCTTGGAAAGAAAATCTATTTTGTCATTTCACTTGTGAGTTATATGTGAAAACCTACTGAGTAATAAACCTGCTTCTGGTTATTTACTTTGATAAGCAAAAATATGCATCCTCATCTCCTCCCTGACTTGAGTAATTCTTGATTTTTGATTAACTTTCAGTTTTTCAGATTTTTCACCTCTGTAAACATTGGTATAGAAAGAAATTTAGCTCTAAGAAATTCATTGGCAACAACTGGTGTTTGAGCATATGAAAATTGTGAGCTATGAACCTTGAACACAACCAACACTCATTAAAATCTGCATCAGATGTCATTAAACATTCTTGGTGGTTCATATTTTTTCATACAGACTCAGAATAGCATATGTTATCAATGCGACTGATCAGCTGCTTTTACTTTTCACATCTCCAGCCACCTCTTAACATTTCAAACACACAAATACAGCATGTCAGTAAATGTTATATGAATCTAATGTGTTCTGGGGGTGTTAGATGTAAGACCACAGGAGGTTTTCAACATCAGAAGAGAAAATAAGCCAAGTTCAGTGTGATTTAATTTGTTCACTGTGTCATTAAAAAGGATGAAAAAAATCATCATCATTTGCTTCTGCAAAGCACAGATCTGTTAAATGCTTCTAAACCAAACCACAATGTCATGTGGTAAAGATTGTGAAAGCATTTATTAGGTTTAGGCAGCAAAGTTAGAAAAAAGATCATGTTTTGTGTTATAATAACAATGAAAAGTAACCACTACATAACATTTAATGGCAGTTGCTCTACCTAATACCTCACTTGCTTTGATGAAATGCAAAAAACTAGATATTCTAGCTACTCAGTCAGGGACCAGGAACAGGGGTTATACATCATATAACTGTGACTTTCATTCACCTCTTTTGGTGACCAATGAGTTTCAACACCATAAGCGGGTCTGTGGCACAGCTTACAGTGGTCTATCGCTGACACAGTCGATAAAGTGACAGTGGAGAGACTTATTACAGCAGAAGGCCAGATGGGCTGAAACACAAGCTTTGGAAGGCATACATTTAGCACCTGACTCAGTAATTGGTGCATTCCCACAGATGTGTTATGCTTTTATTTTAGAAAAGGGGACATGATCCCTAACATAAGCTGAATAGAAGTGTCCAGCAGTCTAATGTCCTTGCCTTCAGAGGCATCATCTTAGCAGAATCACATTTAAATTATTCCCTCAAGCTTTAGGCTGCAAGCTCAAGCCAATTAGTACTGCCCCAGCACAGAACCTGTTGAAAGGTTTATCCAAAAAAACCTCCATCACCATGGGGCCAGGACAGGACAGATCCTTCCAGAGATAACTACACAGCTGTGCACTGGGGGAGGTGTGAGAGTCAGTGGGCCAGTGTGATGAAATGACTTATATCTAGAGAAAAGTGAAGAACCTGATAATTGTCTAACTTTAGCTTCAGGTAATTTAGTTCCAATTAAAAATTTCACTTTATTACACTGTATTTACATAAGATGCAACATCACTTACACATCAGCAGTTGCCTTGAGGTTTGTGTTAGAAACAGATTGGCACTTTGGCAGGAGCTGACAGCCTCTGGATATACATTTTTAATTCAAATGTTAACTTAGATGAGCTCCTGTTCAACATCGTAAACAACTAAACAGCCATTTTTTTTATATCCACAACAAACCAGTTATCATTCTAATCTAGTATTGAATCTTAAGTTAATATTCTCGTATGCATAACCTGAAGGCACTGCTTCATCACTTAAACCTTATGTAAAAAAATATTTTTGCCTCATTTGCATTTTAAATCAATCAAAACAGCTTCATGGCTAAGATATGAGGTGGAAAGAACTCAGTACAAATTTACAAGCATTCATACAGCAAACAAACAATTAGAGTGATTTAATATAGAAATTACATATTTGGAAAGTAAAATTGAGGTAAATACCAATTTGATTTTGAAGAAATGATAGACAGTTGGGTTGAGTGCTCATTTTAAGACAGAAAGCTAAAAAAGCGAGACTAAGGTGTATTTTATGAATAACTCTAAACATTTCTGTTAAAACAACATCACATTTTATATTGTGTGACATATTCATGTTTTTGAAGTGTTGAGGTTTACCATCAATGGTGCAAAGTGTGTGTGTAACTGGAACTGTTGTGGTACTTTGTTTGTAAGTCTTTGATAGTACCTCGTTATTATGGACAAAAGCTTCTGCCGTACATGTAAAAGCACAGCTAGCTGTTAGATGGCTGCATTGTTGTGGAGCTTAAATGTCTTTCTCTGTTTCAATCTGCTAGTCCCTTTTCCTCCAATAACACCTGTCTCTCCCAGGGAACTAAAGGCAACTGCACTCAAAAAAAATCAGACGAGCATTCTGACACCGATCAAGCATCACGTCATGACCACTGACAGGTGAAGTGAATAACATTCAATAGCTCTTCATCATGACTCCTGGGATATATAAGGCAACAAATGAACATTTTGTCCTCAAAGTTGATGTTAGAAGCAGGAAAAATGTTCAAGCATCAGGATTTGAGCGAGTTTGTCAACAAGAACCAAACAGTGATGGCTGGAGGACTGGGTCAGAGCATCTGTTAGGTCCTTTGTATTTAAAATAAAGATTCAATCCACAACCTGCATTTGTAATTCATTGTATTGATAGATATGAGTTAAAACGCTATTGGTTCCAATTGAAATGTTTATTTTTTAGGGTTAGATGGACACCAAAACCAAACTGCCACCTAACATCATGGTAACATGTCCCACATTGTCCCACACAAACATCCTCTCTGACCCACATGTGGCTTGTTGGCACCTGGTCAGCCGAGGTGTCTGGTCTGCAGTGTTCAGGATCTATCAAAAGTGGTCCAAGGAAGGACCAGTGGTGAACCAGAGACAGGGTCATGAGAGGACAAGTATCACTGATGCAAGTGGGGAGTGAAGGCTGGTCCTGATGGTTGGATCTGAGCTACTGTGGTTCAACTTGTCAAAGAAGTCAATGCTGATTCTAAAAGAAAGGTGTCAGAGTACAAAGCGCTTTACAGTTTGTTGCGTATGTGGCTCTTTTGACAGGAAAAAGGGGAACCATCACAATATTAGGTATTATGCCTGATCAGTGTATAGTCAAAGACAGGGGTGTCAAACTCATTTTAGTTCATGGGCCACATTCAGCCCAATTGGGCTGAATCTCAAGCGGGCCGGAGCAGTTAAACCATAATACTACAATCAATAATAAGACTTCCAAATTGCTGTTTTTTTAGTGTGAAGAGGTACAAGTTTATTCGGAAAAGTTAATTAACAATAAGCCTGAAATGCCTTATTCATTTCCGTGGTTACAGCTAAAAACAGGCCGCTGTTTCCTCAAATCTTCCAACAAATCATTTATCTTTTCTTTTATGTTTTTAATCACACCAAGCACACTGGATTCCTGTTTATTTCACTGGAGAAAGTGCTCCATTTTTCTGAGAAAACCCTTCGCTTGTCTGTGTTTTGTCACATTGCTTATATGTAATTTTAGTAAAAAATTGGAAGTAAAGACATAGTCAACCAGGGGGCAAGATTGGACCCTTCGGTGGACTGGTTGTGGCCCTTAGGCCGTATGTTTGACATCCCTGGTCTAAGAGCCCCAAAGCAGTAGTAAACATGAACAACTGTCTCTCAAGAGTTCTGAAACACAAATGCATGATGTTCTTTAACTACTTCATACTTCATAAATAGAACCTATACCGGACATCATTCTCAGTGACAGGTGTCTTCACCCTGTGCATGCATGTGACACGGAAATATGAAAAGCAGTACCACGGGTGTTTGGAGAGACTGAAACTACAGCTTCCGTTACAGAGAAAAAAAAAAACACTTGACCTCAATCTCAAGGTAAAGTAAATATGTCAGAAGCAAAAACAAGCCGTTAAAAATTGATCATTGGAGTCCTTTAAATAGAACAAAACTTATGAATGAGCTGACACTGTTTTAATCCTACAGGGAGCTCATCCCAAGGCTTTCAGACTAAGATGCGCTGCAGCTGTCACAGTTCCTGTATTTCAACATGACTGATATTTTGTAAGTGGTTAATATGAAATACTCCATTAACTATGTACAGGACATACATTTCAAACCGATGCTCAGTGTGACTTCATGAATATTTATTAGCAAAAGGCTGGATGTTACCAAACCTCCACAGCTTTGTGGCTGTCCTCTCATCTGCAAGCAGACTGAGTTGGGCAATTGTACTTTCACATGATTTAATGAGCAAAAAACCTGACTTGCATAGAGGCCACATTCATCTAGGCTTTCAGACCTTGGATTAAGTGTTCAAGGAGAGAAGGGGGTCTTGTGGGATGTCGTCTCTTGCTGCAGGGGAGGAGGGATGGAGGAAATAGTGAGTTCTCATTTCCATAGATGATTCGTCTGGTAATGGATTTGGTGGGAGCTGATAGTGACAGCAGAGGAAGGTTATTTCTGATGTAGCAGAGATTTGGCTCAAACGACTGTTCAGGGATCCCCCACAAGATGAAAAAAATAGTTCATCTATGGCTTGTTTTTACACTAAAACCCACATGTACACTTGAGAATGAGGAGGTCAAAGATCTATCAGTGCAGGAAAAACACCATAAAGCATGTCATACAACAATGTGGACAGGCCATTCTGCACACAAGCGCAAACCAGGGAATCCTCCTCGCTTTGTTTCCCATAGATTTACACTCACTAATCAAAACAAATAAGGATTGCATCCTTCATGTTGACAGCACATCACACTCTGGAGACTTGAGTCATTTGATCTGGATGGCTGGCTCTCCCTCGTCTCTGCCTGTTGCTTGTGGCTAGGGACTCACAAATCTCGCTGTATTAACACTAGCTTGGCTGAGAGTGGGGATTTAGACCTCAGAGCTGAATCCACCATCGACTGCATGAGAATGGTATACACTGTTTGGACTTATAGTAGCCTCTCTGGAGAAATAATGGTCTGCATGGAGGAAACAGTGTGTTGTGATTGGAAATACATCAACTGTGCTATGGTGTAACATTTAAAGCTTGCATCATATACAGTAAGTGGGTGTCTGAAAGAAACAGTCTAGGATACGCAGTGAACAGGTAGACAGACCACGAAATATAATTTTTTTTTTTTTTTTTTTTAGCTTTTGTAAACAATTTAATCAAGTGATTAGACAGCACCTGGTGTCTAATTGTTATGACACACCCATGGATGTAACAAGCCCTGAATGGTATCTCCAATCATTGTGCATGTGTGCATCAGTTATTGTTATTTTCATCCCAGTAAATCAGCAAAAAATGTGCTGTAAAACACTTTAAAACACTGACATAAAGTATGAGGCTAAATAATAACCAAAACAATTCAGTTTATATACAGTACATGGCATAATTTACAAGAACTCATAGGAATAATGGTCTGTAGGGAAGAAACAGCATATATCGGTGAGTGAATATTTCCAGCTTGCATCATGTTGAGAATTTTATGAATGTGTCTGATTGACAAAGCAATATGCAGTTAATGTGGTGACCACACAATGAAACACATTAATAATGAATGAAGAAGCATGCCGGTGTCATCAGTTTGTTCTCATGTTGTGTTTTATCAAGCTGGCAGCAGTTAACATGTCAATTTCAAGTCAAGTCAATTTTATTTGTATAGCCCAATATCACAAATTACCAATTTGCCTCAGAGGGCTTTACAATCTGTACAGAATATGACACCCTCTGTCCTTTACAAACAACCCTCACATTGAATAAGAAAAAACTCCCCCAAAAAACCCTTTTAACAGGGAAAAAGAAACAGAAGAAACCTCAGGAAGAGCAACAGAGGAGGAATCCCTCTTCCAGGATGGACAGACATGCAATAGATGCCATGTGTACAGAATAACAACAATGAAAAACTGTCTGTCTCCATGTGCCCTGTGATGAACTGGAGACTTGTCCAGGGTGTACCCTGCCTTTCACCCTAAGACAGCCCCCCCGACCCTATGTTAGGATAAGTGGTAGATAATGGATGGAGGAAGCCGGAGTACCCGGAGAGAACCCACACAGACACAGAGAGAACATGGAAACTCCACACAGAAAGGCCCCGGGCCGGGAATCGAACCTGGTACCTTCTTGCTGTGAGGCGACAGTGCTAACCATTACACCACTGTGCCGCCTGGTGCATGTCCAAATTTCATTAATTAGGAGCCAACTGTGTTCTCATAGCATCAGCCGACCACATTCATTCACCTCATCCTGCCTCGCTGACAATTACTCACTATGGTTCAATTGTAATGTAAATCTGTTCAACTTTGTTTCTCATAATCCACCCAGACTTCATGAAGAACATCCATCGATGCTAATATCAGCCTTTTTGTGGTCTGCATTTCAATTAGCAGCCGGCAGCTCTGTGAATGTTTCACACAGCTGAGCACTCACAAGATATGATTCCAATGAATTAATGATGACTGGATGCTAAAAATGTCAGATGGACCACATCAAAGGGAACACGTGGGTATCGATCTCATGTTGAGATCTGAAAATGGTTACATAAGGCGATGACATTCAGATGTCGTGCGTCAGTTTTCATCAACATTAAAGGTGGAGGAGAAAACGCTGTTGGAAAACATCAAAGTCAAGAGACCTTTAAAGGTAATTAATTTGTCCTTTCTGAAAGGATTAGTGCTTAGGTGGATTATTTTTAACATCTGTTTTATGAAACAGCATATTTGTGGCTTGCTCCAGGAGCAGACCAGTCTAAATCCTATTGTGTCCGAAATGTTGTAATTAACTGTTAAAAATGGATGAATGTGACACATGCTCCAAGTTTTAGTGAAGTAATAATTAATAGCTTGAGGTAGATAATTAAATAGTCTTGCCTTGTACCGCAATATAACCTTTTTTTTTAAGATCTACTTTTGAAATTATGCACATAAAGAATACCGCAATTATCCTGTTGTTCAGTGTGGCTCATGGAGGTCATTGAGATTTAATTAAAATGCATGTTTTTTGAGCTGAGCTTTGTAACTTTTAGAGAACTATTCAAAATTCCTATGATGATCTCAAACATCCTGCCCCTGAACAAATTGGGGCCCTAAGTAAAATTTTATTTGGAGGGCCCCCACCTCTCCTCTTCCCAAATGGTCTAATCAGACCCTGTTTATCTGTTAATGCTGCCAGGTTGTATTTTCATTCAATGATTGTCTCCCATTTTTTTATTGAATCACTGTCTGGGGCCAAGCTACGCAGTTGTCCATGAAAAATGTGGCCTCTCTGTACAAAGAGGCTTGAAAAGTGATGGACAAAAAGCCTATGAGTTGGCACCACTGTGCAATTTTAGAAAAACCCAATTTTATGAGCTTTGATAATTTTATTATTCACCTCTTGTTTCGTCTTTTTTCCTCTCACTCGCTCCAGACTCATTATGAGCACCCTCTGATTGGTCAGATGTTGAGTGCTGTCAGTCAGTACAGCGACTCATGCACAGTCAGATTACAGGTCTCTTCCCTCCTTCCTCGAGCTGATTTGGTGCTGTACACGCTGTGTGTATGACAGTTGCATAAATTTGCATCCATTTTGCATTTGAGTAAATGTGTCCCCTCATGCAAAATGTGGCCCCCCCATGGAGGATTAGGCCCTACACAAAGTGCGTGTTCTGCATTTAGGGAGAGTCTGAAGGTTTCTGAAGATTCAAAATATGTCAGGATGAATCACAGGGAAATGGGTACAAGGTGATGAATGAGATATCTCAACTTTTTTTTCTTTTTTTTCCCATGTTAACAGAGCAGCCATCAAAATATGACGGAGCAGCCATCAAAATATGACGGAGCAGCCATCAAAATATGATGTTGTAATATTTTCCTACCTTCACACTGGAGTAATCGGAGTATAGTGAGACAGCGTTGTATAGCGTGTAAAATGTGTTTTTATAACATTGATGCAAAATATAACTTTAAAAATGTGAGATTAAAGGGAAAATACATTCAGCCATGAGTTATCACTGCAATGTTGTGGAATACATCAATCCTAGTCAGAATCATTGTACCATGTTTTCATACTGTTTTGTCGTACAACTTGTAGTGGCAACATTTATAGATGCATCACCCAAACAGACTAAGACTGAGAAAAACTCTATATAACTCTATATGCACAGTACAGCTAAAATGCTAGGGATATTGACAATTTAAAGTTCCCCATTCCCATCTCCTGTCTTACCCTTTCCCTTGTTGACCCCTCTTAGAAATAAAAAAAAATTATCAAAAAGTAAAAAAAAAAAAAACCTTTAGTGACATTGTGCAAAAATACTACTATAATATTTCTTTTTTTTGTTTTTAACTCATATATACACCATTTAAAACAACAATGCTTGAGTGTCAATAATGTAAATAAATGTCAAAATATTTTTTGGTGCACCTTGTGAGTAATTTTGGGGCTTCTGGGCTATGTAGTCGGAACATGAAAGAAATGGTAGATCACACTGACAGATATCAAAGCATGAGGCACAAAGTGGAGACGTCGGAATCAGAGCAGAGCAATCAGTAAAAGAAAAAAAATGGTCTTTTTAGTGAAATTAGCCTCCGCTCAACTTCAGATAAAACAAAAATGGAACAAGGTGCCAGCAAACTTTTTTCCATGATGAAATAGAGTGTCTCTTCTTTCATTTTAGCTCTTATACATTTTTAGAGTCATAATATAAAATATTCTGTGAGTTTTGAAAGATGACTCAAAATGACACAAGAAACTTTCAGTTTTATAAAAGTGCTGGCACTCTATGACCAGGGACTGAAATTCACACTTGGTTTGAATAGCATGAATGTCCACTGTTGGTGAAGTAGGCATGTATCTGTGTATGTCTGGCATAGATGTGGCCCCATCCTAATTACAACTCATTCACTTCACCTGTCCAATCTGCACAGCTGCCTTCCATCAACTCATCAACCCAACATGCAGTTAGTTGTTTTGTGATAGCCACTTCCTCTCCTCTCCATCCCCCTGCCTGCTCACTTTGAAAGAAATTATTATTTAAATATTGGTATGACCAAAGGATTTGTTTGTGGACTCTGATTTACATTCATACAAGACATTCTGTCACGGTTCTGGCCATGACACCAGTTACTCCATCTTCCCCCCATTCCCTGTGTTTCTTGTGTGTTTCCCCTATTGCCCCCTCTTGGCAATCAAAAAAAAAAAAAAAATTGTAGTAATATTATGGGATAAGAGCAAACAAATCAATTCATACTCTGTTTTTTTTTTTGTTTTTTTGTTTTAAAGACCAGACACAGGTGTCCCCAGTTGATCCGAATACCATGATAGTCCACCGTTGGTGATTTAGGCATGTATGTGTGTGTGTGTGTGTGTGTGTGTGTGTGTGTGTGTGGCATGGGTGTGGCTTCCTCCTGATTACTGCTCATTCACCTCACCTGTCTAATCTGCACAGCTGTCCATCAGCTCATCAACCCAACTGGCAGATAGTTCTTTAGTACTTGATCTTGGCCATTCTGTAATTTGTATCAAAGTTTATCCCCATTGTTGTCGCAAGTTTATATTTAGTAATGTTACCTTGTGTCTCCAGTATCATTCACTACCACCCCTGCCCAGTCACACAGTCATGTCTCATAATTCCTGTCTTTCTCCTTCCTGATGCAAAAGATGTTTACGTTCAGTGTTTTAAGATGCAACCAGTAGCATCACAGTTTGAGGAAGACAGACAGCTATATAATGGCACTCTCTGAAAATTAAAACATAGAGGAAAAGAAAACAAATAATACTGCTAAAAGATAAACTCTCAATAAAGGTGAAACATTTCAACAAAATGTTGTTTCTGCTGTTCAAAGGAATGTCTGGGAGCTTTTGTTAAAAACTCTGTCCTACTCATCTGTACCAATAAAGTGTATATTAATATTACATTTTCAGAATTGAAAGGCTTTTCAGCTTGACTGAAATATTCTTTGTTGGTTACTTGTACATTCTTCGTATTATTATAATTATTTGGTGCATCTCATTGGGTTGTTGGTTTTCAGTCAAACAACACTCAAATCACTACCATCCATCAGCAGTAGAATGATAGGGAAAATTTTGCAGATTATAGTGTTAATTTTCCTCTTATTATTATAAGTCTGTTTTATTTTTGAACTTTGCAGGACAGAGGACTAAGAGTTCTACTTCTGCATGTCTTATAATCAAATTTTTGATGTGTGGTGATATGAGCAACCAAACCCTCCGTACAGCTCAGGCATTTCTCTGCTGGGGGAAGTTTGTTCTGGCTTCAGTCCTGGCTGGCAAAGAGGGTAAGAGATTGAAAAATTGGAAATTGAGAACCTGGAGCAAAAGAGTCAGACAGAGAATGTGACAGACAGCCTAAGATTGAGAGAAAGTCCACATAACTCTATATGATGCAGACGGATTAAAGCCCAGGCCATACCAGAAAGAGAGAGAGAAAATAAATTCTCCTGTTTTTCTTCTAATCTGTGGTTCTAGACACTTGAGAGGATGTTAAACAAGATGAAAGCCAAAGGATATTCTTAAAGGACCAGAAACAGTCCCTGCTTGGAAAGAATAACATAATAGTCGACTGATATTAATGTAGACCTGAATGTGTGTGGCATGGGCATGAGCATGGCTCCCTCTCTGGAACTCAAGCTCTTTTCTAATTACTGTTCATTCACCTCACCTGTCTGCTCTGCACAGGTGCCTTCACATCAACCCAACACTAACTTAACTCCAGCTCTTCTTCCATTCATTGTCAGAGACTTTGGTGATTGTCACTCACTCCTGGTGTTGTTGCAAATTTTTATTTACTGATTTTTCCTGGGTTGTTCAAGTCCACCACCTGCTCAAACCAACAGCCAGCCAAGCTCAGCTCATGATTTCAACACAAAGACACAAAGACAGTGCTAATTAACTTTAACTAAACAAAGTACAAATGCTAACATAGTAGCGAATGTATTTTATTGTACAGGAAAACATGTTTCTTTAGTATTTATATGACAGAAACCTTGAGTCCTTGATTGACTGAGGATAGAGGCATATACAATTTGCCTCTATTCCATAAATTTTATCCTTTTAAAACATGTTTATTGATTGCTTTAGAATTAGTCGGATTTACCCTTGGACAGAATGGGACTAATGATATCCAGAGTTAATGAGTGGTATTGTCCAACTCTCACTCTCAGAAAAAAAAAAAAAAAAAACTGTTAAAATGTTGACTCTACTTTAAAATGGTAACAGGTTAGCAGACCATCTCAGCCACTTTACGTGTGAATGCTCATCTGTAAAAATGATGCCCAGCAGCTGATGAATGACTGTCTCTACATATACAACTTCCTGATGAAGGAATTTTTGATAGCATCCAAAAATGACCAAATATTATTTTCAGCGATTTCCCTGCAGCTCAGCAGAAATAGGGTGTCTGTGCTGCTGAGAAGAGGGCTTGGCCAAACAATGAAGGTTATATGGCAGTCAACATAATAGCAAAGGCCAGTCCATTTAGTTATGCTGGGGATTTTCAGTGTACTGCTCTCCTGAGAGAGATGACTGTCTACTGTGCATGAAACACCCTGCCAAGCCTGGCAACAGACAATGCACTGCAGAGATGTGATGTGTATAATAATGGAAGCAAATCAAGCCTGCGCTTGTTTTATTATTTATTTTTATTTTCTTCCTCAGCTGTGAAGTCATTATAAGAGGGAGGTGTTAACTGAAATCCTTCTTGACTACATGGTCAACAGATTTGTTTCAAAGTCAGAACAAGGACGTAGACTCAAAGTCCTCTATTTTGACTCGGTTAAGTTGTTTTAAGAAGCACATTTAGGTGAAATGTATCAAAAAAAGTACTCTGGCAGTTTTACAGCATCCAGTGATGATACAACTGAGCTTATGTAAGTCAGTCGGCATCTCTTTGAAGAAACATTTTTTTTTTTTTGCACCCTGGCAGACGAAGGATCATTCATTTGCTGTCACTGCTTCACTTCACTTAATGAAATTATCTCTATAGGTTTTCCTTTGCTTCCTTGAATGCCTTCCATATTTAATTCATGTATCTATTTGGGCATGTAATGAAATAAAGTTATTACTGTTATCAAATAAGTTCAGTGATGTAATGAGAGCGAACATTATCTCAATTTGTTTTGTGATTCACCAAATAGAATTAATCGTCATGACAAAAAAAATGGACAGGAGCACAGCAGTGTATTTACATACAAATGAGTCACACTGTAGCACTATCTTCCACAGGGGAGCGCAGGTGAAATGTGTTTCATTGGCATGTCTGTAAGCTGACAGCAGCCCTCTTCTCTTAAAACTAAACTGCATTTCAATTACTGTAGGTTTTGAGGAATACAAATTTTGTCATGGATTAAACAAACAATTACATATACTGTAACACACACACAGAGGTACATACATGAAATTCACCTCTGCATTTGACCCAATTTAATTTTATGCAATGACATTTATGTCGGTCAAAGCGATGTTGAAATGTATTTGTGACATTAAAAACATAAATTCCTTAAAATGTAATGATAGTAGTGTATTGGAATGTCATTTTGAAGCCAGGATGCATACAGTAACTTCCGTTGTGCTGTGATTTAGATTTTGGATTATTTTTGGAAGCTTTTTACATATCAAGAAGCTGTTGCAATCATGGTAAAGCTCCTACACCTGTGGCTCACCCACACAGGTGTTTCCACTCATTTGACTAATGAGGCCTGCTCTCCAGACTGTGTGGGTGCGCCCTTCCTGTGTGTGATTAACTTTTCTATCACTCTGCTGTTAACATTTGAAGCACCTGTTAGAGTTAGACATCTTACATATTTGTCATTCATATGCATACATGCACTTCGCTGATATATTAGACTTTTATGACATAGCTTTGCCCAAACCTGCATAGATTTAATCACTCATAATGTAAGTGAGACTCAGTTTGTGGCACGGTGTGCTTTAACTTCTCCCACTCATTATTGTATTGTTCATTCATAAAAAAACATTTCATAGTCTTCCTGCGGTTTTTACAAGGGTTACATTATCTGTATCATAAAATGAGTCAAGCTCTAAACATAGGATATATTCAATATTAACTTGATTTAAGACATTTTTATTGGAATAAAACTTAATTTTATTACTGGGTCATTCACTAAAACACCTCTAAATATACTACAGGTTAACTCATTGAGTGCCACAAAGTGCCTTGTGCCAGCATTTTTTGCCCATTTTGAGTCATATTTTAAGACACAGAATATTTTGTACTATGATTCGGAAAACACTGAATAGCTCAAATGAAAGAGTTTGTATTTCATCATGAATTTTTTTTTTTTTTTTTTACCTCGTCCAGATTCAGTTTGTGTTGCTCTCTAATCTCGATCGTCTCCATTTCCTGCTTTGATCTCTGTGATGTATACCATCTCTTTATGCTCCAACTACATTTCCCAGAAGCCCCAAAATTACTGATAGGCTGCAGGAGACCGCAATCGGTGACCTGCTGCTGAAAAAACACTTTGACATCAAAATACATCAATGGCAGAGAGTTAAAATATCAGCATGGTAGCACCGACCATATCATAATCTAAACTAAATGGGTAATGACATGCAGTGAAAAATAATGGCTATGGCTTTGTAGTGCTCTGAACTATGATCAGACAGTGAACAGGAGTCACAGAGAGGATTGGTGCTTGTTTGTGTGTGATGAGAACACCAGCAGTGCACATACTGTGTGTGTGTGTACACCTGTAAGCACACACAAATTCACACAGACAGATGTGATGCAACGTTAGCAAAGCCTTTCCAGACGCCTCTTCAAACAAGCCAGTGTAGGATTTCTCGCTCTAATACACCATTCAAGAGTATTTGATTTGAAACCCCCCCTACACACACACACACACACACTCCTCGACTTGCTATGACTGACTCCAGCTCTGATGACACTCAATGAAACGTCTGCAAAGTTGCCGTGATTTCACTTCCTGGCAATGTTGAATGTCTCACTATTTTCGGTGAGTTCTTGCCTCTCACTTGCCTGCAGTGATTTTATTGTTTGATGATGTTGTTTTATGCTGCATACCTCCTGTTGCATATACTTTCACTTTTTTTCACAGGGGTTTACTACTACACTCGTTTTTCTCATCTATTTTATGATATTTTGTGCCATGACTGTGTACTAAAGCAGCACTGGTACTTTTGGAGAGGATTCGCTGTGTAGTGTATTGTGATCATCCCTGAAGTGGATTGCTCTTTTTCTTAAAGGTCAAGCAAATAAACATTGAATATATGGATATTACTGTTTGTGGATATGCATGTCTGTTACTTGGCCTTCATGTCAGATAGTGAGTTTGATTGGTTTTGTTGTTGTACTGTTTGTGTTCTGGCTCCTGTGTCTAACTTTGTATGGTAGTCTTTGTATGGTGCAATGTACTGTATAGTTTTGATTTGATTCTTGTAATGCCACCAGCAAGTTCGACAGCAATAGTCACTGACTATCCAGTAACCCACACTATAGCCATAGTATAGTGAGCTGCACAGACATCATGGATACACACAGTGCATTTTGTTGGGTAACAATGGGTTGGGGTTGGTTGGGTAACAGAACTTTTTTGTTGTTTATTAAAAAAAAAAAAAATAAAAAACTCCATACTGTAGTGCACCAAAGAGTGAAAAGGAGTCAACTGGACTTGCTTGAGGTTTGTTGAAGACATCTCACCTCTCACCCAAGAGGCTTCTTCAGTTCTAAAAGATTAGTAGAGAGACACTTATACTCCTGTTGGAGTAGAAAACAAATGACCGAAATCATCAAAACACTAGGTCTCATTAGAAGTCCATAGTGCACCTATAATGCACGGGAAAGAGATGTGTCTTGGAGTCTATATGTACTCTCCATGAACACAAATTCCCCCCGGGGATAATAAAATATAAGGTCTATGGTTTCTATCCTCACATCTTAATCCTGTGAAGAAAGACTGTGAATCTATTCCTGAAAATGTGTTTTATAACCGTGGCTCCTCATAATCCTGTGATCACCTTTACTGACACCACAACCCCACCCCCCACTTCCCACAAATAAATTACTTCTATCTGTCACGATGTGTCGTGTGCACAGTCATCTGTGACATTAAGATGCAATTCATGTGGATAATAAAAACAGCCCAGCAGATGCTTTTCCATATTCCATAAAAATATCTGGAGGGACTATTTAATGAAATTTGAGTGACTAAGAGGACTTACATCACCTCTCTCATAATCGCAGACACATATTACATTTATAGGCTGGGATAGAACAGTGGCCTTGTGACTATTAAAATCAACATCTGTTTTTCTTCTCTGCATTACTAAATTATAAAATTGAGATAGTAAGCTTTAAACAGCTACTCCTTATCTCCCAAACCAGCATTTATTACACTCATTGGTGGTGTTGGGAAATTCAATATTTGTTTAAAGTTATATATGAGTAACATAATTTTATATAAATGAATTTACACTATTAGATTGCATTTTTTAAATTATCTGACGTTAATTTACTCTTAAAAACATGACATTAATAACATGTCTGTGATGTGAGCATGTTCTGCTTCCTCACACTGCAGTGAGACAGTGACCCAAGGCAAACTGACCCTGAGATGACCTTGTTTCCGAGTGATAAGACCCCTATAGACCTTGTAAAATGGAATGAGAGCCTGTGAGAAAGACCGCTAGCAGGATGAAGCTTGTTATTTCCAACTCACACAGGGAACCAGAAGAGCTTTGAGGACCTCAATCGACCCCAGGAGCGACCTTGGCTTTTAAAAATTTGAGAGACCCTTGTTGAGCGGATTGAACTTTCCTCTGTCTTTTATACTTTCAGTTTGATCCCATACAGGAACACCAGTTGAATGTAAATGGTCAAAGGATGTCTTGTACTTTTTACTGTGTACAACTTTGGTTTTGTCAAACCAAAGCCCAGGCAATGACAAATGGTCACCAACCACTGCGGCTGCCGATGATTATCCTCAAGCAGGAATTTGTTCAGAATGATCCCAAAATCTAGAAGTCTGTGCAAAAATATAGCCTAGATATCTACTTTTATCTCAATCGTGTATTGCTTTGGATGGATTATTTTTATTAGCTTTCCAGAGTGCACATTACCTGAAGGAAAAACACCTAGCCCTGAAAAAGTTTTCACTCTTTCAAATGAAGCCTCTCAAGCATGTTTCAACATGCGTGTGACTGAAATAACGAGCATGTTGTTTGGGTGCGACTCGGGACTCATAGCTGCAGAAGGAGGTGAAGACGACACACAGAATTACTTTTTATGAATTATCTGCAAAGCTTCACACCTCAGTGTGACTGAGCTTGAAAATGCAAGCGCTGCACTGGATGTTCAGGACAGTATCTGGGTAATCAATATTTCTTATTTCAAGGATGCATGGGCTCAAGTGGCACAAAAGTATTCTATATTGATTCTTCTTTTTTTAGGTCAGGAGATAAAATACATGATAAAAACTCCAAAGCTGACAAAAAAAAACAAAAAACAGTTAACAGTTCAAAGTACATAAACATGAAATAAACACATGAACACTAGTTTTAGTAATTACTGACACAAAGTGAAAACAGATTTTAGCAGTAGAAAGTTATAATATTTTAGCTTTAAATACAATTTTAAGTTCTAAATACTCTTGACATAGCTTAGTGATCACATGTGAGTCATTTTTCACTTCCTGAAATCTTAAGCTACTACAGCAGATACTTTGTCCATATTGTCTATGACTGAACTGCTGTCAGGGAGCTGATGCAATACCGGTAAGCTTAGTCTATAGCCTTTCCACACACACACACACACACACTTGTCAGAAAATATATTTATACAACGACACTTCACACTGCAGCTGCTGCAAACTCTGAGTTTATTTAGTTCAGCCTGTGATCCTTTTGGTTCAGTCCTGTGTGCAGTGTCACCATCCTGCTGTATTACTGTAGGTTACATGTGAACTTTTTGGCAAATTCTGCACATATTTGCCCTTTAATATTATAATAAAGATAGGACTAAATTAAAAACCTGTGCAAGAAAATGCTTCATTATCTCAAATGACCTAAGTGTCAGTACTTGCTGCTCACGATCAAGGGTGTTAATTACGATAGAGTGACTTAGAAATAAAGTGTAACATAATCTGCAATTAACGATTACCCTTTTAATGATTTGGCAATGTGGGGGAAGTACAATGATAAAAGTCATGCATTCACAGCTTGCTGCTCAGAAATATCCGTTTCACCAAATTTCATTCAGTAAATGTAAGCAGCCAAACAGAGTACATGGAGCAGTGGAGTATCAATGGGAATTCAGTGCACAGATTATGGAAATGACGCAAGAGCGCAGCACCCATCTGTCTCCCATCAGGGATCACCTTTTGGCTCATGTGTCATCTGCAGTTTGCCATCCTGCTGCAGGTACTTCCCACACACCTTTGAATGGCACCTGCTAAGAGATCCTGCTGTTGTCTGCACCGAGATAACACCGAGAGAGAAGTGACAATACCCTGGGACTCGCCTGTCAACTTCTGAAACATCAAAGGTCCTGACACCCGTCTGTGGCTCTCTCACTGTGACTCAACACAATCCTGTGGGGAAGGAGGAAGCTGAGATTCAATAAGAAGCACTTTGATTTCCATATTAAAAAGCAGATGAAAACCAATTATCACCTTTTATTCTTGAATGGATGTCACCTCTAAATTACCTCTACACCATCACATTTAAGAAGTTAATTTTTTCGTAACTCTGTCACGTTTTGATGGGAATATTATGTGATGTTTGCTGAGAGTGAGCAAATTTGTCTACCAGCTCTTTAAAGGACACATACTGTGTTTTTGTTTTGTTTTTTTTTCTTATTTGGTGGACAAAAAACTGAGGTACAAAAGAACTTCAGCAACTTGTCAGGTTCACCTGTGTTACACAAACCACCCCTGCTGTGACAGACAGAAAGCTGCAAATTGAGAGTGCTCCTTTACTTTGCACGGCCCCAGGAAGTAGGGCCAGCCTCTTTCACTGTGGCCTGCAGCATGTGGATGACTGGGTGAGATGCCTGCATGCACGCACGCACACACACACACACACACACGCACACAGAGTGGGGATGTATTTGAATTATTTCAAACCTCTGTTTATGTTTGTGTTGTTTTTATATGAATCAGCAAGAGAGAGATAATAGAGGTACTTTCACAGCAGTTAGCAGATTTTTAGAAACAGACTGACCCTAATCTATTAAAGCAACCAACTCTGAAGTGGAAATCTTATTATAAGCTTTAGACAATTTAATAATTGGGTATGTAAAATTATTTGTCTATTGTTTTGCATCTAAGTGCTTCACAAAAAAAAGACACATAATTACAACAAACAGGAAAAAAAAACAGATTCTGTTGGGAGAACACTCAACAGGTGCAGGAAACAGGGATGAAAGCAAAGGACAAGGGGAGACAAGACTATAAGGGATTAAGCCAGGAAATCTCAGTTATCCTGGCTTAATTTTGCCTTGAATCAGGCCCCCAACAGCATTTCAATGGGGCCCACTGTAGGACTAGAGCCCGGGGTGAGATGTATATTGGCTCCACTGTTCCAGTGTCTGTGTAAACTCAAGGTCACCCTGGAGAGGGCATGTGACATTAAAGTGACAATTTACAAATTTCTCTTTTGACAATGCACCCACATCAGCTGGCACTCTAGTAATTGGATATCCAACTCTGCCTTCCTGATCTGGCAGTCCAGATACAACATTTCTTTGTCTGTTTTTGCCATCTTTTTAATAAGGTGCTTGTGATATAACTGGTTTACTGGTAAAGCATAAGGATGACATTAAAATTCCACAGTTCTACATGCAGAATTAACCTCGTATTTACTGAACATCTCACTTTATCAAGCTGTGCTGTGGAGGTTGATGGACCAGCCATCCTCCATTAAAAAGGATAAAAATTTGTTAGTTTGTCAATTCATTCATTCCCATCACTACAGTGTACATGTGTACAAAGATATAAATGACTGCATATTAAGATCTATACCCCTGTTGGCCTCACGGGCTCACTCTCCGTGGCATCAGACAATGTTTCGGCATCTTTATCCTCTTCTTTCTCCTCCTCCAATCATCATCAGGCAAGATATGAGTATTGAGTACTTATGAAGGCAGGGCGGCTGGAGGCTGAACTAGGCAGATGACACCATCTGCAACTGTTTGGGGTGAAGAACCCATGTCTGTCAGTTTAGCCACACATATGTACACTTGCATGTTACATAGGGGAGTGAGAGTCTTGGATGAACTCCCCCCAGGGATGCGTTTAGCCAGAATTTTGGCTCAGGGCTCTGTCAGAGTTGGTGGTGGCAGCCCTCCACCTGTTTTTTTCAGGCCTCTGTCTGCATTAAAAATTGAAACTGTATTTTTCTGTTGGGGGGGGGTAGGATCAGACCTACATCCATCCATCCATTATCTACCGCTTATCCTCATAGGGTCGCGGGGGGGCTGGAGCCTATCCCAGCTGTCTTAGGGCCACCTCATCGCAGGGCACATAGAGACAGACAACCACTCACACTCACATTCACACCTACGGTCAATTTGAATTAGCCAATTAACCTAATCCCCATGCATGTTTTTGGCTGGTGGGAGGAAGTACCCGGAGAGAACCCACGCAGACACAGGGAGAACATGCAAACTCCACACAGAAAGGCGCTGGACCCAGGATTCGAACCCGGTACTTCTTGCTGTTAGGCGACAGTGCTAACCACTACACCACCGTGCCGCCCCCAGACCTACATGAAAATCTGAATTTATTCAAAAGCACTCCACCACTTTTTCACCTGTATGCTACCATTTCAATTAAGTGTGGTTAAATTTTAAATTAATGGACATGTGCATTCAAACGTATGTGTTGA
The DNA here is from genome assembly GCA_029721515.1 of Synanceia verrucosa. Taxonomy (NCBI): domain Eukaryota; kingdom Metazoa; phylum Chordata; class Actinopteri; order Perciformes; family Synanceiidae; genus Synanceia; species Synanceia verrucosa. The sequence goes on along the minus strand of CM056560.1, from coordinate 6,107,312 downwards.
CTTGGGCAGCAATTTTCTCCCATGGCCCCTCTTTCTCCTTGGCAGCTGCAGTGGTTTTACATTTTGTGTGAAAAATATGCTCATAGTCACTGTAGCTATTCATAAGTACCTCCAATTCCAAAGGTGTAAAATATATAGATTATGCCTCTTTCTCTCCTGTTGCCATGGTGAATCGAAATATCAGGGCTCCATTGCCTTTTTATTGTGGTTGTGCACGCGTTTAACTCAAGGTGAACCTACTCAGAGTTGATTGAACTAATTCAAATCAGCTGTTCTGGAAAGGGATATTCATAGTTTCTCTCTCAGGGAAAGTCAGCTTTGTTGAGCCTCCGACCTGGAATACCCCCCGGTATGCCTGTCAGTAGATGTTTTCTGTTTTATAAATGCACCAGGGGTGGGGGAGGATCCACGCCATGCAGGGCCTTATAAGTAAGACAGCCATCTTTGAATTTCACAAAATTACCCCAGCTCAGTCGTTTCTGGTTTGTGATGATGAGCGTTTGTATTCCTGTCCAGTACTTTCACAACCTGATGGAAATCTATGTGCACAGATTTTGTACAAGAGGCTTCTGCCCAGCTAGTCAGACAGTATGACAGTTGTGACATGATAATGACATTAAAATACAGTGCGGCTAGTTATTTTTTTTTACAGTGAGGAAATTTAATAAGTGAAACGTTTCCCTGGTAAAAAAGACATCAGGTGTTACGGTATCCATCGGCTTCTTAGTGAAAATCACAAATATTGTTTACTTAGTAATTGATGTAGACATGGTGATATTTGGTTACTGCTAGCTTGCTACATGAACATGAATGCATACATCTGGATGTCAGACTCATTGCATACAGATGGAAGATCCATACATCCATCCATCATCAAGCGCTTGTCTGACGTAGCATCATAGGTTGCTGGAGCCTTTCCCAGCTGTCATAGGGCGAGAGGCTGGGTACACCCTGGACAAGTTGCCAGTTCATCACAGGGCACATAGAGACAGACAAGCCTTCACACTAACATTCACACCTAAGGACAATTTTGACCTGCCAGGTGACATTCCCCATGCATGTCTTGCATGGTGGGAAGAAGCCGGAGTACCCGGAGAGAACCCATGCAGGCATGGGGAGAACATGCAAACTCCACTCTCTCCCGGTACGTTCTTGCTGTGAGTGCTAACCACTGCACTACTGTGCTGCCCCAGATAGAATATCATTTATGTAAGTACTAAATAACAGTGGTCCCAATATAGATCATTGGGGGACACCGAACTACAACTGAGAACAGAGGATTGCGGTTTACCCTAACACGTGATGGCACTAGGGAAGAAGTTGTACCGAGAAGGAGAGTAAGACCAGTCTTGACAGCAGAGTGTCATGTCAGTCATAATAAGCAGCAGCTGTCTTGCCTGCCTTTATAGCTGTCTTTGGTTTTTACATCATCAGTCTTGAACAGCTCCTGCTGAAATTAAGAGGAATTAATATTGCAGTGGAGGTAATTACTCATGCACACCCACATAGACTTTAATTCCTCCATGGGATGGAAATGAGTGAATTTGAAATTACATCAGGTTATTTCAGCTTCCTGAATGTACCAAAAACAGTAGTATCTTTCTGTACTGCTGGGTTTGAGGTTGAAATGCTGGAACTAATTTGTTCTGTTAGCATTTATTTCCTCAGACTCGATACTATTGTGAAGTGGTATTATGGTGGTTTTGGATAGATTTCAAATTATTTTCGATATAATTAATTTACTGACACCGGACACCTTTGTTAGAATGTAATGTTCATTTTGTATTTGGCCTTCCACACAAATATTTTAACAGGTTTTAGGGAACTGGTGAGAAGACCGTTAATGAGTTAATGAGTCTCAAAATGACAGAAAGAGGAACTCCGTGGACTTTGGCATGACCTTTTTAATATAAATGTGCTCCTGTTCTCTGACATGCAGCTACAAATGTATGCCCCTTGCCTTAAATATCCATGAATCCAAGATGGCAGCATGTGTTAGTGTTTGTCTATTTTTTAAACAATTTTCATTATTTTAGTGCCTTTCTTTCTCTTCAAAAAGATTGTTTATATTGCTGTTTGTTATTTTTTTTTATAGTGATGGGAAGTCTGTCTCTTTTCAGCTCGCTCTCTGACATCACTGTTCTTTTAAGTATTTCGCAAGTTTTTGGGTCTGTGGTCATTTTTTTCTTTTTACCATGTTTTTTTTTGTTGAATTGCTCTGAGGACTTTGGCCTGCTCCATCTGCTTTGCAGCTGTTCCTTGTTGGCACAGCAACAAGATATACAGAAAGTCAGCAACCCATCTACTCCTGCAGTGTTAGCCTGGAATTGCAACAGCAACTCAGCTTCACTGGATATTGTGGCTTGAGCTGTGTTTTTATTCCATACTGAAGCCTGGGCCTCCTCTGCGATCTACAGCCTGGGCCTCTTCTGATAACTACAGCTTGTCCTCCTGTGAGCTTCAGCCTTCTCCTGCTGACTACAGCTTGGGCCTCTACCTTTATCTGCCTGTCTGTTTGCTGCCAGTCTAAGTCAGGTAAATTCCTCCTCGTCTTTGCTCTGCTTTTTTTTTTTGTTTATTGTGTCTTTGCTTTGGAGTTATGGATCAGCTTTTTTATCGTCCGATGTGTGTTCCAGGAGAGGAACACCCTCCACCTGTGGTGCAAGTGGACATACTTGTACTCTGCTTCATGAATCATATGAACATATGCTGAGAGACTGAATTGCATCGTTCTTTTATTGTTAATCTCCGGTAATATACAGCCCAGCCCTGCCCCATCTGATTTTAACTTTGTAATATTCCGGTTTGACTTTACCTCTCTGAGTGCCACCCATAAAACAGAGTGCCTTGTGCCAGTGTTTTTGCCCATTTTGAGTTATATTTCAAAATCTGCAGAATATTTTGTACTGTCTCTAAAAATACTGAATAGCTGAAATGGAAGAAGAGACTCTCTATTTCATCATGAAAAAAACATGTTTGTTTTCCCATTCTATTCTTGTTTTATCAGAGGTAGAGCCAACTTTAAAAAATGCCACTTTTTGTCCAGAATCTGTACATTTTGCTCTCTAATCATGATCATCTCCACTTCCTGCTTTGATATCTGTGTATACCCTTTCTTTATGCTCCAACTACATCTCCCAGAAGCCCCAACTTTGCTCACAGGTTTGGCAAACCGCTGCTGAAAAAAACACTTTGACGTACATATACCTCAATGGCACTCAAGCGTCGGATTTTAAGTGATATGTATGAATGTCACTGGCACTCAGTGAGTTAATAGGTATAATGTTTATCGAACTGATCACCCCAAAAAAGCGCGTGGGGTAGCTTTTTCTGCAAAGAGTAAATTTTTGGTTAATGTTGTGGTCTCTAAATCTGTCAGTAAACAGTTGGAGTTCCTGGTCATGGTATCAAAAGGGTGTTGTGGTACTGTAGTTGTGTGTTTAGACCCCTATGTTTGCCGTCATGGCCATGGGCCTCGGAGAAGAGATCCCATTAAGCTCTTGCAATCTTAATGGGACTCACCTGGTTAAGTAGGCAGTTTGCCAGTTCTACATTGTCTTGTTTAATGTCATCAGCTTGGTGAAGAGGGATCTTTTCTATTTGGACTTTTATATATTTGAATAAAACTCACAAGTTAAATATACACTGTACATAAAGAATGAACTGAACACTGTTTGTAAGGGGAGTAAACTATAACTACCCCTACATCGATTCATCACAACCTGGTGAGAAACAAATTGGAGGACAAATTGTTTGGTATGAACATCTAATGTATTAATATGTCACCATGGCAAATGGCTTACAGCACACTGACTTTCTTTCTTCTTCAAACTGCTTTTCTGTTATGGCTTTTGAAATGACATGAACAGCAGCCATGCTGGTTTGTGTTGATTTTCCTGAAATAGAACGGGCACAGTTAAACAGTTTGAAGCTCCTAGGGTGCCTTGAACATTGGGGAAAAAAAAAAAGATTAAATTCAGCATCTCAAACGGGATACTTGAAGTAAGTTCATAAGTATCTGTCAGTTGTTCCTTTATTGTTTCTACATGATATGCTATTAAATGCTCTTTAGAAAATTAGCCTACCCGACCCTTGCAGTGTGTTTTGTTTTGTCCAAAGACGTTAAAGAAGTAGATTGACATTGACTATACTTACAGTATTTGGATTTGTGCAAGATGATATAACTATTGTGAAAATAGCTAATTAGCACATGCTATTTGTTTGTCTGTTTTTACAGACTAAAAATACTTTGTATTTATTTACTCTTGATTTGCTCACTACACAAACTGAACATAAAAAAGATACTGGCATTGGACATTTCTGTAAATAATAGAGAGAATGGTTATGTTTCTTTATGGTGGTATATGACTCTGATCAGATGTTCCATGCTATATATCATCTTTGGTTTCTTTGGTCGTGCTCCATGGTGAGACAGTGGTTAGCCTTCTCGCCTCACAGCAAGAGGCTGGCAAGTTCGAATCTGACCTGAGTCCTTAGTTGGTAGAGTTTTCACCGGCTTCTTCAGCTTCCTCCCACAGTCTAATTACATGCAGAACTGCTTAATTGGTGACTTTATGTGCCGGACTGGTGATTTGTTCAGGGTGATTCCCACCTTCTGCCATAGAATTGGATAAGCTGCAGTTATCAGACAATGAATGAATGAATGAAGAATTCCTTAGTTTTATCTTAGGTTCTTGTGTATATCTCCTCTATTTCTTATGCATTATGAGGTTGTATGCATTTTCCCTCGTTTTGTTCAATACAATCTATGTCTGTTTACACCTGAACAGTGCAGCTGAAAGAGATGTTGTTTCCTGATGAAAGAGATCTGCTCGTAACACAACATGGTTTAGCTGAGCTCGCACATCACAGCACACAGCAAAAAAGTTTTTGTGCCTGAAAATGTAAGCTAGAACCAAAAGTTATGATTACTAAGACAAAGAAATACTGCAAGGGAATTAATGAAAAGGGATGAATATTAGTTAATGGCAGAGATCTAACAAAGTTAGATGCATTCTATGCATTCTGGAGGATTAAAAGTAAAATAAAAGTATTTCAGATAAAATGTTGTTTCAGTGTAAGTGTAGTTTTTGTTACTTTCGTGTATTAAAAATCAATATGGAACTCTATCTAGCGGATAATCCCCAGACACTCTGGTTTAGAAATCCTTGCTCCTACGTTGTCAAGTATGACTATTTGTGCAAAGCTAACTGGCTGCTGCACAGCAGATAAATAAACACAAATAAGTTTACAACAACAGCCACTTGCTTGTTTAATGACTGCAATTAATCCTGAAGCTGCCCTTCTCTTGAACTCTGAACAGTCTCTAGATATGTGAGTACTTCACTGATACCTGGGAGACAGAATGTTCCCAACACTCCAACTGTAACAGTTTTCTTTAAACTGTGTTCCTAATATCTTCTCCCTGTCCTACCTGCCTAACACCTCTATGTATTTCCCAAAGGGCATTTTTGGAGTTTTTGCTTCAGAATGAAAGTGTACAGCATTTGAAAGGTTTAGAGTGTCAGTCTCTCAGTGGATGAGAATCTTCTCATCCAGTACAGGTACAGCTTTGGAAAGAATGCAGAACATTTTTTGCAACAGTTCAAAGTGAGTGTCAAACAAAGTCCCAAAAAACTGAAGTGAGTTTTTGTCGCTGCAGTTCATGTAAACAGACGAGATAAGACAGTATCTACCAAGGTCAATGAACTGAGGTCCATCATATTTCGTAGTCTTTATGGCATCCTCTATTATCTTCTCGATTCAGGCAAAGGGATAGTTGGTCTTGCTATAACCAGCCTTTTAGTCTCTCTCAAACTTTATACATTTGTAAAACAAGAGAGACAGACTCCTATTTGTCTACTAAAAGTTGTGCAATTGTTCAACTGTGATAGCAAAATGACTGAGCTTTGTAATGGAAATGAGACCAGAAAACAGCAGGCTGTTGTTCATCTTCAAAGTTTCTGTTCGCAAGTCAGTGTCCTTGTCCTTTCTTTGGAAATAGAGAATTTAAATGCATGGAAAGCTTAGATCTTGTAATTACTTTTGTGTTATCTTACTATACCTTTGGGGGCATGAGAGGCTTCACCGCAGTGTGAGACACAGTGAATATGGAAATATTAAGAAAACCTTTGTCCATTATTACCCTGCTCTTCTTCTCAACCCATTTCCTGGTTGCCCTGTCTGGGTTTTTATAGAATGGAATTATGAACATTGGTTTTGCTCAACAATAAAAGTAGTGTTCACACAGCACACGTGCACTGCTGTCCTGGATGACACTCAGGCTTGTTTGACCCATCCACTACAACTCCCACTCACCCTTAGCAGACTTTCTAGCCTGTTATACTGTCACAAGACTTCACAATAACATCTGTTTGTAATACTATGCCACTTGCTCTCAAATACAAGAAAACAAAAAGCAAAAAAATTGTCATTCGAGGTATCCTTTTTAAATAAAGTTATCAACCAGGAGTCAGTGGATATCCAGAGAAAGATCAAGGAGGCCATTCACATCTGCCTTGTAGGAACATGTGAAAGCACAGAAAGCTGGTTTGTACTGCACGCTGATGGACTATCAATACGCCTAAGGAGAGAAGTCCTCTGATGCCTCTAATGGAGTAAATCATTCAACATAAGTAGCCAACGAATGACAAGACAAGGTGTGTCTTTCACTCTGTGTGTGAATGTGTGCATGTAAGGCAGAGGGGGAGCGAGGCGTGTTCGTTTAATGATGCCTTCAAGCTGTTTAATGTTATACATCTGCCCCCAGCCTCCGCTATAACACTGAAATAGGGAGGTGAGGTGACAAACACATTTTCACTTCCAATTCATAATTAATTTGGACAACTCACACCTGTTGCTGAGCTCCATAAAATACCTATAATGGAGCTGCAGTACCTGCACTAAATCTACTTTATCAGGGTGGAATAGTTTATATTACTGGCTGCTGAATATAGATATCAAATCTCCCTCTCATTTGGAAGAAATTATTTGGGTGTTTTATGACATTTATACAGGAATCCTTTGTAATAATCATTCCTTCTCATAATGTCTCCGTCATGATGTTCTCACTCTGACCAGAGAGTGGAAACATTTGAAATACCCAATGGAGGGTGGATTTCCAGAGGTATTACAAACTGCAACCAAACATTTTAGTTCCTGATAATCATATATTAATTACCATAACTATGCTCTATACGGAATTATATGTATAGTAGTTTAGTATGTAAGTGCATACTTTTAGTGCATTGGCGAATTTATACGTCATTTAAAGTCCACCGCGGCTTGAGTGTCATTGACGTGTATATATACACATCAAAGTTTTTCTTTAGCAGCAGGCACAAGCGAGCACTCTCCCACAGCCTGTGAGTAATTTTGGGTCTTCTGGGAGATGTAGTCAGAGCATAAAGAGACGGTATACACCCCAGAGATCAAAGCAGGACGTGGAGATGAGAATCTGAACAAAAAGTGGTGATTTTGGTGAAAGTGGCCTCTACTCTACCTCTGATAAAACAAGAAAGGAACAGGTAAAATGGAAGGTAAAAACACGTTTTTTTTCAAGATGAAATAGAGAGTCTCTTCTTTCATTTGAGCTGTCCTGTGTTTTCAGAGACATAGTACAAAATATTCTGTGGGTCTCAAAAAACTCAAAATGGCAAAAGCTCAGTGTGTTGCTATGCAAAATAAGTATAAGTAGTACACCAAGAGCAGGAACTATATTGTTACCGTACGCAAATTACTTGCAAATTGTAAAAATGTAATTTGTAAATCATTTGCTGATGGCCAAGAATAAGAAAATGGCTTTGGACATAAAAAAAAAAAAAAACTCAGTACAATTATGATAGAATTGTCCAATATTGACATCAGCAGAATATTTTAAAAAGTTATGGATTTGTGTGCTACTTTATTTTATAAAAGCTAGTCACAAGGCGTGAACAGCTTTGGTTAAATATGTGATATGTAAAACGAGCCAAATAAATGCATAAAAGTCAGTATCTTAATGAAAAGGAATGAAAGGCTGCATATTTGCTTCGCTTGCCACATTCAGTCTCGCCATGCCCTGAGAGCTCCCTGTTGCCGCGGGCTAACAGTTACACTTAAGATGTGGAACGTGGGATATTCCTGCCTGAACCTGCAGCTAAGTAATTCCCTCTCTGTGGCTGAGTTATTCAGCAATATCCCAGCAGGTCATGTGCTGCATGTAGCTATCAAGGTGAAGTTTCTCTAGCCTTGGGCCAAGGTCAGCCCAGGGCAAAGGAATCCAAATGCCAAAAACCCTTTAGATACTTTTACCTTTTCTACTCTCTTTTTTGTGTAGCTCTGAATGAATAACTTTACCCCATCATTGGATTGTTCAATATCCAGAATGTGCTGATTTAGCATGTTTTGGTGTTGTCATTTCGGAAATGTTAAGTGCACAGGGCCTGTAAAACTGACACACCACTGCCATTCAATTGACATACTGTGTGGTATTAAAAGATAATGAGTGCTGGTTTGGTATTAGCAACTGAAGAAACAGGGTTGTAAGAAGGTTAGTGTGTGTCTTATAGGCTGCAAACCACTTAAATTAATTTTCGATGATAATAAACACATTTATACCTCAGTATTATTCTTATTATTCTATAATCCCGGATAATTAATTGTTTAGTTTGCTGCTGTGCATAAATAGACATTGCTGCTTTATTTCCTTTTATTTGTGTGAGATGAGGGGGTCATTGAACTGAAATAACACCATACTTTCAATTACCTGTAAAAATATTCAGCTGCATATAGTGAGGGGGAAGGAGCTACATTAATGCACAGGTTCTATCACTGAAAAAAGTGGAGGTGACAAGCAAAATTTTTTTTTCACTTTCAATTCATCATTAATTTGGATGACTGAGTTCCATAAAATATGTGCTAAGCTGAACTTAATCTAGTTTATTAGGGTGGAATATAGATATCAATCGCCCTCTCATTTGAAAGAAGTTCTTTGGATGTTTTATGTTATTTTTCAATAGGATCTTCTGCTGAGGAGTGTATAACTGTGGGATTTTACATCTGATAGGTTTATAACACTCTCAACGTTTGTCCAGATAACCTGAACCTGAAGATAGATATTTTTTTACTTCTGTGAATATCTTGCCACTTCCTGTGTGTGCAACTCAAATTATTCTCCAGTTCCTCTGGAGAAAGCTGGAAAAAGCTAACCACCAATAGCACCACATACTGCATGCAGTTCTGTTAAGATCAAGAGCATGCAAACACCCACAGGCTGTGTCTTCAGCCTCACTGGTTTTGCCTGAGGTTCATCAACAGGAAGGGGAAGGTATTTGCTGTTATATGCAGTTGAAATTTGGATGGCAAGATGGTCTTGTCATTCAGTGCCAAAGGATTTTCTAACTATGGTTTAAAGAATAGATTAGCAGTCTGCTGTTGATCATAATTTAAAAGTTGAGCCATTGATTTGAGGTCGTCTGCAGCCTGCAGTACTCAGTCAGTGTCACGGCCAGCGAACAGTGTGTGACAGGTCACTGGCCTCACCGTCTGTCAGGTGGAAAGAGCGTGAGATATGATGGCCTCTCTCCAAGTCTCTGACCTGGGAAATGCTCCATCACACTGAAAGAATGGGATAAATCGACCCCACCACCTACGGAGGAGGATTGATAGCAACAATTTAGGTCAGAGAGTTGAACGATTTAAAAAAAAAAAAAAGATTTAAAGAGAAGAAACTTGCAAATGCACTGAAAATATTACAGTATTAAACAAATATTCTAGGATGAGTGTAATGAGCATGACATTCCATTCATCTATTTAAATGTTCCTAGTAGCTAACTCATGTTCTCATTTTCTTACATTGCTGCTTTGGCTAATATTTCATTTTCCTTTCACTGAGGGGATTATACTACAAAAGCAGGAATCCTGCCAGGAAGGTAAAAGCTTTTGATCTGTTGTTTGGACAAAACCTGCAACAAATCTATTGACAGCATGGAAGTATATGACTCAAGCAGATGAATAGGTTTACAAATCTGTGAGAATAATATGTTAAATTTGCAGGAAATAACAACAAAGCTTCTGTTGATTTTTTTTTTTTTTGACATAAGTCTGTCTCATTTATTGTTACCATTGTTATATATGTGTAATTTACAGTGTTGTTCGGTTTAAGAAACAAAAAGGCAAAAAGAAATTTGGAGATGGAAAAACAAATCCAGACAAAATACACACAATCATGAGCAGAGGAAATGGAAATGAGGACTTATGTTACTGAAGAAAGATTATAAGGTTTGTCTGATGTTTATGTTTTTAGAACAGGATAGAATTACTTTATTTATCCCAGTGTGGGAAATTGTTGCAGCAACAGCAAGAAATGCAATCACAGTATTAAAAAAAGCAATATAAAGAACAGAGAAGTATTACTATTTACACTTCAAGTATAACACAGAAGATCAGTATTAAAAAATATAAAAATGTATATGCAGAAAAATAATTATGAATCGTGATGATATTCATAGTACAAATACACAGTAAAGTGCAGTGAACTAAATATGAAGAGTATGTTATGCTATAACATAACATCAGGATAGGGTCTTATTGTAAAGTGTGATGGCATGTGGCAGGAATTATTTCATATATATATATATCACTCACAAAGTTCCTGTCAATTCCCTTACCCTAACTCTAACTAAATATGAGCCCTGACTCTGGTTTACTTCAACTTTTTCCACATTCTAGTAAAACTGGCAAGTTGTTTGACTGCAGCAGCAGCTGATAAATGGTTCAAATTATCTCACATATCAGAATATGTTCTCTTCTGTTTTTGTTAGACACGGTAATTATAACAAATGAAGTCTGGACAGAGTCACATTCTTTGCTGTTCTTATGCAGAACAATTAATTCCTGGTGAAGGGCCCAAATCGAAGACAAATGGCTCGCCTTTACCTCCCTGTACACATAACGCTAATCGTTGCCAAAGAACTAATGCAATGCAAAGAGCTGCTGACTGCAGGATATTTATCTCTACAACACAATGTTGAACATAATTTGATTTTGCTCTGTACTTCATGCTATTGTTTCTAATAAAATGCGATCTTATCTGACAGTAAACAAACTGGGCCATGCAGACGAAATATCCATTTCACACTAATCCAAGTCAATTATGTTTCGTCAATGGGGATCATGGAAATCTGGTTATGTGCAAATAATGTTAGCTATCTGTCATGTTATTGTGGAAGTAAACTCCAGTGTAATTGATATTGATCTAGAAATCCACACACTTTAGAGGATTTTAACACTCGGTTCCGTGAGATGAAAGCAGAGTTGATTAACAACTCAACATTCACAGACTAAATATTAAGATGCTCTTGTTTCACACATGAATAAATCAGACGTCATAATGGTAAACAGAAATGGATTCTGAAGGACCAGGATAGAAAAACAAATATTTCACCTGTTAATCATTTAATTAACATACAATGCAATATAATGTTAGCATAGATTAGGATTTTTTTTTTTTCTTTTGAGCAAAGAAATTCTTAATTAACTAATATGCATACAGTAAAAAAAGGTTGAAAATGTTCCAAAAACTTTCTGAAAAGTCAGAAATTCAAGTGTTTTCAGAGGATAATCTTGCACTAAATATGTTTCTTTTTAACATTCCCATCCACTTGTCATAGATAAATAAAGTGTGATGTCTCTAATAAGGAGGCTGAGATACTTGATATAAAGAGTTTCCTTAGAAGAGGAGATCACAACGTCCTTGTTTTCTACCCAGATGTCAGAATGGAACATCCATCAGGATGTCAGCTGGTCACTCAGGCTCACGTTATGATGCTGCTATCTCTATTCTGTCAAATTTGCTTCCTCTTACTCCCCGTCATGGACCGACATGTTCGGGTTTCTTTCAAAAACAAGTTGCTCCTTTGAAGAATTAGACACAGCTTAGCTTTTACTCCTTTCATCCTCACCAGTGATCTGCAGTGTAGCTCAAAAGATTTTGGGATAATTGGAATAACATATTCTGCTCTAATTACTGTGCTCTGTTACAGAAAGTATCTAGACAATTCCTGCTGAAAGGGATGCTGTGGGATTGCTGAGTCATGTTCCAACAGCACAATTTCAGAATGAAAGAAAAAAAATATGTACATATATGTATTATTGTTTGTTCAATTCCAACATCTGACCAGGTGATCACCTGAACGAAAGCTTATTTTATGAGGTATATTATAAAAATTACTGCTGTGATAAAAAGATTGAGATTATCTCACCAATAATGATTTCTAAACTCTTCCTAAGTTAAAATATTAGTGTTGCATTGTTTAAAAATGAATATGAACATGTTTCCTTTGCATTTGAGGTCTGAAAACACTGCATCTTTTTTTGTTATTTTGACCAGTTGTCATTTTCTACCAACAAATGCTCTAAATTGGAATATTTTAATTTCAAATTTGAGAGAAATATTGTCAGCACTTTATAGAATGAAATAATAATGTTCATTTTACTCAAACATACCTATAAATAGTAAAACCAGCAAAACTAATAATTTTGCAGTGGTCTCTTAATTTTTTACAGAGCTGTATATAAGGACTAAAGTTTTGCAGTGCCATGCTGTTGATTTGATCATCCATTCTCATATTGTGATGTCCCATGTGTTTTTTAGCTGTGCAGAAGAACTGTGAATCATACATTTGATGTGCACAGAAGCAGAGGGGGTTTACAAAGTTCAAACAGTTGCTCTGCCATACTCAGTCGTGACTTGACAGTGTGGAACATACTCTAATAGGAGACTGCAGCAGGGTACACACCCAAAACAGCAAAAGGCACATTATCCAATAGGAGGAACTATCTCTGATTAATTGTTCTTAGTACATAAGCTAAGACAATATTGTGTAACGTGCTCACACATTTAAAAACAAGGAAGTACAGTGGGTAAGTTTTACATCAGCAAGATCTATCTTATTTTATTTATTTTACTAATCTTTATTCAATCCGGGACAGTGCACTTTAGTGAACATATATATACATGTGCCATGCTAATTTCCATTTGTAGTCCCTGGCAGGTTGATGGTACATATGTAAACAGAGAAATATAAGATACACCAAAGGATAATAATCCCAGTACACAATAAAGAGATAATGAAAGAAAACATGAATAAAACAGACCAGATAAATGACACGCATATAGATATGGCTCAAAATTATTGGCCACCAGGGGGCAAGAGCAACAGGAGGCAACGTAGTAAAGTGAGGCATAGATTTTCGTGCATATCTCACGAATGACTGGCAACATGAGCGATCAGCGCATGTGCGTCCCCGAAGCGAGAGCCGGACATTCCTTTCACTGTCAGCGGAAACCGTAACATCACAATAAAGCTCACGCATTAAAATACGCCCTGACAACACTTCCAGTGATGGTTAGGATTAGGGATAGGGTTATAGGGTTGGGCTTATGGAAATAAAATGTATATTTCCCGCTAGAAATGTTTTCAAAACGCACCTGAACTCATAAACTATTCCACTGAGAATGTAAGCTGCTGGGAATATAAGGAATGTCTGAGAGCAGCCTGCATCAAATGTCACGCCACAACGCTGGCTCTGAATTATGTGGATTATATACGAATTATTGTGCAATACTTTTCATAGTAATTTGTACGAATGTTTCATGAGACCGGCCTGCAGGAAGTTAATAAAGTGCAGAGTTCTGTGCAAATCTTGCTTATCTTAGATAAAAAAATCCAGGGAGATATTGCACATTAGGTACATTGAAGTAAAAGTAAAGTGCTATTTTGGGTTGCAGTAAAATCTGTGTGAAGTCCAAGAATTGCACATCTAGGTAAAGTGCTATGAAGGGTTAATTTTCTGCACGTCAGAGTAAAGTGCTGGGCAAAGTAAAGTGACCTGTTGCTTGTACCTCATTTAGAGGAAGAAAACGAAGAGCAAGGAGAGAAAATAATGAAGAAATATAATAAAAAGAAAGGAAAAGAGAAACAAAAAAGGCAGGAAAGATAATAACAATAAGGACAATTAGGACTATTCTCTAACATGTAATGCATTTGATATTGACTTACAGCTAGAAGGCTCTGAGTTTGAACCGACCAGTCGGTCTGGGCTCGTTCTTTCCTCCCATAGTCCAAAGACCTGTCAGTGAGGTTAATCAGTGAAGGTGAATGAATAGTTGTCTGTCTCTACATGTCAGCCCTGTGGTTTACTGACAACCTGTCAAGTGTTCACCTGCTTCTGTCAGCTGGTATCAGAGCCAGCCTCCAAAGGACAAGTGCATTACATATAATTCAATTAATAAATTATGTAATATTTACATTAAATTAAGTATTTGAAAAATGTGTGTAACAGACTGATATACTGTCCCAAAGGTGTGTTTGCGTGAGGCACTTAGCATCCCTTTCTCACCAACACTTTTAATTGAATGTCAGTCAAAGTGAAGGGGAAGTGTTTCAGGGAGGTAATGGCATGGAAGAGTAGAGCAGGGTGGGTGTGGGGGTGGATGTGGGAGGCAGTGGGGAATAAGGATTTCATTCCAGCCTTCTAATCAGGCTGATTTACACCTGGGAGGCCAGGTGAAAGCAATTAACTGGCTGGTCGGAGAAAACCAACAGTAGCTTGGATGTCAAACGACACAGAGGCAATGTTTTGAAGAACCCATACACGTCACAGTTACTTAGGTGTAATTGATCAAAATGATAATAGTTAAATTACATGTGGCTGCTTCATTTTGAAGCTCCTATTGTTGTGAAGACTGGCTCATTGTCTTGTTTGAATAGTTTTCAGCTGTCAGGCCTGATGCATGGCACAATCTTTGAGTGTTTGAATGCATTTTTTTTCCAGATTATTTATTTTCTAATTGTCATTGTAATATTGTGATATTATTGCTTTATTGCCATATCCACCGATGCATTGTGATTAAAAAAATAATTTTGAAATATGTTAACTCTTTGAGTGCCATCGATGTAATAATACGTCAAAGTGGAGACGATTGAGATTAGTCATTAAAAAAGAATTACAAAATGAAGGGAATCTGAACAAGAAGTGGTGATTGTGGTGAAAGTGGCCTCTACTCTACCTCTGATAAAACAAGAACAGAACAAGGTAAAAACATTTTTTTCATGATGAAATAGAGAGTCTCTTCTATCATTTGAGCTATCCTGTATTTTCAGAGACATAGTACAAAATATTCTGTGGTTCTTGAAATATGACTCAAAATGGTAACAAAAACGCTGGCACAAGGCACTTTCTGTTTTATAAAAAGGCTGGCACTCAATGAGTTAAACATATGACAAAAACTCTGTCTTTCTCAATAATCATCAATAATAGTATTATCAGCATAACGTAGTTAAAGTAACAAAACTGAAACTACTTTTTCTGCAGATAAAAAAATATTTCTTGCAACTTAAATATTCAGCACATTTTTTCTTTCATAAAATAACTTTTATTTTTTTTTCCTGCTCATAAAGTAAAAGCAGAAGTCTACTTGTACTGGAATATTAAATATGTAGATTTAGTAGACTGATGCATTCCACTCTTAGAGTGAAGCATTTATCTGACTGTTTCAAGATTCAAGAAGCAATTAGAAAGCAGTGGAGCATGTTCATGCAGTGCTTCTTATCTGCAGAATAAACCCTGCTCAGTGATTAATAAGAGTGGCCGTACTGTGACATTTAAATCTAGACTTAAGACTTTTATCTCCCACATATACTGTATGACCAGCCATATTGTGCACATTACTGCTATGACATTACTCCTATTTTAGTTTTGTACAATTGTTTAATTGAATGACTATTTGTAGCCAATTCATTTTCATGAACTGTCGGAGGCTCTGTGCATGAATCTGGGATGAAGCAAACTGGACCGTGTCAGAGTTGCTAGTGGTTCCTCTTGAATTTTATTGGCTGTTGCCTTGACAACCACTTACTGTGCCAAAGACCTGGCACACCCCCCTCCCTCACCCATTGTATACTGTTTACCTCTTCCTCACATCCTGGCTCATCAGAGATCTTAGGCAGTCCTGGAATTGCCTCATCTCCATGCGTGACACTTGGCACTGGAGCCAAGCACTCTTGGAGCAAATTGGCCCCTTTCTGACTGCGATGCTGGTTGGTGATTCGAGTTCGCTCTCCATCTCTAGTGCCTCGGCCATTTCACTTCTGAGCCGTCATGCAAGCACCAAATCACCTCCCGCCTAACCCATTTGGTTGAGTTCATCTGAAATGGTGAACTGGTGTAATTACTCAAGTATAAGAGCTTGTCTAACCTGATGAGGGTCTAGGCTTCAGATTTCAGGTTCAAGGGCCCCATTTTCTCCAGTAAAGCCACGAAACAGCATTTTATGTTCTATTTCTGATGAAAAGCTGTGGAAATTTATCCTGGAGTGTGTTTCATATTTGGTACAATTTAAATAAAGGAGATGAAGTTTCTATGACATCTCAAACTGACTGATAGCTGCTGGGTATTACTACATCACATGGTGCTACAGTTGTGCTAGTATTTAGGATATGAGGAGTATACCTGCATGATTCCACAATAGCTCAGGTAATAAATCAGGTATCATTCATTTTGAATCTTGAAGAAGCAAAATAATTTACATCCATCAGTGGCCAAATGCTGGTTGACTGGATATTTGTTGGACAATTTTTCAATGCATAAGGGAGGGATAATCTTTCACATAAAAAGCTGACAGAAAATAGAGACTTCTGACCTTTTCAGGCTATTGCAATACTTAATATTCTCTGTGATCCCAGGAAAACATCTCTTCATTTATAGCACAGTCACACAGAAGCACAACAATCTCATTGCAGTCAAAATGTATTACAAAATGTAAAACTGCAAACATTTACTTATTTCACCCTTGTGGTCAGTTGCTCTGTGGAAGCTCTCGAAGAGATCCCCGTCTAGAATACACTGCAAATTACAAGCACACCTGATGTTTAAATAATATGTAAAATATGCAGGGCCAACCAGTTGGTGCCTGTTTGAGCTGTGATCACTTTGCATTCTTTTTTTCTGACTACAAGTTTCCAAGGAAATTCCATTCTTGTTACTCCCAAGTTCATTAACAGCTGCCGTGCCTCTGACAGGTATAGCACACTGCGCAGGCAGTGAAAATGGATATTTTTAGCACATCAGTAGCTCACAGGTAACCTTTAAATCTGCAGAGCAGCCAAGAGATCACGTCAATAGCAGGCATATTGTTAGTATTATAGCTGCTTCTTGTTTCTTCACCGTATAAGCTTTTATAATGGTAAATAGCATAATGTGCAAAGCTGGGCATATCTGTTTGATGTCACAAATCATGCATGATTATCAGAAGATATATTCTCACATTTATCCACTAATAAATGCATTTTAAACTGGAAATGGTCATTGGATGGGCATGGAGTAGGGAGTGTATATGAAAATGAGGGAAAGGTGAGTAAAATGTCACTTCCAGCCTTCTCAGTAATGTCATTTACTCTTGATACAGCATTCCTGTTTTACATACAACCAAAGACAATTATTCTCTTCTATAGATTTATTATTCACATTTCAATAGGTAAACAGGAACAAAGAGACTACTCCAACGCATTTCTTAGGGCTAACATATGCTTACCATGCGCTACAGGATGTTTAGTCACATGAAACTAGGGATGACAGTGAGGATCAAATATAAAAATATAAGTATAGGTGGACGGGGAGAAAAAGAGGGCAATACAGCATCATCATTAATCATCATACTGGTGGATGGTGTTATTTTACATCCATCCTCCTTATGAACCACTGTTTAGATTGAGCCTTCATGCTGCTGTGTTGTGTTTCTATGGTTCTGTCCACACTATCTTCAGGTGTTAGTCTGCACCTTCTTTGAGAATTTCTTTTGTGATAACTCACTTAACTCACTGAGTGCCAGCCCTTTTATAAAAACAAAAGTACCTTGTGCCAGTGTTTTGGCCATTTTTCATGATGCACAGAATATTTTGTTCTACTTCTCTGAAAACACTGAATAGGTCAGATGAAAAAAAGACTTGCTATTTACTTTTTTCCATTCTTGTTTTATCAGAGGTAGAGTCCACTTTCACCAGAATCACAACTTTTTGTCCAGATTCCATCTGTTTTGCTCTCTAATCTCGATCGTCTCCACTTCCTGCTTTGATTTCTGTGGCATATATTGTCTCTTTATCCCCTGACTACAAATCCCAAAAGCCCCAGTATTACTCACAGGCTGAGTGATGAATAGATACAGTACATCACTGGCCCCAAGCATTGGATTTTAAATGATGTGCGAACTCGTCAATGGCACTCAAAGAGTTAAGCCGGGCAGATACTGTGTGATAATGTTGTACTCAGGTCCAGCTTACGTTATGTAATTAAAGCTATAGATTGAAACTGGAGGTTCTTGTGCTCACATGAAACGGCCGGATGCCTTGATGTGACCTGACTGCTCATCCGTCCATACACAACACATTAGACTCTTTTATCTGGAAATACAATATTAAAAAAAAGAAGAAGTAGGAGAAGAACCCAGAATTGGATTGAAGCTTGAGAATACTAAACAAAATGAAACATGGTACCTTGGCAATTTGTGCTGCTCTCTGTGGAGAAACAGGTCGTGGCTCTGCTTCAACAGTGAGATCCATTCATGAGGGGCAAGCAGGATTTCAAACAGGTTTGATTTCTTGAGATTGCTGATTGGGAACTGGTTGTGGTGTTAACCACTTCTCTTTACTCCATGTCTACACAATGCATGACACAGCGTTTACCCGAGACTTGGTCTGATCCTAAAAATACAGTAGTTGCCCGAGTGAAAAAATCGGCTCAAAATGGGCTAAAAATGGCACAGTGTATGCCCACCTTTATGGAAATCCAAAAGTAGAGCAAAGATGTGGTTTCTGGTCTGCCTGCTACCTACATGCCAAATCTGGACCCCTGATCACATTCACACAGGGAAGCTGTCCAGTATAACACAGTGTGATCTGCTGACCACTGGGGGTTAAAGGCCACATTCAAGGACTACTCAGTGGTCATATTAAGGGAGAGGAAAGTGCTGCTTTGTCACTTTACGCACACAGATTTATCCCGTCAGTCCTGGGGGAGAATCAGTGGCTTGCTGTTCTAACCTTTAGGGCACCACTGCCTGTTTGCCTGCCTGTAAGCTATATGTCTTCAATAAAGAACTGGTCTCATCCTGCCGCTTTGTCTGTGTACATTTGGATTCTTCGCTGGTTACCACTCCTCCTCATTGCCACTGTGGAATAACAACTATACCATGGCTTGAAGTTGTATAGATTTGGACGTAGAGAACATCCCATTCTCAGGAATGTCAGGTGGAATTTCAAATTTGGCACTGAAGGAGGAACTGATTAGTTTTTGGTTAAAATTGTGGTTAAACGTCAAGGTTAATGTGACCTCACAAAACATTTCATTTCATCAATTCCAGATGAAGGTCTAACTAGATAAAATTATGACAAAGCTCATGAGACGAGACAATAAATCATATTGGGTTCACAAGAATGAAACAAGACAATACTGTCACATATTACAAAATATAGGACTGTACAAACAATATTTCTTTCATTAAACTGAGTTTATTTAACTCTACCTCTGAAGTAATTCATAAAACAAACATTAAAAATCTGTCAAAATCAGTGGCATGAGGTGAGATGTGTCTGAGCTGAATTTGATGATAGTGCAGTTTGTAATGACTCATAAAAATTCTCACTCATTCATAAAAATTACATAAAATCACTTTTTGTAAAAATCAGTGTTGGAGTATCAGCAGCATGAGGTGAAATGTGTCTGAGCTGAATGTGATGATGCTACAGCATATTTAATGGGAACACTTTTCTTTTTTCATTTTGGTGTTGCACTTTGTGGACGGTCCCTGAGCTGTCTCCACAATGGTCGGTGCCCATTAGGAGCAATGTTTTCTGTGGAGCACCAGGGACGCATTCGTTTCGGTAAAAATTTGGTTGTAGCTCATCATGTGCCTCACCAACAATGCAGGAATGCATTGTTTGCATCTTTAGATTCTGTATTCAATGTATTGAGCCAGGAAGTATCTTACAATATCCTCCTAATTTTACCGAAGTGCTGCAGTTGCTGGTTCCTTCACTTTCTTCCTGTCAGTTTCTGGTAGAATACATGCAGCAATGGCTCACTACTGCCACCCACAGGTTGGCAAATAGAAGCTTAGATAGCTGAAAGTCTGATAGGTTTCTTTCTCACGAGACATCTTTTCACTTAAATATCATCATGATTTGATCTCGTCACACCCCTAGTGATGACGTTTTGGGCAGACATGGGTGCAAACTACAATTTGAACAGTTATTGGAGGCATACCACCATGAGGTTGTAATTCTAGTTATATGGATACAGATTATACTGGATATGCATTATATCAGCTAAAAGTATATACATTATTTAATCTGGTTGTTGCTATGGCCTTTGCACCACTTCCGTTCTGCTGTGCTAATAACTGTGATATCCCCATACAGAGCACTTGACACCCTTTGTGTAAATGACTTTTCATTGAATAGTGTGACACAAATCAACCACACTTTATGGTAATTCATTCCCCTGAATGTTTTGAAATTGGATCTGATGATTGCCAGTTGTTAAGCCCTCACTCATTACAGGGTGTACCAACACTCAAGGTAATTTGTTCCTTGCTACAGTTAACCTGGTTGAACACTTCAGTCTTGAAGCAATGCTTCAGTTAGACATTTGTTGACGTGAACTCTTTGTTTTCAAAGCCTTCAAACATGTTCAGATTCACGGTCTACTTTGCTGTGACATGCTGAATGCTGACACACTTTCATGCATAATAATTAACTATTCCTCTCCACAGTGACAACAAATAGCATAGTGCCTTGGCAGAAAGCTGAATGACACACATCCAGTGCCTGCACACTTGTTCCTGCACAAACTTCATTTTACAGAGCGAGACTTCCTCCAGTTTGTTTTTTAACACGATGCAAACATTTCTTGAGATGGTACGTGGCTCTCACTCGTATTCGTTCTCTTGTTTCACATCTTCGTTGCTCCTTTCAACCTCTCCATCTTTGCTGTCTCCAGTGTTCAAGAATAGTCTCCCCATATATGGCTTCCAAGTTTAACTCCGCTAGCCTGATTTGAAAGTCAAATGTTCGCGTTCACTTTTCCCACCACACTTAAAGCACGGCACGGTGGCTGAAAACACTTAATCAAGAATCCACCACAGTGCGCCAATCAGAGATAACAGGCCAGGAATATGGGTCATCTCATGCTCTGCACTGAGCTTACCAAGTGCCCCCACCTTAACTGCTGTCAACGTTGTTTCTGTCAGATCCACTGGTGTGTTGACTGAAGGGATAGGAGCATGTGGCAGGAGAATAGATTATTTCCTGCATGATTTGTCAGATTTTTGTGTCATCGTTGACTGTTTTTTTTTTTTACTTTTACTATCTATAAAAATAAGCTGGTATTTGGAAATAGAAAGTGACAATGTGTTATTTTTAGAAAGAAACAATCTGCAAAGAAGATTTCAGAAGAAAATACTTATTTAAAAAAATCAAATACACTTATTACAGTGAAAAAGTGTTTGCTTTTTCATGAGTCAAGGGTTTTTTTTTGTTTTTTTTTGCCTTTCAGTGTGATGATCTTTTTTCATTTAACATTACCATAATGCAGAAAAATCACATCCAAGTAAGAAATGATGAGTATTGTTAAAATTGTAATGAAAGAATGTTGATATCATATTGAATTTAAACAGTTTGATACCAGTCATCTATTCCTATCAGGCGGAAATAGCATATGACAATAAAATGTAAATTAAAGGCATACAAACTTATTGAAAATGAATTAAAACAATAAACACAAGGTAGGTTGAGGGGCAAAAGGAAAAGTTGGACACTGAAGTTTTAGTCTTAGGTGGAAAATTGGGAGAAAAAAGGATCTGAAGAGTCTGAGCAAGTCTAGAATTTCTTCTAGAAGTTTTAAATGCACTTTTAAAGTTGCAGGAAGAGGTATGTGTGTGTATAAATGGCAAGAACAATGGACTCAAACACAATGACCTACCACCGAACAAATCCAAATAAGTCCCTGTGATTTTTCTCTCCAGAGCTGTTCAAGGGAGGAATGGCTCTCTGTTCCAGCATACCTTGCTTCCGTGCTTCTTTCTGTGCTTGTTAAACACTGTAGGATATCCATTAGGGTGGGCAGGCCTAGAGAGATGCTTTAGATCTGAATTGAAGGTTTTCGCTTGCAAAAATATCCTCCTGGAGAGTGGTGCTGTCCCCTGCTTTGGCTTTGAGGGCATATTCCAGGGGGCTCTGAGGCTAGCAGACAAGTAAAACAAAAAAAAAAAAACATTTCACATCTTCATTTCTATTGTGATTATAGGCTGTAGGTAATAATATCTTTATTATTTTACAACCCCTTTCACAGTTTACATTCTCCACGTTTTAGTCATCAAACACATGATCGATTCCTTTACGTTGCTGTTGGATGTAACACAAAAACAACCTTGATTTGATTGTGTTTCATGTGCTGCTGGAGCACAAGAACATAAGTGCAACATGATGAAATGTTCAGAAATGTCTTTGTCGTGGGTGTATAATTGCAGTCTTTGGAGAGAAACAGTTTCTAGAATTACATCTTCATCATTACTGTATGTGGTCATTGCGAACATCTACTTTCCTCTGCACTCTTTCTGGTTAAGAGAAATCCATCACATTCTACACAATCACTTGCATGTTCACTTTAATTTCTAATCCAAATCCTGGCTGCAAAGGACAACTAAGAAACAATAGAATGAAATTTTATTCTTTTAACTCCAAATGATTCAATTGAAGCAGAAAGTGGGGTGATGGTAATAGGTACAAACACATGCAACAAAATATAAATAAAAAAAAACAACTTATAGAGGTCATATATGCATTACAAACCTTTGAGCATGTTAAGTGTGACAGGAGCACAATAAAATACAAATAGCCTTGGAAGGTGTTTGGTGAGGGTGGAAAAGAGGGAAAGAGAAACAGGATTACCAGGGACCAGGGTTTAACTTAAGTCTCCAGGTAAGGATCTGTGGGACGTAGACATTTTTTTTTTTCTGGAGTTTGCACTAAATGGTCAAATAAGTCCATAAAAATTGGTTACAGAAAAATTTCATGGATGAGAATGCATGATGGATAGATGGAATGAAACTTGTCTCACTCCCAGTTTGGCAAATATCGCTGCATAGCCGTCATCATGTAATACCTAAAATTTTGTCTGTCAGGTCAGGCGGTAGACCTGATATTAACTCTTTGAATGCCAAAGACGTGTGTGTGTGTGTGTGTGTGTAGATATATATATATATATATATACAGTACATCAAAGTGTTTTTTCAGCAGCAGGCACAATTGGGCGCTCTCACACATACTGTGAGTAATATTGGGGTTTCTGGGATTTGTATTTGGAGTATAAAGAGACGGTATACACCACAGAGATCAAAGCAGGAAGTGGAGATGATCAAGATTAGAGAGCAAAATGGATGGATTCTGGACAAAACGTGGTATTTTTGGTAGAAACTGACCTCTACCGCTGATAAAACAAGAACGGAAAAAGAATAGGTAAAAACTGATTTTTCATGAGGAAATAGAGAGCATCTGGGTCCGATCAAGCGAAAGTGAACATGCATGTCAAAAATCAAAGTTGCTCCTATCATACATTGTAATGGCTCATATTTTAGCTAAATATATGTAGTTTATGGAACGCTTTGTTATTTTATAAAAAAGGTTGTGTGAAAAAAGTTATAGGTGATTTAAGGAAGGGTGACTTCATGGATTTAACACCTTGTGTTAGGCCTTTTTTTTGACACAAAGTTTCCTCAAAATTTTGCTATTATAGAAATGATATTCCCATTATCTTTCATGGTATTTATTATCATCAGAACTAATTTTATTCATACCAATAGCCAAATTTGGGATAAAATAAAGAAAACTTGATGTTTTTGGCCATTCAGTTTTATCAAACTCACCTGAAAGTTGTTGAAGCCGGGTTACCAAGTTAACATGTTTTTTTAATTTTTTTGTTATTTACAAACCTCAGATTTAGGTCAAACTAGCAGAAAGAAAGGATTTTTTGGTGCACTTTTAGGAACTGTGGATAAATTTTGACAAATCTGTACAGAAATATGATTTTGGGGGGCATCAATTTTGAAGCCGGGTTACCGGTAACCCGGCTTCAAGAAAGGAATTGACATAAACCTGCATATTTTTTTCCTTCATTGAACAGACCAGGCCCTCAGTGAACTCATTCAAGCCTATCAAAGACATTGAGACTGTACACAAAGACTTTGTTATCACTGAGGTTGCCGCTCCGTCACCGTCCTCATCAGCGAGAACCAGCTTACTGAAACTGACAAGAAATGACTTCAAGACAGTACAAGAAAAATTTAGAGACTTTGGCAATTAAAAGACACTGCAGATGAACATAGATAAGTTATGATAATGATAATGTGGAAAAAATGTTCATGAGGCATTAAAAATTAACAAAGTGAATCGCTACAGACTTTCTTCAATAAATTGAAATGGATATTTGCTCAATAAACATTACTCAATTTTATCTAGGTAATTGTAAATATGATTATCTTATGTCTTTGTTATATGCTTAACATTGATAATTAAACAGAATTGACCTGTTTTCCAGGTATAAAAGTGTGTCTTCCTTCTTTCATACAATCTTGAAGCCGGTTTACCGAAGCCGGGTTACTTTGCTTTCTTTGTCACAAAAGCAAGCCTTTTCAACATTTTGCATCAAAATTTGAGATGGGTATAGTTAAACATGTATTTAAACATATGGTAGTCAGTTTATTGCATGTTTCACATGGGAACCGCATGTTTTGCATGTTTGCGCAAACCTAAAAAAAGTGATGTACTTTTAATAAGGCCGGGTTACTGGGCATGTTTTTTCAAAATTTTTCACTAAAACATTTCTTTTCAGAAATCTTTTATGTTTTCATGTTAAAGTACTTAGTAATACCTACTCAAATATAGAATAAACATTACTACAAGTTATATTGTTGTCAAGTTACAACCCTCTGAACATGTACGGTGAGGCCGGGTTACCGCTTGATCGGCCCCATCTTCTTTGATTTGAGCTATTCTGTGGGTCTTGAAATATGACTCAAAATGGTAACGAATGGTAACTTGCTGGCACAAGGCACTTTCGGTGTTTATAAAATGGCTAGCACTGAATATGTTACTAGAGGTCACCTGGGGCACACATACCTCTAGATCCTTTAGGATCTCTTTGATAGATTTCTATTATTGGTCACTTTGACCTTTCTCCCACCCATCACGGTGTCCCATTATTCTATTCTGTTATATTCAGCTGTTGCTGCTCATGACAGGAGTGAAGCTGTCCACAGCCACCAAACCTGGCTCCACCAACACAACCTGATTGGGATAAACATGGAGGAAAAGCCTCCAGTGGCACAGCCAGTCGATAATTAACCTGTTGGAAGGTTGGATTATGTTGCACCTGTCTTGGCTGTGGATGTGTGGGTATCACCAGCAGTGGTGGATGAACTGTGCTGCAGGGCTGCAGAAACTGGTGCATGAGATAGCCAGTTACAGTAATAAAGACAAAAGGAGAAGCATGAGACTAGATAATTAATTGGTAACACAAAGTATTAAGGGACAGTTGAAAAGTGCAACTTATTCACGTTAAATACTGTATGTTAGAATGAAACAAGGCTATACACTTGGATATTTCTTCTTGTTTGTTGCTTGCCCTTACATTTTTGTCCCTACTTCAGTGTTCATTTTTGAAACTGACCCCGCAGTTCAGACTCCATTGCATGCACAGATTTGGATGTGTTGCAATGCATTATTAATGTGTTACTCTGTGCTGCTATACCAAACATCATCTAGAGAGCGAGAAATGAAGAGAGAGAGAGAGAGATAAATCTTCTTTGCATGTTTTAGCTAAGTCCTAAATACTGTTGAAAGGTTATTCAGTGATCAGCATGAGCTGAAAATGGGAAAGGTCAGTACTTTTGAGACAGCCTAATGACTACACACAGAAACTCTCCCAAACAGGCAAACAGAGCAAATTATGTTGTGTATATCATGACATGTGATGCAGAAAACATTTGTGAGAAAAAGAGGCTTTATTTTTGCCTCTTGTCCGTAAAAGGTTGAGATTTGCATATAAATTGAGCATTTCTATTTGTCCCACTGCAGCCCTTGCAGCCTTTATTTAATTGGTGGTCATGTTAATGATTTCTGCTGGTATGGCACAATGTGGGACTACTTATACAGTATATTTGAATGCAGATTTTCTGTTTGGCTAACAGCCTTGTTTCTTGATTGAACTGCTGCATTTACAAACCTGCAGCTTTTGCATATCGTCAGATTTGTGTATGCAAAGATTTGAAGAGTAGAATTTGTTTTCTCCAAACATAACAACAATACATTCAATTGCTCCAAATCTATTTGCCTGATGATGGTGTTGTTTTGTCTGCTGTGGATTGTCCTGAAAGGAGTACAGTGGTACATTACCCTGGTGGTAAAGCAGTGGACCAATCATTCCACCTGGCTAGGGACTTTTAATTCCATTATGTGTGCTTTATGAATTTGCAGACAACTTGATGACCAGTGCTCTGGGGTATCTTGTGGGAGGGGTATTCTGTATACGGGGTGCAAGAAACAATATTATGTGTGATTCACACCTTGCATAACTGGAATGAATTTTGTTGGTATGCAGGGATCAAGGGCAATTTTAGAAGGTTGTGTCTCATCATATACTCTCACAGTAAATGAAGTCGGTTGAGGATAGGGTATAAATGCACCTTTTGTTAAGTCCAGCCCTCTGCTGATACTCTGTGAACTTGTCGGAGCTTTAATTATATAAAGAATGTGACTGCTTTGAGTCACAGGTGGGTGCTGTAGTTGGTGGTTAACTACCTCCTCTGCTGCATTGCCCTGGCCCACCTCACCAAGGCAGAGATGGCAACAGCTGGAGCTACCCAGTTTGAGCTTCACAAAATCTTGTCAAAAACCTATTAGAAACTATATCATAGGCATCATAGAAACTATATTTTATACAGCCTATAGGTTGGACGACATGTTTGACAAATTTGCTTTGCTTATCTGAAAAGAAGAACGAGGGAAGCTACAGACTCATTTACCTTACGCATTCATTTAAAGATCAACATTTGGACACTGATCCAGGGTTACCCTTGGAAGTGCTTCCTTGCTTACTTGCTGTTACAGTGACCCCAACCCAGATATGTGGCGGCAGGTGGATCGATGGATGCAGTTTATACAGTAAGCATGAAGCTCGATCAGCTCAAGAGAGCTGCACAGAACGTATAGCAACAATAAGCTGGTTCCCCTGGTAAATACTCACCACACTGGGATGTGTTTTTAGGTTAATGTCTCATTGAAGGAGAGAAGAAACAAATGTGTTCAGGATTAAAGCAGTTAAGTATGAGACAGACGCCACAGGCTCATGAGTGAACACAACACACACCAGTATCAGAGACACACACATGATTTTGTTGTCATTGCTCTCATGAAACACTCAATGAGGTGACTAATGAAACAGAAGCCAGTAAACCTTTGATCCCAGTCTGGGAAACCTACACTCAAAGGACAAATGAGGCTGTGCACTCCCACACTGGACACTTCTATCAAATCCACTGACCTCATTTCACTGCATTATGAAAGAAAAAAAACACATGCATAACAGAATGAGTTTCTGCTCTTGGAAGGGCTCTCACTACAATTATGCAGCATACTATTTGTATAATGAGCAATCCATAATTTACTCTTGGTAAAAACACTCACAACCTTGAATGAAAATGAATGTCTCTGGGATTCAAAATGTGGTTGGCAAAAAATTCATGTTGGGCTTGGGCAATTATTTTCTTGGTTTCCTGTCACAGTCTTTCTCAGTTCAGTGAAAAGTGACAGCCCCACTGTGATAAACTATAATTATTTTGTATTCATTCACGCTGTTAGAATTTATCATGAAGCACTCAGGATCAGTGGTCAAACACCCTGTGTTTCTGTGAGGACAGGCTTTTTTACCATTGTCTCTTCAAAATAAATGTCTTTGCTTGGTACTTTTGTGGGGGTGAAATTTGTATACATGGATTCATAAATCTATACTGTGTGTTTTTTTTTTTTTTTTTTTAATTTTGTTTATTCTTTATCTGGCCCCAGTCGTAGTCTTTCCAGCTTCAGGCCATCTCGCACTACGCTTCATTGAGAAAGTGGGACTATTAAGCAATGTTAGTTGTTCTTCTGTTCAGGACTTGATGGGGCTCTACTGATTATTACCCTTGAGAAGAAGATTATTTCCAAAGCTTGAAAAAGCCCAGAGGAAAAAAAAAAATAATCAAAGTGAGTTATCTTTGCAAATGCAGCTATTAAAAATAATCCAACAAAGTGAGCAATCCACATATTACAAAGCACTAACAGTGGTTTGAATTTAACTCTGAAAGGGGTCCTGAGGATCCTTGAAACTTTGCGGAAACAAACAAAATGTTGCTGTGAAGGTTTTTTAAGAAGGTTGGATGGCCTTGTTAAAATGCATTTAATCAAAAAATAGCACCCAAATTCTTATTTTTACCTCAGCTTGACCTCTTTACTGCAGTAACTGGTGCTTCACATCCTGAGGAGGACCATGTAAGAAATAACAGAGAGTAGATAGTTTCATAGGGATTTTAGGAACAGAGAGATTGTTTTTCATATCAACCCCTTGGTTACCAGTCAGGGATAGATAAAAAAAAGTCAACAGAATATGTCCCATATAAATGGCATACTGAAAGCTGAAAACCCAAAGATTAATTTGAGGATAGCACAAGGCTAACTTGCTCTCTCTATAAATAGGAAAAAAATAAATTGATTAATTAACCAATCAAAACAAATTGTGAGTCTGTATACTGGTTACTTTTCTACCGCTTATCCTCACATAGGCTTGCACGGGGGGCTGGAGCCTATCCCAGCTGTCTTAGGGTGAAAAGCAGGGTACACCCCGGACAAATCTCCAGTTCATCACCGTGACATAAACCAAACTAAAGTGATGCAATTAGCCCTTGTGTACATTATATAATACTGGCTTTATTGTAGCAAATGGTGAAGGGTTTACATGGTGATGTCACTGATACACTGTATATTCCCGACATCAGAATCAGACTCAGAAACAAGTTTATTGCCAAGTAAGATTACACAAACAAGGAATTGAACTTGGTGGTTTGGTGCATGACATATAAACACATACAAACACAAACATAAACCTATACACATATAAACATAGTGCAGAGATAATAACCAAATAAACCCCCCTCCAAAAAAACAACAACAAAAAAAAAAAACTGAAAATAGTGCAATATAGCAGATAAATGGAAACAAGAACTGTACAGAAGGTACACATATTAATCTTCATGAAAAAAATGATGAGGGGGAACTAATAGATGGAGTGTACAATTTTAAGAATGGTAGTGGTATTCACATGAGTAAAGCAAGCAAGCACATTTACTAGCAAAGTAAAACAGAGAGCATTCCTATCTACAGAGAAAGATTGAAAATGTTTTTGTTCTTTTCATAGAAAAACACAATGTGACCATCAATACACTTTAGATCTAATCAGTCCATTGCAATGGCAGTGATAGAACTAACAGAAGAATCAGTTATAGCAGTAGAAAATAAGGAATATACAGTGGGGAAATTCATAGTGTTAGAAAGAGACTTTTGATCGTAGCTTATTAATGAGAAAATGTATGATATGATGTTAGAGGAGTAGCATACTAATAGTAACTGTTTTGATGACCTACCTGATAGCTTACGCCTATAAACCTGCTTTAGTTTGTCTGACTTTTTGTTTTTGTTTGTAATTATTTTGCATGTGTATTTGTGTTGTATAAATTGAAAACAACTATGAACCATGAACTATATATATGGTGCAGACTGGTGCAGAATGGATTGAGACATCTAAGTGAAACGTGACAGAAGCAGATGAAGCTCAAAGAAGCAGCTTTGAAGCAATCGGCCTTGTAGCTTTGAAATAAGCAAAACAATGTCTCACGTCTGAGCCCAACATGTCAAAGAAGGTGTCGCAGATTGTTTGATTGAATGGTGATGCAGAATCTGTGGTCTGTGTTGGTTTCATGGTCACGGTCACAGACAGATGAGATGGGATCCATTCAAATGAGTTCTATGGAAGTCTGGCTGCTGATATCTTAACAATATTGTTTAAAAGAAATTTTGAACCGGAATGAAAGAACATCACACTTCGGAGGAACGAGCAGGACTGAAGGCAGAACAGGGTGAACTAGGTTTGACTCTCACTGCTCTCTGGACTGCTTTCACTCCTTGTGTTTAGCAGGGATTTGGTCCAAAAGCAGTGTGCATGTGTGTATGAGGTTGGTTGCTCTTTTACACACTGGTGCACTCAAGTGTATGTATATATGTGTGTATCTATCTATCTATCTATCTATATATATATATATATATATATATATATATATATATATACTAAGAAGCATTAAAAACACAACAAAGTCAATGTAAAATAAAATTGGATACAACTACTTTGTATACAAAAGAATGTTTTGTTTACTACCACTCGTGGCTATTGAAACTGTGGACCCCCAATTTTCAGCGCAAACAATAAATTAACGTGGCAGACGGTATCAATCCCTACATTGCATGTGTGATTCGTTAGGACATTGTTTGAAAGCTTTCAATGAGTTCTTTTGGTGATTTGAGCTCAACTGGTCAAGGCTTTAAAAACCCGGAGGAAAAATGCAAGCTGACACAGACGGTCACCATGCCACGCCTAGCAGCAAACATGAGGGAGCAGGCCATTGGTATGCTAAGATCCGGAATGACCGAAGCGAGGTTAGCCAGGCATTTTGGTGTCCACAGATGCACTATCTCACACCTGCAGGCACGTTATATGCACAGACATAATGTGCAGGTTATGGACTGGCCGCCTTATTCCCCGGATATGAATCCGATTGAACACCTTTGGATCTGGATCGCCGTGTACGCCGTCGTATTCCAGTGCTGGTGATGGTTGCTGATCTCCGTACTGCACTCTGGGAAGAGAGGGAAGCGATTCCAGTGGCCGAAATCAACGCGCTCATTATGTCTACGCCACGACGATCACACAAGATACTGACATTTGTAATCCATGTCGATTCATTTTTCTATTGTTGCTTTTGTTCATTCATGTTCAGTATCATACCAAGTGAAGTCGCCCAATAAATTATGAAAATTCAAATTAATATTGAATGCATCTTAGTGTACACACACACACACACATATATATATATATATCTATATATATCTATATTCTATATATATATATATATATATATATATATATATATATATATATAGATATATATGTATAGAAATAATCAATTTGGCTTTTTGAGTGTATGGACAACAACAACATTTGCATTGCAAATGAGCATATCATATATATATATATATATATATATATCCCTCCTAATTAACTAATAGTAACGCCAACACAACATATTTATATTTATGTCACTTAACAAAACAATTTCTTGCTATAGTAGCATATTATAATTGGGTTTTTTATGTTCACCCAAATGACTATTTTGAGTGTGTTTACTTAAACCAATTTAACAATACTTTACAATAGCGGCAGTTTATTTTTTCTTAATAATGCAGTAACACACTGAAAAGATGTGACGTGCTGATCACACAGCAGTCGCTTTGTTGCATTTGTTACTGACACTAATATTAAAATTAAATCACCTTGTTCATTTGCCTCAGCTGATAAGCAATAAATATCCAGGTTACACCACACTGATCCAGTATAGCTAATTAAAATGTATATATTGTAAAATTACTTCTATTTCCATTTTGTTCATCTTCCACTGATTCTAATTAACACCTGCACTAATTTAGTTTCATTACAGTACAAGTGTGAGTACACATAATTGAAAAATGACAGCCATTACATTTTTCTGTATGAAGAAATCAGTCAAACAGTCATTATTGAAACTAATTGTACTCTTGTAGCAGACTTTACACCCTGGTCAGGTAGAGCAGAGAACATATATAAATATTAAAAAGTCATACATACTGGATATTATCGACATCTGGAGTGCCAGCCAACCCGTTGCTCTAATCATCTAAATATGACGCAGGTGGGTTTGTATCGAAGTTAGTTGAAATGAAACACCCTGGAGCATCATTATGAGACACTCAGGATCAAGCTGCAGTAGAGAACTGATTGGAAGTGAGAACGGGTTGAAAAAAACATGGTATTACAATAATGGAAATTTAAAATCGAGGTACCATATAATCATAAGTAGCCCACTGCAGAGTAGCTGCATGTGGTAAAACTGTCAGGGCTGAACACTGCAGTACTCCAAGGTGCTGATGGTGCTGCTGGGAGCAACAAGGAGGCTATTTTTCTCCTCCATCCACAGTAACAGGAAAGCTTCTGCTCGCCAAATATCCTGAGACATTCCTCCAATGTCCTTCTCCTGCCTCATTCGCATTTGGGTCCTCACTGATTTCTGCCAAAAATGTATTAATGAAAGCTCATTTAGACCTATTTGTAATGTTGATGAGCTAATTTAGACTTAATAGGCTGTTACCTTCATTGTCAGACTCAAATGTGTTGCAGCTCCTGACAGATTTTCTTGTATTTTTGCCAAAATGTTGAAACAAATGCAAAATCAATGGTGTGTCTGTTTCTGTCCTAACATGAAGTCAAGATCATGTTAAGAGTTTGCCCTTGACACAACAACATAAGGGTAACCTTTGTTTAAATTTATCTGCAATTCTGTTTTCTTCTTTCCATGGGACAGGCTGTGTATCACGGATGTATTTTAGAAACATTATTCAGTGAGCTGTCTGATGTTTGTCTGGTGCTTTTTAAGCTTGGGGTGTTCCAGAGCAGGAGGAGGATGCTTGAAGGAAACACATATGCACACTCCTTGTTTACAAGCCTGAAAAGGTAGTGCACAAAGGCTGGGATAGAGCACATTTAACCATATTTGGGTCAAATATTAAAGATGGACTCAAACTACTTTAAGTCAGTTTAGTAGTCATGGAGAGAACCAGTTATGCTGCATTTATATATTGTTTCCACAGGCCACTACTTGCCCCCTAACTCCCAACTGCCATGACACATCTGGGTGTTTCTGCCCTGAGCAACACATAAATGAAGATGTCCAGTCATGATTTAATCAGCGGATGAATACAAAGAATACAGATATGTATGTCTTTGTGTGGAGTTGGGCTTGGAGACAGTTGTTGCGTCCCCATCCTAAACTACACTGTAAAATAGGTTTATATATATATATATACATATACATATACATATATATATATAATCAAATCATTATATCAATAAAGAATCACAGACTGCACCGGGCTCTGTTCATATAAAATATCACCGGATGTTGTTGACCCCCATATAAGGGTCAACCCCATGTTCCCTCAGAGTTTTTATTTATTATTGGGTTTTTTTTTCAGAATAAAGGCATGATACCAGTGGAGATTCTGATCTGAGGGAACAAGGAACCCATATGTAGACTGAACTGTGGCATGCAAAGTAATAATACGAGTTTGATGGATGTGTACTGTTTACCAGGCAGGAAGAATATACGGAAAGATGCTATCAAGATGTAATATTATGGGAAGTATAGACTCCAGTGTTGAACTCTTACATTTTAGCCTCTGCTCCTCTGATTTGTGAAATTGATTGTTGACATCTGTACTTTCAGGGATTCCTGGGTGTGCTTTTGAAATCTTGGTAATAACCTTCAAGCTGGTCACTGGGTACAGCCACAATGCTTCACTTTTAACAGCCATTTGTAAGCCTATAGAGAGTGATATATATATATATATATATATATATATATATATATATATATATATATATATATATATATATATATATATATATATATATATATATATATAGAGAGAGAGAGAGAGAGAGATGTTTATTCTCAACAGAGCCAGGGCAGGCTGGGATTGCTTGATCTAAATACAATTCTGAATGTTTGCAATTTTATTTTCCCCTCCTCTATTTAGTTAGAAGGTTGATGTTTGAATGAAAAAAGTAGTGCAAGGTAAAACTGGTGCCCTGTTTATAAACCATATCCTGTCCCTACAGACCCTTCCCATCATCACACCACTATAAAGCAATTTGTGGGCCCAGACAAAGTCATTTCCAAGAGCACCTGGAGGTTGGAGGGAGGGAAATTGATAGACATCACAGCAGACGGGTCAGATTTGTTACACTTTTCAAAGTGTTTTATTTAGAGATGAAAATGACAGAAGTTGAATTGATTCTTGTGGGAAATGAAACAAAGAAACAGAAATCACCCCCCCGTTTGCACCAACATGATTATAAGAAATAAAATGTCTGCAAAATCTACTGCAGCACCTCATGTGTTCAGCAAAGATTATCAATCTGCAATGAATTCTCTGTTATTTTGTTCTATTGAAAACTGTCATATTCATATTCAGTCTGCATTTTGGTGGATGGATTGATGTAAATAATGCTAAATAATAGCAATGGTGCTAACTAATGCACTCCATCATCCTCTTGATTGGCTTTGAATATTCCTCTCAAGCCACTACACACAACGCATGCTTATTGGTTGTCTTGTGTTTAAAAAGCAGCTTATCCAAAGTGTGAATGGGTAATTAAATTGCCGGTAATTATGTATTGATCTGGACCGTAAATGTTGTCAAAGGTTGGCTGTTTAATCAGCAGGGACAGTCAGTCACTCATGCTGTTTATGAGGGGGGAAAAAAGCAGAAGAGTGGAAGGAAAAGCAGAAAATGAAGCAACATAGGGAGCGAGATATGACAGCAAACAGGCCAGATAAAGACAGAGAAGGGACACTGTGATGGTAATTGCTCTAATCATCTTTAAGTGTGTTTTCCTTTAATATATTTTTGGTCAGCTGAGTTGCCAAAATGCCATTGTGTGTTTCTGCAAAGCATAGATTTGTTGGATGTTTGTGCTTTTACATTTGGTCGGAGCAAGTGATGTAGTATATTGAGCGACTATAACAGAGACCCTAACCAAGTGTCTTCATTGCATAAACCCAGTGTTGGACAGTAATGCGTTACTAGAAACATCGTTACTAACCTTGTTACTTTTGACAGTTACTAATACTCTAACTTATTACTTTTAAAATAAATAAACACGTTTACCGTTAGAGACACTGATCCATTCCCCCACTTTCCCCACATAAGGCGACAAACATCACTGGTAAAACAGAGCATTAATGTCACCGCAGCAGCACTGGGAGCCCAGCCTTTGAAATTCTGACATTTGTATATAAATTAAACGCACCACGAGTGGAATCACACAATCATAACCCTCTGTGAAGTCAGATTTCAGACTAATCAACCCGACACAGAATTCATGCTATCTGCTACTGACAAAAACAGTAGTTACATGATTTGTTGTACGTCTGTAAGGATGGAAGAGCTGGGAGCACTAAACTTTGAGGTTATGTTGATCTGAGATCCACGTTCCGACTTCCTTGAACACCATAAGGCAAATTCTCACTTCTCAGGGTCCTAAAGAGGAACCAAAATTTCACTTTTAACAGTAACACATTAAATTTTGATGTAAGCAGTCAACAAAGTAATTGAGTTGCTTTTTTAATGAACTAACTAGTAACTGTAACTAGTTACTATTTTTCAGTAACTAGTACAACGCTAACCAATCATTTCATAATGTTAACCAGGTGTCATTATGCATTTCTGCAAGCTAGATAAAAGGCTGAAATTCACCATATTTTGTTCAGAAATGTCAATATACTACATGCTCATACGACACATGTCATGTCAACATTTTTTCTGTCACCGGGGTGTTTTTGACTCCATTCTCGACAACATCTGCATCTGTTGTTTTTTGTCTTTTTAAATATGAAGTTGAGTTTCCTCAAACTTTCTTGAAACATTCGAGCCACGTGAACTACACTTCACATAACCTCCAGGTGAGAATGCGTTTGTCAGTTTATTAACACTATGAAAGACTGCCCATCTGACCAGTGTGTTTTTCTATCCCTGCCTTTCGGCAAGGCCATGCTGGGATAGACTCCACACTTATGAATAAGCAGGTTGAGAAAACTGGTGGAGTCACTGCCATCCATAAAGCTATTCTAACTTTATTTTGATGACATGACTTTTCATTTGAATACATTCAATACATTTTTGCTCATTTGGTTTATATGTGTTGGGGGAGAACACTCTATGAAGCTGAAATAATAGACTTTCCTCCTCTGGTCTGACCTTTTGTGGGCTATAATTGTAGTGGTATGAATCCATCTGGTATGTGACTTCCCACACCTTTAACAGCCATGTGAATCTTTTTTTGTAACAGTCAGATATAATGGTTTTGGAAAGCCCTGATATGTTGCCCTTCACCAAACCGGGGAACACTTATATGTGTTATTTCAGTCCAGTTCTCGTTTCCAGGGTGTTGAATGCCATGGAAACAATGTAATAGTGAATGATCATGGAGGGTAACACTGGGAGTGTGTTGACATGGTTTACAGAGCAACAACAGACACTCAGGGTGGGTTGGATCCAACAAACACATGACTTTAATCCAGGAGACCACTGTTTGTGTCCTCTTCACAGCATTCGGTTTCATTTTCACTTCACAAACATAGCAGTGATAAGCCCAACCTTTAACCCTTTGAGTGAAAAAATGTATGTCTTTTAAAATCTAACACTTTTTTCGGCAGCAGGCACAAGAGGGCGCTTGCTCATAGTCTGTGAGTAATATTTGGGCTTCTGGGATTTGTAGTCGGGACATAAAGAGATGGTATACACCACAGAGATCAAAGCAGGAAATGGAGATGATCGATATCAGAGAACAAAATGGACGAAAATGGACAAAAAGTTGTGATTTTGATGAAAATTGCCTCTATCTCTGATAAAACAAGAATGGAACAATCATTTTTTTCATGATGAAAAAGTGTTTTTCAGTGTTCACTAAGTGTTTTCAGAATCATAGTACAAACATATTCTGTGCATCATAAAAGATGACTCAAATGGCCAAAAACACTGGCACAAGACACTTTCGGTTTTAAAAAATAGGGCTGGCACTCAATGAGTTAACCTAAGTGATTTTGATAGGGGTGGAAATGAGAAAATGTTGGTTAGTTCTGAAATAAATAAAAATTATAAATTTTGCCATTTGATTTTGTGTCTTGTCGGATGACAGCAGGTGAATCGATGAGTACCTTAATTGGTTAGTGTTTGTCAAACAATGAATGGACTTTTTATCCTCATGTGTCTGCATGGAGGATAAGAGTGAAAATAGTTCCACCTGCTCTATAACAGCAGAGGGTCTGAAGGATAAATTATGACACAGTCCGTCATATTTCCTTATCTGAGGAGCACATTCCTATGTGTTGATGAAACGGCTTTCTGGTCCTCCACAGTGCATCTGCTTTTCAACAATAAGCTTTATCTCTCCTGCACCACATTACATTTTCTACATGAGCGAATACCATAATTCCTATGCAAGGAAGTAAAGTATTCACCACTTGCAGTGCAGACTTCGCACACTGCCTTGTCAGCAGTCAGACCTGAAGGTAATTGCCTACTGTAAAAAGCAACTGTAATTTGTCCAAAAGATGCTGAATACTTTCGATTGTGGTTTCCCACAAATCAGGAGCACTGTTAGAAAATTTGTTTCTATCCACAAATGTCTAATGATAATGTGACAGCAGCTTGAAAAGTAGATCTCACAGAGGCCGCATGAAAAAGAAGATAATTAGAGAAAAAAATCCTTTGAGATCATCTCCAGGCTACGCCTACAGGGGCACAGTTCACTCTCATGCTCTGTCTCAATATTCTTATTTCTTCAGAGTTATTTTGGATGGTTGAAGTCCAAAAAGTGGTATTTCTTTCCCAGCCAAAGGAAAAACACACTCTTAAGCAGCAAATATAAATACACTGACTTAAAATATCTAGGAATTATGAAGTGTTTTCAAGCTCTTATACACAGCAATGTACCATGTGGAGAAGAAACATCCATTTTAACTGGACAGCTAACAGTGTTACAGTGTGTTTGTGGAAGTTTGATGAATGGAAACAAGTTTGTCAGGCTCTTTCAGAGAAAGATCTGGTTGACGTGCCTTATTTTGTTCTGAGAGTCTTTTCACTTTCTCCTTTTTTGTGAAGCTTAATGTCGAGGGAACTCCAGGTAAAAGCTGCTACCCTGCATTGATTTCCCTCATTAAGTCTATTGCAACCACAAAGGAGAACATTTAGAGAGAAGTTAGGATGCTGATAATATCAGTGGATGCACCTACCTCTAACAGAATAACCAGCTAGAACATAGAATTCCAGGGACCACACTTATTTCTTTACACTCCCATCATGCCATCATGTATCTCTGGCTCTCGCACTAAAGCAAATTGTCCCCGGGGATCAAGTGGTCAGTGATCAGTAAATATATCAACTGTCATGAGGAGACGAATGTCTTATCTGTCTCCCCAGGGCACCATATTGACTGATTGACTGATTTAGACACTGACTGTCATCTGGTCGGTTAATTCGTCATTTTGTGTCAATGACACTGGTCACATTGCTTCAGCTATTGCTTGCATGGATGAAAGCGCATGTGTGAAAGATTATTATCGGCACATGGTAGTAAAACTGATGAGTCTTCCTTGACCTGTGAAAGAGAATGGTGTAGGTGCAGGGACATTGATTCCTTCACGCCCATTATGCTACATCAGGTGCTCTAAAGATGACATATATATCATAATAATATAAAATGTTGTTTCCATATTAATATGATAGCAATAACAGTCCAATAGTAATTGTGTTTGGTCAATATAATGCATGGTGCCTTTCTACATAACAATTATTTTTTTTTTTCCTTTTGATACTTTAAAAGGATTTTGATGGTGATAATTTCTTTTACTTAAGTAAGACAATCTCAGTACTGAGAATGTGACTGATCAATCAATCATCCACAGTTGTGTGATGCAGGGTCACTGAATGTTTTCCTTGAAGCTCAATTAGCTTAGTTCATAAAAGCTTCATCATTTCTCTTCAGTGTATAATACTGTATTTTAATTATCTAAAATTCAAGAATTTTCTACGATTTGATGCTGATTTAACCCTTTATCACCTAACATGTCGCCGGCGATGCATCACACATGCACACTTTGGATTACTGTAATTACATAACGGTTTGTTTTATCGGAAAAAAAATCAACAGTTTCTGAAAGTTGGGACATTGCACTTTGCAGTCAATATGCTGTCATTATGGTGACTTTATTATTGCCTCCTCTTCCTGGAAGCCTGCGAAGCACCCTCTTTGTTCCCTGTGGTAAAAAACACCTGTATGTAGTTTCCATTTTGTTGCCGTTTTTTGCACATTTAGAAACGAAGACTCACAAAATTGTATCGTAAATGGATTTCGTACTTTTCAAATTTAAATTTTAACATGTAAAATCTGTTAATCACTTTAAGTTGCTTTTTTTTCCAAAATGAAACTCTGAAATCATTTTGTGATTTTCGTCATTACACTATTATCATTACACTCTCATAATACACAGTAAATAAAGAAAAAGTAAAATAATTGCCAGATATTGTAATTTACACATCTTCTGGATTGGCAAAAAAGGTCCAGACTCATTGAGTGCCAACGCTTTTTAAAAAACAAAACTGCCTCGTGCCAGAGTTTTTGGCCATTTTGAGTCATATTTCAAGACCCACAGAATATTTTGTACTATGACTCTGAAAACACAGAGGAGCTCAAATGAAAGAAGAGACTCTATGTCATCATTATTTTTTTTTGTTTTTACCTTGTTCCATTCTTGTTTTATCAGAGGTAGAGGCCACTTTTACCAAAATCACCACTTTTTGTCCAGATTCTTTGTTTTACTCTCTAATCTTGATCGTCTCCACTTCCTGCTTTGATCTCTATGGCGTATACCATTTCTTTATGTCCCGACCACAAATCCAAGAAGCCCCAAAATTACTCACAGACTATGTGAGAGTGACCTTTTTTCCCTGCTGCCAAAGACAGGAAAGGCGTATATATATGTTAGTGGCATTCAAGTGTTTTATTTTAAAAGATGTAAATACTCATATTTGGCACTCAAAGAGTCAAAAGGTTAAGATGTAATGATAAATGTATAAATAATAATGTACAGTAAATGTCTTTGTTCTCCACATGATGAGAGTATTGGACTCATGGAAATGACAGCACAAGCTAACAAGCTAACAAACAAATCCTCCTCCATCACTGCAAACATAAGATAACAGTTCCATCAGCTTCCCGTCATTCACGGCCATTTTATCATAACATGCAGTGAACAGCACGGATAACTTCCAGCTAATTTTACGCAGTTGATGAAAGGTCATCTGAGTGATCTTGGGAGTTACAAAATTAGCTCTGGGGCTGTGCAATATGTCTTTCATTCATTGAGTTTTCCATTCTATAAGCATGTCATGTAAGTGGTTTATTCAGTTACATTTTCAACACAGAGGCCAGTACTGTATGTCAGCAGGTCACAGATACTTAAACCCTGACAGCACATCTACTCTGTGCTGGAGACGACTGATCAATAGAAGCGGGACGACAAACTGAACTCCATCCACTTCACCTTTGATGGATTGCCACAGAGTAAGAGAGGATCAGGGCCATGCATCAGCAGGTTATCATAAAACCATAGAGGACACAAAATGTCAAGTGGTGAAACTGGGATATCCTTTGCTATTTTCTACTGACAGTCTGTGGGAATTGAAATGCAAATCATGAAGGGTACGGCGCTCTACTGTGGCAAAAAAAAAAAAAAAAAATACAGGAAGTGCCTTCCATGTTTTCCCTGAGAGAGCAGCTGGTGTTTTTGTGAGTTTCCAACATTTTCAAATTATATTTCCCATTTCTACTTGTGATTCTGTTTGATCTTCCTCATCTTATTATCATCTTAACATGTTATTGTTAAGTTGTAATTCATGACACTGCAAACTGATGAAGAATTACATTCTGTAAAAAGAAGTCTATCAAGTAAATTTTAAATGTTTTGTTCGCATCTTGCAAATTTTTTGCATTGTATTTCAAGAAGATCATAATTTTTGATTGCTCCCTCACTATTTCTGAAAAATTTTAAAAACCGTATACAAAGTATATTATATATATATATATATATATATATATATATATATATATATACATATACGTATATATATATATATATATATATATATATATATATATATATATATATACGTATATATATATATATATATATATAATGTAAGCATGTGGTATGTGTGACACAACCAAAAGCTCTTCATCAATCCTTTCATCTTCTTCCCTTTATATGTAATATGCAATCCCTCTGTGGTATATTTTTTTTCTTTTCATCTTGGGGAAAATAATAAAAAAATATTTAAAATATATTCCACTCGTGCCTTTTTGGTAGACAGCTGGTCGGAAGTGTCTTCCAGTGTGCCTGAATGTATGCTGTTATGGTTTATTGTTTGAATCAGTGTTGCTCTTTTTGAATAAGCAGTGTGCTGTGACATACAGGCAGGTGCACATCAGGGACTGGAACTAGAGCAGTGGTTTCTTTTCTCCTCTTCCCTTCATACTCACCATCAAATGTGGAGCTGAGTGACCCTTCTCTAGACTCCACACTCTTCACACATTTGTAAAAGCCTTGGAAGTATACAGCTTAATATGTGGAGGCACTGGCATGAGAAAGAAGGAAATCATACATCACTGTTGGATCACCCTGTCTCTGTTTGCATCCCACTCATCCTACTGAAAACATCATCATTGCTGTCTCAACTGCCCACAAACTGCTCCTGAATTTGTCCCCGTCTTTTCATTTTTCCATTTCTTTTTGATTTGCTATTGTCTGGTTTTATCAAAACTTGTTTTTGTGTGCTTTATTTTTTTTCTTCATGACACAATCTATTTATTTTGATCCACTAGCTGCCTGTGCAAATTGCACTTTGACAGTTTGGTAATGAAATTTGCATTGACTAAATGAAGCAGCCCTTGTCTCCAGTTCCATTTACACAGGGACACTTACAGCCTACTTATAGCACTTTTACTGTAATTTAACTGTGGCTAAAAGCCCTGTTTGAAACTGTTATTATAATGACTTCTGAATAGCTCGAAGGCTACGCAAAGAGGCACAACAACTGCAGCTATGTGTCAAAATGAAATATGAGATGGGGGGGTTTATTAGCCTTCCCACCAGTCTCATAAAGTTTTGTAAAATGAGAATAAAGTTTGAAATACTATCTGTGTGTTTTATGAACATTGGGGCTGCTGCTCTGTCATTAGTGTAGCTGTGGTTTAAGCTTGAGAAAAGGTTCAAGACTAAATTTCCATTTAAATGTCCACAGACACTGTGACCTGGTTTAAATTAAATCCGTTGCACTACTAGTTTAATAAAGCTTAACTCTAACCTGCTGCAGGCCTGGATTAACTGACATTTGTTGTATTATAGTTCGGATTAAGGACCAGTTTATACAGGTTAAATAAATCCATTAATTTCTAAAAGGTTTTACCTTTTGCCGTGTTTGTTACTTTGAAGGCACATGTTGTGGATGTACGGTCAGTTTGCCACTGATGCAGTGTATTACCAGTATTAAAAGCAGGTCTAAAACAGATCAATGGCACAGTGGGAAAGAGAGGCAGAGCAGCCATGTCTCCTGCCGTCTGCATCGATATTAAACAGAAGGAAAGCTGGGAAAAAAGAGGGGGGACTTCCTCTTCACCTGCAGAGTTCAACAGCTACAAGACAGCTGCCAGGGATCCTTTTGTGCTCAAGAACACCTGAGGACAAAAATCCAGCCTGTTCAACCAGGCTGCTGAAGACATGTCAAGTTTGACTGGAGTCAGTGGAAATCAGGATCAACAACTTGAGCCATGCGCAAAAATTCTGGCACATGGCACAATATGCCTGCGCTTACATGGCAAATGTTCTTCGAATATAATCAATGGGTAACAACCAAATAACAACAAATCGTGGATACAAACAAATTTGTGATGAAATGTGATCTAATATCGCCTACACACTCAAATGCCTCAAAATTCTACTATATCCTA
Source organism: Synanceia verrucosa (assembly GCA_029721515.1). Taxonomy (NCBI): domain Eukaryota; kingdom Metazoa; phylum Chordata; class Actinopteri; order Perciformes; family Synanceiidae; genus Synanceia; species Synanceia verrucosa. The sequence continues at coordinate 6,064,256 of CM056560.1, read as the reverse complement.
TATAAGAACTACTTGTTTACTTTCCATTAGTATCCCGCTCATTCACTGTGTCAGTGCTCTGACACGGAAGTGTGCTTTTTGAAGGTCAAACAGGATGCAACCAGCAGTTCTGGCTGAACAGGAGCGCATCCCTGGAAAGCTTTCTGCAACGACACAAACAAAACGCACATAGGTCCCCTTGATTAGCCAACACTTAATATAAGAGAGAGGTTGCCTCACTACCCTGATAGGCTACTTTGTTGCTGTGGAAGCTAAACACGGTTAAGCACACTAATCCGTGGTCGGTCCTTAATCCCCTGCAGACAACACGGGACTCGCAGTGGGGCGGACCGCGCCAAAGTGGCTCTTTTACGCATAATCGTCGCTCCAATCTCGCTCAGTGTGTTTGTAGTTCTAGCTGACCTGCCAGCTCCTGTCTGCTCTGTCTCTCCCCCCGGGTGGGCTCTGTGATGTCTCATGGTGTTTGTGCCATCTAGGGTTATCCGCCGCTCCATTGCAGTCTTTCTAGCGCAGACTCTTCGCTCCTCTCCATCTCTTCTCTCTTGGACAACCAGATGACTCCTGAATATTTGACAACAAACCAGCGAACTTTCGATTTGGATTTATTGTTTTCACCTTTTTTTTAAAAAAAAAAAACTTTCGTCTTGGATGGGCGTTTTGGACCAAAGATAAGCGATCACTTACAAGGACATACTGGTGTTTCCACTGACAAGTAACTACCGCGGGGAGAAAACAGAGAAACGCCTGTGCCATGTAGCAGCAGCACTCTCTAAAAAAAACCCGCCTGGAAATACATCGACGAGCCCACACAGTTATTTTTACTTGAAGGGGAAACTACAAATATGCTGTGAAGCTCTTCGTCGCAGCTTGGCTCCCGGCAAAAGCGCAGATTTCCAGAGCCTCTGCGGGTGGAAAAAAAATTGTAAAGTGCGAAAGAAGAAGCGATATGCGGCTCGGTAGGCAGCTGGTTTTTCAGTTCGTCTCCTGGAATTAGTGTATGAATGGGAAGGGAGCGGCTGTAGCCTCGAAAGGGGAAACAGAATATACTGTAGAGAGCCTGCGGTGGCATGCAATGGATACTTGTCCGTCTCTGAAGGTAAGGCATAACCTTAATAGTGTGATACATGGGAGAGTTCCGACTTCACACTGCTCAGATATCCGATTAGCAATGCTGCTTTTTCATCTACATGTGGTGGATCTACTGCTTGTAGTTCACCTTCAACGAGACTGCAAATCTGAATATGTGGATTTTGATTTAAATGCAAGAGAAATTGTTTGTGGGGCCACCATTGACGTCTCATGAGCTCTGCATTTATGTGTTAATGACCTGAAGCGTGGCTCACACTCTTGGACAATTTTAGGTATTCACAGAAAGTAACCTGATAGAAAGGAATCAGTTTAGTGCTGTTGTTTCCACTTGTTTCTCAATTAGTAATATTTCATATGTGCGTAAAAGGTCGCAGCGTTGCGCGGAAATATGGAAAAACTGAGATGTTGGATAGGTGTGTCTGACGCATGCTAATTCTGGGTGTGTATAAACGTGCGCTTTTTTTGGGTGGAGGGGTGTCGTCTCACAATGTGTGTGTTGTCTGTGTGAGTGGGAGATTGAGAGAGAGAGAGAGAAAGGAGGGGAGGGAGCGATTAGCCCACTCTTTCCAAATGTTCCCTTGTGATTAGACGTTTATTAAACTCCGATTAAGTTGCACAAAATGGACTGCTGTATGCGCGTGAGAGATGATCACATCACCTGACCCCCCCCATCCACAGTATGTGCTGATCATGTTATTAAACTGGCAGTCCCCTTAAGGTTTTGATAGGATATGTGTGTGTGTTGGTGTGTGCGCGCGTCTGGTTAAGGGATCGATGGCCGCCATGGGCAGCAGTGTAACGCCAGCACCCACTGTAATCACCACCCTCTTGTGGATTACAAGTGCAGCATGGCACACCTGAGGGATCCAATGTGGAGTCAGAGAGCAGCGCTAGGCCAGTGGAGGCTGTTCAGCACCATGGACAGCGCAGCACAGGAAAGGCTTGGACTCCCACAACTGGGCATTTGAACAGCTCTCCTAACAAAAAAAATCAAACTGTGATGGGCTTGTCTGAAGAACACAGAGAGAGAGAGAGATTTCACAAGCAAAAACCCTGTAGTGTACTAAAGAGAATCAACTGTGTTTTATTCATGGAAACAGAACGATTGTGACGCTAATGACTCAAGTGCACTCTACTGTATACCCAGGCCTTGCTATTTATGGCCACAGCCACTGTAATTTATGTCAGTGTGTGTCTCTGCTGTGCAACAGAGCTCTGTGGATAGTCTAACAATAGCTCAACTGAAAGGAGAATAAAGAGCCTGGTCATTTTTTATTTACAGTACAGTCACTGCACCACTTCAACACAACATTATTTTTAAGTCGGTATCATCCATTATTTGACTTAGTTTCCTCAAGACCTGGATCATTTTAAATTTGAAATATTTCTGTATAACATTTACCTGCTATACCATTTGCTGGTCACCTGGGAGCAGCAGAAACAAGTTGTGAACACAACATTGACATATCATCATAAGTTGATATATCTGTGTTATAATTAGTTAGTTTCTTTTTTGCATATACAGCAGTTACAGAGCATTAGAGTCCAATATTCATTCTACTCTGAGCTTGTTTTCTCCTGTTAACCCCTGAGGGAAATATCTTTCCCTTTAGCTGCTAAATTATCCACAGTGTTCTCCAGCTAGTATCCAACTGTGCTTATCTGCTGCTTATGGCTGAGCAGTTAGTCTGCAGTGATGATAATGGAGAGGGTGAACCAGAACAGTAAAGATCAGGGTCGCAAAACTAAAGAATGAGCTAAAACTATGAAGCCTATTTTTGTGTATAAAGCTGTCCTTGGTAAACGCGCCTCATTTATGTCGCTTCTTAATGGAAACCTCCAGCCGTTTTCAGCTTCGTTCTTCCAGGTGGATTTCTGAGCTGGGTAAAAAATCCTTTGCTTATTTTGATCCCCATACCTGAAATAACTTGCAGAGCGCCTTACATCTGAAAAATCATTTTAAAACCATGTTAACAGTCCATTCAACTGAAAAACACAATTGCTTCATTTAAACAGCTTTTATTATTTTCTTTAGCTCATGTGTTTGTAAGTCATGATTGTTGTCTTCTGATGTTTTCTTCAGTTGTTGCTAGTGTGCTGTCTTGGCCAGGTCTCCGTTGAAAAATAAATCTTAATCTCTACTACCTGGTAAAATAAAGGCTAAATAAAATAAAATAAAATAAATCAATAAATAAGCACTGTAGCTTCAGTTCAGGTGAAAAATCAAGACACAAATATAGAAACCACTCGTGTAAAATTACCCAATTTTTCAACATTTAAAAGAAACTATTGTGCTCATGTATCACCCAATTATTAACCATCAGAACCTAATTAAGAAAATCAGTTTTAGAGCGAATAAAATTTGAATAAGATTCAAGTGCAATCAAAATCACTCCAGGGATTCTACAGTCTACTGAATTACATCACAAACTACTTATTTTAACCCAAACTGTGATCTTTTCTAAATTCATACCAAGCATTTTTGTTGCCTCATCTAGTTATTCACCTGCTAACAGAAATTTATTCTGGAAAGACGCATTAAGCGGAAATCAACAGGTAAAAAACTATAGCACCTGATGGATCCCAGAGCGTCGCTCGAAGCAGGAGGTCACTTACCAAGCTGCTGTTTCTGACAGGTTGGGAGTGATCATGGTATTCTAGTCAGAAAACAACACAAGCAGCAAGAGTTTAATGCATTTTTAATGCATTTGTATTCATTATTATTCAGGTCTTTAGTTTTGCATTGCTGACAGTCACAGCAGAAGCTTCAACAGTGCTCATCTGATATGTTGATATCACTCACAGTTATTGTCTCTCAACGCTTGATGCCAGAAAGAGATGTTTTATGAACATTGGGGCTGCTGCTCTGTCATTAGTGTAGCTGTGGTTTAAGCTTGAGAAAAGGTTCAAGACTAAATTTCCATTTAAATGTCCACAGACACTGTGACCTGGTTTAAATTAAATCAGTTGCACTACTAGTTTAATAAAGCTTAACTCTAACCTGCTGCAGGCCTGGATTAACTGACATTTGTTGTATTATAGTTCGGATTAAGGACCAGTTTATACAGGTTAAATAAATCCATTAATTTCTAAAAGGTTTTACCTTTTGCCATATTTGTTACTTTGAAGGCACATGTTGTGGATGTACGGTCAGTTTGCCACTGATGCAGTGTATTAGCAGTATTAAAAGCAGGTCTAAAACAGATCAATGGCACAGTGGGAAAGAGAGGCAGAGCAGCCATGTCTCCTGCCGTCTGCATCGATATTAAACAGAAGGAAAGCTGGGAAAAAAGAGGGGGGACTTCCTCTTCACCTGCAGAGTTCAACAGCTACAAGACAGCTGCCAGGGATCCTTTTGTGCTCAAGAACACCTGAGGACAAAAATCCAGCCTGTTCAACCAGGCTGCTGAAGACATGTCAAGTTTGACTGGAGTCAGTGGAAATCAGGATCAACAACTTGAGCCATGCGCAAAAATTCTGGCACATGGCACAATATGCCTGCGCTTACATGGCAAATGTTCTTCGAATATAATCAATGGGTAACAACCAAATAACAACAAATCGTGGATACAAACAAATTTGTGATGAAATGTGATCTAATATCGCCTACACACTCAAATGCCTCAAAATTCTACTATATCCTATATAAGAACTACTTGTTTACTTTCCATTAGTATCCCGCTCATTCACTGTGTCAGTGCTCTGACACGGAAGTGTGCTTTTGAAGGTCAAACAGGATGCAACCAGCAGTTCTGGCTGAACAGGAGCGCATCCCTGGAAAGCTTTCTGCAACGACACAAACAAAACGCACATAGGTCCCCTTGATTAGCCAACACTTAATATAAGAGAGAGGTTGCCTCACTACCCTGATAGGCTACTTTGTTGCTGTGGAAGCTAAACACGGTTAAGCACACTAATCCGTGGTCGGTCCTTAATCCCCTGCAGACAACACGGGACTCGCAGTGGGGCGGACCGCGCCAAAGTGGCTCTTTTACGCATAATCGTCGCTCCAATCTCGCTCAGTGTGTTTGTAGTTCTAGCTGACCTGCCAGCTCCTGTCTGCTCTGTCTCTCCCCCCGGGTGGGCTCTGTGATGTCTCATGGTGTTTGTGCCATCTAGGGTTATCCGCCGCTCCATTGCAGTCTTTCTAGCGCAGACTCTTCGCTCCTCTCCATCTCTTCTCTCTTGGACAACCAGATAACTCCTGAATATTTGACAACAAACCAGCGAACTTTCGATTTGGATTTATTGTTTTCACCTTTTTTTTTAAAAAAAAAAACTTTCGTCTTGGATGGGCGTTTTGGACCAAAGATAAGCGATCACTTACAAGGACATACTGGTGTTTCCACTGACAAGTAACTACCGCGGGGAGAAAACAGAGAAACGCCTGTGCCATGTAGCAGCAGCACTCTCTAAAAAAACCCGCCTGGAAATACATCGACGAGCCCACACAGTTATTTTTACTTGAAGGGGAAACTACAAATATGCTGTGAAGCTCTTCGTCGCAGCTTGGCTCCCGGCAAAAGCGCAGATTTCCAGAGCCTCTGCGGGTGGAAAAAAAATTGTAAAGTGCGAAAGAAGAAGCGATATGCGGCTCGGTAGGCAGCTGGTTTTTCAGTTCGTCTCCTGGAATTAGTGTATGAATGGGAAGGGAGCGGCTGTAGCCTCGAAAGGGGAAACAGAATATACTGTAGAGAGCCTGCGGTGGCATGCAATGGATACTTGTCCGTCTCTGAAGGTAAGGCATAACCTTAATAGTGTGATACATGGGAGAGTTCCGACTTCACACTGCTCAGATATCCGATTAGCAATGCTGCTTTTTCATCTACATGTGGTGGATCTACTGCTTGTAGTTCACCTTCAACGAGACTGCAAATCTGAATATGTGGATTTTGATTTAAATGCAAGAGAAATTGTTTGTGGGGCCACCATTGACGTCTCATGAGCTCTGCATTTATGTGTTAATGACCTGAAGCGTGGCTCACACTCTTGGACAATTTTAGGTATTCACAGAAAGTAACCTGATAGAAAGGAATCAGTTTAGTGCTGTTGTTTCCACTTGTTTCTCAATTAGTAATATTTCATATGTGCGTAAAAGGTCGCAGCGTTGCGCGGAAATATGGAAAAACTGAGATGTTGGATAGGTGTGTCTGACGCATGCTAATTCTGGGTGTGTATAAACGTGCGCTTTTTTTGGGTGGAGGGGTGTCGTCTCACAATGTGTGTGTTGTCTGTGTGAGTGGGAGATTGAGAGAGAGAGAGAGAGAGAGAAAGGAGGGGAGGGAGCGATTAGCCCACTCTTTCCAAATGTTCCCTTGTGATTAGACGTTTATTAAACTCCGATTAAGTTGCACAAAATGGACTGCTGTATGCGCGTGAGAGATGATCACATCACCTGACCCCCCCCATGCACAGTATGTGCTGATCATGTTATTAAACTGGCAGTCCCCTTAAGGTTTTGATAGGATATGTGTGTGTGTTGGTGTGTGCGCGCGTCTGGTTAAGGGATCGATGGCCGCCATGGGCAGCAGTGTAACGCCAGCACCCACTGTAATCACCACCCTCTTGTGGATTACAAGTGCAGCATGGCACACCTGAGGGATCCAATGTGGAGTCAGAGAGCAGCGCTAGGCCAGTGGAGGCTGTTCAGCACCATGGACAGCGCAGCACAGGAAAGGCTTGGACTCCCACAACTGGGCATTTGAACAGCTCTCCTAACAAAAAAAATCAAACTGTGATGGGCTTGTCTGAAGAACACAGAGAGAGAGAGAGATTTCACAAGCAAAAACCCTGTAGTGTACTAAAGAGAATCAACTGTGTTTTATTCATGGAAACAGAACGATTGTGACGCTAATGACTCAAGTGCACTCTACTGTATACCCAGGCCTTGCTATTTATGGCCACAGCCACTGTAATTTATGTCAGTGTGTGTCTCTGCTGTGCAACAGAGCTCTGTGGATAGTCTAACAATAGCTCAACTGAAAGGAGAATAAAGAGCCTGGTCATTTTTTATTTACAGTACAGTCACTGCACCACTTCAACACAACATTATTTTTTAAGTCGGTATCATCCATTATTTGACTTAGTTTCCTCAAGACCTGGATCATTTTAAATTTGAAATATTTCTCTATAACATTTACCTGCTATACCATTTGCTGGTCACCTGGGAGCAGCAGAAACAAGTTGTGAACACAACATTGACATATCATCATAAGTTGATATATCTGTGTTATAATTAGTTAGTTTCTTTTTTGCATATACAGCAGTTACAGAGCATTAGAGTCCAATATTCATTCTACTCTGAGCTTGTTTTCTCCTGTTAACCCCTGAGGGAAATATCTTTCCCTTTAGCTGCTAAATTATCCACAATGTTCTCCAGCTAGTATCCAACTGTGCTTATCTGCTGCTTATGGCTGAGCAGTTAGTCTGCAGTGATGATAATGGAGAGGGTGAACCAGAACAGTAAAGATCAGGGTCGCAAAACTAAAGAATGAGCTAAAACTATGAAGCCTATTTTTGTGTATAAAGCTGTCCTTGGTAAACGCGCCTCATTTATGTCGCTTCTTAATGGAAACCTCCAGCCGTTTTCAGCTTCGTTCTTCCAGGTGGATTTCTGAGCTGGGTAAAAAATCCTTTGCTTATTTTGATCCCCATACCTGAAATAACTTGCAGAGCGCCTTACATCTGAAAAATCATTTTAAAACCATGTTAACAGTCCATTCAACTGAAAAACACAATTGCTTCATTTAAACAGCTTTTATTATTTTCTTTATCTCATGTGTTTGTAAGTCATGATTGTTGTCTTCTGATGTTTTCTTCAGTTGTTGCTAGTGTGCTGTCTTGGCCAGGTCTCCGTTGAAAAATAAATCTTAATCTCTACTACCTGGTAAAATAAAGGCTAAATAAAATAAAATAAAATAAATCAATAAATAAGCACTGTAGCTTCAGTTCAGGTGAAAAATCAAGACACAAATATAGAAACCACTCGTGTAAAATTACCCAATTTTTCAACATTTAAAAGAAACTATTGTGCTCATGTATCACCCAATTATTAACCATCAGAACCTAATTAAGAAAATCAGTTTTAGAGCGAATAAAATTTGAATAAGATTCAAGTGCAATCAAAATCACTCCAGGGATTCTACAGTCTACTGAATTACATCACAAACTACTTATTTTAACCCAAACTGTGATCTTTTCTAAATTCATACCAAGCATTTTTGTTGCCTCATCTAGTTATTCACCTGCTAACAGAAATTTATTCTGGAAAGACGCATTAAGCGGAAATCAACAGGTAAAAAACTATAGCACCTGATGGATCCCAGAGCGTCGCTCGAAGCAGGAGGTCACTTACCAAGCTGCTGTTTCTGACAGGTTGGGAGTGATCATGGTATTCTAGTCAGAAAACAACACAAGCAGCAAGAGTTTAATGCATTTTTAATGCATTTGTATTCATTATTATTCAGGTCTTTAGTTTTGCATTGCTGACAGTCACAGCAGAAGCTTCAACAGTGCTCATCTGATATGTTGATATCACTCACAGTTATTGTCTCTCAACGCTTGATGCCAGAAAGACACTGGAGGGTTAATGCCTTCTGTCGAGACTGTTCGCTGAAATTGATAGGCCTGTCTTGACAGATGAGATAACCTGCGATCGCAGGCGAGCGCAATTTACGGGTGCGGCAGATGGATGTTGAGAATGCACTCAGAAGTAGGCCAGTTTTACCTTGGGGAGAAGCTTGACATGCACAGAAAGCTCCCAGAGAATGTTCCAGCGTTGTTGTTTTGCAAGGGAAATTATGAGAGAGAGGTGAGAGGAATAGCAATCTGAGGACTATTTTATTAAGCGCCACGCACAGTGAAATATAAAGACGGGAACGATTCTTGTGCTCATGTAATAGCCTCGATGGAAGGCAATTGAAATTTAGAAATTAAGTGGAAAATAACTTGGGATTTAGTCTCGAACCTTCTTTGGCGGCATCTCCAAGAGAGCTTGATTCCTTTCCAGAAAACTCTCTCTTATGGCTCCATTCACTCACCTTCTCCACTAGAAGAAGCCAGGGGCACAGATACCACAATAAATAAATTAATTAATCTGAAACAGAACCCAGGAGGAGCTGGTCAGGTGTTTGATGTGTTTGTAAAATAATGAATATACAGTAAAGAATGGGGCGCAGCTGCAGGGCATTCTCGTGTGCTTCTTCACCTCAAATTGCCGTGCATTAGAGAAAAACATCCCCCTAATGAATTTAATCATGGTTCCTGTTGTCACTGAGTCAGTCCTTTGTTTGCATCCGTGCCTTGTAAGTACAGTCCAGCTGCTGTGGTGCAGCTGTGCAGAGTGGGGCTGACACCTCATGCAGCGTTTAGAGGCGTCAGCATCAACATTTGTAGCAATGGATTACACGTTGAGGTGGTTTTGTTAGATAATTGTGGCTCTAGAGAGCTCCTTATTCTCCTGTTTTCTTTTAATCAGGATAGAAAAACACAACAATCTCACCACTTAAAGGCCTACGGCTCCCTCGCTCGCAGACAAGATAAGATATTATCTGAAATTAAGTATAATGAGGAGAGATCTTTTAGATAACACTTAAGAAAACCTCTTAATGGTTTATTGTCTATTGCTCACTAACTACACATATAATGCATTTTCTTTCTTTTTTAGTGGCAGCCACTTTTTTAATTTCATTTGTTATATATCAGCTATGACCTTTAACTTGTAGTCTTGAGATAGGTGGAACATTGGACATTTAGTAGCTTAAATCATTTTATTTATTTTACAGGTAATACTGTATCACAATCAGTTTTGAAAAATAATCCAAATGGTGCATTCATGTGCAAGCAGGCACTTCCGATAGATAATCTCAGATATGCATCCTTAGACTCATTAAATAACAATAATAATACCTCAAGTATGGATGTTGTGAAAAGGAATTGTGATCTTTCAATATGAAAAAAAGCTGCTGCTCTCTTCAGTGTAAAGTGTTAGACCTGGAGTTTCCCACCAGCTGAGCTGTGATGAAGTTCCCCTGAAGCTTTTTTAAAACATTTTGCTTTTACTGTACATGCATTACCTCACAACCTCCCACAACACTATGTGACTGTAGATGGGTGAAAAATAGAGGAGTGTAAATTTCTGATTCTGCGCTCATGAAGTGACAGCACATAATTGGGAGATTGGTTTAATTTCAGCTCAGTGTTAGTCTCTCTTGCTTACTGTCATGCTTTTTTCTCTCTTTGGTGTTTCAACAATTGAAATGTGCAAATAAGCTGTCCAGACGCTATGCTCTGTCAGGAGAGGAAGGGATTCAACCAAAGTATGAGTAGAGGAGCTACGCTAACAGCTTGGCTCACTTGCAGTGCACTGCCTTACGTTTTGTGTCTGTGATTTTATATGTTCAGGAAGGTCACATAGATATACTTATGTTTGCATACTTGCTGGTTTTGCACTATGTTGCATTTTTGCATTATTCTCCACCATATGTATTATTTAAAAAGCTTTAAATGTCCTTACTTTTCCCTCTGTGTATGGCAACTGTTGCGAAAGAATTTCCTCGGGATTAATAAAGTTCTATTTTATCTTATATTGTATTGAAAGGAGGCAGCTTGTTGACTGTGTTCACATATTTGAGATCTCTTTCTAAATAAAAGGGGATATACGATTTATTTAACTACTAGTATTAAGAAGTAGCCATGTGCATTAAGGGTGTGTTGCATTAATATGCTTTAAGATTTTTTTTTTTTGAGAGGGGAATTAACCAAATCATGAGGTTAGTGAAGATTCACACCTCAAATGATAAGCCTTGTGATAACAATCACTCATCTTAAAATCACCCTCAAATATTAATAGTATAATAAGTAATGAGCTAAAAAATATTCCTCCCATTTCTCCATTCACTGAAATAAAGTAGCATAAGCCCTTAGAAATAACATTCCAAACTATAGTAATGCATTATTTTCTATTCATGAGAATGGAGATCATATCCATTCTGAGGTCCTTTGCCTTTGGTTAGCAGCTTAACTTTCTTACAGAGAGCCCTTTGGCTTTGGTTAGTTCACCTATGCGGCTACATCGCTCAGCTCTGCTGTGATGTGGCTTTTTCCCAGCAGTCACAGCAGGAAGGACTCGACTCTGGAGTATATCAAAGAGAGCTGCATACTCTCAGACCAGGGCTATTGTGGAGCTTCAGTGGGAACCTTGGGGAGTTTGCATAGGCGACAGCTCCCTTCCTTTGTGAAACACGAGTCAGAAGATTAAAATGCCGCTGCTGACTGACCAATATGGCCGCAGAGACACAGAAACAGCAGCTTGTGAAACTCCAGAACACTTCCAGTCAGTGCACACGTTTATTGAAGACAGAGACATGGACGACGGAGAGTCTGGGGCATGAATCTTGTTTCAATTGCGAGTAAGCACTTAGGAAAATTATACTGTGAGTCAGATTACAAAGGCTAAATTCATGTTGTTTTCCCATGTTGCCTTTGTTCGTGCCTTTGTTTGGCTTCCAGACTGAGTCGGCCTGTGAGGAGTCGGAGCTGCCATTCCAATTTTGCCGTCACCATTTCCTCCACTCCCACATGAATTCTCTGTTGTTTTTGTTGTTGTACTCTAGCATACAGTGGCCCCCATCATTTAATGGCATGTTCATTCATCATAGTCAGCATTCCCAGCCCACTCAAGCTACTGTATTTCGACCAACTGTTACATTTTAAAAGCTTCTGGGTTAAGCTTCGCGGCTAATGTGATGTTCAGTGTCTCACACAGGACATTGTCCTCTGCAGTGTTAAATAAAAACAAAAGATGAGAGATTCAGTTCAAATATCTGAGATGTTGTATCCAAATAACATATTCTGACACATCTTTCCATCTGGTCATTCAGCTGCAGCTCCCAGACCAAGAAAACAGTCTCTAAAGAGAGCCAGTCTGCCCAAACAACACGTTCTTCACCCAGTGCGTCAAAAACCAACGCTTGGTCAGAACCCCTGAATGTCGCATACTGACACAAAAGGTGTCTCGCCTCGGTTTTTGACGCATTGAAACTAAGGCTATATTCAGACTGCAACCTAAAGTGACCAAAATCCATTTTTTTTTCACCCCTGCATCTGATCTTTTAATTACAATCTGAACGACACAGATCCGATTTTTTTCAAATGTGACCCAGGCCACTTGGATATGTGGTCCTAAAATCGATACATATCTGATCTTTTGACATGCGACCTGGTCTGAATGGCCAGGTTGCATTCATCCGACCTACAAATCATCAACAAGCGACAAATGTCACTATTCTGCGCTGAAGTTGGCGGAAGTTAATTCATATTTGGGGTGACAGCTCTATACAGGCCAAACTGGAGGGGTCTTATGGGAAGCGGTGGTTTTTGAAATGATTTCATTTCATGTCCATGTTTAATTCCATAAACACTGAGCACGCTGACATTGTAGTGTCCTCCAATGCACATGCGGGACACTTTTGGGGCATTTAAAGTTCACACTGGTGGTCAGATACAAGTCACAATTGGAAATGTGAACAACCTCGCAAAAAAAACTGTATTGAGCATTAAGCGCTGCAGTCGCTCTTTTCAAAATGATGAACAAAGAAGCATTATTACTACTGAGAGACCACCACTTTAGCTGATTTTAGGACCATCGATATTAGTGTTTTCTTGTTTGGTTTTGGCAAAAACTGAGCTCTGAGTGTCACATGTCTCCACAAGTGGGTGTGTATTAGTTTCAATGTGTCAGAAACCAACAAGAGACACTGGTTGACACGCATCAGTATGCAACGTTCAGGGGTCCTGACCAATCGTTGGTTTTTGACACACTGGGGGTGAGAATGTGTTGCCCCAAACCCATCTTGTCCCTGTAGTATTGTCATGATACGTTGATACAATATGTTAAATTAACTCAACATAAAATGTTAGACCTGGTCACAAAGATAAATGTGATTTATGTGTTAAAATGCTTTCAAGAAAAAGAGTAGCTGGTACCTGCGTATCAACACCACGGACTGAAACCATCTCAGATATTCAGTGTGGGTTTCTATGGATACCCCAATATTTTTGACAACACTAAGAAGAGCCATCATTGTTTGCTATGGGGACTGCAACAACTGCAAGTGTTCTGCAAGTCTCAGAAGAGTGAAGTCAGTCCATCATTGGGATCTCTCTCCCATCCAGCTATGACCTTTATACTAAACGCTGAACAAACATGGCCTCCAGATCACAAAAGTACAAATAGAAAGTGCGTTTTTTAAGAACATACTGACTGAATGCAGGGACATTTAACTCTTTTGAGCGCCATTGACGTATTTTGACGTCATTTTTTTCAGCAAAGGGTCGCCTATCACGGTGTCCCGCAGCTTGTGCGTAATGTTGGGGCTTCTGGGAGATGCAGTCAGAGCTTAAAGAGACAGTATACGCCACAGAGATTATTGCAGGAAGTGGAGACGATCAGAATTAGAGCGCAAAATGGACGGATTCTGGAAAAAAAGTGTTGTTTTTAGTGGGAGTGGTCTCTACCTCTGATAAAACAAGAATGGAACAAGGTAGAAACAAAATTTTTTTCATGATGAAATAGAGAGTCTCGTCTTTCATTTGAGCTATTCTGTGTTTTTAGAGACATAGTACAAAATATTCTGTGGGTCTTTAAAAAAATACTCAAAATGGGCAAAAAACGCTGCCACAACTCACTTTCTGTTTCATAAAATGGCCGGCAATGAATGAGTTAATAGTAATGATGTATTTTTAGATGCTGGTGTTTTTACTTTAATTACGTAAAGCATCTGAATACTGTGCTACTGTGTGACCTGTGTGTGGGAAACACTCACTTCACACACAGTATGTTAATGTGTGGTGTTAATGGGTCTTCCACAGTACAATGTTTGTCCCACTGTGTTGTAAACATAACAGCCGTTGCTGAAAGTTGTCACTGCTAGCATGAGAGCATCTCCTCTCACTCGCTGATGTGCGGTGAGCCCCAAGGTTAGCAACAAAAACAATTTAGCTCCAGAGATCTAAATAGAGGGCTCCTTGTGCCGCTGTGGAGCGATAACATTCAGGCTCTGCTGGGGATGTCTCCATTGTGTAGAGGCTGTAATTTAGAGAGGGATTGGAAAAGCTTATCTTCCTAAACCCCTGAGCAAAATAAAGAAATAGCAGAGGAAAAAAAAAAACAAGATAGAAGCAATGAGTCACTGTCAGCAGTAAAAAAACACTGTTTGGATGAAGTTCTGTGTTCAAAAGTGAGCAGTTCCACTTATTATATATGTAGTTGTCATTAAACTGGGTCCTTGAGGTTGATTGCTGCTACAGATAAGTGACTGTTTTCATTCTACAGCATTTGTAGCAGCAGGAAGTGAAAAAGAGAAAGACAATAAATTAGATATTCAGCTTGTCTTGCTGAAGCTGGATGCTAATAACCCAGACCGTGTTGGAAAAGCAACATTATTCTCATGGCGTTAGCCTTCTGCCTTATTTGATCAACTTTAATCTGCACCACGAAGGTATGGCTTTCTTCTGACTGGAATTGTCCCGATATATTAAAATCCTTTGGTGCACAATACAAAGTAGAATTAACATGTGCACAGCTTTAAGCGCTCCTTATAATTGGGTCTCAAGATTGCAGTTTCAAAGTTGTCCATGCTCTGTTATAAATTGCAGTCATTAGGCAGAAAATGTCCCAATTCTGCTTTACAGTTGAAGTTCCCTCTCAGCAGCATCTTTGATAAATTGATAGCAGGTCTTTTAATCTCACTGTGCTCCTTTGGGGTCCTCCCCGATGATTGCTCTGTTGATGGGTTCTTTGCAAAGAGCCATCCTTGTCTCACAGCAGCGAGTTCACATTTCCGAGTCAGCATGAGCCTACTGTATGCACACAGCGTTCCCTCAGCGCTGCGTTTGAACGCAAACCTTTTTCTTTTGCTTGTTTATTCATTCAGTTGAGATTAAGTGCAGATTAGACTGTGAAAAGTTTTTTATTGTATAACTCTCTGTAGCTGTTAAAGCACACACACACACACACCAATGCAGTTTGATTTTTCAACTGTGAGGATGAGTTTGGAGATAAGCTTCTGCGTTCGCCCTTGACATGATTTACAGTGTTCAAGACACCAGCATGCAACTTTACTTTGCAAAACTTTGCAAATCTGTTGATGGACACTATATTCCCATAACGCAAATGTAAATTATTGGTAAGACAGCTCCAAAAGTAAGCTTCAAGGACAACCAGGTTGCTGCTAAACTGCAAAAACAAGCATACTGTCATGAGGAGTATGGAGTGTAGTGCTGATGTAAAGACATATCTCAGGTCCATTTCTGATTCAAAGTAAGTCATTATGATTTGGTAAGACCATATATGATGTGAAAATACTGTAGAAGCACTGATAAAGTGTTGGTTTGATGCTGTATGCACAGCTTCAACAAACTATTGTTTTGATTATGTCTTTGTAGAGTCGATAATCAAGTAAAAACACCATCTGTATTTGGTTGCAGACACAGTTTTCCTGGAGAAGCTCTGTGGTGAGACCAGCAATGTGATTGGCTGACAGTGTATCCATTAATCACCACATCGTCTGAACTTTGTACAGTTAAGACCGAGCTAGCATGTTAGTTGCTAACTGATAATCTCCTTAACTCTTTGAGTGCCAGCGTTTTTGCCTGTTTTGAGTCATATTTCAAGACCCACAGAGTATTTTGTACTATGTCTCTGAAAACACTGAATAGATCAAATGAAAGAAGAGACTCTCTATTTCATCATGAAAAAAATATTTGTTTTTAAACTTGTTCCATTCTTGTTTTATCAGAGGTAGAGTAGAGGTCACTTTCACCAAAAAATGCCACTTTTTGTCCAGATTCAATTTGTTTTGCTTTCTAATCTCGATTGTCTCCACTTCCTCCTTTGATCTGCGTGGCGTATACCGCTCCTACTACAAATCCCAGAGGACCCAACATTACTCACAGGCTGCAAGAGACCGTGATCAGCGACCTACTGCCAGAAAAAAATCTTAAACATAGAAATACGTTGATGGCACTCAGAGAGTTAAAGAATAACAACAGCATCTTCTTTCCAGAATAGGGATGTTACTAGAAGTGATACTTTGATACCAAGTTGATACCAAACTTCTGAAATCATTCTGCAGTAGGGAAGGTACCAATGAGATGATAAAAAAAATCCCCTGATTATACAATGAACAAATCTGTGTTGAAAATGGCAAGAGAGTCGGTTAAACTGATATCAGGAATCATGGAGTTCTGCTTGTATTGGTATTGACATCCCTATTTCAGCATGGTGTATACATGAATGAGATTATCACGATTAAAAAAAACACTTCTTGCTGTGGTGAGCCGTTGTTTCTGCAATATGTGAATTATTGTTTTGCCATGGTAAATTATGTTTAATTTAGTCCTATTTCTGAGCAGTTACGATACAGAGATGTGTTGACAAAAGTCTGTGATTACACAGATCCCAGTCAGATATTAGTATATATTGTTCCTTTCGTGTGATCACAGTCATTTGGTTGGCTTCCTTCCCTTTAAATGTAACTAAGATGGCTCGTGTTCCACATGATTACATAAAGTGGTGTAATTGTGTTGTAATTAGTTATAATAAGCTGCTGGCAAGCATATCCTCAGATGCAGGGGAAACTGCCAAAAATAGAAAAACCAGATGAGAGCTAAGAGATGTAGCGCTGTGTGCCTCTGATGATCATTTGGTGAAATTGCAAATTCCAAAACAAAACAGTAAAAGAAAGTAAATCAAGCCACAGCAAACATCGCTCAGTGCTATACCCACACTAAAATGATGGCTCTGCATTGTTATTGTGAATTGAAATGTTGAGTTTTCCTCCCAGTAGACAATCTGTTTTAGAAAAGAAATGTCTTTGTATTATATTTTTCTCTTTCCTGGTGAGAAAAAAAAAAGTTACAATGCAGCCTCCAGCGTTGAGTCCATATAATCCCACAGCAGGCTATCCTTTAGATGTCACCAGTGGCAACAAAGCCTCAATTTGTTGCTTGTATAAAGTGGGTAATGAGAACAAAGACACAGGTCCTTTCACACACACTGATAGGAAATACACTATAATGCTTTGATAAATACTCACCTTGTAGTTATTTAAGAATAATCAGAGTTTTCAACAGTATTTAATTACTGACCAGCTGTAGCCACAGAGAGACAATATCTACTTTAAATCAATATCTGAGATCCTCGCTGTAATTTCTTTTTGCAAGATCTCTGGTGTAAAATGGTTCTTAAAAGGTCACTTCTCTGTGAAAAAATGACCAAAATGACCTTTTAAAGTTAGCTAGTTTTATCTGAAAACTGTAAAACCTGCCATGCCCGTGTCTTTAAATCGTCAAATACCAACACTTGGTCAATGTCCCTCAATGTTCACACCAGGCTCCAACTCCAATGTACACCCAGTAACATCATTATTATTACCATCAAAACACAGTTTTACATGCATAACTGCCCAGCCAATGAAGGCCATGCCCCACCATTCTTAAACCAACCCTTGGTCAGAATGTCCAGTCGTGATTTCAACTTTATACCAAAATGTTAAAAAATCTTACATGAAGTTCTGCTGGCAGCAAACTGTGATCTGAACTAAACAGTGTGATAATAGCTCACACACTCAATATATAGGCTTACACAATAGTGTACTTGCCAGTACCAGGGTTGACCCATCCACATCTGTCAGCCATGTGCACAACTCCATGATTTGAAATTCAAATGGATGCTCCTGTTTCTCTGTCTCCCTCTCTAATTTCTCCCTGAGGAACAAATGAGCAAAATCTGAAGTGTCTCCCAGCTTCCCAGGGGCATTAAAGGCTGCACTTTTTTAATGCTGTCAATCATTTGGTTTCCAGGGATTTCCTTTTATTCTAAATGGGGTTAAATTGATGGACAACATCTTTGCATTGCTGCCTGAGCCTGAGGATTTGGGATGTAAATAACGATTGTGTGACAATGACTGAAAACCAGGTATGCTGAGCCAGCTGTTACACCTGGCTCAGCAACACGTTTGTATGTGGTTTGAGAGGAACATCCATCATTCTGCTCATTTGTAATAATAGTGCCATCAGTGCCTTGATCTTGAATACAGCATCGTATTGAGCCATTGTCCATGAAATATCTCTGTGAACATACCAGCACATAATCAGTGAACAATGCGCCGCCTGACCCGAGCTGAGCTCCACTTTGTCCGGATGATTCAGCCTCGCTGAAAGGGAAATTATACTAGAAACTCTTGTTCAATTCTTCAGTTTGAGTTAATTGCTTCTCTTCCTGTGACCAACAATAGCTGTCTCATTGACAGAGACTCAGCATTGTGGCAAACAAAAAAAAAAAGTGTCACTCAGAGTTCTTCCTCCATCCATCATGCAGCTCATTTTAGGGAATAAATGTTTTCGCCCACATGGCGCCGCATGCGGCGTGGCCCTGTTGCTTCAACTGCTCCCTGCAAACAAGGCACCCGCTGATCCCAGTCAAGCGCCAATCCCAGTCTGTGTAGTCAGTCTGTCATCCACCAGTGATGCTGAAGAGCCCCCATGCATCAGTCAACACAGTGTGCACAAAGCTGTGTCAGACGCTGGGACACTGGTAGGAAGGGAAAAAATAAAAGAAATACTGGGTGTTCAATTAAAGTTCCTTTCTGGTGATTTTGCCTGCATTTCTTTAACATTTTCAAACAGACACTACAAGAAAATTAGTTTAATGAATAAGGTGAAAGTAGCAGCATCTAATAAATATATGAAGTTCGTAATTCTGTGAATTTACTGATAAATCATTTTACTTCTCATGCTGCTCGTCAAAGTCAGTACCACTCATCATACATAAACAATAAATGTAACTAATTTTTGTCTCTCTTTAAGTCACAAACAGAAATACTCCTACCGAGTAACCTTTCTCTGGTTTATTCTGCAATTTATCCATTTTTTGCTGATTGAATTGCACTCAAAGTGTGAGTTAAGTTTTGCACACGGACAGGCTTTCAGTGACAGGAGATAAGTCTTGGCAGCTTGGGAGTTAGAGAAAATTTTTACTCATTAGGTATTCATTCCCTTTGTGACAGCAAAACCCACAAAGTTTTGAATGCAGAAGTTTGGTTAACTCTTTGAGTGCCATCAACGTAATAATACATTAAATTAGTTTTGTTGGCAGTGGGTCCCCGATCTCCTGCAGCCTGTGAGTGATGTTGGGCTTCTGGGAGATGTATTTAGAGCATGAAGAGAAGCTATATGCCACAGAGATCAAAGCAGGAAGTGGAGACGATCGAGATTAGAGAGCAAAACAGAGCATGGACAAAAAGTGGTGATCAAACAAGAATGGAACAGGGTAAAAACAGTTTCTTCCATGATGAAATAAAGAGTCCCTTCTTTGATTTGAGCTATTTTGTGTTTTCAGAGACATAGTACAAATATTCTGTGCATCATGAAATATAACTCAAAATGGGCAAAAAGCGCTGGCACAAGGAACTTTATGTTTTATAAAACGGCTGGAACTCAATGAGTTAAAATATTTACAGTACATAAATGTAGTCAGAAGCAGCCGCTGGATAAAGTGATATAAAATGTTTCAGTAGAATTAGGAAAAGAGCCTTTCTCAGAGACATTGATTTCTGAAGCCACAGCAGATGATGTGAATGTTGTTCAAAGTGGTCAGCAGAATAAAGACGGCATCATGGATGATGGTGACGTGCAGTGACGTGCTTAAAGATTGCTACCAAGGCCACTGCTTCATCCTTCACATCTCTGGCTCCTGACAGGATTGCAAAGAGAGCTGTTACAGACTACTAAACATCACAGAGTGCCAGCTCTGGCCAGACCTGACCACAGAAACACACAGCGTCTTTATGCCCGGCTTGAATTGATAACTGTGTGTGTAGTTTGGCTGATGTCTATCCATCTGAATGGTGCCCTTCTTTCACTGACTCTCCCCCAGTGGTTGCTCTGACAACTCTTTCATGTACCTAAAACCCCTGGCATTTATGAATGGCTAGAATGACCTTTTGGATTGGGTTGCGAGTTTTTCATGATGTGTATTCAGTAGCAGAAAATACTGCGGATAAAAATATGAAAGGTAAAGGTTGCGGTTATCAAAACGATACCGCTACAATTCACAGTACTTAGCAGCTTTTTTTTACAGCTGTCAAAGAGGCAAGGAACACTAACAAATAAAACACAGAGAATTAGTAGCCAAGTGCCAGATATGATACTTTGATATCACATCACCCTCATTGCTTTACATAACTGTGAGCACCATAGATTCAGCTGACAGATGTTACATCACTGGGTAAGTACTCTCAATTAGTCTGAAGTGCTTGTGTAAACATGGTCTCTTGGTGATAATTTAAAGATATGAGAAACAGGCCTGGTGTGTGTCTTTATAATGGCTGTGATAATCGCTCGTAATAATAGCAGTTATGTGAAAAGAATGTAGTTCTTCTCACATTCAAGCGAACAAGTCTAGCGGTGCGAGTGAAACAAAGAGAAGCCACGGATCTCCTGCTGCATCAAATGAGGAGTCGGGCTATGATTAGAAGTCAAATGAGTTTTCACAAGGGCAGAATGAGCTCAATTACCTGCAATAATGGAACTTACTGGTGACAGTGCAAATGGAAAGGAGATGGATTAAACTTGGCCTTTGGCAGGTGCACAGCAAATTATCTCTTTCAAGGGTATAGCAGAAGCGTGGATCACTTTGTCCTGTCTGGGTGAATGAGGACGGGCGAAAAAGCATTTAGAACAGTGAGAGCTGTTTGAGATTTAATAAAAATACATGGGGGTCACTGTCATTGTCATTGTTGTCATTGTCACTATTGTTGTTATTCATATTCACTCTTACAGTCTTCACTTTTCTGAAGTCACTACTACTAATTAACTATTTGTGTGCCAGCCGTTTTATAAAACCAAAAGTGCCTTGTGCCATTTTGAGTAATATTTTAAGACCCACAGAATATTTTGTACTATGTCTCTGAAAACACTGAATAGCGCAAAAGAAAGAAGAGACTCTCTATTTCATCATGAAAAAAAATGTTTGTTTTTACCTTGTTCCATTCTTGGTTTATCAGAGGTAGAGTAGAGGTCACTTTCACCAAAACGCCACTTTTTGTTCAGAATCGTCTGTTTTGCTCTCTAATCTCGATCGTCTCCACTTCCTGCTTTGATCTCTGTGGCATATACCGTCTCTTTATGTCCTGACTACATTTCCTAGAAGCCCCAACATTACATCACAGGCTGCAGAGACCGTGATCGGCGACCCACTGCCGAAAAACCATTTTGACATATTTCTACATGGATGGCACTCAAGCGTTGGATTTTAAATTGGCACTCAAAGAGTTAATAGCTCTGTGTTTGGTCTCTACCAACTCCTGAGGGAAATGTCTGGATATTTGGCCTGGCTCTTTTCCATCTTCTGCGATGGAATTTACAATTGAACAATATGTGGCAGAAAACAAGTTTGCAATAGTGTATTTATAGAAAGCTGCATGACGATCATAATTATGGAACATAGTGGGCATAAAATGGATTTTCTTCTGTCACCATAGCAACACATTGCCATTTCTGTTTCATTATATCATCCTGCCTGTCTGTTCATTTTTTTGTGCCGTCCAGAATATGCTGTCTGTCTGTCTGAATCCATGAGAATGCGGCACCAACAGGAAAAGCACAGGTGTCGCTAATAAGGTTTACTATTTGTTAATGTTCGCCAGCTGCATGCACAACACACTCTGAAACTAAAGCAGCTGAATAGAACTGACTTCATCTTGGTGTTTCTCACACTGTCTGGGATGTAATTGCCAACTTGATAGACACAAAATGAATCTTAAAAAAACATTTTGCAAATGTTTAATTAAACTGTAAATGAAATGTTTACCAAATTAAACCACTCAGACATTTTGGAGAGTACACCGCATTTTTTATATGATGTGCTTTCATGCAAGGAATGTTTTCCATCTCTTCCAATCAATGGGTCTACAAAATGTCTCTTGCTATTTCGATGTGGAGCGTGGGAATAAAGAAAAAGTAAAAAGAACCACTGCAAGGCCAAATCTCTTCAAACGTTAAAGATTTCAAATCTCTCAAATAGTTAAAGTTGAGTCCGGTACAGTATAACCGTAACTTCACAAGGATAAATCCCCTTTGCCTGGAAACTTTCAAGTGGTTTTGCAGACCATTTAATTCGCAGAGGCAAGGCGTGCAACACGGTGGATTAGATTAACTGACTCACCACAAAACCCTTTCCTCATATGAAGTATGTGCACCAGAGAGGCAGATAACAAAAATATATCTCATTTAGCATTCCGTAACACAAGTAAGAATGTCCATGTTCAGGTGTTAGCACCTGACAAAACAGACAGAGTGAAGTGCTGATGAACTCAGACCTATATTGCTATTTAATTAAATATCTTCTTAACTTTTTTGCGAACTTCAGCCACATTTCATTTATTTGTTTGTATATGTTTGACAGTATTAGCAGTTAATATTAGCTAATGTTATTTCTCACTTTTCATTTCATCAATTTATATCAACAGTCATGAAAGGCAGTTTCATATTAAACAGACATTATTGGCACTGCTGTATGAACACTGTTGAATGCAGAGACTGTATGTTAAATATTATGGTGGAATTGGGATTTTTTTTTTTGGCAATGGAAGGGCAGCCTAAGTTTTCGGGGAGAGTTGAGTCATTTTATTCTTCAACTATTTTTTTTTCAGTATCATATTGTGATGACCTACCTTGTAATTTAAAGGGAAATTTAGTTGATCTGTTGGCATAAGTGGAATATATAATGAATATTATTTTTTTCTTTGGTATATAATCAGCTGAAATTATGAACCAGTGTGTTTAGATTGCATTTACACCTACATAAGGAGCTGGCTGCCAGTTGATTACAATGTGCAAACTCACTACAGCTGCTAGCAGATCATCCACGCTGCACCTTTAACTACAGCCTTTCACCAACTGAGCTTTATATTTTGAGATAACACACACCTTGAGTGGTGTGCTGATCAGAAGGTACCTATACACTTATTCATATGTTCAACATTTATGAGTCAACTCTAATTCCCTGCCCTGCCTCACTCTTTAAAAAGAAGTGCATTTCCCTTTTACATATCCTTGTCTTTGTTTTTCCTGCTGTAATGTTTGCTTGTTACGTTACAAACTTGCTTCGCATTTGTCTTTTGAAAGGATATATATTTTGTGAAATATGTCATTTGATAACAAATTGGCTGCAAATGAGGGCAGATTGTTGCCACCTGGGTTAAAGTGGCACTAAAAAGCTCCTTCCTGATTGGCCACATAGATCAGGTGACAGGGTATAAAAGGTCATGGGAGACAACAAACTGGTTGGTCTGTTTTCCACTTTCCAGGAAAATGTAGGAAGGCCATTATTTGTGTGCCAGAATTATTATTATTTTTTTTTATTACTCATTGTCTGCAAAGCACATAAACTGACTGAAATCATTCAAACTTATTCTTTTTGTGACCAGTTAGAATTTTTCTAGGTTTTTTTAGGGGAAATTAACACCTGGCTGCTTGTTTATTTTTCCCTCACATACCATCCGCCCTGAAGCCCAACAAAAAAAGAAGTATTTTGTCATTGGTATAATCTAATTAGAATATCAACTTGATTCTGGTTTGGTCATTGCTGCAGCAAACTGGATATCAAGAATATTTTCAAACTGCCATGGTAATAACATATGATAGATGTGTTGTAAAATATAATGTAGTCCATGTTCAGAAACAGCTTGCATTCAAAGGACTTTTGATTAACAGTTAGATTAAATACAGCCGTACTAACAGCGCTCATTAAATGTCAGTCAGTCAGTCAGTCTGGCCTCACTACTTCTGAAACTGCTGCAGCTGTGCAGAGCAGCATGCTCACTCATGAGGGAGAACATTGATTTTTTTTTTTTTTTTCTCCCCCTTGGATAACAAGGCTTGACCGACTTGGGTGCTTGCCTGTGTACGTTCGATTGCTTCCTCTCTGCTGGTTGTCCATACTGATCTCAGATGCGTACGCATCAAAACTCTAAATGTCTTCACTCAGCTGTGGGTGTCTTTGGAGAGAAGATGCAACACTTCATACAGGTTGATGAATAAAATATTGGATGTTCAATCAGGAGGACTGGAGATATGTTTTGAGATAAATTTCAGCCACAATCAGCGAGAGCTTCAATTTAATTTTATAACATCAACATTTTACAGCCAAACTGAGTTTCGGAGGTTTTTGACAGTTGCACACTGAGGAAGGCAGCTGGGAATACCAAATTATAACATCTGGAGAGAGGAATTCCATTGCTGTGACATGCAGTCATATTACAGCTGAGAGTCCAGTATTTCACTTTGAAAGTATTTTCTACTTTGAAACAAAAAATAAAACATGTTTGTGTTCTAAAAATGTGTTCACAAAACAAAATTAAGGAACATTAACTCTCTGAGTACCATTGATGTATTTATACGTCAAAGTGATTCTTTTGGCAGCAGGCACAAGAGGGCACTCTCGCACAGCTTGTGAGTAATTTTGAGGCTTCTGGGATTTGTAGTTGGAACGTCAAGAGACCATATACGCCACAGAGATCAAAGCAGGAAGTGGAGACGATCGAGATTAGAGAGTAAAACAAACTGAATCTGGACACAAAGTAGCATTTTTTTTTTTTTTTTGTGAAAGTGTCCTCTACCTCTGATAAAACAAAAATGGAATAAAGTAAAAACAAAGAGTTTTTTTCACGATGAAATAGAGAGTCTCTTCTTTCTTTTGAGCTATTCAGACATAACAAAATATTCTGTGGGTCTAGAAATATCACTCAAAATGGGCAAAAACGCTGGCACAAGGCATTTCCCGTTTTACAAAATGACTGGCACTCAGAGTTAACTAACTTTCTCTTGAAGTGACACAATAGTTGCACAGGAAACATGTATAAGAATATAGTAGTATGATGATATCTCAGTTGAGAGGATGGAAAGAAGAAGGCAAGCTCAAGGTGGAAGTCCAACAAAAGCCACACAAACACTACACTATACACTAAGTATAGAGCTGACTGTCTCCCAACACTCCCCCAGTAGAGAGACCAAGCATGTCAACAGTGTACTGTACAATAGATTGCTTGACAACAACAACAGCAGCAGCAGAGTGGTGTCATCTGTCCTTTTTCCCAGCATGCCCAGCACTCAAATCCACAGCCAGTTGCTGCAGTCTGGATGCAGGCTGTTATAAATAATAGAAAGCCCTGTGGACTGGGAGTACATGTACCAAAAACAATGGAGGCGCCACACTGTTTTGGCTGTGCCAAGTTGGTATCATGCCATTACACATTAATGAGGCGCGGGGCTCATAACCTGCTTTTATTCTTTGAAAGCCATTTCATTTTTTCATGAGCGCTGGCCAGAGTTTTTGACATTGGCTGTCTGTGAGGAAGATTTTTTTTTTTTTTTTTTGTGTGCTGAATTGACTGGAAGCTTTCATCAGAAGGTGCCTGATACCACAATAAAAGGGTTCAACTCACAAGCATGCAACTTTAATGGCCGAAGCCTGGGACTGCATTGAAAATCAGTTTATTCAAGTAGAATCCTTGAAAGTGATGGATGTATATGATTGCAACTGGGGTTATTATTTCCCAGTCTAATTAATTAATCATAACAAATTGATAGCCTATAGTTGAAGCTTAATGTTTCAGTAATTGTAGCCTATTGGGAAACCTATGCTGTAGAGTATTGTTCCACAACAGGCTTATAATAGTTTTATCACTCTTTACATCACATTAAGTATTGGCTGTTTGTGCAAGGAGTCATTAACCAAAATAATTAATATCAGCTTCAGGAACACAGTTGATGTTACATAAATTAGCCACCTCTGCTTTGCCCCATCATTACACACTCGTCATGAGGTTAAGTGTCCAGCGTTTACTGTCTCAGCACTTTCTACAATTACAGGCTTGTAGGAAAATATGTTGCAGTAGATGGCAATCAAAACAGTGGCTGCTATGTCCTGTAACATACGTGAGAACCACAGATGAATGGTGTTGGGATGCTGTTCTGTGATGCTTTTAATTTGATTCTTCAATGGGAATGACAAAAAAATACTCAAGGGCTACCTACTAGCATTTATATTCCATGATTTTTCAACCAAATTTCATGCTCAAAACAGAAAATTAACTCATTGTGAGTGCCAGCTGGTTTTTAAAACCTAAAGTGCCTTGAGGAAGCTTTTTTTTTTTTTTTTTTTCCTTCGCAATTTTGAGTCAATTTTAAAACCCACAGAATATTTTTTTTGTCTTTTAAAACACTGAATAGCTCAAGTGAAAGAAGAGACTATTTCATCATGGGAAAAAATGTTTTTACCATTAATGTTTTATCAGAGTAGAGGCCACTTTCACCAAAACCACCACATTTTGTTCAGATTAAGATTGTTTTACTCTCTAATCTCGATCGTCTCCACTTCCTGCTTTGATCCCTGTGGCGTATACCGTCCCAACTACATCTCTCAGAAGCCTCAATATTCCTCACAGGCTGTGTGAGAGTGATCTCTTGTGTCTGCTGCAGAAAAAACACTTTGACATTTATATCCATCAATGGCACTCAGAGTTAACAAGCCAAATGAACTGATGTTTATTTGACATAGACCAAAGAGAACATAGAGAATATAATAAACATCATCCTCAGAAATAATGCCATTTAGAAATTAAGTTGTGATAAACTGTAGGAGATGAAATTTATGTAAAAAGCGGGACAGGAAAGACAGGATCCTTCTCATTGGGTGAATCTCCGTACCTGGAAACACTAAGTCTCAGCCTTCATGCACCCTTTATGTGTACTTTTGTGCATGGACCGACATACAGTCCAGCATGTGACCCTCACTGAGAAAGTACAATGTTTGTGGCAAGCTATGATATATGGATGGCTGGATGGATAAATTGTTTTTCTACAGCCGGCCTATGCATCAGAACGAAAAATATTATGATTTACAACACTCTTCTGAAAATGAAAGATAGAATTAACAAAGTAAACCAGATCAGTTTTCTCATGATATACATACCAATGCATACCAATATACAGTTGCACTTCTACAGGGTCTTATTAAACAAATAATGCAATATAAATGCAACACAAAAAAAATATCAATTTCCCTAGAATAACTACATAAAATGAGCTTGTGAAAAGTCCTTAAGTCTGGCTTTTTCTTGTTGTGTTGCCTTGAATGCCTTCAGCTGTCTCTGAAATCCAGGCTGAGTTGACACTGACAGGTGACAGCTTGACATTCTTCTACTGATGCTGCAACTTTTTGTTTATAACCACCATTTTTTTTTTTTTAGTCTTTTGGCCTTATTTAAAAATAAAAGATGAAGAGAGTTGTCTGACAATATACTTTGCTGCTGTGGTAAACAAATGTGTTCTTGTTGTTTCCTTTATTTCCTTTGAGAGTTGGGGGTATTATTATGGAAGTTTTCTTAGGGGAAGAGCAAAAAGAAACAATCAATCCCTTTCAAGGTTGAGGGGAATGGATGGTGTCTGGTGGTTTCCATTTCTTCTTGATATCACAGCCTTTAATAATAGACTCCACCTGAACTGGATTAGTAGATCAAGCATGAAAACAAGTAAAAGCATTAAAGTATACAAGTCATTTATGTACCTATTTGGCACATGAAAATGCTTTGATAAGAAAGTATATTTTGCCTTAAGCATTTTTTTCTAAGTAATGTTTGTGTGTCAAGAAGATGAGCAGGACATGTACTGATGATGCTCTTACGTCACTTAGAATAAATCAGCCAGCTCAACAGTTCCCATCAACCCATTTTAAATCCTCACAATGAGAAGTCTCACAACTGCCTTGTGGGTTTGATGGTTTCATCCCAGTGAATCTTCTGTGGATCCATTTAGTGCTATCACCCTGGAGTCATACCATTTAACTGCACATAAGTTGGGGTTAGACTATACTCTGCAACAGTGGCATCATTGGACCTGTTCTGAAGCCCCCCTAAATAATTTGGTGTTTTATTTATTTATTTATTTATTTATTTATGTTTTACAAAATGTACCAACAAATTCAATTTAAAGTAGCCAGAATATAAGTCTAAATGAATCATTATCATTACCTCCATTACTTTTGTTTATAGGATTATAACACATATTTTGACTTTCTGGAAGGTTTCACCACAGCTCACACATCATACCACAAAGGTACCATGTGTTAGTCTTTCACTAGACATGGACCTCTGGTGTTTTATCTCTGCTCAGCTTGACTGAAGTTATTCTATTTCCATCCACCCACTTAAAGTTGTTATATTTCTGCTCTCTGGCAAAGAGTCAAGGAGCATTCCTTTGACTATCTTGCATTTAGTGCAAATGTCTGGGATATTTTTATCAATTTTGAAATATACCTACTGTACACACCAGACAGTGATAATGTAATAACTTTAACAACACTTTAATAACAGTTCATGAAGAGCTTTTCTCTACATAAAAGTCTTTAAGACTTTATGGGTGGCTATTTCGGTCTCTTTGGTTTGTGGTGAAAATGTACCTCATGAATAGTTCTGCTGAATAAAGTAGTCACAAAGAGACCAAATATCTCTCAGAATAATATGTCATGAAAATATTCATCACAGTGGAAAATGTTCGTATTTATAGTCAACATGATCTCTTACGAGCTGCTTGTAACATACCAGAACCATGCTTCTTTCTGCACAGTGGATGACTATAAGTCTGACTCAGTTCGAGTGAGCAGTTTAACATTCAGAGATAATGTTGCAAAAGAGCCTGAAATCGAAATCTGTTTTTAAGCGCTATGGGCATTTACCATGGAGGTTAAGAAGTATAGGAGCAGAGATATATGGGTACAATTCTCACCCAGATCAAGTCTTAACCACTGCAGAACATTCTGGAGCAGCTGCACTTTTAAACAGTTTGGTTTGTTATGACTCGCCTACAGGCATGCAGTAAGAGAGAAGAGCTTCAGCTGGCATCACTCATGTACAATAGAGAGTAAAAATGGTGTCTTTGTTTCAAGCTTGTTATGGAAATACACCATGTTGTCATATAACCTAAGTTAAGAGCACGGGCACCATGCAGCTTTTTTTTT
Source organism: Synanceia verrucosa (assembly GCA_029721515.1). Classification (NCBI taxonomy): domain Eukaryota; kingdom Metazoa; phylum Chordata; class Actinopteri; order Perciformes; family Synanceiidae; genus Synanceia; species Synanceia verrucosa. The sequence goes on along the minus strand of CM056560.1, from coordinate 6,035,089 downwards.
TAATTTTTAATCGTTCCACAGTGAATGGGAGACCTCAAGGACAGATACACTGCATTTTGTTCAACTACTGCAGACAATCTGGTCCATTTAGAGGTGTTTATGTGCTCTCTTACAGTCAGCAGATGTCTAATTGAGGTTAAAGGAATTATGGATGAATAAACTAAGCCTTGAGGGAAAACAAACATCTCTGGACTGGGAAATGTCTGCTAGGCATAGCCTGTTGGATCTCTGCAAGAGCTCACTCTGTATGTTTAATTCAGTTCACATGTATGTGTGAAATGCAAGTGAGGAGTGAAAGAAAAGCTTTTTGCTTTCTTTTGCCGGTGGAGGTCAAGTCAAGGACTCAGTCCAACACTAGACTGTGCAGGATTAGACGTTTGCTTTTACAACAAAGAAATGAGCTGGTGAGCTAACACTCTGAGTGATTGTGTGACATGCTGCAAAGCAAACAGTGCTAGCAAATAAAATGTATGAAAGCATCACCCACTATTAGCTCTACTCTACCATTGAGTGACTTACTATGATATTCTTATCCTAAACCTAAGCAATCTAACAAACAAAAGTAGCAAGAGCAAGTCAATCAGGCACAAAATAGGGCCAAACCTTTGCGAGGGGACGATTTACAACTTGGCATCCAAAACTGATGCTCAAGGGTTAGCTTGAGCATCATGGTTTGGGGGGGAAAGCAACAGTGGCGTATCTTTTTTTTTCAGAGGGGTGGCCCAAGTGGTAACTAAGTAATGCAGGGATCAGTCTTTTATGATTAATCTTTTTTTTATGAAAGTTGACAAAATAAAGACAATGCAAAAACATAAAGTGCAGATCAAATCATCCTTCCATCCATTATCTACCGCTTATCCTCATAGGGTCGCGGGGGGGCTGGAGCCTATCCCAGCTGTCTTAGGGTGAAAGGCAGGGTACACCCTGGACAAGTTGCCACCTCATCACAGGGCACACAGATACAGATAAACACTCACATTCACACCTACGGTCAGTTTAAATTAGCCAATTAATCTAATCCCCATGCATATTTTTGGATGGTGGGAGGAAGCCGGAGTACCCGGAGAGAACCCATGCAGACACGGGGAGAACATGCAAATTCCACACAGAAAGGCCCCAGGCCCGGGATTCAAACACGGTACCTTCTTGCTGTGAGGCGACAGTGCTAACCACTGTAACACCATGCCGCCCGGATCAAATCAAACCAAATACAATAAATAAATAAATAAATAAATAAATAAAAAAAGTTGACGTTACAAGTCCTTTAGTTTGTTTCACATAAACAAAGTCTGATGATCAGATAGTTCATCATGCACGATGGCCCCTGGGGTGGCCAATCAGATTTCAGGGGTGGCACATGCCATCCCCTAGACACGGCCCTGAAAATCAACTAACCAAGTGGCAATATTTGACAAATTAGTGACTATGGGTATTCAGGAAACCCTCTACTGACTGAGTGATGGTGTGCTGCTTGGACATTGTGGCCCATTTTGCAGATGTTACCAGTTTAAGCCATTTGTTCCTTTACAGTATATTTGGAATTCAAACAACACAACACAAAGCTGGACTAACTAGCTTCCTCTGTCTGAGTGGAAGCTACCTACTTTGCTAACATAAGCATTGATTCCTCTTGATGTCTCTTTTTTTGTTCATACTATTTCAGCACCTGCTGAGTCATTGGCATCTCAAGCACTCTCAGTGCTGTGTTGTTTATACAAAGGAGTCTTAGAATTAGCTAAGATTGAATGACTGCTTCACTAGCAGCTCACAAGAGAACCATTACATATGGCACGTTATCATTAAAAAAAAATCACCAAAAAAAAAAAAAAAAAGATATATATATATATATATATATATATATATATATATATATATAGTTGGGCAACTTTAACAAAATAAATGCACAACTAAGCAAAGCAAATATCATGTAAATAGTGTATATTCAGATTTCTTGATGTTCTTTTTTCTCCTTTATGCACAACACAAGCAAGTAAAACAACAAAAACAGAAGCTGGCTGTGATGTTTTAATTGCCACGTTGTGACAGGAAGATGTCTGCCCTTTACGCACCCGCTGTTCAGACAGCTAACGCAGAGTTGCTATGTGTTGTGAGGGCTAATGAGATCAAATCTGACATTTCATAATAGATAAATTAATACAGAGACAGACGGATGAGTTCATTAGAATCAAAATTAAACTTCACAAATAGGTGAGAAAAAAAAAACCTCCACTCACACATTTTAGACACAAAAATAAGTTTAATTGTGGTTAGAAATATTCACTTGACAACAGTACAATGCTCTACGTTAAATTTAACTCTGAGTGCCAGCAGTTTTATATAACAGAAAGTGCCCATTTTGAGTCAGATTTCAAGACCCATAGAATATTTTGTACTATGATTCTGAAAACACTGAATAGCAGAGACTCTCTATTGCATCATGAAAAAAGTGTTTGTTTTTACCTTGTTCCATTGTTGTTTTATCAGAGGTAGAAGAGAGGCCACTTTCACCAAAATGCTACTTGATCTCCGTGGCTTATACCAGCTCCTCATGTTCCTACTACATCTCCCAGAAGCCCCACAGGCTGCAGGAGACCTTAATCGGCGAGCCGAAAAAACACATTGCATGTACGTATGGCACTCAAGCGTCAGATTATAAATAACGTTGAAATACAAGTCAGGATGTGTTTGAATCTGCTGTTTTGATTTTGGCTATTCTGTAACTTTTTTGTACGTCCCGTGCCAAATTGACGCATGTGCTATACTGAATCACTGGAGCTGCCCTTTCAGACACAGCACCAGGTCTGTACTCCAGTAACCACAATTCTGCTAAGAAGAGAGCGCTTGTATGTATGTATGTAGCTGAACAGGAAATAAGAGGTTCAAAGCTGAGGCAGTTGACAGGTGATATTGCTTGACTCTAATGACCTCGTATAGCAGCTTCACTCTTGCTGTAGGTCACTAACCAAGATCCGAAAACCCTGTACAACATTTTTTTTTTCTTCATTTATAAAACATGAGAGGGGTAGATGAAAATAGTTTGATAGTATTAACAAGCTATATGCATTTTGCTTTTTATTTGTTCTTTACTCCATAGATATAGAGCATTGGATAGTAAATGTGTTTGGACACTGTATTTGTGCTCATAATTTTTGAGTTCCATATTGTAAAGACCCATGATGTTGATAACTCATTATAGAGTGCACTCTGTCTTAGAGCCCACAAACCTCCTTATATGTGTTTGTCCCTGCCAAACAAGATGGGGAAATTCAATTAAAAATTTGCCACAAATGAAATAACATGACACCATATATTTAGTAGTAGTAGTACTGTAATACATGCATTAAAGTATGTAGTTAGTGTGTTCTTTGTGTGCATATTGCATGTCTGTACTCCTATGTGTTCTCTGCTCCCTCTGCAACGTCTGCACAGGAAAAAGTGAGCATAGGATAATGTTTTTTAGGAGCCTCAGGCACCTTGTTCCGTTGATACGTTGAAGCCTAATTAATCCTCATTGTCAGGCTGAATTCACAAACTGCACCCTGTCTGATGTCTGATGCTGTAATTAGGTTCACTGAGGGATTAAAAGGCCAGAGCTGTAGCTTGATGATAGTCCAGCACAAACCTTGTGGTTAACCAGTCGATTGTTATAAAAGTTTGCAAACCTCCAAACAGAAGCTGTGGGCAAAAGAAGATAACTCCACTATATTGTCTTTAAGTTGGGTAAATATTGGCCCATCCAGTAAAATACTTAGTTTGAACATGACCTGCGTGTTTGCTGGCTTTTTTGAGAATATTATAACTGGACACTGTGATTTGGTGGATACATACTGTATTTACATTCTGTAAATATATAAACAAATAGCCATAATGCATGAAACAAAAGGCTTTGAAAGCTGCGACTGGACTGCCATTTTTCAAATCAAGGAAAATGCAAGAAGGTCAAAAATGACTCCCTGGGGTGGTACAATGGATTATTAAACACTTACAAGGCACTTCTATTGTTCTTGGAACTAAAATCAAATGGAAATAATATGCCAAAATAGCTTTTAGAAGATAATCCACAATTCAGGGTCTGCAAAATGGATGAATAAGACGACTGACATATCTTCATACACAGCACATTACTATATACTGTAGAGGTTTTTAAAGCTGTGGTCTAAATGCAAATCCACATGGGTCATTTTACTTCAAAGCTGCATACTATAGGTATCAGCCTGAGCTGATACCTATAGTACATTATAGCCATTATCCCTTGATTTCTTATGATGCATTTGAAATTCAAGCACATTAGATTTAATGGACTTAAAGATTTATAAGGGTGCATGGGAGTAAAGGGCAACTTTCTTCAAATGTCAAGGTTTAAAGCACGTCTGGAAAATATCCAGAAGCAGAATGAAAAAGAGGTTCAATGGTAAATCTGTGGAAACAAATAAAATAGTAAATATGGCCTCGTTTATTTTCCCTATCACAATATTTCCTTCATGAATTGTAATGATGCTTAGTTTCAGCTTATTAGAATAGAATAGAATAGAATAGTTTTTTTATTCATCCCCCTTGGGGGGAAATTTACCTGCCACAGCAACAAAGACAAGAACACAGACACAATAGTAATAATAATAAAATAGAATAGAATAGAATAAAAATATTTACATATTTACAATGAACTAAAATACAATGGAAAAATATATAGATATATATACTTGTACAGATGAAACTGTTTAAAACACAATTATTATTGTGGCAGTGCAATTTTCAATTTTTTGTGCAAAGTGGTAGTGTGATGACAATGACAATAACAATGACAGTGATGGAGATGGAGATGAGTCCAGATTGTGTTTACATCAGCCAGTGATGCTGATGTTGTAAAGTTTTATTGCTGATGGTATGAATGACCTGCGGTAGCGCTCCTTCTTGCAGGGTGGAAGTCTCAGTCTGCAGCTGAAGGAGCTGCTTAAAGCCTCCACAGTCCCATGTAGAGGGTGAGAGGGGTTGTCCATGATGGAGGTGAGCTTAGCTAACATCCTCCTCTCACCCACCTCCTCTATGGAGTCCAGGGAGCAGTCCAGGACAGAGCTGGCCCTCCTGACCAGCCTGTTCAGTCTCTTCCTGTCTCTCTCTGTGCTCCCTGCTCCCCAGCAGACCACTGCATAAAAGACTGCAGACGCTACCACAGTGTCATAAAAGGTCCTCAGCAGAGTCCTGCAAACTCCAAAGGACCTCAGTCTCCTCAGCAGGTGGAGACGACTTTGGCCCTTCTTGTACAGGACATCTGTGTTGTGAGTCCAGTCCAGTTTATTGTTGAGGTGAACACCCAGGTACCTATAGCTCTCCACCATTTCTATGTCCAGGCCCTGGATGTTCACTGGTGCTGTCTGGGGTGTCTTCCTCCTGCGGAAGTCAATGACCATCTCCTTGGTCTTACTGGCGTTGAGCTGAAGGTGGTTATGCTCACACCAGTCGACAAAGCCAGTGATGACGGTCCTGTACTCCCGATCGTCCCCCTCAGACACACATCCAACAATAGCTGTGTCGTCGGAGAACTTCTGGAGGTGACAGCTCCCAGAGTTGTATCTGAAGTCCGATGTGTACAGGGTGAAGAGAAAGGGGGAGAGCACTGTCCCCTGTGGGGCCCCCGTGCTGCAGACTACCATGTCCGACACACAGTTCTGAAGCCTCACGTACTGTGGTCTGTTGGTGAGGTAGTCTATGGTCCATGCAGCCAGGTGACAGTCTACTCCCACACTTTCAAGCTTCCCCCTGAGCAGAGAAGGCTGGATCGTGTTGAAAGCACTGGAGAAATCAAAGAACATGATCCTCACAGTGCTGCCAGTGTTCTCCAGGTGAGTCAGTGATCTGTGCAGCAGGTAGATTACTGCATCATCCACTCCGATGTTTGGTTGGTAGGCAAACTGCAGCGGGTCCAGATGTGAGCTCACCATGGGGCGGAGGTTTCTCAACACGATCCTTTCCAGGGTCTTCATCAGATGAGAAGTGAGGACCACAGGCCTGAAGTGGTTGGGCTCCCTGGGGTGCATCGTCTTTGGGACAGGAACCACACAGGAAGTCTTCCACAGCTTTGGGACTCTCTCCAGACTCAGGCTCAGGTTGAAAATGTGCAGCAGCACCTGACAGAGCTGGTCTGCACAGTCCTTAAGGAGTCTGGAGCTGATGCCGTCGGGGCCTGTGGCCTTCCTTGCCTTCATCCTCTTCAGTTCACTTCTCACCTGGTCAGCTGTGATGGAGATGGTTTTGGTGGTGGTGGTGGTGGAGGAGGATGAGGTGAGGATGGATGGTGGTGGTGGTGGGGTGTTGGTGCTGGATGAGGATGAGGTGGGGAGGGGTGGTGGTGATGGTGGGGGTGGCAGAGGGCTGAGGTGTTGTGAAGAAAGAGCTGGCTGGCTGGTGCTTTGATGAGTGGGGGGAGGAGTGGGGGCACAGTCAAACCTGTTGAAAAACAGATTTAGTTGGTTGGCCCACTCTTGGTCTCCTTCAGCTCCACTCTCATGGCCTCTGCTGTGACCAGAGATGGTTTTTAGGCCTCTCCAGACCTCCCTTGCGTTGTTCTGTTGCAAGTTACTTTCCATCCTGGTCCTGTAGCTGGCCTTGCCCTCCTTGATATATTATTTTATTTATCTTGTTGATTATGTTGTCATTTGCTGTTCACTGAGAAAACATACATTATATACAGCAGCTGGAGTTTTGTTTCTGTCTAATATTCAAGAAATGTTTAGCTCTGTTTTGGACTCATATTGTGAAATACTTGGCTCTTTTCCTGATAAATGCACCCAGCAATTTGTTATCTGAAGAAGACAGCTTGGACCACATATCTCTGTCTCAACTCGACAGGTACTCTGTTTCTGAAGCGGTAGTTTGCGTTACCTTGTCACACAATAATCATTGTTGCTATGGTTACAGTATCCATTTACAATCATGTCATGACAAACTGAAATTGTTTACGCTACATTTTCACAAAAAAAGGACGTGAAGCAGGCCAAACCCAAATATACTTTTTGTAATCCACTCTTAATTTATATACCTGGCATTTTTTTTCTCTTGAAGCTTCTTTGAGATATTCCTGACATGATGGGTCACATAAATTAAAAAAAAAAAATACTAATTAATTTCTAACAGAATTTCTTCTATCTTTATTTATTTATTTTTTAGCGCCATGGACAGGTTCTATGTAAGACAATATTTTCAAGGACTGGCCTAGGTGTAGGGGGTATATATGATGAAACGATATGACCTGCATAAAAACACTTATAAAATGCAACAAAAATACATCTGACCATTGTCCATTCTCGGGGTTATGGGAGACAATGAAGAAGTGTGTTCCTGATGTCCAGTTCACAATCAAATTTTGTTTTGGTCGCTGTCACTGCAGAAAACCCAGCCTCACAAATACAGGATGTTGAAGATGGAAGCAGGTCTTCAGTGCTTTTTTGGCGTTCTCGGAATATTCTGCCTTGATTTTAATTCAGAACAGAGTTTAATGGTTTCATTTTTTTTAAAGTATAACATCACATGACTGAGACACGTGTCTTGATATTTGAAGAAACACAGACGGATGTCCAGTCATTTTTTTCAGAATAGACCTTTCAGACTCAGATAATCAATAAGAAAAATGAATTCATTCTTTTGATGCTGCCCGGTGCCAAATGACCCATGGACTGATGGTTGGGGAATACTGCACTAGACCACCCAATGAGGTAGTCTCCAGTAACTGAAATATGATTTATTATTATTCCAGTCCTGTCTTTAACTCTGTCTCAAGTAGTTCTCCTAGAAAAAAATGATATTTAGACCCTTTATTTCAACATTTCCCAAAGGGAAAAAGTCAATCATTGATCAACCATTTACTTTAAGTGAATCCAAGAATGATCTAGATTAAATTAAATTCTCCTGCTCCTGGGATGTCTGGTGAGGCTTCACAGTGGGAAATGTAATGGATGTTGTTCACGTGGGTGGTGTTCATACGATCTGCCAAATGTACACTTTACTTGAGTAAGAAGTGAGAGGAAGCATCATGTTGAGTGCTTTTTTAAAAGCAGCGATAAGCCAGGAATCTAGTGGGTAATATTGGTTCTTCTGAACATACACAAATATGGTTAGAGCTTTAGGAGATGTTGGAGCTTGACTTCACAGCTTCTATTTTGACTGTTTGGGGAGATTTTTTATTTTTTTTTGCTTTTCCTGTATGATATTTTTTTTCTGGTTGAGAAATGATGCAACAAGTAAGTTTTAAAGAAAAGAAATAAAGCTGTTGAGAAAAAGCAAAGTCCACAGATCTGCATCATTTTCCTCAAATATGAGCTTTGTTTTATTTAACAGGAAGTAAAATAACCTCCATGACCTCACCTGTCTGACCACACAACCATTCTGCTGTGCGCATCTCTTTTTTAAGTTAAAAATGACTAACGGTCTTCAGTCATGCTTTGAGCTGGAGGTGAAGGTTAGCATACTGATGCTGGTCGCTACCATGGCGATGTCCGGTCTGCGAGTTGGAAGTTGAACCCTTTTGCAGTTTATTTTCATTTTATGAAGGGTAATTGTTACATTTTGGTCACCTAAAACTGTTTTGTCCACCTTTCAGTTGTTTTGTCTTTGCAAATAGATAAAATGCAGATGACCAAAAATCAAAATATGTCTGAAATTTGACAGGAAACTGTATGCATGGGCATATGATTCAATGGACAAAAGATGAAGAAGATCTCCTTTGTATGAAACTTGTATGTAAATCATACAACAGTGAATCCAGATATAAGATCCTTAGTAAATTTAAACAAAATGAAACTTGTATGATTTGGGTATTTATCAGAATAGTACATGATACATACAATATCCTTATACTTCTTTTTATTATCTTGTATGAAAAGAATGCAAAAGTGGCCACTTTCAAGAGTAAATCATATTACTTAGTCACAAGTTTTTTTCTGTTTCTTTTCCGTATGGGTTATGTCACTGCTAGTCCAGCATTCATGTTGTATACTGTACTAGAAAGCCTTCAGTGTTACTGAGTTTAGGTATGACTTATACATTCATTTCATTTAGCCTTTGTTACAAAACATGAAATTAAGACTAAATATTACAACTGTTTTTATGTTAATAATTTCCAGCTTAAAATCTTTTGAGATGCAGGGAAATCTGCTCAATAAACTATCAAAATCAAGTCCATTATAAAAACACAATAATTATCACACAAGTTCTAAAACACCTGGACAACTCTGAGGCTTCAAAACAGGATTTCACAAAACAAATGAGTGGCATCATGGAGACTATGTGCATTCACAGTATATACAGTCTGTGGTAATGGCTGGTAAATATGAGCATGCTGTGTTTACCAGTGATTTACAGTTTTATAGTGACATGTAAAACTGTATGAGGGAGCACTGATTAATGTATGTAGGTAAAACATTGTAACCTTGTGAGCATATGCAGCGGATGACAGATTGTCAGTCAGACCATGCCAGCAATGTGTGTGTGCAAATACAACAAAGTAACGACATATTGGCTCTGCGACCTTGCATGTTACTGTCTCACTTCTTGTTTGCATGAGATTCGGGATGTTTAAAGAGAACTGAGTAATTGCACTGTGAATAGCGATGTAGGCCTAAGTGCCTGCTGTTGTCGTTCAATTAAGCATCATATGTTACGTCTCTTCTTCGCACACCACACATATGAACTGGAATGGAAAAAGCATGTGTTACGTAACACGGATTGATCTTTTTTTTTTTCCTGAACACAACTAAGTTACAGGACTTATTGAACTGACACATGGGTGGTTGTCAAAGTACATCAGTGTATGTGTTAAATGTGATCCAGTTGTAATGTTGTGGGGATACATGGTGCAGCACTGTATGTGCTTTTGCCCTCTGAGATACCGGTTTGCCTCAGGCCTTCTGGAAGTGTTTTTCAGTAGCAAACAGTAGGAAACACCAACAACTGCCTGAGGAAGCACACTGCAGCTGTGTTAGCGATCGTAGCTTAATAGATGCTAACAGGTGTGTCTAAAGAGAAAAGCCAAGCACTTGACAACTGTGCAATAAAGAAAGCAGCCAGCGTACGGAGGCTTCCATGTCTTTCCAGTCTATAAAAAACTACAAACTGCAGAGAGGGACATAAAGCACTACCCGCTAGTACCCATAGGACAAAATGCATTTCCGTGTTTTGCGATTCACTTTTCACAGAGAAGCAAGGTGGAGACACTGGTTTTACTTACCCGCACTAAACTAAAACCTGCACTGCACTTCTGGTCATAACACAAGGTCATAACACAAGACCATACTTATGCCGCACCGAATCCTCATCACCAAAAAAGCGTAAAAAGGCCATACGGGCCGGGGATCCACGGTGAGTGACCGCCCGGGAGTTGACCCATTCCGCTTACCGTAGTTCCAACCATGTTGCAACACATGCAAAGTCAAATTTAACCACTAGATGGGAGAAAAAATGACATTGTGTCCATATAAGATAATTTGTTTGACATTTTGAAAATTCATATGTGCATATTAGGGGTTAAGTGCAGGGCAGTTATTGTTTCTGTTAGCTTCATCTATAGAATGTCACTTAAAGTGATTCAGATCCAAGGGAGATAAATAGTTGAAAGTCCTTGCTCTGTGTGTGTGTGTGAGAGAGAGAGAGAGAGAGAGAGCATAACAGTGTGCACACATGAAAATTAATGAGCTTTTTTACACAAGGAGTCTAATAACAACCGTGAAAATAATTATGCACAGCAAAACATTGATGTGTGAAATAACGAAAGACAAGCATGCGGTGTAGCTCATGTTGCTATCAGCTCCCTAATTGTCTGTTAGCCTCTACTCTACAGCTGGAAGGACACAATGTCATGTATGATGGCAAAAACAAAACCTTGACCCTTCCTCTCTGCGTTGAGTGGCCCCGTTACATTCTCCATCCAACAGAAAGAAATATCAGATTGCAACTGACCTAGGCCCCGCTGCTCGAAATCCCAGTGCCACTATAAGAGGCTTTACCACAGACTAGAGGCGGGTGAATAGGGATAATTTAATGAAACATTAGACGAGAGCACTCCACAGTCCTTAAACAAATTGCTTTTCTGACTGCCAAGCTTGGCTCAATTTGGGTTGCCTGAAGGAAGAGTGAAAAACGCGGGCAAAGTAAAGGGAGGAAAGAGCAGTTATTCACCTGCAGCGTTTAGAGGTTGGATATAATAGCTCCAGAAACAAAAAACAATTGAAATGTAAAAAATGAGGCTGTCCTAAGATGGCTAAGCCTCCTCGGGAAAGTCTACTCGTGGATTTATGAGAACTTTCCGCAGGACAGATTAAGTGTAATGGGAGGCTGTTGACTTCCAACTAGAGAGAGCAGAAGGCACTCTGCTGCTTATCCACAGCCACCTATGGGCATAAACAGGTGGCTGCTGGGTACTGGCACCTTTTACTGGCAATGCTGGGTGAGTAAAGGTCGGCCTTATTAAGATGTTGGCAGAGCCCAAGGAGCCATTTTCGTAGTATTGCAAAGGACAGTCACCCGTCGTTACCTCTTTGTGCTACGTAGTGCTCTTAAGCATGGGATTTAGAGCTGGCCACTGACTAAAGCCTTGAATTAGCTTAATGAGAAGAGCCAGGCACATGACTTCAACCTCACGTGGAGAGAAAGTCACAAGCAGTCACTTAGAGCCACTGTGACTATTGTGTCTGTGTGCCGCTGATGGCTTTGGGTTTGTGAGTGCAGTTTGAGGCGTGGTGACTTGCACGCAAGAGACTGATTTTGTCCATGTTTGCGTGCATGAATCCCCATCTTTTCCTGCTGGATGTACATTTATGCACTAATGTAGCTATAATTATGACTCAGGCATATGGATTCTTGGTGTCTCAGTAATGAGGGCAGAGAAAGGCACACAACCATGAAATGCATGTCTCAATTGTGCATTGCTGGCTTACTTTGGCAGTTCCAGTGGTGTAAAGATCAAGATGTAGTATTGTTCAGACGCCAACATAAAAGAGACAGTAAAACGACTAGCCCACATACATCAAAGTGAAATAATGGAGCGTGGTCTTTTGATGATTCCAGATGCCCAGTATTTCCAATAGTGGGCTCCCAGATAATTGCCAACAGATCCCTCTTTTGTTTGTTTGCTGCTCGATGCATACAGAAGCACTTAAGTGTTACAGTCAGTGCATTTTTTTTTTTTTTAATGGAAGCATAGTGCCCCTCCTTAATAAACAACACCTTTCTTTTTAAAAAATGTTTTGTGCAGGCTGTTCTTATCCAATATTCGTACAAATTACTACGAAAAGTATCGCACTATAATTCGTATATATCCCATGTAATTGGGAGCCAGAGTTGTGATCACGTGATATTCCATGCAGACTGCTCTTTCTGTGAAAACATGGCAACATTCCTTACATTCTCAGTGTAAAATGCAGTATTTTAAGATAGCTTATGAGTTCAAGTATGTTTTGATAACATTTGTAGCAGGAAATATGCATTTTAATTCCATGAGCCTAAAGAAATGTTGTCAAAATGTATTTCAATGCATAAATTTGATTAAAAATATTGCTGTTTCCACTGAGAGTGAAAGGAGTATCCACCATTTTTAAGGCTCTTGCTTCAGGGCTCTTGCTTCAGGGCTCGCACATGTACGCCGATCGCTATGTTGCCGGTCATTTGTAGAGATGCACGAAAATCTGTGCCTACCTTTTCATATGATATCATACAAACCATTTCATGAGACTACATTAGTTTGTGAAAGGGTGTAAATGCAATCCAATCCTGTGTGGATGTATAGTATATGAATGTGTATGTATCTACACATGCAAAGATCTGCCCAGAACTGATCAGAAAGTGATTAAAGTAAAAATGACATCATGTTCCACACTTATACAATAAAAACTACATGAAGGGGAAATACATTCATAGTCAATCTTATATAATTATAAATTACAGTATAATTTCATCTACACTCTCTCTGTTGGATGGTATTTGCTTCATAATCACACATTTATTTGATTGTTGTCAGGTAGTATGTTCCTAAATTTATTATACAGGATGCTTTTTTTGAGGATATAATGACAGGATGTGTTCCCTTGTCATTTCAAAAAAAAAAAGAGAAAAAAAAAAAACAGAGTGCCTCATTGGCAGTCAGCAGCAGCAGCGAGGTATTTGTTTGTATATCAGCAGGAGAAGCCATTCAAATTAATTCTCTGACCTCAGCCCTTGATCAAACAGAAAAACCTGTTTCCTCTCCTTCCCTCCTCATTATTCTCCTGCTGTTTCCTCTGTGCATCGTCCGGCTGTGCACTTGGACACTGCAGCACAGAGGTTACACTTCCCTGTGGCTTGACACTTCATTGCAGGTTGTGAGTAACTGCCGGAGTACACACCACTTTTTTTCATCCTGCTGAAGGAAGTGTAGTTTTATGGCATGAACTGATTGGCATTCCAGTGATCACAAGGTGACTGAATTGTGCTCTTACATTAGCTTGAGTCAGTGAGGGAGAGACAGATGAGCAGATTGAAGGTCCTTGAATCAGAGTTGGAGCTAAATGTCCTACTTGTGGAGTTAATGGAGGTAGTACTCAAGTATGTCTAGACATCGGTGTCCCGATATCCATCTGATATCAGCAAAAAAAAACGAGTATCAGATTGTTATAGGCCTGCATCTAAAATCTCTGATAGCATCAGACTCCACTGCAGCTCTTCTATCCAGCAGCAGATCCCAGTGAGCCCAGGTGCTAACAAAGTAGAAGAGGGGGAGGACTGATGTCGAAAAATGTTGCAGCTGAGTGCAAGACTTGTCATGAACAAGTTTCCAGTGGAAGTTTAATACAACCAACCTCATCAGTATTTGAAGCAGCATTACAAAAAACAGCATGAGGATTTTTAGTGTCTTCAAATTTACTTTGTATTTATTTTATACAATTGCAGTTAAACTTGTGGTTATTTTGCACTTAAAAATACACTTTTTTTTGTTTTTATTGGACTCATTGGAGTGAGTTATTTTCCAAGGTCTTCTAATTAATTTTTTATCAATTTTATTCAATTTTAGAATGTTCTTATGTTTCACGGTTAAAATGTATGTAACCCTTTTCTCATACCTACTGACTATTGTTCTCAGTTTGAGTACTATCACTTGATCAAGCCTTTTCTAACATTACATACTACAAAGTAAGTACTAAAAGTATGTGTGATTTGTGATGATATCGTTTCGGATTGATATCGGTACTGGCCAGTACTCAAGGCTGCAATATTGGTATTGTATCGGAAGTGAAAAACTTGTATCCAGACACCCCTACTTAATACACAGCTTATTGGCTTCTAGCTCATATTTCAAGGCTTGGAAATCACAGTGAACTTGAGCTTTGCACATGATTCCAGTCTCTATTAACCCATCTGTATATTCATGTGCAGCCCTGATCTGTCCGTACACTCACACACACTCTCCACAGATGTGTAGTGCGAATGATCTAAATGAGTCCACGCAGGCTTTTTGTCAGGTATTGCTGACAAGGAGAACATGGAAATCACATTAAACCTTGCATGCATCATTAGCAATGTGCATGGATGGCATGTGTAGATGAGTATTATAGCCTCTTTGGCAGCAGTCGAAAGGACACATACCTTTGATCAAGAAGGCACACAGTAAATCCATAAGCAGGTGTATCTATTTCAGGCAAAACCAGATTAGAGGGTTATGAGTTCTGGACTCAGATATCAAGCTTTCAAGTGGACAGCATGTATGATTCATTCAATTGTTGGTCATGAAAATCTAATATAAAAAACACAATTAAAGTAAATAAAAAAAACTGAGATAATCTAAAACATGTTTGTGACAAAAAAGAGAATGTAAAACTCTTGTGCTTGAGAGGTTTTTGAGTTTTGAATTTGGAAGCCTAGTTTGCCTCAGATGTACTTTGACATCATTGCGTGGTTTGGAAACTGTGTGGCTGAGATTTCTTCACACCTGAGGGCTGAAGCACTGATGAAACAATATGGTGTATGGAAATGTCTTTGTAATAACACAGGGAACAAGTGTTTATTTCACCCAGTAACTTCTTTCCATATTACCCTAAGTGTAATATGTCATTTGGTGGAGTGTAATTTCTAAGAGTGGATAGCTGCTATTGCCCCTTAGCCCATGCAGAAATGCTTCCCAGCTGCTTAAAATTAGCCATTGCCACATTATTGTAACTGTGCATACAATTCCTATTCTGTAATATTGTCAGGCAGATGTGATTTGGAGCTTAATGGCTAGCGCTCACTGGCAAAGCTTGATGGTTTGTTGTTGAGAACTTTGTGCACAGTGCCAGTTGGTGTATGGAGGCACTGTTGGGACTGACAGGATCTCTCAGAAAATCAAAGTCACTCTCAGTACTGATACTGCTTCAGTGGACCACTACTAACAGGACATACTAACCCTTTGGAGCAAGTGGAGCAAAGTGGAAGCTACACTCAAAATAGTCAATTGTTGGGTGAACAGAAAAAATATGGAATGTATTTCCACCCATTTATAATATGCTAATTTAGCAAGAAATTGTTTTGTTGATAATTAATATAAATATGTTGAATCAACATAAGGTATTTGTGTTATTATATTACTTAGCAACTTATGCTGCTATAGTTCGCTGCTAATGCTGCTATGATTAGTGCACACACTATGAAAATATTCTGCGATGAAATTAATCAATCAAAATTAAAGAGTGGACAATAACAAGTTATGTGACATTTCTGTGCAGTGGTTTATTTTGAAGTCAAAGTTATTTTAAGTTAAGTAAAGGACTTAGGTTAGCGTCGTCCACAGTGAACATTGTCGACTCTCAGCATGTTTTGAACTGTGTGCTGAACTTAGTAAGTAAAGTTTCTAAAACTCCCGACTCGCACACTACTGCCACCTTCTGCTCTGGAGTTGTACACACAATTTGCTATCTTACCCAAAATGCATTAGGTTCTGTCAACATAAATTAATTTACACAATGTTAAGTTATTGCACATCATGCTAAAATAACATTACTTAATGATGGTCAAACATGTTACACTTACATTAACGTAGCATACGGCCCAGTTTGACTTTTTTGAGTGGAATCTGGTTTTGCTGTTGGATTGGGATTTCTCAGCATAATCAAAATTCTGCTAAAATGGACATCACAGCACAGGTCTGATGCATAGTACCAACATTTAGCATAAGAAGCTAGATGGTAATTAATTCTAAATAAAAATAACATTGTGTAACTATTGAGTTGTTGCTGTGATGAAAGACCAATTGAAAATGAATTAATTTGACAATAAAGTACTTTTCACTTCATAGTATCTCTTAGTATATGGGAGGAAGGAGGTCACCTTGAAAGGAACTATTAAGTGCCAAGTCCCTGAGAGTTGGGACATTCCTGCAGATTTCTCAGCCAACCCTTTTGCTAATGGAGTTACAGAAGTATCTCCTGCAAAGAGGGGAGAAAGGGCTCAAATGAGCCAGTGGGATGATAGGCAGTAGACTGGAAAATATGAGGCAGGGAGAGGAGGATGGACTCAAGCTGATGTGTTTATTCACCACTGCGGGTTTCCAAAAGAAATTTTCTTGGGCGAATGAATTTAAAGTCCCTAATACATAAAAAAAGTAGACACAGCCTGTGTCCAACCATAGAGTCCTTTAGAAATCAAACATACCCTCAGATGTTATAAGTTTTGGCCTTGCTTGGTTTCAGAAGTTCATGTAAGGATAAGGAAGGGAGGGTTTAGGGGTGTGATGGTAGGTTGTGATTTTGTCAAACTTTCTGTTGCACCGACAGGAGACATGCTGTGTGAGTAATAATGCATATTTTTTTGATTTTGATTAAGTCACTTTTTTTTTTTGTCACCCGGGCAACTTTCATTTAACATTGTTTCTTTGATGTAAATGGACTCGGTTGGTCAAGTGAAAGTGTTGGATGTAAAAGTGCAAGTGGAATCAGTCAAGATAATACAGGCAGTGGCACAGAAAAGCATAACATGTAATTTCCTGAACAGATGTCAACACACAGGTTGAGGGTTGTCAGTGTGATTTCTCAGTTACCTGCACTACAAATCTAATTGCAGCCTCCTAGATTTTTCACAACACCAAAGCTGCAGTAAAAGTAACCATGGCTGCCATCCCTGACAGCTTGATGTATTTGTCTAATCACACAGAACAGTCAAGTCTTGCATCACACAAGGTCATCTGATAAAGTCAGCGCAGTGCTTCTTTATGCTGCATGAGCTATTCAAAGGAAGGAGGAAAGAAAGCTAACTGACATTCTTTGCTGACACTTTGATTAGACACTGTGCAACATGAAAGCGACCACTGCGCCATAACAAGCTACATGATAATACAGTATATAGCATATTTGAAACCATCCAGAATGATTCATTGCATTGCAATTGATTGCTGACTCAAATGCTAATCAATCATGAATTGAAACGTAATATTCCTTGTTAACCTTTTAACACAGTGCTTGCTGACAAAGCTGTAGGTATGACACATGATGTATGGTATTTATTTATTTTCAAATTGCAACTGACGAAATGGAGTCAAGCACACCCAGTTTGAAAGAGAAGACACCAATGCTTTAAACTAGCTTTAAAGACAAGTTATTCATAGCCAAATATTGACAATTGCCATTTTAAGAGAGGAGTAGCTGGTGTTGATCAGACTCACTGTTCTGCTGGAGGATGATACATTATAGCGACTATAGAGGGGCACTTGAAGAAATGACTTCAAAGCAGCAGTGTGAGATAGCAGCTGCCCAATCAGATCTCACTTCAGCAGGATAATAGCATTCAGGTCCCCGGAGGCAGAAATGAGGATGTGTCATAAATTATAAATTTCCAAAAGAACAGATATGGATGGTAGTGTCATGCAATAATTGGCACAGCACTTAGCTGCAAGTGAAGCTGGCTGGTGGCTTAGTGATGTACGCTGCAGGCACCTAACCTGAAAATACGTCTACGGGATTTGCACAGTCAGCGTGACACAAAGAGGTGCCCCCAATTATCATGTTGACCCACGGCTCTATGATGTGGCAACCTCATTTCATGACCCGTAGGGCAGCATGGTGGGAAGCAACAGTGGGTCAGAGGTTAGAGGAGCCTCCTGAGATGATTGAGAGTGTTCTTGGAAATATCCTAAGGTCAAAATAAACCTGTTGAACTATCATGTAAACTGGTGGTGTAACACTAAAAATGAATATTATAGGAGAGGTAAATGCCTCTCCCGACGAAGAAGATGAAATTCAGCCATAAGCGCTGTGAGGGTCATGGGTGGCAGGATTGAAGGTTGCTGGCTCAAACGGGGACTGTTCCTCAAAATAAGTTCACACATTGTGATGTTTAACCCTGGATATACTGTACATGTTGGTTTGGTAAGGCACCATTTTAGTCCAGTAATAGTAGTCCCAGTTCCAGATAAAATCAGTGCCCTGACATACTATATCATACTACTGGCTGTATTTCCACTGTGATTTTCAAAACATCAGCAAACAAGGAATTTGCCAAATTGACCAGACGAAAAATAAAGGAAGAGTTAAACATTTTGGGAAATACACTATTTGCTTTACTGCAGAGAGTTAGATGATAAGATCATTACCACCGTCATGTGTGCATTAAGAATGAGGCTGAAGGGCGTTTACCTTAACTTAGCATAAAGACTGGAAACAGAGAGGAGCAGCTAGCTTGGTTCATTAAAAGGTCAACGCTGCACTGCTAAAACTCATAATTGACTAATTGAATCTATCTGTTGAATTTGTGCATGAACAGATATGTTATAGTGATGCCTAATTGCAACCACATCTTGCCATTTCATATCTCTGTGCATGTTCAACCAGCTATTGCATTGTTATGCAAGAGCTTGCACCCTCCCTGATTTAGTAACCCAATTCATAAAAGCTTTTCCAAGCCGCACTGAATTAATATCCCTCCTGCATGGCATATGGCTTCAGGATTTTTTTCAGAAAAGCCACAGCAAATGCAGACATTTGTGGTCAGAATAGCTCCCAGAATTTTCCTGTTCTGCATTCAAACAAGTCCTTCAAAATAATGCTTCCCTAAGAGAATGGCTCTAACTCCAGACCTCAGCCAGTGTTTGGGCTGAGCCAGTTTTCTCTTCTCTCTAAAATAAAAGGATTCAATGCCACACAGATGTCTCAGATCAGTCACATCCCTGATCCCTGCCTCTCCTCACTGTTTTCCTGCAGGTGAAAGAGTGAATGGATGAGGTGGAAGACTTCTTCCTCAGCACACACCTTACAACATTCGTCTGTGGGAGGAGGAAAAAGACTTGAGATTGTTTGTTGCCTGCAGGAGGAATTCAAGGTCAGTGTACAGCGCTTGCTCACTCTCTCACGTACACACTTTGAGAACAAATAAATAGACGGAGTCTCTTTTTTCTATTGGTTTTGTTTGTATTAAGAGGATTCAAGTGAGTTGATAATATTTTATCTGTTGCATTAATTTTTTTTCCTTCCCTTGTATTGTTCTTTCTTGCGACACTTCCTTCCTTTACATTTCATAAATATAAATATATATAAATATATATATACACACACACACACTAAGAGGCATTAAAAATATAACAAAGTCAATGTAAAATAAAATTGGATACAACTACTTTGTATACAAAAAATGTTTTGTTTACTACCACTCGTGGCTATTGAAACTATGGAGCCACATTTTTCAGCTCAAACAATAAATTAATGTGGCAGACGGTACCAATCCCTGTTTTTGCATGTGTGATTCGTTAGGACATTGTTTGAAAGCTTTCAATGAGTTCTTTTGGTGATTTGAGCTCAACTGGGCAAGGCTTTAAAAACCCAGAGGAAAAATGCAAGCTGTCACAGACGGTCACCATGCCACGCTTAGCAGCAAACATGAGGGAGCAGGCCATTGGTATGCTGAGATCCGGAATGACCGAAGCAAGAGTAGCCAGGCATTTTGGTGTCCACAGATGCACTATCTCACGCCTGCAGGCACGTTATGCCCAGACATAATGTGCAGGTTATGGACTGGCCGTCTTATTCCCCGGATATGAATCCGATCACCTTTGGGACAATCTGGATCGCCGTGTACGGCGTCGTATTCCACTGCCGGTGACGGTTGCTGATCTTCGTACTGCACTCTTGGAAGAGCGGGAAGCGATTCCAGTGGCCAAAATCAACGCGCTCATCATGTCTATGCCACGACTATCGCACAAGATACTGACATTTGTCACCCATGTCGATTAATTTTTCTATTTTTGCTTTTGTTCATTCATGTTCAGTATCATACCAAGTTTCTACCATTTAGTAGAAACAAAAATCATGATACCCTACAATGTCTGTCTATTTTGACATTTGTTTCAAAAAGCTTTTAGTCCTGAAAAGATGTCCTGTGTGATTCATCAGTCTCCTCATGTCAGCATCAGGCATATGGAGATGCTCGGTGTTGTGATCAGTGATCACTCGACAAAGCAACTAGATTTATCAAAGTTAAGGGTACGTATTGCTACCACAGCATGATAAACATGTTCTACAAGAAAAGCATAAAACCTGACAACGAGCATGATATTGTTATGGGGTGGTCTAGTTTTGGTGTGACCCCACATGCACAAAAGTCTTTTAATGTTCACACAGGATGTTAACGAGAAGCAACAACTTCACAAAGACAAAGGGAAGACAGGACTCTTTAAACGTGAGGTAATGGGACACAGGTGGACACAATCAGGGCGGGACAGACAATCACACAGGTGGGAACACAGGAGGGCAGGAAGAAACAAAACCTGAAAAAAGAGGGAGACAGCATTACTACAAAATAAAACCAGGAAGTGACAGGACAACATGCAGGCATGAGACAAAAATGGGCAACTTAACTAAAGAGACAGCCAAAGCATGACAGATATGTCTTCATTAAGGAAGTGAAATAGTGCTAAAATGTCCATTACTACTTTTCTTGCCTCAGTCATGACTGTTATTCCTTCCATCCCTTAATGTTTATTTTTAAGGGGAGTTGGCCAGTCATCCTCTTTTATATCCAGGCAGTGGTAAGAAGGAGGGATTCAGCACACACAGCTCTGGCAGGAATCAATCAGACCTGCATTCAGTAGCCGGTTTCACACTATCGAGCCAAAGACGAGCCACCCCAAGCTTGCCGGTGCCAAGTGCTTTCACACTGCAGGACCAGGTGCTAACTGAGGGCCACCTCTGGGCCATCTTGGTGCTAATGGCCCACGATTTTCTGGCTCCACCTAAACCATGGGCCAAAGCAGGGCTAGAGGTCAAGGAAAAGGAAAAGCTACGTCAGTTCCATGCCAAGTGCTATTAGCACTGAAGTAGCCCCCTAATGGCCCTAGCCCCGCTCGGCTCGACAGTCTGAAACCACCTACTGAGCATCTCAACCCTAGTCTCCTTCCTTCCTTTTTTCTTCTATCCTTTTCTTCTTCCCCTCATCATTCTTTCTGCTTTCCCCATCATAAAACCGTGATATTCCTCTTAGAACTGCTGCCTGGCAGTCCTTAGAATATTCTGCCAAATAACATCATCAGCTGAGGATAATAATATCTGTTTTCAGAATCCCAGGGACCCGTGAAGGCCCAGTAGGATCAGACGAAAACACACACTGTAAGCTTGAGCTTCACCCTAAAATAAAATGATTTGGTCTGTGGTCCAAATAAATGTTCACATATTTGTTTTGCATTCAGTGACTCTTGCTAGATGTGACTTAATTGGGAAGGAAAACAGAAATAAACACTTGCCATAAATGATGTCAAGTATTAAGCCTGTTACCTGGTAAGTATTTGATGTGTGGACTTTAATGAGTCACATTACTCTTCAGGAATGAATAATAAGTGCCTAGTCCCTAGTTTGATGACAGTGGTGTGAAATGTTAAGGCAGTGCTGACACTGTGCAGCAGTGTCGGTAAAGCTTGAGCTAATGAACTAAATAATGAAGTAATGAGCTGTATGGTGTGTCGCCACATATACACTGTTAATATAGAAACCAGAGCGAAACAAAGTTTTATATCAGTAATGTTGCAGTTGATTATACAGATCCAACAGCCTCCACACTAAACGAGTAACATTTAATGCATCTCATGGGCAGTACGGACAATTGAAATAAGACAACGTCAAGCTAATTAACTGACCAAAGCAGAGAGTGGTTGTGCTTGCAGTATTTTTTATGATGTTATATAAAGATCACAAGTTAATTATGTCAATAACTAAGCTAGTTTTATTGTCTAACTCGCGTTCTTAAGAAAACAAAAGACCAATTTCAACCTTGCAACTTTATTCAAGGTTAACCAGGGTGAAATCATTTGACTTTGTTAAATACTGAATGACAAAAAACATGTTAAACATAGAGATAATACACGTATATTAACCCAGAATAAAGTGAATAATAATGACACATTTTCTACCTGTTATCTCAAATACAAAGATGCATTAGGATTTGTAATTTTATTTTGATTGTAGAACCATTTAATGCATTGATCAGTGTTGGGTAGCCTACTCATTAATCTGACGTTTTCAACTTAAAGCTATAGTCTGTGATGTTAGACAGCTAGCAAGCGAGCTAGCAAGATTTGAAAGTGGCACCCCTCTCTTCCAAAATCACGCCCCCCCAAACTTGAATATCTGACAGTAGGATTCAACAGGGATAGGAAAGCTGATATGCTGTTGTAAAATGTCCCATTCAAAGCCAATATATCAACTAAAGTTAAAGTTGTCATTGGGCTAATACGAGCTACAAAAGTAGTTAAGTTGTTACAATTACATATTTCACGAAAATAATAAATCCTCCTCAAACTAAACAAATAATTACCTGTCCAGCAAAAAGAAAGGAACTTCTGCATCACTTTTCAGTCCCTTTACATGCCTCAGTGTCTTCACTTATGTTGACTCTGGTTTGACCTCTTAGCTTTATCCAGAGTTTTTTTGCAGCCTCTTCTGCCTCCCTCTTCCTTCTCTTTGTCTGTTTAGCAGGGTGAGCTGTCAGAAGTAACACTGGAAGTGGTATTTTTGGCTGCATTTTCCATTTTCTCTGCCATTGTTCCATACAAAATGTTATCTGCTACCCCTCTGTATTTCTCCAGAGGAGTGTGCTGGATATTTCCGGCAACAGTGGGAGGGAGAGTGGGGGGGCGTGAGCAGGACAAAACACAAGGGCATCTGATTGGTTCTTTCCGAATGGCAGGGATTGGTCAGAGTTTTTACAGTCCTGCAGATGCCACAGAGATCTGATTCAAATGATCAAGGAGTCATCAAGCTCTGCTGAAGCCTGATAACGACCCACTGATTTGAATCAGGTGTGTTGGAGCAGGGTTACATCTAAAACATGCAGGATAGTGTGCCCTGAGGACCAGGGTTGGGAAACACTGCTTTATTCTAAACACATAATGTATTGACTGCAATCAGGATGGAAGGACCACTTCACCCAGTAGAACAAAAAGTGCTTCTACAACTTTTTATTAGCCAGTGGGGTATATGATAAAACTTTTTATTTTATCACAACAAGGAGTTCTTGTTGTCAAGATCTTGTTATCGCCAGATAAATGACAAAATAATCGAAAGCCTGACCATTCTCAGCTTCCGTACAGATTCCCTCATTTACAGTGCTTATTTAGCCAAACCAATATAATCTTGCATTAGAAATGAGAATACACGTGGAATGGAATGGAATGCACATTTGCATTATTATGGGGAAGCATGTTCTATGATACAGCAGGACTGCTTGAAAAACATACCTTTTCAGTGAAGTAGTAGCAGTAAATTTAATGGTCGATGAGCCATTACATGCTCAGCATGTAATCGGAATGTAAATGAGAGGCTTGAACAAGAGCATAGTTAGAAGCGCTATATATATATATATATATATATGTGTGTGTGTGTGTATTGCCTCCTGCTTCAGTGTGTGTGTGTGTGTTTGTTAGATATGACATTTAATAGTACATTTATAAAATGTTCATGAATGCATTTTGAAAGCCATTTCATGTGAATACAAGTGATGATTCTGAATGAATGCTGTAACTACAATCTGTTTAACAACACAATCACGGCATCATTTGTAAAAAAGCACAGTATAATAATGATTTTCCTTCTGAGCACCCCCACACACTCCTTAATATGAATTTGATTAGCCAGTGGGATATTGATGTGATCTCAATATGTCACTCTTCAACATATTGAGCAAGTAAAGTCACAGACTAACTCTCCATAGACTGATTGTGTTATATTTTAATTAGTCGAGGACTTTTAATGAGATGAGCTGTTTTGATTTTTTTCACATTGAATTTTCTTCAATTCGTTTCCATTTTTGAATTCATGAATGTGTAGAACACACAAATAATGCATTAACATCCATCTTAAAATCATTCTCAGAATTTACAGACCATCCGTTTTTGATTTCATTGCATAGCCATTTAACGGACCTTTATACAATCGTGGTCAAAAGTTTACATACACTTGTAAAGAACATAATGTCATGGCTCTCTTGAGTTTCCAATTATTTCTATAACTCAGTTTTTTCTCTGATAGAGTGATTGAAACTTTGTCACAAAAAACATTCATGAAGTTTGGTTCTTTTATGACTTTATTATGGGTTAACAGAAAAAGTGACCAATCACTCTATCAGAGAAAAATCAGAGGTGTAGAAATAACTGGAAACTCAGGAGAGCCATGACATTATGTTCTTTACAAGTGTATTCAAACTTTTGACCATGACTGTAAGTGCGCCTTGGACACCTTGATCTCCAACATTAGTTCCCATATAACTAAACTGTATTTTCAATTATGCTTTGAGGGAATCCTCAATCACATTTGTTTTTGACAAACAAATACGTTTCTAATCAAAGAAAGAAAAGTCAGTGTTGACTCATTTCACATCTGTGACTTGGTGTTTTCTTGCAGGGAATGACACTATTTCCATGATAATAATAATAACAAATTTAATTTTGGCTTATTGGATGCCTACAATATGGTTAATACTGGGCAACTAACACACAAGTGTGTTACTCTTGGTTTGGAAACCATTGTGTATCCTCCTGCATTGCCACCGCCTGTTTCTTCTGGATGGATACTGCACGCTGCAGAATGCAAAATGGGCCAGAAATGTTTAATATTACTTTACCTTCCGTGTCACTGTAATTGAGTAGCTCAGTACCTGGAACATACTGTATATGTAAGCTGGTGATGGGACATATGTAGTGTTGAATCCTGCTTGGATACACTACTGAACACATATCTGCATTGTTTCCTCTGCAGATAGCTTTTGAGCGTAGGCTTGCTTGGAAACCCTTAGAGATCTGTGCAAAGAATGAAGGGAAATATGTAATATGCTTCAAACGTTACCCAAACAAATTGAGTTCAAAGAACTAAAACAAACTTGACAGTAAAACAAAATCGGCTACATCCCACAGTTGTGCAGATTATATAAAAACTGGCTGATGCAACAGTGGCAGAGAGTCTTCTGTGCTGCAAATTGTTTGTTTTTGCCTCTTCTGACTGAGCTTTGATCAGAAAATGTCTGGATGGAGAGATCCCTGAATAACTCAGCCTCCTACATCAGCTGTGTATGAACTGTCACCCTGGTTGATGAACAGGGGCACAAGCCCCGAGGATGAAGAGTGCAAGATTGCATCAACCCCCTTCCTCAACAGTCTTTCAGTGTGCCTAAGTACCCCTGTGTTTTAGCTCTGCATGCCCTGGAGCAGCTCAATTAGTGAATCATGTCCACCTGCCTCACTCGTGTGGATGAAGCTGTAAGTCAGCAATGTAATCAGGTGTGTTGTTTTCCATGCTAACGTCATTACGGTTGAGAAACTGAAAGTAGTAAGACGGTGCCTGGGGTTTGCGGATATGTTGCTCCCCAGAATTTATTTTTTCTTACAGAAGGCTGTCATTTAATGAAGTGTTAGATGGGATATTTCTCTGATAAATATGGATACAGAAGGGATGGGAGCAGCAATAATGCAATGCAGTAGATATCTCCAGTGAACTGAAGCCCACAGTGTCACTGACTAAGGCCAATTTATAGTACTCCGTAAAGTGCCGTACGTAGAGACGGAGAGCCCTCTCCGTCGCCGGAGAGCCTGACGGAGAGCCTCTCCGTCGTCTCCGGGCGCAGGAATTTTTTTTTAACTGTCCGTCAATCCGTCAAGGGAAGACGGAGACGACAAGGGCTGTGATTGGTCCTCTAGCTGCACCCTGCTGTGAAATGCAGCCCCTTTCCCTACACACAAACAGACAGACAGGTATCCTCTGCAGCAGCGCGGACAGGACAGGAACTAAAGTATCGATTATCCTTGTGAAAGGCAAATCAAACACACTCAACCTGCTCAAAAAATCTATTTAATTCATTTAGTAATTATGGCTAGGGTATATTTACACAGAACATACCGAAAGTTGTTGGTTTGCGTTCGCTATTATCCGATTTTGTGTTGAAAAGAAAGAGGAAGAGGAGTTTTAAAGACTGAAAGCAACCAATGTTGTTCTCTTCTATCTCCCTCACAAATAATTAAATCATAAAATAGTATTTTCCCCTGCTTTTATCAGCGATATTAAGGCGAATTGCTTCACTTTCCGAGGGGGTGCATTTCAGCGCAGGGCTGCACAACACGCATCATGACGGAGAAGTGCGAGGGCTCGAGGGGTCTCCGTAGCTACGGAGTCGGATGACGGATTACGCAGTCGGAGAAGTATATTCCAGCCAGCTTGGCTGGAACCCTAACGAACCAGCATACTTGCAAAGACATTGCTGTGGTGCATGCATTTGTGATCTGCTGTCATATACAAAAAAGGTTACATAATAACACACGTAGCCTCAAGATTAGTAGATAATGTCTTACATTGTGGTTTTCAAGTGGTAGTTTTCATGCTTCAGGTTCAAAATATGAATATACAACCATGGCATATTATCCTCCTCTTTGTATTGTAGATCAAGAGGCCTTACCAGAGTCATATGATACTTCAGTTGCTGACATGGTATGAAAATATGTGAGGTTTAGTCGAGTGTCTCTCCATGAGACCTTTTCTGTCAGACAGGTGATGAAACAACATTTGAGCCCTAATATTTATCTCAAGGGTGATCATGGGACAATGAATCCTCCACCAACCTTAACTCATTGAGTGCCAGCCATTTTTGCCCATTTTGAATCAAATTTCAAGACCTAGAGACAATTTTGTACAATGTCTTTGAAAACACTGAATAGCTCAAATGAAAAAAAGAAACTCTCTATTTCATCATGAAATAAATAGTTTGTTTTTACCTTGTTCCATTCTTGTTTTATCAGAGGTAGAGTAGAGGATACTTTAACCAAAATCATCACTTTTTGTCCAGAATCTGCTTTGATCTCTGTGGTGTATACCATCTCTTTATGCTCCGATTACATCTCCCAGAAGCCTCAACATTACTCACAGGCTGTGGGGGACCGTGATCAGGGACCCGCTGCTGAAAAAACACTTGGACATTCATGTGTCGAATTTTAAATGACGTCAAAATACGTCAGTGGTACTCAAAGAGTTAAAGTGCAACAAACATTTATAAAGTACATTTGACCTTGTTTACCAAGTTGTCAGTCAAGTAGAAATCTTGATCATATGAAGAATTGCCTCTGCTAATATGAAATATTTCCAACAGTGAGAACATCAATCTACAATATCAGCATACTCAATATATTGATATAAATGTCTAAGGAAATCTGCAAAGTGATTAGATGAACAAATGAAACAATAATGCAGGCACAATTACACTTCAAACTTGATGAACAATTATCATCTAACGTTCATTTTGTCAGACAATGATGATGGCTGCCAAAATATTTAATGCCGATGCATTTCACATTTTAGAGAGCAGCCAAGTCATTTCACAGAGATGTCCTAAAAACGTCCTGGTGGCTCCATAATTAGGCTCAGTGTCGATTTGAATGTGCTTACATAAATGCTGAGTGCATGAAAAGTATTACTGGAGAAGCGGTTCTGAATTTAATTTCAATTCAGGCATGGCCTTTGCCTTAATTTTATTGATGAATAATATCTGCAGTTTTGACACTGTTTCTTGCTTTTAACAGCACAGAACCAGTCAGTTCTATTAGTTGTTGTTGACTGTAAGCACAGAAAAGCTAACAGAATCTCTGACAAGCAGATGAATATCACTGACTCATAAATGCATTTCATCCCACAGCTCCTGAGCCATCATCTTATGAGAGGCTCGGACAGAATGTGAAATTTGATCTAAAAAATCTCAGACTGTCAGACGTTCGGAGCAAAACTTTTTCAGCATACAGTCGTCATGAAAAAGATGGAAGCTGCCTGAATGCCTGCCTTGATTAAAAAGTATTGATTGAGAATAGAAGGGCAGCCAAGCTATTTTCTAGAAGTCATGGAGAAAAACAACTCTACTGTGCTCTCAGCTCTTAGCGTTATATGGTTTAATGACCTGTAGTTTCTGTCTTGTCCTCCATTTAGCCTGTTGAAAGCCCACGGCCTTGAAGGAGAAGAAGAAGAATCAGCTCTATTGGTCCTGTAGAGGTATACACATATGAAATTTTACCTTTCCATGTTATCCATCTCGGAAGGGAGCAATGGGCTGCAGTAAAAATCGGCCACGGAGCAACTTCAGGGTTAAGTGTCTCGCTCAAGGACACAACATGTAGACAGTAGGAACGGGGAACTTGTGTGCTGGCACTCTTTTAAAGGATTTCCACTGTGAAAGCACTTTAATGGCTATTTGTTAGCATATCAATTCAATACACTCTTGCCAAACAAATGTGTGGATATTATCATTTCTCTTCTTTGGCAGCAGTAAAACACAGTAACTGCATGCAGAGTTGACAGTATTGGTCAAATAGCTCTTTATTCTCTCAGACACATGTCTTCAAATGTCCAAATATGATATCAGCTTCCTTCTCCTATACCTGAATAGTTGTTCTGAGAGGTCTAACAGAGAAACACCATGGTCACAGGCTTTGAATTCTGATACTTTTGTGCAAAAGGTCAGTGAGGAGCAGGTCCGTGCAGAGACTTTTGGAGGAGCAGGGGCTCAAATTCGAAAAAAGGGCACACGGAACGAAATTTTCAAACAACACGTAAACTTTATTTTAAAATATTTTTTTTAACAAAATTAACAAGGTTTATCTGACTTAGAGAAATGCTTACTGCCAAAATGTTCATACTTCATCTATTGATGCAATAATATGAACATAAAGTTGATGTTAATAACAAGAGGTGAGATAGTTCTTGTAAATTTTGAAGTGAAGATTATTTTAACCTGTGGTGTTTTTTTGCGTCTTTTTAACGCAGTTGGTTAGAGATCCACTGCCTTTTGCTGCCTCCCACAGTCCCTTCTCCCTCTTCTTTTTTCCTTTTTTTAGTAGGCAGTCAGCCTCCTCTCGTTAATTCCTGGTTAATTAATAAGCCACTCGTTGAGCAAATTGTCACATGTTTACAGTGATCACTGAAACAGCTCTGAGGCTGACAGGAGCTTTTCTTTTTCCATTAAGTTTATTGAAGAACCTCATTTATTAAACTTGTGGTATAAAGAAAATGTCTGCTACATTTTTTTTCTGTATTTCACTGTTAATGAGTGACAATATTAATGAATCTATGGACATATTGCTGCCTTTCTGTGTGGAGTTTGCATGTTCTCCCCGTGTCTGATAAACTTGTGACTAGTGCAGGGTGTACCCTGCCTCTCGCCCTAAGACAGCAGGGATAGGCTCCAGCCCCCCTGAGACCCTATGTGAGGAGAGGCGGTAGAAAATGGATGGATGGATGGACATATTGCCTTCTAAACAATGCTTTTCCATTACAACTGAGTACCTCCTCAGCATGGACGGGGTTGTTACACAGCAGTGTGAAATACATGCGATACAATAAACCGGGAAGAAGAACAACACACAAACAATGGAGAACACCGAAGCCATCATGTATTTGTTGCTCGCTCTGTGGCTTTTTGTCACATACAGAGTGAGAGAAGAGAGACAGAAGCAGTGAAGCAGTTGTTGGTTTTAAAAATGGCAGGCTAGAGTTACGTTTGGCTTTTACAGTCTAGTCGGACGTCGTGCATCCAGTGATGCTTCCAATGACGACACTCATTGGCCAGTCAGTGGAAGGCAGTCGGCTGATGTCATGTTTTAGTATCGCTTCGGCTCACTTGGAACCAGGGCTGAGGAGGTACGAAAAAAATACCTAGTACCACGTACACGTACAAGTGGGAAAGAGCCACAGCCCTGTAGAGCCATACATTAATCTGTTTTGTATAACAAACTGTATTTCTGCAAGGGCTCTGGCATAGACAACACAGTTTCACCCCAGTGAGTCAAAAAACGACACTTGGTCAGGACCCTTGACTGTTGCATACTGAAGCAAAAAGTGTCTCTTGATGTCGGTTTCTGATGCTTAGAAACTAACACACACACACTCGTGGAGATATGTGACCCTCAGAGTGGGGTTCCTGTCATCCGTTCATTTCGGTTTTAATTCAGACTTTTCAAAATGATAAACAAAGCAGCATCTTTCACTACAGAGAGACCATCACATCATCATTAGCTGATTTTAGGACCATCGATATTAGCGTTTTCCTGTTTGATTTTGGCAAAAACAGCATTTTTGTTCAAAGTTAGATCTCTGAAATGAATGTCTGATGGGAACGTTCACGGGAACGCCGCTCTGAGCGTCACATATCTCCACGGATGATCTGATAATACCAAATACTTAACAGTCTTGGACAAATTTTACAGTTAGGGTAAGGATAGTTGTTAGTAGTCCATGACTGTTAATTACTTGGTGATATCAGATCATGCTATCTCCACCAGTGGGTGTGTATTAGCTTCAATGTGTCAGAAAATGATGCAGAGAGACATTTTTTGCGTCAGTACACAAATTTCAGGGGTCCTGACCAAGCATTGTTTTTTGACGCACTGGGGTGAGAAAGTGTTAGCATAGAGTATCTGAAATGTTGGAATTCATCTTTACCTGAATTAAGCTCTCTGTAGATGCAGTGTTGTGGATCTCAGTCAGTGTGGGCGTACACTGATGTTTCATGCTATTTTCATTTTCAGCAAAACAGCTTCATGGGATTTTGCTTTATATTAACTACTGTAATGAGAATAACATTAATTTGGTTACCCACTAATTTTACTCTTACACTCCCAGTTGGGTTTATTACACTGTATGTAAAGGTTGTGATATCATTTAATGAATTACAGTACTATCTCAAATAACTGTCACAGGTTTAATGATATGCAATATAATTCTCAACAGCTAAAGATTACTGTCAAAGCACTGCTCAACACAACAGGTGACTATTTAGAAGACAGGCTTTTAATGACACTGCAAGCGGTATCGCTGTCGGAGATGTCAGGTGAGACAGTGACATTGTTTGATGGAAGGATTCACACTCTGTCAAACCGTGTTAGAGGTATTTTACCATATGAACGCATACTTAGGAAGGAATTTGTGGGATTTCAGTATAATACACATATATATCCTTCATAGTAAACAAAGAAGAAAAAACACTATACAGCTGCTGTATAATATCTGAAAATAAGTCAGAACTACACAAGGTTGCTCACAAATGTGGTGTAAACTAAGTTTTTGCAGTAATCAAAAAAAAATAAAAAAATAAAAATAAACAACAACCCGCTGGTCTTTTTTTAGAATATGACTGATTGACTGCTGACAAAGCTTTGCATGTTTTATTGATCAAAAGAGCTATTGATAGACAGATTTTTTTTTTCTTCATTTAATTAACCAATGGCATATATTGTACTGCCAGACAACAGCAGTTCCACATCCTGCAAATATGGAGCAACCTTTCATTTGCCTCCATTCATGCCTCTCTGGGGTGCATGTTCTTATTGCCATCAGCAGCTGGTTTGCAAAACAGAATGTTATCCAACAAACATCAGCGTTTCATCAAAGAGAACGAGAGGTCTGCAACTATATTTCACTGACTGACAGCGTTTGGAGTATTTAATTGAATATTTTGTGTTTTTCAGAAGTTGGTCAGATTTGACAGAGACAAAGCAGCACTTCAGCATGTCTGGACATAATGCAATCTGACCAACTAGTCTAAAAATGTAAAATTGCACCATTTTGTTATAAGTTTTGAGTCTTGAATCCATTGTTTTATATGGTATTTTTCTCTATTTATACTTTTTTCTCAATCTCAGGGTCAAGGAGTCTACAGGGGGTCATGGGATACATCTCGTGGTGAAATGATTACCACGGTAGGAAATAAAATGATACAACAACAAGTAATTCCCTGACTTTGCCCCAGGTTGTGCTAGACAGCACAATGCCGAGCATTTTCAAAAAGATATATGTCGAGTGATCTCTGAAAAAACCCTAAAGGTCATTTCACAACAACGTTACTCTGAAGGTATATCAAAGACTCCTCCAACCATCTGGATGAAAAGAAATTCCACCCGCAACACAACAAAGACGCTTTCTCAATTCATGGCTTCACATACGGCAGTTTCTGGTCTGAATGGATGATCACTCCATGCAGGAGTTATGCACAAGTGGAATGTTGTTTTTAGAGAGCACAGGACTTTTTAAACTGCTTACAAACTGCTGTTTGTTTATTGAGTTTATTATTGATTGTCATATATTTTGTCAATATTATAATTGTAACAGGGGCTCCTGTCAATCATAGACCCCTAGAGTCCATGCTGTTTGCGTATTTGTAGTGGTTATAGGATAATTTGGGATGTTTTCTAGTGGGTATACAGCGTATACCTGCGTATCACGTAGACTACACCACTATAAGCCTTGTAATGTACTGAAATAAGTCCATGACAGAATACGTTGGCAGCCAAGGATAATGTCTCTTGTTTGTTGGCAAAAAAAAAGAGCTCAAGATATCATAATCACAGGTACTACAATCAGAGTTACAGGAACTAACAGCCTGGAAATTGAACATGTGTTTCTGTGCATAGTTTGAGGAGAAAAAGGCACACATAATTCTCTGATCGTTGTTGTTTTGGGACCAACGCACCAGCTACATCCTGTTGTCACAGATAAAAGAAAATGTCAGTCACGAGACACTGCTCGAGGAGCATCAACATGTGGTATTAAAAGCCTACACTGATACAAGTTTGTTAGACACAATGTTGCCAATTCACATTTAATGAAACGCCCTGAGTACACTTCTTCATTACTGCAAAGAGGTGAAAGCTGTCATCTCTAGAAGTCTGCAAAAACACAATGTCCAGCTGTTAATCCTCAAATACAAATACAAATACAAGAACTGTGTAGCAGCCTTGTGTGTCGAATGAGGCAGTGTTTTCACATGTCACCATCAAAATGTGACAGCTTCCCTCATCATGTCTGATTAACCCTGACAGGAAGCAGAGTCTGGTGGCTGGCTGTCTCACTGAAGCACTTTGCAACTGAGTTTAAGCCGCAGGCATTGGCAGCTTTACTTACAAGTTAGCACCATTATGACAAAAACACAGTGATTCCATGCCTGTCTCAACTTATACTGAATCCACACATGTGACAGGACTATGCTGTTTTGTGTTATTCATCGACAATAAATGGCACATCTTCATAAATATGTCTCTACGTTAAGTAAAATCTGTTTTGGTGACTTTCTGTGTGAAGACTGCAAATGAAATGATCTGTTTTGGTCATGATGCACATTGAGTGCCAGCCATTTTATAAAAACAAAAAGTGCCTTGTGCCAGCATTTTTGGTCATTTTGAGTCATATTTCAAGACGCACAGAATATTTTGTATTATGACTCTGAAAACATTGAATAGCTCAAATGAAAGAAGAAACTCAATTTCATCATGAAAAAAAACTTGTTTACCTTGTTCCATTAGAACACCTTTGGGATGGATTAGAGCAGAGACTGAGAGCCAGGCCTTCTCGTCCAATCAGTGTGTGACCTCACAAATACACTTCCGGAAGAATGGTCAAAAATTCCCATAAACACACTCCTAAACCTTGTGGACAGTCTTCTCAGAAGAGTTGAAGCTGTTATAGTTGCAAAGGGTGGACCGATGTCCTATTGTGCCCTATGGATTAGGAATGGGATATCACTTATATGCAAGTCAAGGCAGGTAAGCGAATACTTTTGGCAATATAGTGTATGTATTGTATTATGCAAGAATTATATGTGCAATTGGAGACAAAGTCCATGTCCCCAATTGTTCAAACCTTGATTTTGGGTCAGTGTGTGTGTGTGTGTGTATGTTAGAAATGATAAGACGGGAGTTAGTATTCATACTGTATGGGCTAACCTTTTCAAATGTCATCCTTTGTCATCAAGAACTGAGGACAGGAGTGCAGTGTCAGTGCTGCAGCATCATCTACTGTACATCAACCTAAATATCCGTCTGTCGAGGCGAATGCACTCGTGGCTTTTCCAAAAATCTTCTTGTGTGATGGTTAAAACCTGAAACAAGTTGAAATATCATAGCTAAATAACGGTTAGGCATGTTTTGGTGAGAAATGCTGTTGCAGTCAGCTGATTTATTTTTGCATGCAGATGAATATTGCTTTATGTAAACAGGAACGGAAATGCACAGCGGCTTTGCGTGGCTGTATGATGAGAGATAAAATTATGTCATACTAAGCTTGTTTTTCAAATCTGTTTTGGATGTAATCCAGCTATCTTACCATTTCCATCCTGCATGCATAAGTGAGTGCATTACAACCTGACAGGAGACAAACATGAGCTTCAGGCCGAAGCTCTTTATGTAAGCCTCGTCCCAAAACAGATTTTGCAACAACAAAGAATTTTGGAATTTCAAATGTGTTGTTACCTATGCATACATAATACCCCACCTCCCCCTGCATACCTCGTCATGATAAAGTATTCCATCTCGTATTTGCACTGGAGGGCTCAACTTGCACAGTCAATTACTGTATGCGGCTTCATCATATAGCCTATCTTGCATGCAAATGAGACTATTAATACACCAACTCATCCGTCAGAAGCATGGTACAGTTTCAGGGTGTTAAACACTGCTGTGACATACATAAGGTCCTTCACTGTCTTGTAACGCAATTATACTGTTTATCTGTTTATCTGTTAATACAATTTCAGCATTTCTGACCTCACAAAGACTTAAGTGATGATATTGGATTTTATTTTTGGTGTAGGCTTGCTGACAGTTGCTGTGTGGTGCTACTAGAATTTTGTGTTGTTGCACGATGGTGCCCCTAATATCAGACTTATGAATATGAATTGGACATGGCATCAGCAGTCAGGTTAAGCCTTGTTCACACTACACAACTGTCAGAGTCGCAGGCTATTCTCATCCAGTATTCATACAAATTACTACAAAAAGTATTGCACTATAATTCGGTTATAACCTAGAGTTGTGATCACGTGACGTTCGATGGCGGACATTCCTTACATTCTCAGTTGAAAATGCAATATTTTAAGATAGCTTATGAGTTCAAATGTGTTTTGACTGCATTTCTAGCAAGAAATATGCATTTTATTTCCATAACCCAACTCTGTAACCCTAACCCTAACCATCGCTAGAAATTTACGTTGCTCATCGGAGTCTTGGGGTCTTCACACTACATGACTGGTTGGTGACGGGAGTGATACATGCAGACTGAACAATGCATACTGTGGATCAGTCAGCCACCTCTCGTTAATTCCTGCTTAATAAATAAATGAGCCGCTCGTTGTTTTCTAGTGTTTACAGTGATCACTGAAACAGCTCTGAGGCTGACAGGAGCTTTTCTTTTTCCACAAAGTTTATTCAAGAACCTCATTTATTAAACAAGTGGGATAAAGAAAATGTCCGCTGCGTTTTTTTTCTGTATTTCACTGTTAATATGAGTGATAATATTAATGAATATATGGATATTTTGCCTTCCAAACACTAGAATGAAGCTTCTTCTGCTATCTTTGAAGATGGATTTCAGCCGTTTCAGTGATCACTGTAAACATGCCACCATTTGCTCACTGGAAAACAACGACTGGACCTCGGTCAATGAGCTTTTCATTGTAAACATGGACACGGAGCAGAATTCAGCCCTCCAGTAGTGTAAGAGCAAAAAGAGAAAAGTTGTTGATGTTGTTGCTGTAGCCGTTGCTCCTTTCAGTCATGTCTCCTCTCAGTGGCTGTAGCTATTTTTACATCATCGCGACTTGACTGGATATTTAGCAGGCTAGATGTTCAGTTTTCGTCTGCGACTCAGCGTCAGGACATCGGCGACCGTCTGACTGGCATCTTTGAGGTGTTCACACTTAACGACCCAGACTCGCCGAGCAGACAACTACCGCAAAAAAACACTTGCCGATTGGGCATTGGTGTTTGTCTGAGCGGTAGATCATTTGGCTAAGTGCGGCTTAGCTTTCATGCCATTTGGTCGCTATTTCAAATCTGAAAAGTGGGACTCGCTCAGATGAGACATCCAAAATTCTGATGCTGGTTTGAACAGAATTTTAATCAAACATTCAATAAGGATACTTTTTTGTTTTGCACATTGCTGGCTAATGCAGGCTACACATGTGTGGGTCCCACACAGTGGGATTTTAATCAGTGTTATTAAAATATACTTTCAGATATCAAGTCTGGTGTCAAGTTCTGCATCTTAACACCCAACACGTGCTTCTTTAGGACACACATCTATCGCGTGGGAGGCCTTCCAGTGAGACTGGCTGCAACTTTTAAGCACTGTGATAATGATTAAATGGTTGAAAATGGTTTGAGCAAGGGTATACACCAATTCCTTTAAAGCTGATTTTGCTCAAGCACAGATGAATTATGTAGCAAAGGCCCACTGAAGCAATCCACCAGCTGTGTCAATGATGCTGCAGAGCTAAAGATAGAGCCAACAACAGGTCAGGTTCACCTCCCATGCATGAAGCCTACAGCGTTGCAAAAACACAGTAGATTTTATACAGAAAGGCAAAAATGCCAGATGAGTGCTGAAGGGCTTGCTAAGGTTTCAACCCCCTGCAGAACATAATCAATAATGACATACAACCACTACAACAGTTTTTTTTTTTCTGTTTAGAAATACAAGTCAATAACTGTAATTTGTCATCTCAATCAAAAAATAAAAATGTTTCTGCTTTTGTTGGACAACAAACAATTTGACAATTCATGTATAACCATGATAATTAAATTTTACCATTTAAAATATCATTTGATTAAACAGCCTGTCCATGCTGGTGGGTTAACATTACAGAAACTGAAAAAATATATTTTGGTAATCAGCAGTACTGTTATTTTGTAATACTGCTGTTGTGCTACTGTCACAGTGGTACTTTAGTGTCTGCACACACAGTACTGTTTTTGCCATGTTGTGTTTTACATCAGGCCCAATAGTGTAAAGTGACTTTAGGGAATGCAGCTTCTTTGAAGACATCATTCATTAGCATTCAAAGGGACAGCTTCAGTCCAACCGCCCAGTGCTTGGATCAAAACATTGCCAACAGCAGGGCAGAGGGACGTGAGTAGCATTCTGTCTGACCTTAAGTCTTTGAGGTGCTTCATTTGCAGCTCAGGTGTCATGTGCAAATCCCTTCAGATAGATAATGTCATGAGTATGCTCAGCAACCTGTCATGTTATTATGACAGGTCTGTTTGCGGAGAGAGATGGGGTTTGATTCAGAAGGACAGCACAGCAGCTCTTTGATGATCCAGATCCTGGTGGTAATAATGGTAAGATAGCGTAGGCTGTGCAGAGACTTATGAAAGACAAGACAAAGTCAGTGGAAACTCTTTGGACTTATGGAATTCCTCAGCCCTTAAAGGTTGCCCTGTGCAAGTGTGCCACTCACTAATAGGGGTCTTATGATTCATTCTGTGAACTTTATCTTTGTTGAGTTTGAGTTATGGGGAAGTCCAATGATTTTACATGTCAAAGTCAATTTAGGAAACATTTGTAAGACTTCTGTGGTTCTTGGGGAGCTTTGTCAAGTTTTTGGGGAGCTTTGTCAAGTTTCACCATGCAGGCAGTGGTATAGTCTACGTGATAAACAGATATACACCGTATACCCCCTAGAAAACGTCCCAAATTTACTGTATAACCACTACAAATGCGTAAAGATACATGTCAGCATGAATTCTAGGGGTCCATGATTGACAGAAGCCCGTAATACAATTATAATACTGACAAAATAATATGATAATAATAAACTACTAAATATAATAATAAACTCACGGCAGTTTGTAAGCAGTTTCAAAAGTCCTGTACTTTCTAAAAACAACATTCCACTTGTTCATAACTCCTGCTTGGAGTGATCGAAGCCATGAATTGAGAAAGCGTCTTTGTTGTGTTGCAGGTAGAATTGTAATAAACTCAGAATCACCCATATATTTTATTTACATTGCATTGGTAACACCAAGTTTATTTGTTTTGGAAACATTTCTCAATGCCCTCTCCCCCTTGATTTACGTAAAAATGGTTCAGTCCAACTGTCTGTTAGTTGTTCATGTGACAGAAAGTTCTGGAATATTACCCTGTTGTTTATTCGTAGCTTTTTCTGTAGCTAGCTCACTTTTCTTCCCATATTAGCTCATATTTCTGAGGAAAACTCTGGATTTATTTATTCAGTGCTTCATCTACCAAATAACTGTCATGTTGTTCTTTTCACAATTATGGGAATTAAAGTCAAAAATATCACTAAACCAGTAACATTAACCAGTCACAATTTCTTTTCTTGGGGCTAAAATTCATGCATACTTCATGCAACCACACATTAGGTCAGAATATATCCACTAGAATACACCAGACTACACCACTGCGTTAAATTATAACAAAAATATGTAATGTTCACCAAGCAGGGAGAAATTTCAGCTGCTGAACTGTATTATTGGAAAGGGGAGGATCTAGGATGACTGTCAGATGCTGTTCAAGACAGAATATACAGTATCACCCTCTGATGCATCTATTTTGACCACATTTAGCCACAGTAACAACAGGGAGTGAAAGTGTTGTTCATCCACCAGACTGAAATTTTAACATTTACATGGCTGCTATGGAACTTCGTGCCGACGCTCTTTGTCCGTCAGGTTGAATCGTCTGGCACCATATTCCCCTGACTTCATGCACCATGATGAGATTGACATTTAGGATTTTGAGACATGTCTCGACAACTGTAGGATAGATTGCCATGACATTTGCGACACACATTCATGTTCCCCTCAGGTTGAAATGCTGAGCCATTAACTTTTTACCCAGCACAATCATCACGTCAAAATGAGAAAATGTGTCCAATATGTTGAACTTACTGTCTTACTTTACACCTTTTTGTAGTGTGCTTTCTGTTCATGAAAGTTAAATGTAATATTTTGGTTGCCTAAAAATGTCTTACTCAGCATTCGGTTGTAGTGAGCTCCACCCTCTCCTGTCACCGCTGATTCCAAAAAAACAGACCACTGAGCGACATCATGGTGACTACGTCCACTTTTTTATGACATACTACTGTACATACCTAACGCTGGCATTCCCATCACTCTCAACTGCGCTTTGTATTTAGTGCAAATTATCAAATAATATCATGAAGACGCTAGCATTTATCTCAAAGCGACACTATACACCATTCATAGCATGACTCTGACTCTTTTCCAACCTTATGGAAGTGCAATATGAAATCACTGGATTACTGTAAGAATGATGGCATGTATTCAATCAGTGACAAGCTCGATGGTATAGCCCTGCATGTTATCGAACAATAAATCAATATCTGCAAATAGTGGAAATAATATAATATAGATATATTGCTTGGATGATTAATGGAACTAAGTTCTGTAGATATAGATTGACAACTGTGTATTTTACATCAGATAGGTGTTTGGAATTCATCACATTTAGCAGAGCCAGATCTCATGCGAACCACTGGAATATGATTCCTTGTCTTTGCCTCAGATCAGACAACCAACCCGACTTCAATACTCCATCTGAAGCAACAATGTGTGTGTGGGCGTGTTTGCTATGGAGCCGATGTTCTGTGTCTTATTTCGTATGGCAACCTAATTAATGTACTGTCGACGTGTTGGCGTTGTGTGCGTATACACATCTGTCTATTTGGATTACAGTAGGTATTTTATCAGCATGTAAATGTTATTCACAATATATCAGTGACTCTTTATGTTCCCATACTGCTCCCCTATTCCTGTGAATGAAGGATGTTGGCTGTGTGATCTTGTTAATTGATTGACTGTAAACACTGGATATGTAGCACCTTTAACACTTAAAAACAAATTTAAATGTTTGATTGGCATCCTCTATTGATTGACTCCTTAAACAGTACATTAATGACAGAGTGCATTCTTGACTAATTACTGTGATGGACCGTCTTTCAAATAGTGTTCAGAGACCACACAACTTAATTAATTTCCTGTCAAGTATAGCTCATATCTTATTTGATGCATTTAACATTTATGAGCATGCACATGAAGAAACTGACAGCAACAACAGAGGATTTATAGCATAAAACAGGTGAATTTATATATGCTATGATCCTTTATGATAGTTCCTCATCACCTCCAAAGGGCTTTTATCTGCATGTGTAACATCAGGTTGTAAAGCTGCATTAGAAACTACCTGAGAACCATTGGAAGTACAAGAAATGAGCAGTGTATACATGCATTTAGAGAAAACCTTTTCCACTGTTTCCCTCCGTTACATCAACCATAATCTAGAGTGACATCTGTTTGATGACCCACGTGACACGCAACAGCAGTGTCTCAATTACATAGCATGAAATTGTAACTGTTTGCATTGTGGTTGAACTTTTACAGCTTCATGCTCCTTTGCACTCAAACAGTGTTAAGCCCACCACAATGCAGTGTGGGCACTCTGCTGCTGTGGGTGGAGGAGCTGTTTGCAGGCTCGGGGATCTCATTTAGCATATTGTGTTGCCAGAATCAAAGCAGAGGTGTACTTGGCAACGGCTAACCGCTACAACCATGGAAGTCAGGAAATCTCTGTGGCTTAGTAACACCCCACATTGCAGAAAGAGCTTGTCAATGGGATTCTGGGAAGATATTCTTCGGCTTGTCACAGAGGCAGCATTCACATGATATAACAGCGGAACTAGTTTATCAGAGAGAACAAATTGGTGTCTTGTGATTTTTCCAGGATGTTCAGTTTTTTACTTTGTGATTACAGACCCAGGCGGTGTAGCGGTTAGCACTGTTGCCTCACAGCAAGAAGGTACTGGGTACAAATCCCGGGGCCTTTCCGTTTTTATGGATTACAGCCACAAGAAAAGTTCAATTCTGGGCCAGTTTGTATTCCTGTTGAGTCAGTTCTTTTCCATTTTACAACACATTCTGTCTGTCAACTTCAAGCTGGGCAGTAGCTCTGTTTAGTGAATGTTAGGTGTATGACAAGATTAAATCATTGTTATTTTTAAGTGAAAATATGTCTTGTGAGCACAGGGCAGGAACCTATCAGATTTAGAGCTATCCAAGCTTAGTGACCTGTGGGTAGCAGTAATGAGCCTTTGCTACGTCTAGTCTGTCAGAAACTGACAAGACGAAGGTGAAGGAAAGCAGCAACTACAGCACATCAGAAAAGTTAGAAAGTTATTGGCAGATTTGAACTTCTGGGATGAATATGTCAAATACAGTATGATCTGAAGATACAAACAATACATTTCTGCAGCATTGGTGAGGCACTTGATGAGCTACAACTATATTTTTACTGAATCAATGTGTCTACGGTGTTCCACGGAAAACATTGCTCTTGGGGAGACAGCTTAGGGACCATCTACAAAGTGCAATGTCAGAACCAAAAACAATGTTCAGTGTTTTCTCCTTATATATTAGCATCACCACATTCATCTCAGACACATCTTACCACATGCTGCTGATACTACAACACTGCTTTTGAAAAAAAGTAATTTAATGTATTTTTTATGAACTATTTAAGCGGTAGAGTTAACCTCTAGCAATAAAAGAGATGCTTGTCCAGTCATATTTTGTCATTTTAGTTTCCTCAAGACTAATGTGAAAATATTGTCGTCTCATTCTCGTGAACCTAATATTGTGTATCATCTCGTCTCCTGAGTCGAGTGTAATATCACACCCCTAATGTTAATTTTAGTGTCCCGAGTGATGATTGACTGTCCTGTTGTGTCACATAAAATGGTTAATATTATCACATCAGGTTCATCAGGTTTGAGAATTCAGAATATTGGTATCAAGCCAGATTAGGTTGTAATTCAAAATTAACTGCCATGAATTGAACTCTATCACCTCTTTGAAGTTTCTAGGCAATTTTAAGAGAGACTCTTATCTTAATGGTCTCTTACATTGAAGGCTACAAATATTAAATTGTGCTAAAGCACTGCACCTAATGCTGACATATTCCAGGAAAAAAGTCAACAACCTTTGCAGTGTTGCTTACTGCAAAATATATACATAAAAAAAAAAAAAAACTTTTACACAGACCAGTTTTTTGGAGCTACAGTTATACTTGGACAGAGACTGTTTACTTTGTAATATGGATGAATATATCCTTTAAATAAGCTGCATATCCATGGTGGATTTTTAATGGAAAAAGTGCACACAACAGGAATCAAGCAGTCTGTGTTTCAGTTCTACTCCACTGCTGTGACACACTGCTTATTATCCAGTATCACACTGACACTATTTCATTTGGTGCCTCTTGTCCACTGCCATAAGACTGCAGCGTCTTCTCTGTCAGCCAGTTGGATTGTGTGTCATTTAGTGTTCTACCCCGACAGTCTGATTTGGCAAAGACAGACGTCTGGCAGATGCAGACTCTAAAATGAGCCTTGTTATAGCAGAAAGATGCATTGTTCTGAAAAGACAGCACTAATTGCATTTAGACTTCAAAATCACTTTTGTCTATTCACCTTGGCTGGTGCTGTCTGGAGCCACAACACACCATTTTTTATTGTTTTTTTTTTTTTTTTGCCAAAATAAACAGAATGAAGCCTTATTGTCTCTACCTTTCTTTCTCTCGCTCTGCTTTTTATCTTCACCCATTAGGAGGAGAAGCAGCAGTGAGTTTAGAGAGGGCGTGTGCTGACATGGCTGCCGAATTTTAATGGGGAGATAAATTAATGCTGCATTATTAGACACCAGCTCTGTCCTGAAACAATCTAACATGAAAACAGTTTTTGTCAGAGGGTTCCTTTGCAATATCTGAAAAAAAAAATGTCATAGATTTGAATTCATATCTGTTTGACACCGATAGCCTTATCTTTATATTTACTCCAAACCAATAAACCGATCCTTTAATTTCACGCACTGAAAGTCTGATTTCCGACCTGCAGTCGAAAGTGCAGGAGCAAGTTTGAATGTTTGATGTTTTAATTGCAGTGTTACCATGTGGACCTGATAAGAGATCCATGTCAGGCCAAATGAAAAAGTCCTTTTCTGAAAAAGTCCTTTTTTTACTTTAAATGTCATTTCTTTCTCAATTTAATACTTTTAAAATGCAAATATTAACAGTTTGCTTTGCAGGCAGTCTTCAGCATTCAAAATTATTCCTCACATAAATGCTACATTATTTCCCCAGGGATTCATTAAATGCCTCTTTTTACCTTTTATTTTGCTGTATGACACAAAATGTTCATACACCTCTGCAGCTTGCAGATTATTGTGATATGAATTCACCCATGACTTCCTTTCACTAACTCGTCTTTCTGTGTGTTTTCTTTCTTGCTTCTCTAGGTGACCTGAGAAATTGAAGTGAGACAGATGTGATGACTGTCAAGAAGAGGTTTTATACAGATCACTCCTTCCTGACATGAAGCACTATGTGTTTGGATACCTGACCGAATGAAGTGACTGATCCTTTTTCTGTGAGTAGCAGAACATAGAATGATCAGATTTAAGGTTGTGAATGAAATATCACATCTCGAGTATAAAATGACATTACTGAAGGACTTTTGGCTGGTTTCTAAAGAAATCAGAGATCAGTGTGTTTACATGCAATTAACAAGTTTACAGTCAGCTTTCATCTCAACCAGATTTCTTAAATGTCATTTTTGCAAAGTTCTGGAGTAATTTGGTTAAGAGAAGCCAGACAAGGAAGATGGATGTGAAAATAGATTTGAAAGCAAGGTATATTTGAAAATAACCAGGTGCACAGTGGTGCACACCCAACCATATATTCCTCTCCTAAACTGAAGTGGTTTTGTTGGACCTAAAGTGACATCGAGGTTTGTCTTTTGTGGTTTGAATGCCAAAAATGAAGTGATGACAAAACATGACAAAAGCTGTGGTATGTGAAGAGTTTGGATGAAAATGTGTTCATCTGTTACTTGGTCTTTCCGAGCAACCTGGTTACTTGGAACATGTTGACCACCATCTTAAAGCCGGCAAAACATTTATTTATCTCAGTAACATGTCCAAAATGGCAAGCCAAGATGTTATATTGGAAGTTTTGTCAGTTTTATTTTTTTTTTTTTTTTTGTATTTAATTTCCAGAATTAAAATAGCACAGTTTTGGTGATAGATGTGACTAATTTAATACTTGCTGAGTGAGAGATTGAATGCAAACCACACTTTAAATGCTATCATATGTCAA
This sequence comes from Synanceia verrucosa, assembly GCA_029721515.1. Taxonomy (NCBI): domain Eukaryota; kingdom Metazoa; phylum Chordata; class Actinopteri; order Perciformes; family Synanceiidae; genus Synanceia; species Synanceia verrucosa. The sequence continues at coordinate 5,990,642 of CM056560.1, read as the reverse complement.
TAGTAGCAAAAATAAGAAAAAGTCACAATTGCAAATCTGTGCAGTGCCACCCATTTATCAATAAACAGCACAGTGAGGCGGCTGATATTTCAGAGCTGTGGTCGAGGTCACCTCAGACAAAAAAAATGATGAGTCAGACTGGACTTACATATTCAACTAAAAACCCATATATTTCTGCTACTGGATAGGAGATGGAGGAGCAGATGGCAGGTTAGCAAAGGGCATGAATTTTAGTCAATTTGCAAACAAATCAAGTACAAAGGAGACATTTTTGCCTCACACTTAGACATTTAGAAAACTGACCTACCAATGATTGCTTTCTTACATTGGAATACCCTATGGCCAATGCTTCATATAGCATGTAGCACTGGGGCTTATGGCTAACTGGGATTGTATGGATGACTGCAGACTTTGTACTTAGCAATGAAGGGAAATTTCAAGCAAACTTTATATCCCCTTAAGACAAAACATGTCAAAGTCTCTTTTCGCAGAAATGACATTCCTCACCAAATCTTCTTAAACCGATTCTGTCACATACATTCAGTCAGCATTTGTGCTGCCTGCACCACAATGATTGGATGATATAAATCACTTCAACAGGACAAACACTCAGCAAAACCCAGGGCGTTCTGATTTACTTAAGTTGGATTAGAGTCTTTAGCTATCTCGCCAAACTCTTCTCTTCTTTTCTCTTTCTATCATTCTCCCTTTCTGTGAGAAAATTGGCATCATTTGCTGCTGTCACTGCAGAGCTCATTGTCACCCATTATCCCAGGGACAAAGCTGCCATGACATTGAGTTAATCCGTGCTTGTTTCAATTTTGCTTCCAGGGGAAGAAAACAGATAAGGAGTTCAGGTAAGTGATGGCAAGGAGGCACTATAATCCAGGCAAAACGGACTACAATGGTTGAAATAAACAATAATCAATAATATCTTTGCAATCATAGGGTAACAATAAAACGCTGCACTATGACTTCTGTCAGCAAAAAAAACTGCATGCAAACCACACGTGCTGGCCTACTGTTCTACCAACCAAGTGAAAAGTCATGTATAAAGCTCGCTGTCTTAGATAAAGCTCTTCCCAAGAGTCTAATTATAGTAAGCCATATGCACGTCATATGAAGTATTGTTAACCCATACTAAGCTCACTTAATTGCATCCACAGGATATAGCTAAGAGGCCAGAATTAGCTGGGAGAGCGGAAGGGAGACGATTCCAAATCTGCCTGCCAAGTAAAGCCACATTTTCAGTCTCACTCCGAACCATTCCAAAAACCTGGTGCACACTATGCAGTCTCATCCAAGTTTTTCTTCAGAGCTTGGAACTTAAAGTCAAGATATGTGTTGACTTTGACCTTTTTTTCTTGCAATGCCAGGGTGACAGGAGTTGATGATGCAAATACTTTTCTTAAAGACTTTAGCACCCTTGTTCAAGGCAATAAACTCCTGGATATTTGTCTACTACTGCCATAATTAGTCTATTTTGACCACTACGATGGCTAATGTTCAGACATGTGGTATGTTGATGTACAGCTGACATTACAGAGTCAGTTCACTGACTTTATAACCATAAATTAAGCATAATTTCCATAAGTGTCTTTGTTGTTTTTTGTTCTTTACTCATTGAGTACCAGCCCTTTTACAAAACAAAAAGTGCCTTGTGATAGCACTTTTGGTCATTTTGAGTCATCTTTCATGATGCACAGAATATTTTGTACTATGTCTCTGAAAACACTGAATAGCTCAAATGAAAGAAGAGACTCTATATTTCATCAAGAAAAAAAACCCATTTGTTTTTTTACTTTGTTCCATTCTTGTTTTAGGCCACTTTCCCCAAAATCACCACCTTTTGTCCAGATTTGTTTATTTTGCTCTCTAATCGTGAGTGTCTCCACTTCCTGCTTTGACTTCTGTGGTGTATGCTGTCTCTGTATGAGAGCGCCCTCTTGTGCTAGCTGCCGAAAAACTACTTTGATGTATATATTTGTCAATGGCACTAAAGCATTGTCTTTTAAATGTCATACAAACTAGTATGTTAGAGTGGCGGTCAGCAAACCCTGTACATCACTAAACTTCTAGCACTTCCTGCTTCAAAAACAAGGCGCTGGGTGCCAAAATGTTGGCCACCCTCAAATTTGACAACACTGAATGTCTGAGAACATACCCCATGAGAACAACATATATGCACTAAAACCAATGAACAAAACCTAATAAAAAAGACAAATATGTCCCTGTTATTGGTCCTTAACAGAGAAGCCTGTCTGCTCAAAATATCTGTACCCATCTGTCCCATCTGTTATGAAGGGAACAGCAAAGTAGTAAAGGGCCTCTTGACAGCATATTATTGGTAAATTAAGCAATTAACGAGAAATGGACTCATAAAACACTCTAAGGTCACTTAATGTTTGTCCTGAAAAAATAAAGATGAACATTTCCAGTGCTGAGAAGACCTGCCACATTTGTTGAACCTGGGAATTGCTTTCTTGCTCTGTTCCATCTCAGTGGGATATCAAAAAGATGATAGCAAGTTAATATCGCGGTGAGATCTATTGATTGCACTTGTCAGCTTTTACAATCTGGCTCCATCTATTGGAACTGCACTCTCTCCGTCTCATTTAAGAGGTTCCTAGGAGGCGAAGTGAGCCCGTCCTCTACCTGCCAAACTCCTGCTTCCGCATCCATCCTGCCCTCGCCGCTACCGAGCCTCACCGCCCCTCTTACAGCTGCACACGAGAGCCCTATCATGGTTCACTAATCCTCCTCATTAAGCCAGGCCTCATGGCTCTCCTTACTGTACATCTATTCCCACATGCCTTGTACCACCAGACTCATGGCTTTCATCTTTGGCAGCATGTGCATATGTCATGAATTTGCCATGTGCAATATAGTATGTGTGTCAGGATTTTGATCTCTCTGTCAGCTGCAGGACCAGATAAGGCATGGAAAGGCAGCTGTTCACACTTCCTCTTCCTGTGTTGGTAGAGAGAATATTGCATGGATTGCACTCACGCTGGTTTTTTATTGACTTTTAAATGGCCTCCATCATCTTTTTTTCTTCAAAAAACTTTTTTTTTTTCCTCCAGTCAAGCTGGCCTTTAGCACATAATGAATCTACCTACACTTGCTTTCCTTTTTATTAACATTCTTATAAAGTTTCTCAGGATTAGTTTAAAGGATAGTTATCATACGGTGCATGTGGTGTTTGAAATGGCAGGTTAAGCCTCAGAGCAGAATCCATCTCTGCATTTATTGTGAAGGCATTCTTTATGATCTTTACCAAAGTCAACCTGAGGTTCTGAGAGAGCAAAACCAAAGATGTTTGCATGCATTTTATAGCCTGAAAAAGTGAGCGTTCTTGACAAAATAATTCTTCCCGTTCTTCAGCTTGTGTAAAGTTTGAAGCAGCACAGAAAATGCTCAGAGGATTCATATTAACCTTGCTTTGAAGATACCCATGCAACCATGAGCTCTTTGGATTTCCTTATTAAAAGCCTTTCTGATTCATCATGGTAAAAACTGAGACAAATTGGAAGATGTGTTGTTGGGGGTCGGTGGTTCCATCCAGTCATAGATCGTCCTCTGACAGGCGGTGCTAAAGCTACAGTGACAAGATGGATTTGAAGGAGACAAATCATCCACTGTGAGACTGTATCACAAAGTTGAGCATTTGGCTCCATATCAGAAATATGCTGTGAATGTGAATTTCATAAGTGACTTGTAAGGATTATTTTTAATCCATGATGGGGAGGGGTAGGGGGATGGGCGCGTAATACTGTACCAGAGAGGAGTGCAATTAGTTTGACAAGGTTTTTACACAAGAACCAGGGGTGGCCTCGGTGATAACAGCTGAATATTACTCAGCAATTTTTTTTTCTTCATACACTGCAAAAAATGTAGCATACCTTTGTTGTGTGAAAACATTTTCACTGTTTGTGGCACTTTTGGTTATCTTTATATTTTAATCAGAATATGCCATATTCCTGTATGAGACATCACTGGATACATTTTTTTTAAATGCATGGATGTTAAGCTAAAAATAAGGCTGTTCTACCTACATGATATATTTTCATTCCAACAATAACTAAATACATGTATATTTTGAGTAATTTTGATATGATGTTTGTGACTTTTTTGTGTTTTGCACGCTGTTATTGGTTATTATAGTCACACCCAAACACTCTTTGATAAATAAAAGTCCCAAAACAGGAAAACAAAAGATAAAAAATAAAGAGAGAACACACTCTTGTGGGTCATAGCAAGATGATTAAGAGGAATTATTCATATATCTAAACTTCCTGAATCATATGCTCCTTCATTTATAATGATATGTATATTTAAGTGGTTGTATTATAACTTAATACCATATATGTTTCCCATATGTTTCACTGATGTTTCCCGGTCAGACTTATTGAAAAGACAAAAAAGGATAATAATCACTCATAGTTAGCAGTAAATGTTTCACTAAATCAGCATTCTTTACAGTCCATGTTTGAAAGCAAGACGAGGCGATGTGATTTAGGTAGGATATTTAATTCCAAGTAAACCACATGCTTTATGTTGAAATGAATGAGCGCTCACCCAAGACAAAAAGGAACCCACATTCACCCCACAGACACACATCTAAGCAGTATTTTGGAGATGATTTTATATAGCAGAGTGGGAGCCAATTAAGTGACTTAACTACTGGAATAACATGTATGGCTTCGCATGCACAGAATGAGCCTGTTGTTAAAAGAAAATAGGCTGTATAACATATATCATTATGTGTTCTGCGCTTCAGTTGCTTTCAGAAGCCACAGTCAGCAATAAAATCCAGAGCACAAGAAATGTTTCGCTGCAGATGGAGATATTTTGCAGTGCAGAAAACTTGTGATCCACAGCATGTGTCTTAAATACATGAGTAATAACATGGTGCTTCACTTGGACCACATCAAAGGGCTTAAATCCTAATGTAGCATTGGACAAATTGGACAAGGTAAGAAGGCAGTCAGTGCAGAGAGCCTGAATCAAAATGATCCTTCTACACAGAGGCAATTACAATCATGGCAATAGATCACAGCTGTGTTCTCCCTCACTCTGAACTGAATCAGTCCGCTCACATTGAAGCTGAGTTCTGAAATAAAGATGCCATTGGGGTGTGAATCGGTTGTGATTCTCATAGAAACTATTTGGAGGAGGAAAACTACATGAAGGGTTGTAAAAAAAATGTACTTGCCAAAACTATGTTGCAGTTTGAAAAGTGAAAAAATAAAAACATTAAAGAACACCATTAATGGTTTTCTCAGACCACTATGAAATGGAAGCATTTGTCACCATGGCAACAGAAAGATGCCTTTTGTGCAGGAAAAGCAACATTATACCTCAAATCATTTTAAGTGATTCCACAAGTCTTTTAACCCCAGGACCATGTGACATTTCCAATCAAGTATGTAAAACCAGATGAATTTTGCTGCCAGTTGTTCTCACATTTTGAGGTTCCAGGGCTGCAAAATCAAACCAAACGTCAGCATAGAGTAAGATTTGATAGTTCTGTCTTTTTTTTTTTTTAACTTTCCAAACCAGGCCTGTGTTTTATATCTGACAGTGTGAAGGTGTGAGGGACATACTGGACACGTGGAACTTAAATTTGTATGTTGTTTCCCCCTTCTTTTTTTGCTGTTGCCCTTCCTACAGAAGGTAGGGTGATCGACTGACGAATAAGTTGGGAAAACACTATTTTTTTTCATAATTTTTACTATATTTCCTGGTTTTCAAGAAAACAAATCCATTACTTTTATCCTTTTTCCCTTCATATTGCACACATATTCTAACATTTTGGAAACACAGAAAATGCTTTCTTTTTGTTTTAGTTTCTTTGCTTCCAGTTTTAGGGCCCATTTACACATACACGGGGATTTGTAAAAATGAGGCTTCTGATTGGCTGTATGGCTTTATCCTTCTTCCTACACTGTCGCTCATTGGCTTGGCAGTCAAGTAACACCTGTCTCCTGTTGTCATGATTGCACTTGATGATTGCCTCTGTGGATGTGGCTTATATGTAGAAAGGCCAGGGTGATCTGTAAAACAGACTGACAAAGGCATGCTGCCAAATACACTGTCTTCTCAACTATGAACATGTGGAGTCCATCCTAATGTAAAAAAAATATTAGTTTTGCTCTTGGTTTTTTGCCAATGATTTCAAAAACACTAAAGATGAATCTAGAGGCACACATTTGTTTCAGCATATCCTCTACTTGTGAGCACACATTGAGTTGTTGGTGCTCTCTGAGGCCATATTCCTGTCAAAAATAGTTTAAGATCAAACAAACAAAAAAGGTCTGCATTGGTGTAGGCGTGTTGCTTACAGGTGCCAGTGAGAAGATGAAACCAGGAAGCATATACATATTTAAAAGCTTTTCTGACATCAGCAAAACACACATGAGCTTGTAGATTTTTCAGAAAGTAACCGTAGGTGTGCAAAGTTTGACACTACACCAAACGACAGGCATACAGGAAGTCACAAAAGTCTACAACATGTGCATGACACCATTTGTATGACACCATGTGCATGGCGTGGATGATCATTAGCCATGTTTCCATTTTGACACCAGTTTTTGCACCTGCTTGAGGTGTTTTATGCTTTTTTTGAAGAAAAGCTTGTTGTGTAGTATGGACTATGGAAACGCTTTTGCAAAATCAATTCTGATGTTGCGAACAACTCACACAACTAATCAGCTCTTTGCATCTTCTCAATACTCCCATTATGTGTGAATGTAGCACTAGCTGACATGAAAGAACAATTAAAACTTACCCTATTGAAACAAATTCCCCCAGATCATCAACATATTTTGTTTGCCTCCTCTGTCTACCTGTACTACATTGTGGGCAGCCAGCAGCACTGATATCTGACTGAACTACATTGTAGCCGAGCTTATTTGCTCCAAACCAGGCGGCAACCTGGCTAATTCATCTTTCTTTTTGCTTAAAGTTTGCTTAAAATTCTCCCAGTAATGAAATAGAAATGCATTTGACACAATCATTGCCTAAATGGTCATTGTCACACCATTTAGAGACTGCTGTTTTAAGTTACAAATCCTAAAAACCTTGCTGCAGCACTAATGGATTTAGTCATCTCCGCTCTGTTCATGATATCTTCAGTACTTAGCTGTTGGACTCTTTACATCTTTTCTTTGAACTCTTATGATACATTATTGCAGAGGGCTGTTGAATGTACACACTAGTGTGTACAATGTTTTTCATTTTTCCAAGCTCTAGATGTTTGTTGGCACCAGGGAATAAATCCCAGCGGCACTTAAAGAGCACTTAAAGTCAGTGACAACAATATGCAGCTGCACATTGATGTAAGAAACAATGATGCTGCAGTCCTGCCAAATGAATAAGTCAATTTGTAGCATTAGGCCACTTCTGTCTCAATTTTTGTTTTTGTTTCTGGTCCCTTGCCTTTTCTTTTGAACTTTGCATCCTTTTCGACATTTTAACACTCATTATACAGTATTTCGCCAGGCTAATATTACCTGGGGATAGATGGAGGGACAGTTGCACAGTTCTCATGACAACCACTAGCCTAACCAGTGTGGTGACATGATTTAAGCTTCGCTCGACTCACTGCTGGCCCACACAGCCACCAACCACCCAGTGAAAAAAGACTCCAGATGGCCGGTCTGACTGTGTCATCCAAACTGGAGTAAACATACTTATACTCCTCCACACTAAGACGTCAAGGATGACATAGTTCGTACTTCTAAACAGGCCAAAGAACTTTTTAGCCCACTTCTAGATAAATGATGGAGGTTACAAATTGAACATTAAACAAGTGTTCCTCTTCTTTGTTTGATTCTGAATGGTTCAGGAAAAAAAATGTTATATTTCTGTTCCACATCAAAAGTCCTGATTATTTTGCTGACTTGATTATTTTGTTTTTGTCGTGGATGTTGAATAAAAAATGGCTAACATGATAAAAGAGACTCTGAGCTGCAAACATGGTGAGTTGTGTCTTTCTATTTTTAATTCATGGTGGTTTTATGTTTGTTCAACTTTCCTCAGACCAAATGAATCAATCTGTGAGCCTGAACAGGAGTACTGTCATTCAATTCGATGCATGCCTGAAAGTAAATCTCAAAGCTAGGAAACTTTATTGCTGAATGCGCCAGATGAGCAATTCTCAATGGACTGAAGGCAACATTATGGGTTCTTATTATGCAAACTTTGACATTGGGATTATTTTCCACCCTGTGATTTTGTCCATCAAGGTGACTGTCAGATATTTGAACCTACAGGTTTTTTTTCCATATCAGTATGCTTTGAGCAGCATCTATGTTGGATGATTTTGCACCTCACAAATGCCAGTGTCAATTCAAGAAGTGCCCCACATGTAGAGACATGGGGGGGGGAAAGTTGATGGTCAATGTCAGGTTGTTGTATGGTCTTGTAATATGTCATATTGTCAAGACTGGATTCATAATCAGCAAGTAACAGTTTTCTGTTGGTCTGTAACCAGTGTTTGTAATGAAAGGTCTGCATTAAAGCCTGTAGAACCCTTTAAACATTTACCAGACAAGAAAGCTCCAACAAAAGTCACTTTGAGTTGCATCATGTAAAGTGTAGGATCTACTGCCTTTGGAGCTTGACACATACAAGGTTCCCTAAAGATTCCCAAAGATGCTGAATGAAAACAGAGATGATAACTGCTATAAAAAGCCCAAAAAGCAATCATAAGAAAACAGAGCGGTGTGAACCAGCAGGCAACAGATTCCTCTTATGTAGCAACCACTATAAATCAGGTACAGAATCCAACGTTCCCAAAACTTTATATCTGAGTTATTTTACATGATTTTATTATGATTCAGAAGGGTTGTAATTTCATTAAATGCATGTTAGACTAAGGTATTATGCCGTGGATTTTGCTGTGCTTCCTGATGCTCACACAGCAACAAGGAAATGCATTGTAAAAATGTTTGCAGAGTCGTTTCAGTCTTCCTTCAGATAAAACTCAAAGCACATTATGTCTGTAAGAGTGCTGTTTGCATATCTGCTCTTGTGATCACAGCAATGAACAGAGCATTATGTGATTTCCACTAATATGATTCATATTATGAGAAGAGATTTTGAAACATCAACTGCAAAACATCTTCAAGATTTGTGAAAAGTATACCAGGGACATGATAAGGGTCAGAAATATTTAGTCTCTCTAGTTTACTTGTGCATATAGTCATATCTTGCGATTTAAAACTCTGATGTTGTAAATTCACTGCTGGCGCCACTCATTTTGAAGCAGATTTTCCTGCCAATATGGAGGCATAAACAAACAGAGTCATGTGACATCCGGAGCTCTATACGAAGTTTTTCACGAACTGTTGGATACATTTCCTTAGCGGTTTTGTGTACCAAAGGATATATGATAATGACCATTTTGAGCCTTTCACTTCTTACAGTATTTAGCACCCAAGCAGGCAAATATTTATTGATATATTGAAACCTGTTTCCCAGCTGATCCTCATCACTTTGTTGATCTCTACCTTTTCCTCGAGCACCATCAAGTTCAGGGAGGTTCTTTTTTTTTGTTTTGAATGAAATGTCTCACCACAAATAAACACCATTTATCAAAGCTAAAAATACAACTACACAATAAAAGGCTATGATCAGTTACATGGATAAAAGTGTTTTTTTTTTAAATTGTGGAATAGTTTTAATCAATACTTCAGTTAGTGAAAAGTACTATAATAGAGTAAATTGGCAAATAATTGCTTCAAAGATTCAACAATAAATCCATTGTTTGCTCACAAAACTGCCAAATGAAATTCAACACACATCCCCACCTGGTAATTTTGCACTGTGTGTTATCTACAGCACTCTCAGCGTAAAGACAAGTGTGTGGCTTTGTGTGTACGTCTGTTTCCTGGCCTTGATGCTCTTGAAACCACAGTGGCTTGATGTAAGTGGCCGCAGATACTAAGAGGAAAACCACATGGATTGCGTATAACAATGTGTGTGAATTCGATAAACCCTTTTCTCATGGGCACTAGAACCACCCTACCGGAAAATGTGATTACACCTCTCCACAGGAGGTGCAATGTGGGACATTGTTGCAGGGGGGGAAGTTGGCTTGTCATTGAGTTTCCAGTCGTCTGTTGCCTCATGCCCACTAACAACTTTGACACATGAGCACTGTCCATCTAGAGATGATGATGATGATGATGGCTTTTGTGTCCGTTTTCTAATGATGCTATGCTAATGACACACAGAATAATCAGAATAACAGACATATTTGCTCATTTCTTTTTACTGATGAAGTATGTCATTGAAGGGCCTCATCCAAGCTTTTCACAAATGATGATGCTAATTGAATTATTTGGATCAAACAGCAAAGAATTCCTCCAGTCTAAAAGTTGGTCTGTTCTTTGTAATAGCATTCTGTTTGTTTTTTAGGCTGGCTCTAGTTTCGTTCATCAAAATTAAAAAAAAAAATAAATACTGCTATGTCTACATCAACTTAAAGCCTTCCTGCATTTGTAATGGCATTATCAATTAAAGAATTAATTCTTTTTTCCACATTTTCACAATGTTTCATGTTATCTTATACAGGCTAAGAAAGCACATTCTAATATGACCACTTATCAGCATATTATCAGCTGATTTGCAAATACACCACCAAAAAAACAAAAACAAAAAAACAAGAGCTAACACAATTCACACACACTATGAATTTAGGCTTTTTGCCCTGATATAATGAAACAATGTTGCCTTGGCATCTTATCTCTTTGAGTGCTAGCCCTTTTTAAAATATGAAAGTGCCATGTGCCAGAGTTTTTGACCATTTTGACTCATGTTTCAAGTCTCACAGAATATTTTGTACTATGACTCTGAAAACACTGAATAGCTCAAATTAAAGAAGAGACTCTCTTTTTCATTATGGGAAAAAGAAAAAAAAACTTTTGTTTTTTACCTTGTTTCATTCTTGTTTTATCAGAGGTAGAGTAGAGGCCACTTTCACCAAAATCACCACTTTTTGTCCAGATTCTGTTTCTTTTGCTCTCTAATCTCGATCGTCTCCACTTCCTGCTTTGATCTCCGTGGCGTATACCATCTATTTATGTCCCGACTACAAATCACAGATACGCCAAAATTACTCACAGGCTGTGTGAGAGCGCTCTTCTCTCCTTGCTGCCGAAAAAAGGAAAGACATGTATATGTATATACGTTTATGGCACTAAAGCGTTGTATTTTAAAGGACATAAATATACATCTTTGGCACTGGAAGAGTTAAAGACCCAAGTCACTATGTTGCACCACAGTAGGTAATAGCCTGAAGCATTGTCTTTAAAATGAGTTTGAATTCAGACAGCCAGTGACAGCGGGTCAATAAGCTATTATTTGTATTCTGTGGCTTCTATCCCTGTAAAAGCTTGTGATGATTTCATGAATGGGTAAATCTCAGGTGATCAACAGCATCAAATCGCCATTCGCCTTGTCAAATCATTTCAGCGTAGAAATTTCCAGTCGGGAAAGGTTGCAGTAGTTACAGTCTAAGTGCAACATGTGTTGATGTTGTTAAAACTGCTACTGACAGGCTAAACTCAGCTGGGGATCCACTAAAAATGGAGGCTTAGATTGTTCTCTTGTAGGGATCCCTGGTCGAGAGCAAACTGCACTATCTGCCTCAGAAATGAAAGCACCGTTGGGGGTGCTCTTATGAGTCTTCCACTCATCAGGCTGACATTCTCTGGAAGATCACAAGCAGAAAGACACACAATCACTCTGAAACAAGGAGAATGAGGTGTGTCATGAGTCCCCGGAGAGAGGCAAGGAGGAGACTGTAGCGTGAGTGAGTACAATAAAAGAGTTCATCAACAGCAGCATCAACTAGAAAGGCTGGATCATGGCGTTCTTGCGTAGGAGGAAATGCATGTGAGAAGCAGCATATAAACACCTAAAAGGACGAGCACTGAGTGGAATACAAAGATGTTGATGAATGGAGGAAGGAAGGACGAGCTTTCTTTTCTCTTAACACCTTACACAACGAGACCTCATTCAGACTAGCCTACATCCAAACCCTCATTTATCATTTTCAGGAACTGTATGTTTCTATTCCTTTGAGAGCAGATGATGGCATTTTACCTCGCTCATGTGAAAACAACAACCATTTGTACATGTGTGACCTTGTCCTTTTCAGCTGCTCACACATGAATCCGATCCCAAACATATTCAGGCAAGTGCACATAGGCGCTCTTACTCCCACACATATTTGCTAAGCAAACAAACAATACAGCTTTCAGAGTGTGTGTTTAGAAAGGCAAACTGCTTGCAGGGATGACTGGACACAAAAATAAGAGAAATGAGACAAATAATGCACGCTCAGTCATCACCGAGATTATAATGTCACTTGGGAGCTGTGGCCGTGCACAAACACCCTGCTGTGCTCTATTTCAATAACTTTACATAAACCAATAATCTCCATCCCTCCTACACTGTGCTTTAAGGAGATTTTTACAGGCTTTTTGTTTGAGAACCACATAATTCCTTATAAATCATAAGAGTGCTGCCTGAATTGTAAAAGGTTTCATAGCTTAGTGGTATGATTGGCTCACGGCAAATATAGCACCAAAGTGTTGTATAGTGTGTGTGAGATGGCCTTGTTTCTGCCTCCATTACTGTGTCACAATGTGTGTTGTTTATGTCAAATATACACAGTATTCTCTGTGATTATTCAAACACTCCACGTATATGCTTGCAGTATCATTCAATAGGACATTCAGCAGTGGAGGGGACTTGTGGGTGACCTCTTATGACCTTGACCTACACGTCTCCAACATGCTGATGGAAAATAACCAATTTTATGAAAAACAGTATAAAAAATGTTTTTTTAACAGTTTTGTCTTTTACATTCCTCCCCATAGGCTGCGCCTTCATCGTGCTGAGTGTGAATGTCTGGCCTTGAGGTATTTCTGACGGACCATATGGCACAATACCACACACAATAGGTAATGTTTGTCTTTTTTCATTCTGTTTTTTTCTGTTTAACATAAAAGTAGTTTGAGGGCTGAAAAGTCCTTGGCATTTCTTATCATAGCACACAGAGAAACCCAAGGCCTTGGGACTTCAAACTTTTTTTTCGTGGTGTGTAGGCGTAAGTGACCACTGCTTTCATTTTGCATTCATTTTGGTTCAACTGTGGTTTTTTCCCAGCACCAAAGTCCCTTTTAGCTAAAGTAATTTTAATGCAGCAGGGCCAGTCAGTCTTGGGTTTTTTTGTTATAGCGTTCTACTTAGTTTCATGTACAATAACTAAAATGTATGGAGGTTAGCTTCTGTGACAAGTATGCATACAGTATAGCCTGACAAACTAGAATGTATAGTCTGGGGGCAGTCCATAGGCAGAATTGAAGCCTGTGGGTGGGACCAACCGTTGTCATTCAAACTTCTTCTGCACGTAAAAGGCCAGCACTATGACCAAACAGAGTAATGGACAATGTGACGCTACCAGCGGAGCCAGCTGGTATATTAGACTTTTGCGCCCGTTGGCAAAACAGCAAATATGGCCTTCTTTAAAACGGATGACTCAAGCGCTTCTTTCTTCTCAACTTTCAAAGAAAAGCCCACTCTTCCAAAATCGATGACAGGACCGATTCAAACGACCGCTGTTCGTTAGCCACAGCCATCTTGGTTGATTTTCTATCTCCAGCATCAAGCAGCCCTGTCGTCATCGTGCTACACCCGCCCCAACGACTCACAACGCAGGTACAGCGTTGTGAGACACTGTGATCATAACAGAGCACTCAGCTGCTTAACCAACTCAGAAATGGAGGCTGTCGCTGCCATTCAATACTGTCACGACTACAAAGCCAGTGGCGAGTCATAGCTTCAGTGGAGGCTGCCCAGAGTTCTTGACAAACACTTTTGATCACTTTGTGAAATCTGTCTGATACAGCAGGTTCTGTGAAGCTTTTATGCATTCCCAATTAGAAGGTTTGTGAAGGTCATACACATTCAACAAAAAATACTGAGAGGGTATTATGAATACATGAAGAATAAATGTGCTTCTTGCCAGATTTTGTCGCTGCAAACAACAGTTTTGTACCTTTTTGTGCACTGCTTTCACCGGTTTGGCCTCAGTCTTTGTAAACCCTGCACCAAAGCAAAACACTGCTTACACTCAGGCTGCGGGGGATTTATTTTGATCCAAAGTGCTCAAAGCGTACTCTGCTTGAAGAGAGTGAAGTGGTGTCTGGCTGTTGTTGGCACTCACTTACACAGAAAAATGATTGGATATGTGAGAGGTAATGAGGAATAGAGTCAAACAAGCAACTCACTGTGTTTTTTGACCTTGAGATATAATGCAGAGTTGGATTTAGTGCATCGTTGGTTTGTGGTCACTGTATGTGAACATGATATAAAGTGCAGGGGGTGACATGGTGGTGTAGTGGTTAGCACTGTCGCCTCACAGCAAGAAGGTACTGAGTTTGATTTCCAGCCTGGGGCCTTTCTGTGTGGAATTTGCATGTTCTCCATGTGTCTGTGTGGGTTCTCTCCAGGTACTCTAACTTCCTCCCACCATCCAAAAACATGCATGGGGATTAGGTTTACTAATTTAATTTAAATTGTCCGTAGGTGTGAATGGTTGTCTGTCTCTTTTGGTGTTTTCAGGCTGACTGAGAACCGTGCCTATGCCGGTTCCCACAACTAATCTTGAACCGACTGACGTGTTCACGCCATAACTCAGAGCGTTTGGGAACCGAAAAGTTGGTTCCTCTCGGGAACCAAATAAAACTTGGTTTTCTAAGCAAACCGTGATGACAAAGTAGATGTCAGCAGGTTGATCCGGGTCACACGTGGTAAAATAAACAAAGAAAATGTGTGTGTCAAATATGGCGGCAACTGATGTAGTAAATAATGATTTGTATAAGTACAAATGCTCGCTGTTAGTCGATGATGCGATCCATGATTGTTTTTTTCCCTGCTGTGACATCCGCTTTCGTATAGCCTTATTTTCATTCATGGTGGTGAGGTATATTTATGATTTGATATTCTGTTACTCTAGGATGTCTGATATAGTTAAGGACTGCAGGAGCATAGTTGCATAAGAGAGACAGGACGGGGAGAAAAATCCAGAAACAGAGAGGACAGTTTTTTTGCAACTTTTGGCAGGTCGATTGGTAGAAATAGGACGGGGCCTTGAGTGAAGGCCAAAAGGTGTTGGGAAATAACAGTTCCACTTCCATAAACGGTCTTGAAATGGAGACATTATTGCAGTGTTGGTAAATGGCGTATGAAGTTGTTTTGACCACTGTATAAAAGGAGCTGAGATTGGGAGTGGATTTGGGACTTTTGTAACAGAAGGATGACTGCCTGCTACGCCTGGGGCCACTGGCGTTACTGCGTGAAGGCCATATATACAGTAGGTAAGAGTCATTTTGCCATTTTTAAAGGTCCTATATTATACACTTTTTCAGCAATTTTATATAGGTCTCAGGCATCCAACAATATTGTATTCATAGTGTATTACCCCAAACTCAGCCCTGGTCCTGAATTCCAGCCAGTTAAAAATCACTGTATTGAGCTCTGCTGAGAACAGACTGTTTCTGTGTCTGTACCTTTAAATGGTGCTGAGCTGTGTCTGACCATGCCCCCTCTCGAGAGAGGATGTGGTTTCTGTTTACTAGATGCGCACTGGCAAAGAAGCTGCTAATGTCACTCTGCAGTGCACGGACAGTACTGTCAACAGTAGTCAGAGTCAACCAAAATACAAGTAAGTGTATAATGCCAGCTTCAAATGACCCTTGTCCTCACAGAGTTTATGTTGAATGTCTCCTGATATTAATTACTCAAGGACCACCAGAAATTTCCAAAGTTTTGCATATGTGCACCCATCATTTCACTGACGACTGCTTTGTAAATTTAGGCCCATACAAATTAGACTTGGCTACACAGCTGAAGTTGAAGCATGGATCGGTACAAACTGTCCTGGACACAACTACTGTGTAGCTCTACTTAGTGTGATAGCCTGTAAACCATTTAGATGAAGACATTTTTTCAGACCACAATGAGTGAAAGCTTGACAAATCATTTTTGACCTACAGCGAGGAGATCCGACAAGCTGAGAAGTTGCTTTACTCTGAGGAATGTCTTGGGAAATCCATCATGCATTGTTTCAATTAGTTCCCCCTTCATCCCAGGATTCTGCAAGTCTGATAGCTCAATGAAAACACTTTGCACAAGCACTGGAGGTGTTGACTTTCACATTACTGCTTAGTGTGACAAAACCCGGTGTTATAACGTGTACAGTTCTTTGCATTTATTTACAAATTAAGTGCTTCATTCCCACAACATGATTTGCCTCTGACTCAAATCACTTTTATAATCAGGTCTGTTTCTCTATTTCATTTTCCGCTGCAGATAGTGCTTCCCTTCAGAGGCAGAATTTTAGCTGTGGAGCAGCCGAAAAACGTAAACCTTCCAATTCCTCCATCGCCAACCACTGCCACAACCAAAACAACTAAGAAGAGGAAAACAGATTACACTCGGTAAATAGTTAAGTTGAGCTCTGGTAGTCGTTGGCTGTGGCTAATGTGTAACGTTATGTGCTAATGTGGCTAATGAGTATTGAGGCTCAGAACGCAGTCAGGATAGCAGCTTTTTCAGGATTAGGATGCTCACAATGTGCTATTCTGACAGCTATTCACAACCTCGTCTCCAAAGGCGGAGGGGTTTGGGGGATGCTTTTGGAGCGTAGTAGAGGTTGGGGAGGGACCTGAAAGTTGTATCAGTTGGAATTTTCCCACTTAGACTTAAGAAATTTCAAAGACTTGCCAACTGCAGCTTTAACTACCCATAAAATCACAAATAACCATTGTTTAAAAAAGTGAACCACACCTTTTCCATTTGGGCCAGCTGTTAATGCAGTTAAAGTTAATGATGTTTTATTCCTGAAGAAAGACATGGCAGTCAGCCTTTTTAAGTGGTCTTATTATATAGGCTAGTTCCAATTTTAATGGAATTGCCTGAAAGAATCAACCGATAAGGAGTCTAAAGTTTGAACAAAGCACAATCAGAGTGAAAATACCCTCAGCGTTGGTGTTTTTTAGCCTAGCTACCACGTGCCCAGGCAGGAAGAGTGAGGCAGGTGTAATGAAAGGAGGGGGGCTGGCAGTGGGGGCTGATCAGGAAATGGTGTAGGGAAATCTAATTTATTTTTCATACGCTGCTGAGATGGAATGTCATATATCATGCCATGCAGCAATTGTGCCACTCCCGGGCTCACAAAAGATGAGAGAATAGCGATCAAAGATACAGAGAGAGGAGTCAGCTGCTGGAGTTGCTGTGGGATCCACTTTCACTGAGAACAATATAAACTGTGTTGAAATAGTCATCCAGTATCCTGTCACTGGTGGTTTTTAGTGTGGGACAACTCACTTCAAACATCTTACACAAGAGAGAACAGGATTGAACTGCAGCCTTTTTTTATACACACTTGGAAGTGACGTTAACTGAATGGAAATAGTTTCTATGTCACTTTAAAAAGTCAGCATTCTAACTGACATCGCTCACTTAGGATTTTTAGTCATTTCACACCTTGGGGCAGTCATGTCTAGGCTACAAAATTATGTTAATGGCTGCAGATAGGTAACCAGGGAAACAGACTACCAGGGAAAACACATCACTTATGTCACTTCAGAGTAACTCAACAATCCAACAGCTTTTTCTTATTTTATTCTCACTAGCTTTGAGCATGGCATATTCAATACAGGTGTGTTCGCATCTTAGAATAAACGACATGGTGTGGAGAGATGCATGCAAAAAGACTTGCAATTCACTCATTTAGTGAGACCAGGCTGGATATCATACACCAGTGGTGTAGTTTACATGATACGCAGGTATATGCCGTATACTAGAAAACATACCGAATTACTGTATCACCACTGCAAATGTGCGAAGATACGTATCAGCATGGATTCTATGGGTCCATGATTGACAGGAGCCCAGAGAGGACCCTACTACAATTATAATACTGACAAAATAATATGACAATCAGTAATAAACTCACAGTCGCACATATATTTTAATTACAATGTGGTGGTGGGGGGGTGGGAGCCTATCCCAGCTGTCTTAGAGTGAAAGGCAGGGTACACCCTGGACAGGGTCTCCAGTTCATCACAGGACACATAGAGACAGACAACCACTCACACTCACACCTACGGTCAATTTAAATTAGTCTAATTAACCTAATCCCCATGCATGTTTTTGGATGGTGGGAGGAAACCAGAGTATCCGGAGAGAACCCACGCAGACACAGGGAGAACATGCAAACTCCACACAGAAAGGCTGCCAGGCCGGGAATCGAATCCTGTACCTTCTTGCTGTGAGGCGATAGTGCTAACCACTACACCACTGTGCCGCCTCCTCCTCACCTCTATTTACGTAAAATGGCAAGGTGGGTCTGTTAGTTTTTCAAGTGATGGAAAGTTCTGGAACATTAGCCTGTTAGCTAGCTGTAAGCTAGCTCACTTTTCTCCACATATTAGCTCATATTTCTGAAGAAAACTCTGGATTTATTCATTTAGTGCTTCCTCTGCCAAGTAACTGTCATGTTGTTTGTTTCACAAATATGGGAAATATAATCAAAAATGTCATTAAAATGCATTTTAATGCAATATTTTCCACTGAGGGGCGACCAGTAACATTTCACAGGGCTAAACTCCCTGCATAAACCACAGTACTGTCATACACCCCTAAATTATCTTCTCTCAGGACAAGGGGAGGCCTTGCTCTTTAAAATATAATGAATTTAGACAGAAAGCTGCAATTTAAACACCAAATTGACTGTAATCCCGAAGACATTATCTAACCCTTTTCTCAAATTAGTTGACATTGTGATGTGTATTTAATTTTTTTCAAAGCATGGATATTGTGGTGTTGACTGCTGACAAATGTTTTTATCTGGTCATCTGGTTTACTTCCACATTTTTTATGCATTCAACCTCATACTGTAAAAGGAAACCTTGCCATATTCATTACAGTCCTGACCTTCATGATTGCACACTGTTAGCTCAAGCACAATATGGACCACTTCTTTACAAGTCAGAAAGAGTAGAAAACCATTCATCATGTATCACAATACATGGTCAGAGATTTCCTTTTCAATTACCGTTTGATTTCTTCATTCACCCAACCAGTCATTGATTGGCTGCACCGACACAGCGTCTTTCCAACCTTTTTCTTGTTTCTGCTTTATGGTTTGAGATTTGCCACCATCTTGTTACACACCAGAGAGCAACCAATTACAGCTCCTATATCAGGCTTTGAAGCTCTTTCTCTTTCACTGGCACTATGGAAAGTGTTCTGATCTCTTCTGTGTTCGGCGTTATGATTTCTAGAGGAGATATCGAGCTGCACACGAGCACAGCATACTCACTGGAAATCGTCGTTTTTGGAAAGACCATTAACAATATTTCCTCACTTATAAAATGTGTATCATTACCTTCAAACAACCAGCATTTTACCACACTGGCAGATACTGAAGATTTCAATAGTCAGTACCAGATTAATTGACTGTGTTTTTCTTGCAGCACACCCTATGATTGGAGATCTAATTATTGAGATACAACACTCAGTAAAACCCACACAGCACTGTGCTTTACGAGTATGAGTGCAAACTAAATTGGTGAGGAGTGTGGGTGGGTGTGACACTTGTTTTTGCCTCGTCAATCATTATTGCATGAATTTGAGTTACTATATAAGCCTAAAGGTGATCCACACCTGTGTGCTACAAATTAAAAGTCTTTGAGTCTCTGCAAGAGCAGGAAGAACACAATAAGTTTACAAAACATGAACTGTGTTATGAGTTAGGACTCCTTTAACAGTTATATTGACTGACCTAATGTATGTAAAGCAATCCATGTTTATTTCAGCACCCTTTGCACTCTGCACTCACATTAATGTTTTTAATGTTTTGTTATATCTATTGAAAGACTATAAAGTCATATTTTTGCAAGAAAAAATAATGGAAAAAGTAGCGACATGCAACCAAAACAATGAGCTGAAAGAGGCTAAATGCTCTGATTTGTTGCTCTGGAAAACCAGCATCTAGAGCTGTGCAATATTACAGTATATTTCATAGTGCAGTATAAAAATGTCTACCGTATGATATAAGCCTCTGTTGTTAATATCGCAATTTCAACATGTAGCTACTTGGTTATCTCTGTTGCTACACTAACTACACTGCACTGTTACTACGGTTGTGGTTTTTATTCGCTGTGTAATGCACAACTCAATGTAATCCAAAGGTATCATGAGAGTTGAAAACATGTTCATTATATGAAGTACAGATATTGGGGATATAACACTGATTACACCACAGAGGAGTGAAAATAAGGTTACCAGTAACGTTACATCAGAAGAAAATACTATGTCGTGTATATATATATATATATATATATATATATATATATATATATATATATATATATATATATCATTATCAGGATATAAAGGCTATACCGAGATATACTCTACCAGTACCAGTGTTAATTTTGCAGCAAATTTTGAGTTAGTCTTAGTCAGTCTTTTGACAAAAATACTATGTAGTCATCTGAATTTTATTTAGTTTTAGTCCAGTTTTAGTCAACAAGGTTTAGATAAATGTGACACATTATTTGCTATATACTATGGTTTGAATGTGCAATATACAGACACAGATTTAACTGCTTTTTATTTGTTTCTTTCCATGAAAGACCAAAGTGGGTAATTTTGTAAACTTCCTTCACTTTGGTGCCTCTGGTGATCCACAGTGGCGGACTTGGTAATACCAAAGTTGGCAAATAATTATTTTTTTTTATCAACTGATATTTTAATATTACAATAATAACAACACTAATCTGATGAAGTCGCCGGGTCCTGCATCGTCCCTCCAGACGGAGCCCCATGCGACCTGCTGGCTTTAGCCGGGGAGGGGCACCCTTGGGCAGGCACGGTTATCGCCAATGTCCGTCCCCTGGGCAAGGAGGTCCGGACACTTTACCCGAGTGTGTCAAAGCCCAAGTAGTAAGCAAAGCTTATCTGATCATCGTCACACCCAGTAGCACAGTACATCAGGTCACATGACATGTTTTGCTTTGATTGGATTCAATTCAAAAGTTTAAATGGATCGCTTACAGATTCATCCCTACTTTTGTCATCATCATAGATTATTTTTATTTAGTTATTGTCTCGATGTTAAAAAAATAAACTGTCATTGATGAACATTATGATGAAAATTTTTCATCAACAAATTTAACACTGCCCAGCACCAGGTTTTATGTGTAGCAATGCATTAAATACTAATTAGGAAGCAATAATGAGGCAACATTTTTAGCAACCAGCTGGGAACACCACTGAGTGTTGCGATCACATCTTAAAATCAGTGAGTGCTTGGAGGTGCAGATATTTTGTGAACACTCCCACACCATTGGTTGAATATATTATGGCAATTTGCACCAGGCAGTGTGACGTATCCATGCATTATGCAAATGAAAATGTGTTTCATCCCAGCAGGGATCCCACAGCTCAGTGATGAAGAAATCACAAGCCCACTCAAATCTCCTTAATGGATCACTGACATGTTGTTTCCGTGAATGAGAATGAACGTTATCATCATGTCATTCAACTAGAACAGCAACAAATATATGGCATTATTTGTCTGGCTTAATTGCCTATTAACTTGGGCTTACGTTGTGCTTTTTTGTTAAATGATTTCATATGATAATTAATCAGTTTCAGTCCACAAATGCATCCCATCTTCTAAACACGCTTAAATGAATCACTAGAAATTAGGCCACCTCTGCACACAATGCACAATTCCTGAGAAAGAAGCGCATTGATCTGCACTAAATCTGAGTTTTATTTTTTGACAAACCCACCAAAGCTGAACTAATGCTGTTAAAAAATCTGCACCAGCTGCCATGTGCTTTTGTCTGATGTGTTTTCTCACTTGCTGTGGAAGGAAGGGAAGGCAAGTGAAAACACAGAAGAGCTCAGTGATTCTGAGAAAGAGCTCACCTGTCTCCTCTGTGTTTCCATTTTTGAAATCTCACCTATAGAGGAAAAAAAATCTACCTCCCTTCACCGTCTGCTTGTGCTTTCATGTTGTAAACTTATCTTTTTGTTTCCCTCGCTTTTCCTTCCCTGTCTCCTCTTTATGTTTAGTGGTGTCACTTTCATGATCACAGTAATTTTCAGCCATGGAAATTACACTAAGAGGCATTAAAAACGCAACATTGTATTTTTTTCAATATTACTTTGAATTTTCATAATTTATTGGGCGACTTCACTTGGTATGATACTGAACATGAATGAACAAAAGCAACATTAGAAAAATGAATCGACATGGATTACAAATGTCTGTATCTTGTGTGATCGTCGTGGCATAGACATGATGAGCGCGTTGATTTCGGCCAATGGAATCACTTCCCACTCTTCCAAGAGTGCAGTACGGAGATCAGCAACCGTCACCGGCAGTGGAATACGACGCCATACACGGCGATCCAGATTGTCCCAAAGGTGTTCAATCGGATTCATATCCGGGGAATAAGGCGGCCAGTCCATAACCTGCACATTATGTCTGTGCATAACGTGCCTGCAGGTGTGAGATAGTGCATCTGTGGACGCCAAAATGCCTGGCTACCCTTGCTTCAGTCATTCCGGATCTCAGCATACTAATGGCCTGCTCCCTCATGTTTGCTGCTAAGCGTGGCATGGTGACCATCTGTGACAGCTTGCATTTTTCCTCCGGGTTTTTAAAGCCTTGACCAGTTGAGCTCAAATCACCAAAAGAACTCACTGAAAGCTTTCAAAAAATGTCCTAAGAAATCATACATGCAAAAACAGGGATTGGTACCGTCTGCCACGTTAATTTATTGTTTGAGCTGAAAAATGTGGCTCCATAGTTTCAATAGCCACGAGTGGTAGTAAACAAAACATTTTTTGTATACAAAGTAGTTGTATCCAATTTTATTTTACATTGACTTTGTTGTGTTTTTAATGCCTCTTAGTATAATTTGACAACTGTGTAGCAAGAAACCCAGTAAGAGCACTCAGTGACTGAAGTGATAGACTGATGAAACTGTGGTCTCTAAGTATATGAAGACATACTGCGCATCTGCTGAAGAACAGACTGCATTCTTGTACTATATATTGAGTCACGTAATAAAATGAGATTTACTGTACTTACTGTTGCAGTAATGAGAAATAAATACACAGAAATACACAGATGTTGACTCAATAGTTTTTCTTTTTCTTTAGCACCGGATCTGTACAGTGTAATTTTCATGGTGATGAGTTGCCGCAATGTTAATAAAAACAGAAGTGTTTGCAAGTCAGCATTCAGGCTAAACTTTTCACCAGTCTTGAAGAGAAGCGTTGAAGAGCTCTGTAACACAGTAACTCAAGTCTGGCACCTTGAGATACTTTACAGGAAAGATGAACTGGCAAAATGACCAAGAGAGCTATTCAGATTTTTCCATCTTATATTTCAAACCAGTCTAATTACAGTATAATGTGAACATCCTCTCATTACATGCACAACATCCATTTTTTTAAGTGAATCCAAACTAGGAAACATAAAAATTAGCTGATCAAGACAATTGTTGACCAATGACTTGTGAGGTAAAATTATAGTTTTAGTTAAGAGATTATATAATATATAAGTTACGCTACAGAGATCAAAGCAGGAAGTGGAGACGATTAGAGAGCAAAATGGACAGATTCCGGACAAAAAGTGGTGATTTTGGTCAAACTGGCCTCTACCTCTGATAAAACAAGAATGGAACAAAGTGAAAACAGACATTTTTTTTCCATGATGAAATAGAGAGTCTCTTCTTTCATTTGAAACATATTCAGTGTTTTCAGAGACATAGTACAAAATATTCAGTAGGTCTTGAAATGTGACTCAGAATGGCACAAGGCACCTTCTGTTTTATAATACTGCTGGCACTCTGAGTTAAAAAAAGGTGAGTCTTGAGTACACTGCTTTGCTCCTGTTGTGCCGACCACTTTCTATCATAAGACATACGCTGACCATGGATGAGGATAAAACTACCATTTAACAATTCATGCCTTGTTATCACATTCATAAAGATGTTTTACCGTTCCTCAAAGAGGTTAGCAAGACATATAGAGAACACAAAGTGAAGATGTAGGTTTTTGCCTCAGTGACGTCCTTCTGTGGTTCTTCTTACCATGTCAAAGGAAGCAGTGAGCAGCCAACGAGAATCAATAAATTGATTTGAGGAGCTTGCAGCCTCACCAGGTGGAGGAGTTTGACAGTACACTCACCCCTCTCTCTCACCCTTCTTTTCACTGCTATCTTTCAATCAATAGACTCCATTGACTGAGTGTCTCTGGTCAGTGCAGCAGACCCATTGACCACAGAGACTATTTATTTGCAATGAGGTATTTGAGGTATTTGCACTCTGCAACAGTGATCCTAAAACTGAATTATTGCTTATGAGATTACATTATATGCTATATGAAATTGAATTAATGACATGATTATCGAGTTTAGTGAAATGAAAAAGCATGAATCAAGCTTTCCCCTATAGTGTGGCTCAGAAGTTGAGCACTATAACAGAAGCAATATGATTTAGCATTTCCAGCTGTTACCTAACCTTAAACATTGAGATCAATGCCTAAATCAGTCATTTTAATGTCAATTTCTGCGTTCAGTGGGTGCATTCTAACACCTAGAAGTGAGATGGTAGAAGAATGTATTACATAAAAAAAATCTTTTTTGCTGTATGACGGAGTGTTAGGGCCACATACAGATTTTTTTTTTTACAGACATTGAGAATAAAGTCATTATTTACAGGAATAAGGTTGTAAATTTACGAGATTAATAAAGTCCTAAGTCTAAATTTATGAGATTAAAGTCAAGTACATACATATATGGAATTTTCCTCTGCTAAGGAGACAGTGGAGGGACCGTCAAAGTGCAACACCAGAAACAAAAATACTTAATAACTTCTACGTTAAAAAGTGTAGCATCACAACATTCAGCTCAGACACAGAAATCTTGTGTTTAAAATTACATAAAGTCATTTAAAAAAAAAAAAAAAAAATCAGTGTCGTTTTGTAGTATCAGCAGCATGAGGTGAGATGTGTCTGAGCTTAATGTGGTGATGCTTCTGTGTATAATGTAGAATGTTTGAATGGAATATTTTTCCTTCTGGTGTTGCACTTTGTAGGCGGTGCCTCCATGTTTTCCGTGGAGCACTCATTGTTCTGGTAAAAATATGGTTGTAGCTCATCATGTTCCTCACCAACACTGCAGAAATGCATTTTTTGCATCTTTAGATCGTACTGGATTTGACGTATCTGCCTATGTTTCAAAGATTACCAACTCCACCTCTACAACAACACTTTATTCTCATAAATTTACAACTTTATTGTTGTAAATAATGACTTTATTCATGCAAATAATGTTTTTATTCTTGTAAATTTACGACTTTATTCTTGTAAATTTGCAATTGTAACTTTGTAAATTACTTTATTGTCAAAAGTTTAAATTTATGTTTAAAGTCAAAAGTCAATGTGGCCCTAATACTCCATTGTATTGCTGCATCAATTTTTACATTTTTTTTTAAATGGACTATCAAGTCGGACAATGTTAATGGAGCATAATGTGAAATCGGTGCAGTTGCATGGATATATGTGGGGTGAGGAAATGAACAGTGGTGAACTGTGAGCAGCCTTTAAATTGGAATTTGGCCTCACATTCCTTTGAGACATTGCAACAGTTGTGGGAGAATAGAATTTGAAATTATCAAAACGTAAGAATTTGGGTCAGACTGATGATTAATAGAGGTGAAACCAATGTCAAGAAAAGTGTGAGTCGATTGAAAAAAAACAGAGAGACAGCGTTACAGGCATAGTATTCACAAAAATACTTCAATAACCACAATTATTGTTTACTTCTGATATATCCAAAGTAAGACAAGAAAAACAGACTATTTTCCTTTGGTACAAGGAATTTAGACAGTCATGTCCTCTGTTGCTGATGTATCACCAGTGGGTGATTGAACCACAGAGATCAGAGGAAGCTGAGCTTAAGCATATGACTTCAGCGGCCGCGGCATGCACTAAAGAGGTTCAATAAGCTCTATAAATTACCAGCTGCCTTTGTTGTCCAAGCTTCTTCTGATGGCAGATATTGTCCTGTCTTTGGGCCAGTTGTATGATGAGAGACAGCATCTGCTCTGTTACTGTACAGAACATGCAGTGCATCTCACATCAAAGGGTGGAACACTCAGTATCTCCACACCACAACCTACTTCAATCATACATCACTTTGACTTCTTTTATTAACAGCATTTCTGCAGCTAATTAAAAAGGTCCCTTATCAGACTCTCAAAACAAATCACATATTGAGCAGGGAACAAAAGTTAATCCTATTACTGTAACCAGAATATTGGCTGACTGAATCACATGCAGATTATTTTTTGTTTGATTTTGATTTGAATCTGCTCGAGCTGCTCTTCTTCAGACAAATTTGAAACAAACTGCATTGTGGCCACAAGGGAAGGCAGACATCATCACATGCTCCTAGTTTGACATAAAGCTGGCTGACAGGCCGCTGATTGGTTTTGTGCCCTTCATTTTGTCTTCCCATTGTGTTTCCCTGTGCTGGGCATAATTCTCCTCAATGACTTCTTCCTGTCAGCCATTTTGCCGAACATGTAGGCACACTGTATATGAGGGGCCCTATTTCAAAGCTGCTTGTCTCTCATTCAGGAAACCTAAGCTCTTTAACACCTGCAGTATGACTTATATAACAGTCCCTCATATGGGCAGTCCTCTGCATAAACACACACACATACATCTTGCTGGCATTCGCATTGTGCAAATGGAGAATAATCACCCGATATCATATCTGACACGCCTCTGTTAGCTTTCTTGCAGTCTGTAGAAAGACCTGGGTTAAAATTGTATTTGCTAACAGTTCTCGTGTTTGGCTTTTCCTTTGTGGAGGGCAGATTGGCAGAGTTTACTGCCTTGTAATTTTTAATGTTGGGTAACGTTTGAATTGCAGATGGCTGTAATTTTCTTCTTGCAAACACTTTTCTTGGCTGTGCTGATATTTCAGACTGACATGTCACTTGACAGGAACATGGTTTTCGGTTTATTTAGAAACACAGCAGCCTTATTTTTCAAATAGCTTCAGGATTTTATCATATCTTGTCATGTAGCATTCTCTGTTTCAGGCAACTATTCAATAGTTTTCTCAATCAATCAATCATTTCAGAATGATCCTATTAACTCATTGAGTGCCAGTCATTTAATAAACTAGAACATGCCTTTTGTCAGTGTTTTTGCCCATTTTGAGTCATATTTCAAGACCCACAGAATATTTTGTATTATGTCTCTGAAAACACTAAATAGCTCAATTTCAGCATGAAAAATGGTTGTTTTTAACTTGTTCCAGTCTTGCTATACTGTCTCTTTATGCTCTGACTACAAATCCCAGAAGCCCCAACATTACTCACAGGCTGTATGAGACTGCGATTGTCGCCCCCTGCCGAAAAACCACGAAGGAAGAAAGTCAAACACAGGACTGCTGTTCTCTGGAGCCACAGCCACGTTTACATGCAGACTTTTTCTTCATTCCGATTGAATAGTTCAGGTCAACTGTTTACATGTGACGTGATCTATTCCGATCTGGTGTTTACATGTGCCACTTCATTTAATCGGAACCGCTGTTTAACGGCTGTGTGTCACGTGCAGAGCGATGTAAACATTATGTGATTGATCAAAGATGGATGTCTATCGTCTGATCAGCACAGTAGTTGCAATGTTCAGGTCTTTGAGAGTTTGTATTAAAAATAAACTCTCCGCCTAAGACCAGTTGTGTGTGCACTGCTGCTTGGAAGCCACCATTTTTTCAAGTGAGGAAACGTCACTGCGCATTTACCTCAAGACAGAGCATGCGCAGAAAGAACACAGCCTGACAGCATTCTGTTTCACAGTTTACATGATAAGATTTTACATCTGATCGGTTTGGGAAGAGGAATATTCTACCCCTGTGAAACCGAATGAAAGTCCATTCAGTTTAGGCCTCTTTATTCGGATTGAGGTGTTTATATGGAACATTTTTATTCGGTTTGGGCTTCTAATCCGATTGTAATTGGAATATTAGGCTCCATGTAAACCCAGCTAATAATTCTCTCGCTCACCTTCATCAGGTGCCATTGTTTGCACCTGTGTTGGCCTGAATCAGCTGGTCATAATCAGCCAGGCTGAGAAGCTATATAAGAGGGTTTTCCCAGCTCCGTGTTTCTTGGAGAGCAGAGAGTAAACACTTTCAGTTGGCTCTCGGTGATTTCTATTGGGAGGGTGTGTTTGAATGAATGTAGGTAAAGTGAAGTGAAAGCAAGTCTTGTATTTTAACTTTGAGTGTTTCTGTTATCAGCCATAATTTCAAATCTACACAGCCTTTCTGACTGACTTCCAACCTCAATCTTTTTGTTTTAGGCCAGTTTTTCTGTTACTGTGTCATTTTGACAGACTCAGTTGAAGTGTTCGGCTCCTGCAGTCTCTGTGTAGAACACAGAGAGGTCTCCACTTAAGGCTTTTAAGTTCAATATGTAGTTCACTTTGTTAGCTCCTTAGTTAGAGACCCTGTTTTCCAGTTTAGTTTTTTGAGGAAACTAAACATCAACAGTCACTTTTAACACAACAAAATAGTTTTATGCTACATTGTGATATTTTTGTTAGCCCAAACATATGCAATTTTGTTGCTTTTTTTTTGGGGTGGAGCAATTAACAATATGAGCTGTTAGTGCTAGCAACAGACTTTAGCAGAAGCACAAATGTGCAACTACATCCAGTATTCTTTCCACCATCCAAAAACATGCATGGGGATTATGTTAAGTGGCTAATTTAAATTGACCGTAGGTGTGAAAGTGAGTGGTTGTCTCAACGTGTCCTGCGATGAGGTGGCGACTTGTCCAGGGTGTACCCTGCCTTCCGCCCTAAGACAGCTGGGATCAACTTTTTCTCATAGTCTAGAAATAGAAGATATAAGAAATTGCAACACGAAATCATAAATGCATAATTGTTGTAGACTACCCATCACCAATCACAGCTCGACTCTTATTTCCCTTTTTTTTTTTTTTTTTCGTATTTATTTTTTTGGGCCATTTGTGTTGTCGCAGCAATGCCTCAAACATTTCGCTCCTTCCTCCTCTTTAACTTTCAGTGCTTACAACATGCTTTGTGTCTTTTGTGCCTCTTGTCCCTATCTTTATCTCTAACTCAAGTACTATACTTTCATATTCTGCAAGCTCTCCAGTGTTTGTTTCGAGGATGATTTCTGCTGGTAATTAGCTTTCACCGGCAGCCTGAGAAACAGACTACGGCAGCGAGCAGCTGCCAGCCATCGTGTGCGCACGAGTATCAACTCTGGTGCGTCTGTCAAGTGTGTGTGCGCATCTGAATGTCACCACAAATAGTTGCTGTTAAGCAAAGAATATGAGAAAGTGGAACAAAATTGAATTTCAACCAGTGCCTCTTTCAGGGCAATGTCAACATCTAATCACAGATGGCTTAATCAAGACAGTGCATCTCACTCCTGTAAAAGGTTTTCTGCCCCCCCCCATACAATTTAAAAAGCTTACGCCCACTGTGAAAGACTGCCTGTAGGCTTTTGCATACAACGTGTGCATGATTGGCTTTGCCGCTGGGCCTGTGCTGTACATTGGAGCTGTAACAAGGGTGATGGATGAAGCTTGTTACTCACGAGTGATTTGCATCATCTTTACTGTTGCCTCAAAGCTGCCGTGGGAACCATCGTAAAGCACATTTTTTTCCCCCTTTTTCACAGTAATAGATCACTCTGTCAAAGCTCATCGAAAGTTGCTTCTCCTTTCTTTCACATTCAACCTCTCAGGCATGGTGAGGAAAAAGACAGATTGGTCTTTGACGTTACTGATCCACTTTTTCCCCCAACCTCCCTATGCTCCAATCGACCCTCCTCCGCATGGTGATCCACTTTTTTCTTCTGAATGTTTCCAGGCTATACATCTCAGTCTCCCTCCACTGTATCTCACTCTTTGCCTCCCCAATATGATGGCTTTGCGTTGTGGTGCACCTTCAGGCTGTGTGTGGGATTGTGTTGTGGGCTGGCATCTGGCAGCTTCTGATAAGAGACTGAGAGCTGGTGCTATTCCTTCAGAGATGTGTTTTTTTTTTTTAAATGGGCATCCAGGCAGACCAATGGGAAGGTTTTGTTGTCTGCAGTTGACGCATTGACCACATGGACTCTGTTTTGTCATGACATTTTATCGGTTTGATTTTCACTTCTAACCCTGGAAATCAAGCAAATGTTGATGATACACATTCGTTGTAATGCTGTATAACATATTGCAATGTTATGTAATGCCGTATTGTGTAACATTGTATTACATAATGTGTCACTGACCACATCAGTATGTCATAAAATAATTTTTAATAACTCAGTAATTATTATGTCGATGGCACTCAAAGAGTTAACAAGTATCAGTTTGGCCTGTTAAACATGACGTTCCATACAACAAAATTGCATTATGAATTGTTTTGATGGAAACTTATTTTGTGATAGATTTTCTTTTATCATAAATACATTTGCATTGATATTACATAGAAGTTTGCACAGAAAGAAAGTCCAGCACTGTGGTTCTCTAGAGCCACAACGATGCTCTCACTTCCTTCATCAGGTGCAATTGTTTGCACTTGTGTTGGCCTGAATCAGCTGGTCATAATCAGCATGGCTGAGAAGCTATATAAGAGGTTTTTCCCAGCTCAGCATCTTCTGGAGAGCAGTTAGTTGGAGTTAACACCTTCAGTTGGCTCTCTGTGGGTAAAATGAGGTGAAAGAATCAGAATTCTGATTCTGATTATAACATAAAGCAAGTTTTATGTTTAACTTTGGGTGTTTCTGTTATCAGCCATTGTTTCAAATCTACACAGCCTTCATGACTAAGTGACTCCCAACTTGAATATTTTTGTTTTAGGCCAGTTTATCTGTTACTGTGTCATGTTAACAGACTCAAGAGTGCAGTCTCATTGTAGAACAGAAAGTGGGACTTACTTAAGGCTTTCAAGTTCAATATGTAGTTCACTTTGTTAGCTCCTTAGTGAGAGGCCCTGTTTTCCAGTGTTCTTGTTTTATCAGAGGTACCGTAGCGGCCAGTTTCACCAAAATCACCACGTTGTCTAGAACCTGTTAATTTTACTCTCTAATCCCGATCGTTTCCACTTCCTGCTTTGATCTCTGTGGCGTATACCATCTCTTTCTGTTCTAACTCCATATCCCAGAAGTCCCAAAATTACTCAAAGGCTGTGTGAGATCGCCCTCTTGTGCCGACTGTCGAAAAAACACTTTGACATACAAACACATCAATGGCACTCAAAGAGGCAGGAGATCAGATAACCACAGGAACACAGATACACTCCCATTTTGTACAGCTTGTTGCTAACTTTGAATTTTTTTTTTTTTTTTTTAATTACAGTAGCTGGTGCTGGTCGAGTAGTTGTAATTAAAATTTTGTTTAGGCTTATTTGCTAATAACAGCTCCGTCACTGTTTAAGGCAGAATTTATGGGGCAGAAAACCAAAGTAATGAGCTGAAAGAGATGAGAAGCTGAAAAAGGCTAAGAAGTTCAGAGGAGCTCCACACAGCTGAAACTACGACTCAGTTGAGGCTGCATAACCGGTGATAAATCTCTGATCCACAGTTGATATAAAAGTATTGATCAGTGCAGCTTTATGAGTGGCCATGTATCACATAACAGAGGTGGTGAAACTTTATTATTAGGAAGTCACAAACTTAAAGTTGTGTGCCTTCGGAGAGTCTAGATGTTCCTGATACTGCTTCATTTCTGGCTGGAACATGCTCCAGGAAACGCTTGGCTACTAATTCCATCTCTGACTGATTGTGAATAGATAATCTGAGCCAAAGGCTGCTGTTTACAACAACCAAAATCACTTTCCAGGAAGTTTTGGAATTAATTGCTTACCTCAGTGGATAAATACTGCAACAACTGTATATTAATTTTACTCTGAGGCCCTTCTTTGTTGAATAGCCTATAAGACCCTTCTTAATGAAAGTATATTCCCTGTTACACTTTTTTTACTAACTTAATTTTGTGTGTCAACCTGGGGTTGTTGTTATGGGGTATACTGTAGGGACTCATATTATTTGTCATTTTGCAATTAATTGTAAATATGACAACAGGGAAAGAGTCAGACATACGTAATAGCTCTAAGTATATCCACGTTTGGCCTTAGATGAGGCGTTATGGGCCACAGACTGATCATGGCTGTGGTATCAGAAGAGGAGTGCCAGACTGGATGGCTACATCACTTCCATTGATCCACTTTATGACTCCAAATCCCAATTCATAAAGTTCTCTGGTATTTCAGAAGCTTGTCGCTAGTGGGGTCTGTTATCAGTGTAGTGTCACAGTGAACTGTTAAATTACACCTGGAAATGTTAATGTAGCTGACAAAACATGTCTGATGTCACGTCTCATCTCTGCATGTTTCACATATTAATGATGTAGTTTTTAGCCCTAAGAGATTCTGGTCATTTCCTGTCATCTTGCACTGCAAAAAAGGGATGTCTAATAACACTAAATCTGAAGGAAAAGGTGCTCAAGAAGTGAAAATTATCTGTCCATGCAGTGAGATAATTTCACTTGACAAGGTTTTTCAACTTAAGATTGTTAAATCTGGAAATAAGATGTATTCAGAATGCTTTTACACGACTGTAAAATTATAGTATCAAGTTGAAGATTTAAAATAAGAAATTAACTCTTAATGCAAGAGGGAAAAAAAAAAGATCTCATACCACTTTGACACTGAAATTAGCATGTCGACATGGCTCGGCATTTGGATTCTTTAACAGTGTCAGCTGTCGCGGCTCTGACTTCCAGCTCTGAGGGCTGTGTGCCTGTTTTTTTTCCTCCCTCCCATACGTCAAAGAAACACCAAACTCCTTGGTTGATTGCTGAGTTGTGGCCAAAATGCCATGTTGACCCTTTCGGTTTTTCGAGCAGAAAAATTTTAGTAAGAACCAAAAAAATTCACTACTGTTAATTAAATTAAGAAAAAGAATATATATATATATATATATATATATATATATATATATATATATATATATATATATATATATATATATTCTTGTGTATATCAGTGTTCTAATGTTGGCAGAATGTGCATGCATGGAGCGCCCATCCCATAAAAGCCAATTTTAAAACTAAAGAATTCAGGACCTCTGACATCTGTTTTAGTTTATGCATATTGAAATGTTATTTGGAGCTTAAGTCTACATTCAGTACATATTGGAATTTGTAAATTTTAAAAAAAATATGTTTGGCTCTTGGAAAAATGGTAGCTAAAATCCTCCAGTTTCAGCTGCACATACAGTAGATATTATCACTAAATTGTGTTGTGTTTTAAACTTCTTTTTTTTCCCCCATTCATTCTCAATCAAATCACCTCCTGAATATGCTTCCAGGGTGTTTATCCATCTCTCCTCAGGGCTCCTCTGTTTCAGAGTCGAGATTCTCTTATTAGACATGATCTGAAACACATCATAGAGCACACAAGAACACAAAGTCAGAAAACACATCCATAATCTTGGCCCTGGACATTTCACCCTGTGATCCAACTCATGCCTGAAAGGTTCGGAGTATCTGGCCACAAAGATCAGCAGTCAGGAGCGATGTGATGTTCCAGGCAGTGAGCCAACCAAATATTAATTGAATAAGAGACAAGATGTTGCTTTGACCGGATAAAAGGAGCAAAAGCATGAGACGTACCCAGTGACTTGTCAATTAGCCTTTTTGTGTCTGATATAGCGCGGAACCTGTGACAACCTCAGGAGGTGTGAGGGCTGTTATGTGATGGATACAGCAGCGTATCCACCACTGCAGCTATGCATGCAGCCAGCTCTGTGTGGGAGCTGTCTGAAAACTGTACTGCAAACTGACTCATCCCTTCATATTTATCCAGTTTGATACTGTATGCAGCTACATATCTGCACCTACAGAACTTACTGTGCAGTTACAGGGAAATCTAATTTAGAGAGGGAGTCATTTCTGTAGTTCTAGAACAGAGATCATTTCTGATATACCAGTCTTTAAATGTACACAACAGGGACCTTTTATATGCACAAATCTTGCATTGTATTTTGCTGAAGCAGAATCTGGAGGCAAGAGGATGAGATTTTAAGGTTTCTGTCTATTCATTTATTCTGAGTAGTATTGACCAAACACATTTCACCAGGTTTAATCCATTGACTAAAATGTAATCTCAGATCCCATCGACTGATGATGATTTAGCTTTTCATTAGCACACAAAAGAGAAAGTCCTGGCCTCAGATATCCCCAGAGACTTAATCTGTTCAAACACTGAGAAAGTAAAAAAAGATCAGTTAGAAAATTTCCTGTGGGTACGTTCCTAAAATGCACTGTCTGAGCCATTGCATGTCTGTTTACCCGTCAGTAAACCAGGCTACTATTGTGTTCTATGAAAGGCTATTGTGTTCACTTACACTTACTTGTGTTCACAAGACATATATTAATGTATATAGTAATACATTTTTTGGTTCTCTTGGGAATTATTTCTGTTTTTCTGAGTAATTTATTTTGGGGTTTGTTCTTCTGAGTATTTTTTTTTTTCTGTTTTTTCAGAGTAATATTATTTTTGTTTGGGTTTTTTGGGGTCTTTTTTCTGACTTTCTTAGAAGTATTATTTCCTGTGTACATTGAGCAATAGGCTCAATAGCTCCAAAATTCTGCAGTTTAATATCTTTTGACAACCATTAACACAGCATTCAGACTTTCAGTGAAACCATCCCATTAACTAAAATATGAAAAAAAAAAAAAACCTCACACGACTACATAGAAACTTTAGTGAGCAATGATTTCACAAGTAGTTCCAGCAAAGTGTATTACCAAAGAAGAGCCAAGTGTTCAGTCAATGTGTGACAAACTCCAGATGGTTTGAGCTACCTACATCATTATGGTGGTTGGAAATAAAATAAAACCCTCTCAGCGACTTATTCTCCATCTGCACGATGCACATCTTAATCATGCCTCTGGCACATCTTTACATCAGCGTATCCCTGACAATTCAGAGCAACCTGCTCTGCTCAGATGATTCAGCTTACCTCGACGGGCACATTTGCTGCTGAATATGAATTAAGCACATATGAAGTATTCCAGACTGCCAGTGCACAACGAAATATTACCACAGTGATGCTTCTAATTACTTTGCCATTGACCTCAGATTTTCTTTCTTTATTGTCAGTTCTTTATTTTATTATCTAAAGGCTGCTAACGTCCCCAAATTACATCGCTGACCTCATCATTGCCATTCAAAATATCTTCACAAAACAGCGTCATGTGATTTCTGCAGGAAATTGATAAGAAGCATTGGAGACGATTAAGGAATGAGTTGCATTCAGGGACGTAACAGCCACAACAAGCTCAATATTATGCCAGGCAAAACAACAAAGATAAATAGACACAGTCTAATCCGATAAAGGTTAATTAGGTTGGTAATGGTTAAAAATAATAAAAAAATAATTTATTGACTGTTGTCTTCAAGCAGTATCAGTTAATTTGATTCTGTTTTGGGCTGTGGAGACATCCCCCTGCGATGGCATTCATTGAACGCAGGGTGCTTTCATCAAATACCAAGCAGGTTTGTGAGGCTTCGTTCAATTAATCAGCATATGTGACAATGTGTGTTTGCAGTTGGATGTTGAAGGCATTTATGTGATTAGCACAAAACAATGGCAAACCAGGGGAATGAAGAGGGTACACAGTCTTCATGTCTGACCTTTCCCACCATGATGGATGTTGGAGAGGCGTCTCATTTGATAAATGGAAACCCCGGAGACGAGCAATGAAGGCAAGTGTTAACGTCAGCTCACATGTCATTCTTAAACCTCCCCCCTCTTACCTAGCAAATGTTATGTTATTAAAGAGCTGTTAACATGGAGGCCTGTGCAAACAGACATTTCCATTACATTTGTTGTCAACATTTGATTAATAATAATAAAAATAATAAATTATAATATAATTATATAATTATAATAATAAAAAAATAAAATAAACTTGCCTGTAAAATCTCACATTTTTAGAGATAATGCGATGATGATCCAACTTATCAAGCATATTGCTCGAGTTTTGCAACTTCTGGGTTACCATCAAGTTTTTTCCTTGTTAACTCGCAGTGCCAACCCTTTAATAAAACACAAAGTACCTTGTGCCCTCGTTTTTGTCAATTTTGAGTCATCTTTCTATGATGCACAGAATGTTTTCTATGATGTCTCTGAAAACACAGAATAGCTCAAATGAAAGAAGAGACTCTCTGTTTCATTATGGAAAAAGTCTCTTTACCTTGTTCCATTCTTGTTTTATGAGAGGTAGAGTGCAGTTTCACCA
Source organism: Synanceia verrucosa (assembly GCA_029721515.1). Taxonomy (NCBI): domain Eukaryota; kingdom Metazoa; phylum Chordata; class Actinopteri; order Perciformes; family Synanceiidae; genus Synanceia; species Synanceia verrucosa. Next base: position 5,954,184 of record CM056560.1, on the reverse strand, counting down.
AAATCACCACTTTATATCCAGGATCCGTTTGTTTTGCTCTCTTATCTTGATCGTCTCCACTTCCTGCTTTGACCTGTTGTGTATTCTGTCTCTTTGTGCTCCAACTACAAATCCCAGAAGCCCCAGTATTACTCACAGGCTGTGTGAGGGTGCGCTCTTGTGCCAGGTGCTGGAAAACCACTTTGACTGTCTGTCTTTTAAATTGAACACTGTTGGGCAAAAGTTCAGTTTCTTCACAAAAAGCAACTTTACTTCAGCACAAAGTTTAACTCTGGTCTTGCTTTCATTTAGTTGTGAAAACATACAGGCCCTATCATGACCATATCAAGCTGTAGAGCCCCTGAGACTGTCAAAGACAAAGTGTATTCAGCAAGCACTCTAGGCTGATTATAGAAAAACAAGTGAAATATTTTGGTTCTCTTTAATCATTAAACATTCAGGACAAAACACAAAAGATGCATTTGGATAAAGGATGACTGTGACAAAAGACAGAAATTGTACGATTGAAGGTTTAAATACATGAATCCCAGCCAGTGTTGCTGTGACAAAGAAGTCAAGAAGCAAGAATTAAAATCACTCAAGACTTTCTCATTCAGAGGCCCTTACCTCTATGCATCAGTTTTCATACCACTTGTTACATGCTTAAGGTCTCTATCAATCAAGCAAATCTTTGTTATCCCCATGGAGGCAATCATCTCTTCAGCTACTGGTTTTTAAAAAAAAAACAAAAAAAAAAAAAACAAAGCAGTCATCCATATAGAGCATGACACACAAGATTGCCTGTATAATAAATAAATACATACTCGACATTAAATATTTAAAGAAAAGGTCCACATTTCAAAAAAGTGAGCAACCTGACAAACTAATGATTAAATGTCTATGCAGGGGGAACCTATGAGTCAGTTAAAATTAACAATCAGAAGAGAGAACACTTTAATAGACTAATTTCCACTGGATGCAGACAGACGCCAACATTTTGTCGGACCCGATACTTTTCCATTTAAATCAATGTATTAATTTCCACTGAACAACGAATGCCGCCGACGCCTGCCGAAACAAATCAACAAAGCTTCTATTCTTTTGGGACATCGGAGCACGGTGCATAAATTCAGCACAGAGCAGATCCTGTGCGACAGGAAGTCATGTACAGATACAAAAAATATCTTGTTTATTTTCAAAATAAAATAATCAGTGTTATATAATCATTTTGCTTCTGCTCAGTGGACAAGTCTGCATCAGTTTCATACAGATTTCTCTTAGAAGTTCTTAAGAAAGGTAGTGGATGGACAACTTTGCAGATGTAATCATGTCGGTGTTGTCCTGAAAGATAACACACATAACTGTGTACAATGTGTGTGTGTGTGTGTGTGTGGGGGGGGGGTGTACGTGTGACTGAACAGATTACTTTGGTTGTCATCCAGAGAATTCTCAGGTTTCAGCTACGATACTCTGCTTCCATTTTAGACACCGATAATCTCCATCTTTTTGTCAAGCTTGTCAGTGTTACCAAGATTCATTTGATGATTCCTGTGACCAGTTTTGCACTGACATTTTCCTAAAATTACCCCCTGGGGATAATTAAAGTTGTTTCTGATTCAGATTTTTTTTCTCACATGTTGTTTTCTAAGCTTGTAAGATGCCAGATTATAGATTAAATCTATAAAAAACAGCATATTGAAGATATACAAGGGAAGTTTATACGTGCTGGTAGCTCCAAATAGCAGTGAGAGATAACTCTTGTCACAATTTCGAGTGTCTGAGCGTCAGCACCCACAAATAATGCAACATGACATCATGGATTGTATACATCACACTCTGGTTTACCAGGCTGTCATCCTGTGACATGTTTTATCACAGTGTAGCAGAGGAAAAAGAGAAGCAGCAGATGTAATGCCGGTGAGTCCAGCTTTCTATGTTCAGCAATCACGCAATGTTGTTTAGTAGGCAGCAGTAGTGTATCCTCCTCTCCTGTGTGTGTTGGAAGATTACACCACTGAACACAGCTGACAACTGCAAACAGCACTGAAGGAAAGAGGGCAGAGCTCAGTGTGGAGAGGACTGGGGCTGTTCTACTGCTGCAGTCTGATGATGTGATTTTGGACAATGAAAAGATAACAGAAAGCTATTACAACATAGAGTGAGATCCAAATGATTCACTTGGGTCTATAGCATGACATCATATTAACACTGGGACTGATTGATAGAAGGTCCAAAGGGATGAAGAAGCCATCAGAGTGACTGTCCTCTTCCTCTTCAGGGCCTACAGTGCTGAAAGTGTATTTGGATTTTTTTGTCTAACAGATGGTAACACAGCTGTGCAGTCATGTTCATGTGAAGGTTAACCTTGTACAACAAACTCCTACTTAGAAAACGCACCTTGTTTTTGACAAGATCACTGTCTCTGTCGTGCCTCTTTGTCAGTTTTATTTTTTTTTTTCTCTACCTAGGTTTACATTCCAATCATAGGCTGTGCGTTTTGTTTTTTTTTGTTTTTGGTGTGATATCACTCATTGGTTTTCAGTTATGTCATTTTGGCCTTAGGCATCTTAGTTTTTGGCAGTTGCTTTATAACCTTTGGACACTTATAAATGTATTTGTTCACTGTTCAGTTGTACAAGATATTTTTAGGAAACAAAAAAAAATGTTGTAATTAAAGCTGATGAACTGAAAACACACAACCAACATTACAACTCGTGATTGAGACTACAAACTCAGGTTCATGTGTTTTAGGTTCTCTAACCTTGATAAACAGATATATGGAGAGAAATACGTTAAAAGTTGATTTTTTTAAAAAAAAAAAAAGCTGTTTACCTGCATGTAACCAAAGTCTGCTGAAATGTGATTGATCAAGACTACTCTAACTGGTACAGAATGTGTCATTTGTGATCCTATATTCCTCACACTGGTTCAGGTTCACTGGCATGTGGTCCAGGAGCTGACCAGACAAACTCACTGGTCAGATTAGAAACAATCAATGTCCATCAGCGGTCAGTAACACATCTGCTCTTTTCCCACTGATAGGAAATTAGTTCCATAAATAAATGTTCCCTCTCAGGAAATGGACTAAGAAAAATGATCAGTGCACTCTAGAGTTTCTCCATGTGACTGTGATGAATATACATTTGTTGTTCCAGGACTGACATGTTTTAAATGACAGTCAAGAAGACAGGAATGCTTGAGAACCTTGTCATGGTGTAATATCATTCCATATAATGACTTTTTTTAACACCTAGTCCTTTTTAATTTGGCTCCAGCACTGGTGGTTATTCTACATTAAAGTGCACCCTAGGCAAGACCCCTTGACGCTGTCGGCTGAGGCCACAAAGTTCAGTTTTGGCCCTTCTTCTTACATCATTGAACTGCATCTTGCACTGGACAGTGGTTATCAGTGAGCGGGGAGAAGATGCATCCACAGCATTTGTGATTTCCTCCATCCATCATCGACCCATGGAGGTCTACTTGCAGTTTCGTAAATACAGACTTTGCGTGCTTTGAGCTCCAGGATAAGTAAATCAATTTCTTCTTGAGAGAAGTTTGGTTGCCTGGTGCACTCTGTCATGTTGAGACGGTCAGTCCCCGGCGTCTTAAAGGGAATGAGAGGTGCTGGCTTGATTGGCCATGATTGCGTAGTGCAGCCCTCCCTCTCTCAGATCCATCAGGTTGCACTGGTCTACCAAATTACCAAACTAATCTACCCCTGCCTCCAGTGCAGCTACGCCACACTCCTGCTGGTCTTGTGCTTGGTATGAGAAAATGGAGCTCTATATGTTGAAAATGCTGCTGTCCATTTTTTTTATGTATGGCATTTGTACAAATGGAAAAAAATAGATCAGACTCTTTGTCCTTTGTTTAGTGACCTTTCGACTCTGACAGAACCCCTAATCAAGAATCAAATTATCACTTTTATTCTCGGAAGAAGACTGAGTACATCTGCATTTGGAGAGGAGAAAGAAAAATGGTTGAATTTCAATTTGAAATTTGAAGTGTGTGCTGTCAGGCAGGAAGCCATGAATGTTATCAATAAATATGTTTACTCTTTCCTATATTACCATTTGATTGATGCCATTGCCACTATCACAAGTGATTTAACCGATTGCCAATTCCTAAAAGCTTTTATATTTGCTATTCTAAACATCCAATGAGGTACTTTCTCATTCTCCCCAAGATAAAGTGATGTTTGCAATCAGAAAACACTGGTACTGGTAGCCTGTAAAACACAGTGTCTAAACAAACACTAAATCAATATGTGCATATAAACTAAGACTGTCGTGATAATGTGATTGTGATAATAACAACCCTGAACTTGTGATCTGTCAGGAGTTGGAGCATGCACATGTTTTATAGCTAGAGTGAAGATCCTGGCATCATATGGAATTAGCAAAGCTGAGGAATCCACATAACAACCATAGCTTATCTCAAAAGAAAGAAAGCATCCTGTATTCAATTTTGCAAAGGACAAGCAGGCGTGACCTCCGACCTCAATATTTCTGAATGGATTCTATGGATACCTGCTTGTATTCCCTTTACATATATACACAGCAGCCACTTTATTGGGTACATCTTGCTAGTAAAAGGTTGGACCCCCTCCATCCAGTCTACCCATTCTCCTGTGACCTCTCACATCAACAAGGCGTTTTCATCCAGACAACTATACTGCTCACTGGATATTTCATTTTTTTTCTGGACCACTCTCTGTAAACCCTAGAGATGGTTGTTCATAAAAATCCTAGTAGATCAGCAGTTTTTTAACAGAACTTTGACATTAACACTTTGATAATCCCACACAGTTCTGGTCTATATTTGTGATTGATTTGTGTTGTTAATTGATTTCCAATAGTAATTACAGACATGCATTTGCATTAAACAAGCATATTTCCCCATTAATTAATATAATAACTAATCTAATTTCAAACATACCGGATTCAATTCCCGGCCCAAGGCCTTTCTGTGTGGAGTTTGCATGTTCTCCCTGTGTCTGCATAGGTTCTAATATTCAATATATACAGGGTTTTAAAAAGTATCTTCCATAAGCAGTTGGCCACCTTACCACATGAAATACCACACGTTAAATAAAAGCAAAGTAACCTTACTGTTTTTGACAGAGATGGAGGCAGGCACAGTTATCTCAAAAGAAGCCAGAAGGTTGCAACCATTCAAATAATGAATATCACAGTTCTATATGTCATCACCATTGCACTGTGGTTTTATAGTTTGGGATTTCAGCAGCGTCTTTGTCCCTTACATCAATTGTAGATAGTGTTGCATGCTTGGTAAAGGCCATGATAAAATGGATGTGGACCTTAAACATCCATGGTTCTCATCTCTTTGTGACTCAACCTCTTCTATACCTAAAAGGTCACCTCATCAGCTTGGCATTCTCTGCCCAGCAACTACAGTACCCTCCATATACGACATACAATTTGATAGGATTTTTTTTTTCTTTTTTTAAGAAATCATACTGAGCTTTTCAACCGGATGCAGCATTTGTGCATTTAATTTGTATATTTTCCCCAGTTTTTGAAGATGCTTACCCACCACATTCGTCCCTTGTCGGGGAACGGAAGATCAACAGAAAATGCAAATGGCAGCTTCTGTGGGTTTGCAGTGCATTGTAGTAGCTGTTTATAGATGTTGTCCATTAAAATGCGTCCATGAGGGAAACTGTCTGTCATCACAGACAGCTCTCACCATGAGGTCTTGTGGAGATTATCTGCAGAGTGCTGACAGAATCAAAATATTATGCATCAAGTCTGCAATTATTTGGGTAAAATAAGTACATTTTGCAACCATTTCACAGTTTTCCGTCGCACTGATTGAATTTCAATCTAATGGGCTGCTCAGAAACGTGATAGCTTCAGCATGATGCTCATTTAGTAAATTATGGCCCCATTTAGAATCAAATGGACCATAAAGCAGGAGAGCTTTATGACATGGCTACCATGTGATTGACAGGTCACTTTCATGCTGTTATCCATTCTGAGAGTTGTCCGTGTTTACGTCTTGGAACTTAATGTCAAATGTTTATTTTATTTGGTCCCATCATAAATGTTAATTACTTTGTGACATACTGTTTGTGAAAATGTCAATTCATCTGCTGTTATTAATTATTTTTTTTAATAATTAGTCTTATGAATCACTTTTTTTCCAACTGTCATTTCATTCTAATTAACTCAGTGAAACACAAACAGTACAGATGCATCAGCACTTCATGATATAATTACAAACTCATATCGAGAAGGAGAAGAGTTATTTATCCACATATCCTCTTGTACTTACAAGTTATTGAAGAGTAGAGTCCTCAAGCTGCAACCACCACATCACATTATCAATTGTAAACAACACTTGTGAATGATGATGATTGATAGCACAAACATGAAGGTAAAACATTACATACCTCCCCATGGTTCCAGTGAAAACCATGCAAGCAGTTTCCATCAACAAATAGAGCTGAAAAGATTGAAATTGATATTTAGTTTCTGAGTTTATTAGGAATTAATGATACAAATGTCTGGGGAAATTAAAAGCTTGTTGGATGATGCCATGTGTGGTCATCCATTCGGAGGAGTCGGCCACCTGTGAGGTTCTGTTAACACTTTTATAGAGGTATACTGATTCTGTCAAGCAAGTCTGATGAGTCTAACACCTGCAGCTTGTGGAATACATTTCCAAAATGTGTTATCCTTGGCCACAATGGTAGAGACATGGGAGAAAGGAAACAAATAAAATAAAGACAGACATAGATACAGAAAGAAGAAGACACTGTTGGTAAATACACAGACCAAAACTTTAATCCTACATTGTTTTCACACCAAGACGATGCAGCATTCCAATCAAGAACACAGCTTTTGCTTACTGCATATGCATGTGCCCCACTTGATCTAGTTTCCACTGCATGCATAACAGTGTATCTGTAATGACAGCTTATAAGTATGTGCGTCATTAAAAATAGCTTCTTAGCTGTTTAATCCCTTGCTTCATTCAGAGAATTCTTATGTGATTTCTCACACCTTCTTTGCATTGCAAAATGCATGAATATGAATATTTTAAGGGAGAATATTCATGTGAAAACTCCTCAAGGATGATAATCAGACCAGCTCATCAAATGCATTTTTTTTCTGCCTCAGTGGTCCAAGGACCATGGTGGAGTTTTGGACCTGTTTTAACTTAGAGAACTACTATTACTTTGTCCATCTCTATTTATTTTGACTCCATGAGGGATGAGTAGGTGAATATTTCTCTGGATGTAATCATATTTCCTGTCTGAAATGTTATTGTTGTAATGATTGAACTTGGACATCAAACACTTACACCATAATGCAGCTATATGCACCTTGTTGTCTGATGTAGGCAACCAGAAATATGTGATGTGCCAATACTGTATCTCAGCTGTTCATGTCTCACAGTGAAACTGATCACAGTTTTCTTTTGTTTTGGCAGGTCCCCTTTGTATAAACTAACATGGACAAAGTGGTCATCAGTCTCCTGCTTCTGGGAACCGCAGTTACGATGGTCCATGCATGTCCCAAATACTGTGTCTGCCAGAACCTCTCTGAGTCTCTGGGGACATTGTGCCCCTCCAAAGGCCTGCTCTTCGTCCCATTGGACATCGACCGGCGAACTGTGGAGCTCCGGCTGGGCGGCAACTTCATCCTCAAGGTCACGACTCAGGACTTTGCCAACATGTCAGGTCTGGTTGATCTCACCTTGTCTCGCAATACCATCAGCGCCATCCAGCCTTTCTCCTTCATTGACCTGGAGACCCTGAGATCCCTGCACCTTGACAGCAACCGGTTGACTATGCTGGGACCAGATGACCTCCGAGGGCTGATCAACCTGCAGCACCTGATCCTCAACAACAACCAGCTGAGTCTGATCTCCAACACAGCCTTTGACGACTTGTTATTGACACTGGAGGATTTGGATTTGTCATATAACAACTTGCGCAGTGTGCCTTGGGAATCCATCCGCAAGATGGTCAACCTCCATCAGATGAGTCTGGATCATAACCTCATCTACTTCATTGCAGAGGGGACTTTTACAGATCTGGATAAACTGGCACGCTTGGACCTCACTTCCAACCGTCTTCAGAAGCTCCCTCCAGACCCCATCTTTGCACGCTCCCAGAGCAACGTAGTGATGAGCACTCCTTACACACCTCCCCTTTCTCTTAGCTTTGGTGGAAACCCGTTGCACTGCAACTGTGAGGTGCTTTGGCTTCGAAGGCTGGAACGTGAGGATGACATGGAAACTTGTGCTTCTCCTGCTAGTCTAAAAGGGCGCTACTTCTGGTCTGTTCGTGAGGAGGAGTTTGTTTGTGAGCCCCCTCTGATCACTCAACATACACACAAACTCCTCGTGCTGGAAGGCCAAACAGCAAGCCTGCGCTGCAAAGCAGTTGGTGATCCGATGCCAACTGTGCATTGGGTTGCTCCTGATGACCGTTTGATCAGCAACTCCTCACGGGCAACGGTATATGAAAATGGCACCTTGGACATTATCGCCACATCCAAGGATTATGGGACCTTTACTTGCATAGCCGCCAATGCTGCTGGAGAATCGATGGCCAACGTTGAGCTGTCAATCATTCAACTACCCCATCTGAGTAATGGTACAAATCGTACCACACAGTCCAAGTCGGGGCTTTCTGACATAACTAGTTCTACCAAGATCAGCAAAGGGGAGCCTAAACCTCTACCAGAGAAGGTGGTGTCTGTATCAGAAGTGACCGCTGTCTCTGCTCTGGTCAAGTGGACTGTTAGCAAATCGACTCCAAAGGTCAAAATGTATCAGCTTCAGTACAATTGTTCTGAGGATGAAGTCCTCATTTACAGGTAAGAAGGATTAATGAAACTTGATTACACCTAAGTATGAGCTGAGACCTTTCTGGTCAAAGTGCTAAATTAATCTTCACCTTTATAACACTTGCTGCTTAGCTTTTTCAGTTAATTGCTGATTTTTTTTTTTTTTGCTCATGAGTATTTGAAACAGTCAATTTCTTTGAAGTGTTACTCAGAGATCAGCATTCATTTTTCTCAATCCTTTGTAAGAGACTTTTCCTTTTAAATCGACAGTTGCTTTCTCCAAAAGAATGAACAGTGAGTGCACAGTGAAATCTTTGCCCCAAACCATTAATTAGAAATCCAAGAAGAAAAAGGATTATAGACCCTGGTTTTAATATATCCTTCCTAAGCTGCTCAAGTCCATAAAGTGTAAGCTTGGTGACTGCAGCTGGAGATCTTTGGGCTCTGTGAAATCAATTTCCTGTGTCAAATGAGACAGTGAAAGTAGTTACATTCATACAAATTAGTTGAACTGGAAATATAGAAAACAATCTTGTCATTTGATACTAAATCAATTTGGGGAAGACAAAATATGCTGAGCACCTCAAACAAATAATTCTTTAATTGCATTTCAGCAAGAGACGTTTAATGACAGATAATCAGCAGAGTAAGGGAAGTCTGGTTATTAGCTTGGCATATGAGATTAGGACTGTAAATGATATTCAAGCAATATATTGTTTTGTTCAAACACTGAATGTTGTCAAGAATGTGTTTTTATCTGATGGATTCACTTGCACATAGCTTGCCATATAAGGTAGTGCCATATAATGCAAGGGGAAAAAAAAGAATATTAACAGTATTTTTTTTTTTTTTAAACCAAAATGGAAACAACAGATGACTCATCTGCACTTCTTGTAAATGCCTTTTTATGTCTATATACTAATGTGTGCTTGATACACTGGCCTTTTGCCATCATCAGCAGTGAAATACGTGACCAAAAGCAATAGATGTGTGCTCTTGTGTGCAGTTCTTTCAGAAGACATATTAGGAGCTGGAAGGAAAAGATAGCGTGCACAGAGAGGCCAACTACTGTTTTTGAATTAATATTGGTATGACTTCATTGCTCTCACATGCACACCTACTTTGTTCCTCTCTTGGCTGACACAGCTTCCCAGGGCACTGCCTGCGCTCAAGCAATGGCATTATTAAAAATCAATGAGAGCCATGTGGGGGAGGAGAAATATTGCACAAGTTCTCTCAAACATGTGAACCCATGCAGCTTCTTAGTTAGGAAAGAAGGCAATTAAGGATGAATAATGGACTGCAGCCCCTCTGGTGTCTGGACTCTGTGGTAGAGGAGATTGGGACAGTTCAAAGCTGTGGATGCATACATTCTAGGAGAGACAGGAACACGGTCTACCATGGGTCCAGTAGGCTATGTAACAGCCTTTGACTGTTACGCCATGTTTTATAGCTTAAGTAAGCTTAAGTACAATAATTACTAATAAGATCACCACCATGTCCAATTTATTTGAATACTGTTAATCAGATCACTGCATCAATACTAAAGTGGATACTGATGCAGTTATTTTATCATTCAAGAAGAATGTTGTGAACATTGTTGGCTCTTTCTTTCAGTTTTGGTTGAGTTTGAAGTCCCACTACTATCACTTAACATAACATGTGCTAAATGTTCCAACCATTTATGCAAAAGCTACCTCTGGGGTCTAGCCATGCTGGTGCCCTAGGTGAGAATAGGTTTTTATTGTAGCATCATTGTTACTTAGCTAGCTAGCTATAGTTGGATTTTTTTGGAATAGAAACATTTGACAACATACCTCTGTATTTAACCTTCTTCCTCTCCTCCTTGTTTCAGTTATTTTGTCCTTGTACCCCTGAAGACTTGACCCTTTTCATCAAGTGGACTTTAGAAATAAAATATATTTAAGACGTCTCCTTCAGAACAGCTGTCCAACAAATGCATCAGCTGTGGCTCTCCGTTCACGAAAGAGTATATTTTGCCCTCCGCGTTTGCCTGCAGGTTGCCTCACCTGCAAGCCTGTGTTGTGCGCCCCTCTAGAGCCTGCAAGCAGAAAATTACTGCAGCCCCCGCAGCAGGTGGCGCCCTAGACGACCACCTATATGGTCTATGCCCAGAACCGCCCCTGTCTGTGGTACAAGTATCCTTGGTTAAGAATCGCTGTACATAGCTGTCTGCACCAGTCCTACAGTACTTCATTTCATTTCAGTCAAGAGCTGTCATATTACTCAGTCATATTCAAACATCTGGAAAAACAACTGAGTAATATGAAACGAGTAAGTGCTTGTTATAGCGAATGAACTGTAAAACAAATCAGCCGAACAGCCAAAACAGTATTTAAAAAAAGGCCAGGCCATTGAATACTTATTGCTTTATACATGCCACATGTGACATACCAGGATCAATGAAGTCATTCCTCTGAAATTCTGAAAGATTTGCCCCAGTATAACAGACTGAGCCAGTCTGTTGTCTTGAACTCATGACAAGATGTCTGTTTAATGATGTATCTTTCTGTTTCTCTGTCCCTTACCAGGATGATTCCCATGACTAACAGAGCCTTTGTAGTCACAAATCTTGTCCCAGGGATGCAGTATGACCTTTGTGTCTTGGCCATCTGGGATGACACTGCCACCACCCTCATTGCCACCAACATCATTGGGTGTGCTCAGTTCGTCACCACAGAGGACTACCCGCAGTGCCAGTCTCTCCACAGTGGCTTCCTGGGTGGCACCATGATCCTGGTCATTGGTGGCATCATTGTGGCTACGCTGCTGGTGTTCATCATTATCCTCATGGTGCGGTATAAGGTCACAAGTGGAATCCAGACTAATAAATTACCCACAGTGAGCAACACGTACTCACAGACCAACGGGGGGTTGAACAGGTTCAACGGTGCTCCGCCACAGGTCAAATCCACAGTCGTCGTCATGCGTGAGGAAATGGTAGAATTCAAGTGTGGATCCCTCCAGAGCAGTCTCTCTTCATCCTCATCCTCTTCTAACTCATTAGATAGCCAAACAAGAAGGGGGGCAGGTGACCGCTACAGCATGCAGGGCAGCGAATGCAGCACCCTGCCCACCAGCAAGTTCAGGAGGCACAGACATGGTGCCAAAGCACGGCCAAATCTGGACCACCTTTTAGGGGCCTTCACCTCACTGGAGCTGCGAGGGGTAGGCAGGGACCACCACGGAGTTTCTGGCCCCCAATCCACTTCCAATGCTGTGATGACGGTGGCTATGGTACCCCCGTCTGATAAAGAACCCCTGCTCGGGAGGGCTGAGTCCACCACCATGTTGGGACGTATATTAGGGATGCCCCAGGAGGGTAAGCCCAAGAGGAGTCACTCGTTTGACATGGGTCATGTGGGGGCGGCACAATGTCGCAGCAGTTACCCTCGCAGGATCAGCAACATCTGGACTAAACGCAGTCTATCTGTTAACGGCATGCTGCTGCAGTACGATGACAGTGAGGATGAGAAGCCCACTTTTGAGAGCTCGGAGTGGGTGATGGAAAGCACAGTTTGAGTGGGTCTAACTACGAGGTCCATGGCTAATAATTCTAAATCAGGAACTGAAGGAATTTGTGTGTAGATGCAGGATGTTCAAGAGGGAATCTGCCTTTGGGTATTGCATGAATTTCAGCCATGTGAATACTGTCTAAGTAATTATGTGGGGAAAGACACGTGTTGATTCCTGGCCATGATCTCAAATCTCTGACTAACTGAATTTGAAATATTGTTCCCATCTCAATATCTACACCGAACATTGGATTGTGCAGAGGGAATGATTTTTCCATCCACAGGCCACGTGACAGAGTCTAAGAGAGACAGTGTGTAACAGGAAGATGAAGAATTCTAAGTGGATTTACTAAGTCGTCATCAAAATGACTGAATGCAGAGGATTTGCCTCGGCCGTGGTGAACTGAGTGCACATCACAGTGTCTTGGACCCTCAGTGTGAAATGGGACGACTTTACTGTACCGCAACAGTGGAGAGAAGGAAATATAGGAGCAAATAGAAAATTACAACAAAGTCATTTTTAATTTCATCTGGGTTTTTCTATCATTTTTACTATTTATTATTTGAGGTGATTCATCAGCAGGCATCAACTTCTTAAATGAGGTTATAATATATCTATATCCCAGCCATTACACATCACTCAACAGTACTTTTAGACAAATTTCATTTTTTCCAAACAGTATGGTCTTATATTCTAGATGTGAGTAACACTAAACCACAATAAGCCAGTCTTGTATTTCTACCTCAGGTTGTGTATCATATGAGGTTATTTAAACATGAAAGTGAAAGGAAATACAACAAACCCTAAATGCACAGGAGGATCATAAACAGCTTAAAACACAAAGTTCTTCACTTGTTTGCAAATGTGTCAAAGAATGATTTCATCCCCAGCCAATGGAACTGAGTAATGTTTTCTGCTCAGGTTCACTTCCTGCTGTTACAAATGGTTTCTAAATGCTCTAATGTGCTCCCTATTGGCCCTATAGGCTCAAATGCCATTGATATAAACAGAATATTTGCTTCATACTGTTTTAGATGCTATCAGCACATATTAAAGTCACCAGACAGGGAATAGTCCATCAAACCCACTTAATTATTTGCTTATCCCCACAGCAGGGTGTTTTATTCGGCTCTAATTCTCTTTAGGTAACACAAACAAAAGAGTACGACAATTACTCGTTCAGCCATGTTAAATGGCCGAATGAGGCCAAATTGACTTTTATTAGCTTGATAAAGGTCATTATGCTGCTAAGGAGAGGGTGTTAATTAGAAGAAATTGAAGAAAGTTAACTTTTTAAGGGCGAGCTGAAAACACTCTGTTTCACCAGATTGCATGATACAACCTTTGTTAGTTTTTGTATCATTTGAAGTGATTCATCAAAGGGACCATCTTTTTTTTCCAGCATCTTTCGTACAGACTGTACATTGCGGTAAGATACTTTGAATTAGTGGCTATTCGGATTACTGCCTACACATCCCTTCACATGTTGATGCCTTTCTTAATATCTTGTGGGTCTCTGCTGCATTTCAAGATGTGAGGCGGTCATCATTTTGTTTTAATTGTTCTCATCCCTAGATGTACCGTTCTGTATATTGGCATTTTTTGTACAAAAACTGGGTAAGAATGTAAAGGGGGTGGGGGGGAAATCGTGCAGTAGTACTTTTATTTTCATGTGAAGCAAACAGTGAGAAGGTGCTTTACTGTGGTGTACCAACTTGGTCATTGTTAGTTGGCCCACTGAAATGGGATTTTTCATGATACTGCATGTGAAAATACCGGCTGTGTTTAAAGGGTCAGTTCATCAAAATTACAAAAATATGTTATCATCTCAAATGGTATCTATTCATGTTAATGTGCTTGGTTTTCACTGTCCCAGAGTTTGAAATAATTCTGTAACAGTCACTGAAATTCGGTTATTTGAAGTTCTTTCAAGAGAATTGCTCTGGAAAGCAATAATTTCTCATAAACCTAACACAACTCACTGAAGTCTATCTTTCATCTTATTTCCATGAATTTAAAATACACCTGATAGAAAACAATTTCCAGATCCAGATTTCTGCATGTATGAATGTGTTTATTGGCATTTGGGTGAACTGACCCTTGACCTGCTTTCTCTACTGTGGCATCATGTAACATCCTCTTCCACTCTGCTAACTGAGAATACAATTTAAGTGTGTACTTGACTCAACATAGTCATGACTCTCACCTGAGGTTCAAAGACAAAAACAAGAAAAAAATGTTTCTGTGTGAAAACATTTTGCTACAAAAGGATATAAAATATTGATGAATTCCTATGAACCAAACTGTCTCTTCTGTGTCTTCTCTTCTTGCAACATCTCATTATTCCATGAGCCTTGTATTACATTACTAATCCCTACCCACAACGTTCAAAGAAGCTAATGGAGTGTCCTTCTACCTTGCTGTCTTTGTTTACCAGGGATGAGCCAAGGGTTTTCCTCCTGAGGTCCAGCTGCTGTAATCAGGCCAGTCGCTGCTGACTCACCTCAGTGCTGCCCTTATTACAAATCACCTGTACATGCAGCTCCTGGCCAGAGCCCATAATAAGGCCTTAATTCATATAATCTGTCAGAAAAGGTGCTTACGGTAGCACAGAGTAAATATAATCTCCACAGGGGCCAAGCGTTGCATGATAAGACTGCGATATGCACCTACTGAAGGCTTAGCAGGAACATGTCAACATGTATGTAGGGAAATTGGAGTAGAGCTGCTGCTGGGTCTTTGTGGTGATTACATATAGGTGCTCTTTGGAAGCCACAAGTTCACTGTGCTTATTCAAGCTGGTACAGGGTTTATTGCATTCTCAGATAGTAATAAAATCTCACTTCAAAACTAATCCAAGTCGCACAGTACAGTTTGTGCAAAGCTAAAGGGTCTTTATTACGATGGCAATACTTATTTGAAATGACCACTTTGTTGCAATCGACAGGTCTCTTCATCAGGGTCATTAGGCTTGCTGCACTTTTAAGAGCCAGGTGGTGATGCAAAACCAGGGCATGATGGGAAATAAATACAGGGGTTGGACAATGAAACTGAAACGCCTGGTTTTAGACCACAATAATTCATTAGTATGGTGTAGGGACTCCTTTTGCGGCCAATACAGCATCAATTCATCTTGGGAATGACAGATACAAGTCCTGCACAGTGACCAGAGGGATTTTGATCCATTCTTCTTGCAGAATAGTGTTCAGGTCACTACGTGATGCTGGACTCGCTCCTCCAAAACACCCTAAAGTGGCTCAATAATATTGAGATCTGGTGACTGTGCAGGCCATGAGAGATGTTCAACTTCACTTTCATGTTCATCAAACCACTTTGTCACCAGTCTTGCTTTGTGTGTTGTTGCATTATCATCTTGATACACATCACAGCCTTCACGATACAATGTCTGAACCATTGGGTGCACATGGTCCTCCAGAATGGTTCGGTAGTCCTTGTTGTTTCACATTGTCCACAGCCCAAGATTTTCGCTGCTGGCACCATTTAAACCAACGTTTGGCATCGGCACAAGTGACCAAATGTTTGGCTATAGCAGCACGGTCATGGATATTGACCCTGTGGAGCTCCTGACGGACAGTTTTGGTGGAAACAGGAGAGTTGAGGTGCACATTTAATTCTGCAGTGAGTTGGGCAGCTGTGGTTTTATGTTTTTTGGATACAATCCGGGTTAGCACCCGCACATCCCTTTCAGACAGCTTCCTCTTGCGTCCATAGTTACTCCTGTTGGATGTGGTTCATCCTTCTTGGTGGTATGCTGACATTACCCTGGATACCGTGGCTTTTGATACATCACAAAGACTTGCTGTCTTAGTCACAAATGCGCCAGTATATGCATACAAAATGTAAGTCACTGCCATTGTTGTGCCTCACAGTGGTCTGTACACATGTTCCTGAACGAGTGCTTTGTGCTGTAACGTCACAGAACACATTGGAACACTGAAAATACAAAATAATTGTGTGTTGAGACGCCATTTCAGTAAGAAAGTAAACTGACTTCACTGGTGCAGTTTTCACAGCATTTCACAGATTTCTCCCAGCTTTTTTTTGTGTGAGAAGGTGAGGACATCTCTCCTTGTGTGATTGCTTTCAGTCTAACAGTAAAAAATTGCAAGCTGACAACAGTTGTCTTACATTTTCTCACAATCAAGCTGTTTGTGTAAATATCCACTCACTCCTTATAGAATTCACACCTTAACTTAAATGGGCCACTTTTCTTCCATTTCATCAGCTCAAACATCAGTGTGGGCCTTTAGTGAGCAAGCACAAGTCCAGTTTGACTGTATGGACCCTAAAAAAAAAAAAAAGTTGCAAAGCCCCATTGAGAGTCTACAGTCATACTCTATGTGGCTGTAGTTAGACTAAGCACTGCTCTGAGCTAAATATATCAGCATGCAAACATGCTGAAATGGTCATATTCAGCAGGTATAATGTTTATCATGTTCGTAGTATAAAGAGCGAGAGAGGCTTAGAGAGGATTTATGTTATGTAACTAGCATACTTATTTCAGCCCAAACCGAAGCCTTACAAGTACTTTTGTTGCTTAAAACAAACTAAGTATACCTTAAAAAATAAAATATGGAATGAGAGACCATGGAACATCCAATACTGACACTTGAGGTGTCATAGTTTGAAGTGCAGGACCTGACAAAGTGTCACTATTTGACACCTTGGGAGTGAGAATCTGGTGACAACAGATATCTGTCCAACATTTCATGGCAGTCCGTGGAATAATTGCTGAGATATTTCAGTTTACACCAGCCATCAGACAGACAGTCATTGGCTTCCTTGCTGTTAACACAACTGAAAATAAGAAAATTGTTGCCATTTTCAATTTATCCTAAGTTCAAGAGAAGCGTCTGAGACAAAACATGCCCTGAGTGATTTTATTTGGCATGAGGCAAATGATTTGACAGGACTCTCGCACATGTGTGCCAACACTTTCAGATTCAGTGCGATAACACATCATAAGTGGAATTATTGGTTTCATATCCTGTCTGCTTGGACAAATCAAAATAAATGCTACTTTGTGAACAACAGATGCTTGATGCATACAGAAGAAGAACAGTAGATCTGTTGGCTGTCATTGTTCCTTTGACTGCTCTGCCTACTGGGGATGTTCACACTAATTATCTTACTCTTCTCTTATCTCTGACCTTCACTGTCAGCATTTTGTTCCAAAAACTACAACAAAGTTGTGTTTTGCAGGTCAATAACCCCTTTCAGGTTTTCTGAACAACTTTTTTTTTTTTTCCTGTAGATTCTTTTATGCAGCATCTCCACACTGGCAGCCCCACATCTATCCATCATCTTTTATGTCTGAGCATGGCCCGCAGCAGTCTATTTTGCCTTTTTATAGAGAGAAAGCCCACTATATTAGAGGTCATAACAAAAAAGTTTGCATAGGGGGAGTCTCATATTTCCCATAAAAGTGGGTGTCCATTACAGAGAGCTCTCTGAAAGCAAACCTTATCCACTGTCTGCTTCTGCAGTCTCATCACTGCTTTCATTGGGATTCTTTATACCCAGAATCCAATATTAATAACCTCATTATTAATAATGCCTAAGGGAACAGCTTACTATGTGTGGGGTTTGTGTATTTCCCAGACAAAGTTGTCTGGTTGGAGAAAAGTTTGACAGCAGGATTGAGAGTGAAATTTCAGCCTGCCGTATTATTTAGTGCCATCTCGAGTTGGTATTCCCTCGCTCGGTCTTAATAAGCATCTCATCCGCTGCCACTCTTGCTCCCTCTCTGTAACAAGCAATTAAGTGATACCTGCTGGATAGCGTAATAATGTGTCAGAATGCAATAAAATGCCCTTCTGGATGGATATGAAATGCAATCACATCAGCACATTATTACATTAACTGTCATTTATGGTATTTCCTCATAAAGGTGTCACACTTTTTGAATGGTAATGTAATTCCAATCCTGATGGATTCATGTCTGGCTGATGAATAAATTATATTGCAGTATGTTGAGTTCTAACATGTTTACTGATGTAAGAATTGTCAGGAAGACTCTGAAAATTTATTAAAAGTAGTAATATCATAATGTAAAAATACTGATCAACCTGAAGTTAACTCTTAAAGTGCCATTGACGTAATAATATCTCAAAGTGGGTTTTCGGCAGCAGGCTCGCTCATCATGGTCTCCAGCAGCCTGTGAGTAATTTTGTGGCTTCTGGGAGAAGCCCCAAAATTGTAGTCGGAGCATAAAGAGATGGTACACAACAGAGATCAAAGCAGGAAGTGAAGGCAATCACGATTAAAGAGCAAAACAAACAGAATCTGGACAAAAAGTGGTGATTTTGGTGAAAGTGGTCTCTACTCTCCTCCAGATAAAACAAGAATGGAACAAGGTAAAAACAAACATTTTTTTGCCATGATGAAATAGAGAGTCTCTTCTTTCATTTCAGCCATTCAGTGTCATAGTAGAAAATATTCTGTGGGTCTTGAAATATGACTCAAAATGGGGAAAAAAAAAAAACTGACACAAGGCATTTTATAAAATGGCTGACACTCAAAGAGTTAAGAATGGATCAAGTTAGTGGAAGGAGTTTCCCCCCTCAGTATTTTAGTATCTTTCACTGACTTCCATAATACTTCATTGCTGAGAGAGAGAGAGAGAGAGAGAGGTTGCGTGTTTCCTGTCAATATATAAATAGTTGTCAGTTAATTATATTTATCATCTTCTAATTTTGTATGTGTGATATACAATGTTGTTAAGAAGAAATTCATGAATAAGTAATGCTAAACAATAAATAAAAGGCTCTAAATAGGCTCCAGTTTTAGCTGATACTGCCTCCAGCAATCAGTGGTTGGTCCCACAAATCAAGGCCTTTGTCTGCCAGCGAACTTCAGCAACCATAACTCAAACATCTCTAACTTGTTAATCATGTTTTCAGGGTCTTGAGCTGATCCCAGCTGACACTGGGCAAAGGATCATGAGACCATCACAGGCCTTGACCTTCACACCCACTGTACATTCACACCTGCAGCCAGTGTTGTGTTAGTTACTGAAATATACCAGCTACTTACAGCTGCAAGTTACTGCGTTCGAAAAGTTACACATTTCTGTTAAAAGATCTTGCATATTAAGAGATCTCGCAAGATCAAATCGTGACAATATGTCTCGTTAAAGTGAAAAGAGCTTCTATTAGTGACCTGTGGGTGGCAGTAATGAGCCTTTGCTATGTCTATTCTACCAGAAACTGACAAGAAGAAGGTGAAGGAAAGCAGCAACTGCAGCACATCGGTAAAGTCAGAAAGATATTGGCGGATTCCAACTTCCTGAATCAATACATCAACTACAGTATGATTTGAAGAACGAAGCATTTCTGTAATACTGGTGAAGCACATATATGAGCTACAACCATGTTTTTACCAAAACAATGCTTCCCTGGTGCGCCACAGAATACGTTGCTCCTAATGAGCACAGGCCTTTATGGAGACAGAGCAGGGACCGTCTACAAAGGGCAAACAGAACCAAAAACTTAAAGCATTTCCATTATAAATGCTGTAGCATCCATGCATCTAAGAGCATGAATGAAAGCAATCTGAATTAATCAGGAAATCATTTGCCAAGTAACGCACAAACGCATCATATTGTAACATAACTACATTTATTTTCAAAAAAATGAATGCGTCAGAGTGTTAGTGACTATCAAAAGTAATGCTATCATGGGGAGAACATGCAAATGTACAATCCACTGCATCCACTGACTGGCTATCACACTCACTTTTAAGAACTGTGGGTTACTTAAATTCAGTACTGTTTTATCATTATGTAATCCTTTTACAGGGATGTTTTATTCAAATTTTGCTGATTTATTCTCTCTACATTATTACCTTCACTCCTTTATTTCCTGTTTCCTGTCTTACAGAATAAGGTGACTTTTCAGAATAAATGTGGAAGAAGAGGAGAGGAAGAGATTTATGCCAGTGACTGATCGACCTCCCCCTCTGCCATGCACCTCCATTCCACCTGAGATCCCTTTCCCTGCAGGCAGACGTTCACTTGTCAAATACCCAATCACAGTGTGCCTCGAGTTGCACCAACACCTCTCCACCTCAATTGATTGTTCTTTTACCACCAGCAGCTTCTAATCTCACCTCCTAAAAGTATGCTCAAGCTCAGGGACCACTGCAGTGTTTTTGACCCTTTGTTCATCTTTTATGTGATGAGAGATTTGGCACTGAAATCACCTCTGTCTGCTGTCGATAAATCTGTCCTGTGAGCATGTCAATACCAGCCGATGCAGACTGTGAATTCGCGACTTGTAAAGCTCTTATCTCCATAAAACTAAAACATAAATCTCACTGTCAAATAGTCTTATCAACAAACACATATTTCAATAAATTATGCTCTGTTTGTGTACAAGGTTTTACATTATCTTTTGCTGTTGTACACCTGCCAACTCAACCCAAATGCATCATTCACTTGACAGTTGATAAAAACGATGTAAACTAAAAGTAAGCTTCAAATATTTGTGTATGCTGAAGTAAAAGTAGAATTATGGCCAGGAAGTTAGAAAAAGCCTCAGACTGAAACATTAAACTTTGTCGAAAGTCTTTGAGTGGCAGTGAAACAGCATTCGGCTACCATCTTGCTTTCTGTCTTTCATGTGTTTCCTTTAGAAACAGATTGTTAAGAGGAAAAGAAGGGAGACGTTCAGCAGCTCAGATCAGTGCAATATCAGTGTTTTTGAGAGAAAAAATTGTTCAACAATTTCTGATTGATTTGAGTTGAACTTATAATACCGTATATGTTTGTATTATGGCAATGAGGTTAAACATCATTATGATAGTTATTTTTTTTAACCTAAAGCTGTACATATGTAGTACTCATTTCCATGTTTCATATTAAAAATGTCAGGAGTCTATTGCTGACTATTAGTCAAGGTCACCTGTGAAGAAAGAGACTAATGGAGAGGGGATAAGACTTGTCATGGAGTCGATTTGTAGTAGTGGAGTCGATTTGTTGGTAGTGTTAGAGGGAGTCCTCCCTCTAACACTACCAACCATCCTCAAGCACAACAGAGACCAACAGAGATGCAGATACTTGACTTAATAAAGGAAGTGCGAAAAAATAAAAAAAACATGTTTCATTATAGCCACAACTGTTTGCTAACATGTTAGCCGTGGCTATTTCATAAGATTGAAAGGTGTTGATAAAGTTTGCCACCTTGCTTCAGACTACAGCGTTGCTTGTTTTAAATATAGAGGCCCTCCAGCCAATCATGTGACTGGATGATGATTGGTGCAGAACCTCAGAAAACTCAACCTCATTACAAACTAAATAAGTACTCAGAGTGCAGATCTCCAACAAGACGGCAGCGGTGACTTTTATTTTTTTAATTTTTTTTAAAAGTTACCCCTGCCGCCAAGGAGGTTATGTTTTCACCATGGTTTGTTTATTTAATGTGTATGTCTGTTGGTTTGTCAGTTTGCAAAGTAATTAAAAAAGTTTTGGATGGTTTTTGATGAAATTTTCAGGATTGGCCAGAAGTGGCCTAACTTAAAACTGATTAATTTTTTGGTGGTGACATTGAATCAGATCCGATCACCACCAAAAATTAATCAAACCAATCCTGAAAATTTTGTCAAAATCCATCCATAATTTGTTGAGTTATTTTCCAAAACAATAAATACACAAACCCTGGTGAAAATGTGACCTCCTTGGCAGAGGTAACTAAAAAGTAGCATTTTCTCTGCATAACACAAAGTTTTCATGACAAAAAATACTTGAGGGGGGAAAAAAAACTTTAAAAAGCTTCAGTCCATGTCGGCTATTGCTTCCTGATGAAACGCCATCGGCAGAAACACATCCACAGAATCACAAGTCATGACATGAAAAATAAATACTATCCATGGCTTTGTCTGAAGGGGAAAGTAATGTAATATATTGATTCATGTCTGAGTCGTACTTCAAATAACCAGCAGTGAGCACAGAATAATGTAGCTCAGTATGACATCTGAAGCACGGCATGATGCATCTCAGCAGCTCACCTCAGCTCACCTCTTTGTAACACAGTGTGTAAATGTCACACAGTAAATACAGAAGAGGAAGTGTGCCTGACCTTGAACCATTTCTCTCCATGGCTCCCATCCCCAACGTGAGTGACATCCACCTCTATGTCACCCAGCTGGTTGGGAAGATGAATGGGACTAAATCATTGCATCCAACTGTAGCAGGACTATGTGATAAACTTGTTTGCAAATCTCATGCATACAAATATCCACTGTAATTGAGGTGGGAGAGATTTTCTTTCTCAACAACAAGCATTATGAATATTTTATGGCACACTTTCAAGTCGTAAATGGTCCAGGAAATAAGCTCCATCCAGAAATTGTATTAACTGAAATGATATTTTCTCAGGCCTATCTGCCAGGTAAGCACTCGTCCTCTGGTTTTATCTATTTTGTTTGCTTTTACCGATGGGGAAATTGGATAGAGACCAGCAGCAATTCAGATGTATTCGGTTGTTTTCACACATTTCCCAAAGGGGAAAATAAGCAGGAAAATGAATTTGATCCCGTGTGTTTGTTGTGTGTTTAGGTGACATGGGACAAATCTATACTATCTCTCTTTTATATATATTCCCTGTTATTTTCCTCTCTTTCACACCTCTAGTTCATGGAGGTATCACTGATAATCAGGCTTTGTTGATCTCAAGTGCAGAAAATGGAGTAAACATCATAGATTGTATGAATACTACATATGATATGTGCAATGTTGCACTGCTTTGGATAAAGGTAAATGCAAAAAAAAAAAAAAATACAATTTCAATTTGACATATTGAAAATTGCAAAACTGTGCATGATATTTCCTGCACAGTGTAACACAATCCCACTGGGTGCACACCTGATCTCCTCCTCTTCTCACCTGATCTCCTCAACTGTATGCTCTATCAGTGAGTGTAGTCTGACATGCAGGCCTAATTTTGTCGTGTTGTCTTGCTGCTTTCATGTATCGGTAATCCACTCAGAAAGATACTGGAGATCATAAAATCTTGCCGTTGACCAAGCATGCAGTTATGAGTGTATCACTGGGATTCAGATAAATAATTGATCTAAATAGAGCATTCAGCTTACAAAATAGTGTGATTTTTCCAGAACACCCATGGGGCAAATTTCCAGGGAATCTACTAAGATTAACATAAAAGGATGGGAACATATTTTTTAAAAACAAAATGGACACTGTGTAACTGTCTGGACTGTGTACTGTATATCCAGTCAGATCTACTGGTCCCTTGAGACGGCAGCAGAGCTTTGGGAGAATGTCTTCCAGACAGATTTACAGTTCTGGTCAGAATAAAGCTTCTGTTAGTGTCCTGCAAACATACTCTCCAGACATGTCTGAAATCTCTCTCTGCTACCTGTGGAATCTGTTGACAAGAACAGAGAGTTAGAGAAACTGGACATAACTTTGTAGGATGGTTTAATGAAAATAACTTGCGAAAAAAAAAGGCTAAAAACCATAATGTTACATTATTTATATGTGCGTTCCCATATAATCAGTTAAATTTTCTTTAAAAAAAAAAATAAAATAAACCAAGAACAAATTACTGAGGGGGGGCTTAATAATATTTTAGGGGATTCAGCCCCCTTAAAATATGCCTAATAACACCACTGTGTCAAACCTAAATGATCCAAATTCTTTCATTCCATTACATTAGAGATGTAATGTAGGCCTGTCTTCATCAACCCAGAAACCTTTCGATAAATTCTACTAAAGTTAAAATGTTGATGCACCATTTCTGAAGATAATGATAGAAGAAACCCAATCAATAACTAATGATCCATCTATGTATGCAGCAACATGAACACTAATGAAACCTATTCCAAGATGCATTAACACAGTTTGTCTCAGTGTGGCGAAGAAATAAAGCCATAAGGACAGCGACGTGCACACTACAGCTCCATATGGTGGAGGTTTAGTGCTGTTCTTCGCACCATTAGCCTGCAGCATTTAGCTACAGCAGGCATCTATACATGTGGGTGTGATTAGTGCACACTGCACAGGATGAATGCAAGTGGTTACATGTGTAGGCTGTATTACTATATAACCAGAAGAGCTGATTTTTTTTTTTTTTTAAACATCTCAGCAGTTTGGTCCCTGCAGTAAAAAGCATATCTCTGCTGGAGCACTCAGTGTAAAAAATGGTGTCGAGTTTCCAGGAGTTAATTATATCTTATCTGTTTTACATGGCAAAAGATGGAAACTTAATGGTTTTATGGTGGTGTATATCCAGCAGCTGTCAGATATACCAGTCCCCTGAGACAACAGCAGAGGTTAGGACAATGTCTCCCAGACCTATGCAGCTTGGGTCAGAACGAAGCTGCCTGTATTTCCTGTGTCCTGAATACCCTATAAGCCCTCTGGACAAGCAAACAAGGAGGATAAGTTAGAGAAACAGGACATAAGTTGGACTAGAATGGCTGAATTACAGATCAGACTCACAGTGGAAAGTTCACAGTATTTCACTTATTATTGACTTCAAGCAAAGCATAATTGCATGTCATGCAAAAATGCCCTCCTGACATGCTTATTCATTCCTTTTCTATACCTGCTAATTGGAGTTCAGGGTCACTGCTGGAGTTAATTCCAGCAGACTGCTGGGCAGGGGACATTTCAACGTCCTGGTCATGTTTGAATCGTTTTCTGGCTGTGCCACCTTTATCTCTTTAAAAGGAACAACAATCAAGCTTTTTCCTGTCCTATAATTCTTTGATGGAGGTGATAAATGTGTTAATCAGCATCAGGTCTCAGGCAGCTGATGGATGACTGCTGGATGAAAGAACACTGCTGGAGGAGGGTGGTTTGGTGTTGTTCTGGTTCTGTTATGGCTTTGAACCTGCGTGAACTGAAAGTTATATCATTAACTTTTTTCCCATTAGATAACTGTGTATGTGTGTGTTATTCATCTGCTTTACATAAAACATCAAGCGTTAAAAGCATCAAAACATAAAACATTAAAAGCATCAAGACATAATAAATTAAAAGACATAACTGATACATGATAAAAATAATGACCTATAATCCATTAGACAGCAAACTTTGGGATTCTCACACTCTCTTATCAGTTGATTCATTAAATACAAACAAACTAAATTAGACTAAGACAGGTATAAAATCAAGAGTAAAAGTTACAGTGCAGTGTGAGAAATTGATAAACAGAAGCAAACAGAAAGATCTTCGGCACTGATTTAAAAGAAATACGACTAGCAGCTGACCTGCAGTTTTCTGTTTGTTCCAGATATAAGACGCATAGAAGCTGAACGCGGCTTCTCCATGTTTAGTCTACAAAATGAAAATCGTGTAATATTGATAGTGCAAATAGTGCCAGATATGATACAGGATAGTGCTGTACGCACTCCATGTTACCAAGAGCCAACATTCCTTTCAACTCTTTGAGTGTTGTTAATTTATACCTCACTTAAAATCCAATGCTTGAGTGCCATTGATGTATAAATACGTCAGTGTTTTTTTTTTGGGTTTTTTTTGACAGCTGGCATAAAACAGCGCGCTCACACAGTCTGTGAGTAATATTGGGGCTTCTGGGATTTGTAGTCGGGACATAAAGAGACAGTATACACCACAGAGATCAAAGCAGGAAGTGGAGACGATCGAGATTAGAGAGCAAAACAAACAGAATCTGGACAGTAAGTGGTGATTTTGGTGAAAGTCTACTCTACCTCTGATAAAACAAGAATGGAACAAGGTAAAAACATTTTTTTTTTTCATGGTTGAACAGAGAGTCTCTTCTTTCATTTGAGCTATTCAGTGTTTTCAGAGACATTGTGCAAAATATTCTGTGGGTCTTGTAAGGCACAAGGCATTTTCAGTTTTATAAAATAGCTGGCACTCAAAGAGTTAACTATGACTATGCTCTTCTTCTACTACATAAAACTGTGCCTTAACCAAGTTCAACCACAATCTGCCGACATGAATTTTGTATAATGTAACAATGTTTAACATGTAAATATCTAATATTTACAGAGCGTCTTCACAAAGTTTGAAATATATGTAGAAAGTATATGTAACAATGTATTCCCCAAGGCCCTCTATCAACTTTCCATCTGTTCCTGGTTTCTTTCTGTCTTTAAGTCTGATATATTACTGATTGACAGCGCTAATGGGATTGCACATCTGCCTTTATTCTCCTTTCCTCAGAAACCAGCGGACACTGGTCCCCAGAAACTGAGCTTTAATGGTGCATGCTGGGAAAACTGTGCATGGCTGAAAGCACGGTGGGCTGTAGGAGACTGAGTGCCTTTATGTGAAGTGTTATTCCCACAGCAGTCTCCAGAGGATAGCCGTGTTGTGAGGATGTGCTTGTGGTATCTTTACGTTCTACAAAGCAACGTCTCCTTCTACCAGGTTTTAGTGAAGCATAAAATATAGAGGTATTTCTAATAACCAAGTCAACTTTTGTTCAAACTAAAAATAGCACGTCAAATTTGGATTTTTCTCGCACAGGCATAATGCTCTCAAGTAAAAAGTTCAGCGTTTCCTGGCAGAACTGGGACAAATGTAGAGGAAAATATTATTTTGGTACACTCTGAGCAACTCAAGAAACTAAATTATTGCAGCTGTAAGTGTGTGCTATTTACAGATGATCCCAAAGAAATGACAAAGGAAGGTCTGGAAGGATCTGCTTAAATAATGCTACTTAGCTCTGCAGCTAAATAATTTATCAAAAGGTCAATCTAGACCATCATCTGAGGGCTGTTTAAGAAAATCAATGGCAAATTAGCATTTATTCGGGGCTGTTGAAGAAAACAATCAATTCTTCAATAAAGCAGATGGAGAGGTCTCAAAATGGCAAATAAAAAGCGCTAATGAGTAAGGAATCTAAAAGTCAATGAGCGATCACTGGTTTGTCTGTCACTGTGTGTTTACGAATGATCCTGTAAGTAAACAGCACAGTGGGAATGATAGGATACAGACCATAATAAGAGCAGCCTCATTCTTAGCATAATAGCATGTGTGTAGCCACTAATAAGAGACAGCCAGCTAACAGCTGAATTAGCTTCATGGCAACCGGCAAAATTGGAAAGCAACAGTTATTTGCAGTTATTTTTAGCAAAATTGAAAGCCAGAGACTGGCAATTTATCAATTTATTGGAAACAATAAATAAATAATGGGGGGAATATTGATATGGCAATACACTGTATATTGCAATACTTTTCTCTGATATAATATTGATTTTTAATTTCAATTTCCCCCCAAACAAAGTCACGTTTTGGGCCAACTGTAAATCTAGAGAAACTTCCACATTGAAATAAAAGTTGAAATAAAAAATAAAATAAAACACAGACAGCCCTAATAGATATATGTTTGAGTACATACTGTATATCTAATGTATCTGCTGTACATATATAAATATATGTACACATACTCTATATACAACCTCTATTTTAAGCTGCATTTTAATTTTCTCTGTGATCTATGTAGAATATCACAATATATCACAATATTGTATCGTGACTCAAGTATCGCGATACATATTGTATCGTGAAGCAACATAACTGAACATTGATTGCATGATAAAAATATCAGAACTAAATAGATGTGATATTGCATAAATTGTTTAAAAAAATATACGATAATTGTCAGTGCTATATCTGCTACTGTCATCACTGTAAACTACATGGGTGATTTGCATGAACACAAAGCTTAGCTACAGTAAACAGAAGAGTATTTTTTCGTATTTTAAAGGATTTGAGAAACTATGATTGTACATGAGCATGGTAGCGCATATCATGATCATTCAAGGCTCCTTATGAAATAAAAGTAAATTGAATTGCACACCAAGGCCCTGTATAATATGCACATAATAACAGTGCATCAGGGGAAAAATATTGTTTTTTTCTTTGAGTGAAACTCCCAGGTCTATTAGGCTATTTAACTCGTTACAGAAAGGTCAGGTCTGGCAGGAACGCAGACGCAATGATAGCAAAGACGGTTCTGAACATAAAAATTATCCTGGTGTGCCACGAAACCAGACTTCATATTTCACTGTCTAGTTATCTGTCTAGATAACAACACTAATTTAAACAGGAAAAAAAAAATATTTTCCAGAAATCTCCATAAAAGACAGACTAAATAACCACAGGCAAGCAATTATTAGCTTAGAGTTGATGGAAACTGAAGCGCATGAGGGGTATCCGCTCAAACTCATTTATTTTGGGATGAAGTTACAAGATGCAGTGACAATACTGATGAAAAATAAAAAGAACAGACTTTCCCTGGATCATGACACTGCAGGTCACAACTCAAAAATGTCTCTTAATTTTGGAAAAAGGGCATGCCTTGTGGAAGAGTTTTTGTCCAGTTAGAGTCATATTTCAAGACCCACAGAATATTTTGTACTATGTCTCTGAAAACACTGAATAGCTCAAATGAAAGAAGAGACTCTCTATTTCATCATGAAAAAAAAGTTTGTTTTTTACCTTGTTCCATTCTTGGTTTATCAGAGGTAAAGCAGAGGCCACTCCCACCGTAAACACCACTTTTTGTCCAGAATCTGTCCATTTTGCTCTCTAATCTTGATCGTCTCCACTACGTACATCTCCCAGAAGCCCCAAAATTACTCACAGGCTGTGGCAGACTGCGAAAAACCACTTTTACTTATTATTACATTGATGGCACTCAAAGAGTTAATAATGAATCATTTCACCCACTAGAACAAAAAAATGTTTCTGAACAGAATGACAGACTACACCTTTAAATTTAGAATAAGAGGATCTAATTATAACTATTGTCCTCATTAATGATGAATTGTCACCCATCCCGTCTTTTGTATATTGGTACAAAGAAAGGATGGAGGTTAAACGAGCCAGTGTCGAGCCCAAGTCCAGTCTTTATGACCTGAACCCAGCCAAAATTAACTCAGACACAATGGTTTCAAGTTGATTATACTTTGCTACATGGGTAATTGCAATCAGAGTAAACACAAAAAGCGAAGAGCTGAACGAACCAGATTCAACAGAGAATACGAGGAGAAAGACATTAGAAGAA
The DNA here is from genome assembly GCA_029721515.1 of Synanceia verrucosa. NCBI lineage: Eukaryota > Metazoa > Chordata > Actinopteri > Perciformes > Synanceiidae > Synanceia > Synanceia verrucosa. The sequence continues at coordinate 5,924,801 of CM056560.1, read as the reverse complement.
TCCACATTCTGGAAACTGCAGTGGTGAGACCTACTGTTGGTACAGATTCATAATTCATTTTGAATAAAAAATGATTTAGTCTGTTAATATAAACTCAGATTTGTTTGTGTTTCTATTTCTCTAAGCGCCACAACAGACACAAAACATATTGTCTGGTCCTTGAGCACTCAGCCAACATCCACTATTCTTCTTCTATCTGAGCGCTCTGTTTGCCTTTCAGTGTGAGATGTCTCACACTTATTAAGTCATGCTGACACACGTGGCCTTGGCGAGTTACAGCTGAGTGCTACAGATTAATCATGAGAGGGAGCGGCGGGGTAAAAGGGTTCATCCCACTACCGCCACTCTTTCCCCTCCATTGTCTCTTTTCACTTTTTCTTTGATCTCACCTGACTCTTACTTCACACGCCATGGGCAGTGGACACTCTTCTTTTTCCTTCAGATTTCCAGGGTTGGGAGAAAGTGTGGTTTTTAAATTGAGCCTTCTAAGAGTCCCGGGGGATTGGAGCCATGCTGGGGCTTGTACATCACAGGCTGTTCTATGATTGTTTCTGAATATGATATCACAGAGTCTGACCATCTAACTGTGAAAAATTGTCAGAGTGGAGAGACAAAGGGTTCAAATGGTCAGCTGTATGGAAAGGTTTCAGCTAACTGACACAGTTAAGGTGCCTTTCAAATTTTAAAAGTAAATGTCAATCTCATTTGGCTACTTAACACACAACAAGGAAGCAATATGTTTATTCTGTTTGTATTGGATATTAACTCATTGAGTGCCAGCCCTTTCATAAAACCGAAAGTGCCTTGTGCCAGCGTTTTTGGGCCATTTTGAGTCATTTTTCATGATGCACAGAATATTTTGTACTATGACTCTGAAAACACTGAATAGCTCAAAGGAAAGAAGAGACTCTCTATTTCATCATGAAAAAAATGTTTTTACCTTGTTTCATTCTTGTTTTATCAGAGGTCACTCTCACCGAAATCACTAATATTTGTTCATATTATGTTTTTTTTTTGCTCTCTAATCTCGATCACCTCCACTTCCTGCTTTGATCTATGTGGCGTATACCATCTCTTTATGTCCCAACATCAAATCCCAGAAGCCCCAATATTACTCACAGGCTGTGTGGGAGCGCCCTCTTGTAATATTTTGAAATGTGGAAATTACTAAATTTGAAATTGTATTTGCTAATTATGTCACCCTCAGAAGTAAGAGTGCTGACAGCATTCAGAGAATGTTTGGTTCCTTGACTGGAAAGGCACAAGGCTAACACAATATACTTAACATGATTAAAATTACAACATTTAAAAACAAAGAAAAGAACATACAATGCAACAAGAATTTTTTTTTTTTATTTTTTTTAAAGAGTTAAAAGAGCTCAATCATAAGCATGAGAAAAAAGAAGAATTTTTAACCTAGAGCTAAAAACTCACATTTGGGGCTAACTTCTTCACTTCTGTTGCAGCTTATTCCATTTGTGTGCAGCCTAACAGCTAAATGCTGCTCCACCATGTTCAATGATCGATTGATTGCTGCTAAACTGAGTCACCTGCTGCAAGCTGCACACCTGCAGCCCATCATCAATGCTGCAGTGTATCAACCACGGTTCTACTCTCACTCTTCGACAGATCGTTCATTCAGCTACAGGCACTCTCAACCAGTGGAAGGGCATATTTAAATATGCTCCAGTTTTACAATCTCCTCTCACTTCTCCAGCCACTAGCTCCCCTCTCCACCCTCTGCCTGGAGTCCAGCCAATAAACCTTCCTTTATCATTTCACATCCCCTCCGTTGATTGTTAAATCCATACTGCGTGCAAACTTTGCATTACAATGTGGCAAAACACTTTTTAAAGATGCCAGAGGGCTGACCTCTGCTCAGATTGCTGCTGCGCTGTTTCAACACTGCACTTCTGTGAGATCACCTGCCAATCAAACAGTGAGGGCCTACTGGAGACTGTGTTCACCAGGAAATTGATAGCATGGGTCATTGGTTTAAAAATCATTTACCTGACAAGGATTTTTTTATGGGCCAAAACAATCTACTGTCATAATACAAATGATGTAGTACAGCTCATCCTACCACAGACCACTCTTTGAATCATCCTCCTAACAGTTAATATAGCTGACCAAGCTTTCCTTAGCCTAAATTGAGTAGTTTCCTGTTAAGTGTTAACCATATGTTTAAAGTGCACTTTGTAGAGATATATAGTGTAAAACCTGATGAGTACTACCTAAACCAAACTAACCAAACTAAAACATCACATGCCCCACTAAACAAAATGCTCTCTCTGTGTGCTGTAATCAGAACTTTGTTTAATATGTATGTTGTTAAAATGTCTACTCCTCTTTATCGTTACATATCAAATACTTTGCAAATGTTTGGGAGCAAGATTGAATTTGTACAAAGGAAGATCCTTCATATATCGACTGATAGATGTGATGTTGTTCTACAGAGATGCATTTGTGCAGTACATAGATGCCACATTATTTTTAGAATGCATTTGTGCACTTCGTGTCCATTGCTCTGGTTTGTACCACACCAGCCTGCCTCCTACGACCATCACTGGAAAAAAAAAAAAAAAGCAGCGTGCTTCCCCCTCAAGCACCTGCATATCACTGACGTCTGTGAGTTCCAGCAGCATAAAAACACTCATTTTTCCTTCTCTCTGACCATGCATCTCACTCCCCTTTCCTCTCACTACTGACCCACCTCCCCACTCCGCCTCATAGTCAGAGACAGATAATCAATGTGGCTCACCGTCCCAAGTCTTATCGACTTTGTTTTTCAGGAAGACTCCATAAAGAGTCATCAGGGAGATTCTGTCATTGAATGCTCCATCCTCTTGCATTAATACCTCCTCCGTTGCCACCAAAAACGAGGTTGCGGACGAGCTCTAGCTGCCCGCATGACCAGTGGAATACCAAATAGCAGTGAATGGAGACAGCAGTGGCACTTCCTACTTGCAAGAGAGACAAGCTTCAGCGTGGTGTGATGAGAATACAAACATCACCTCAGGTCCTACAGAAATTGAGAAAACACTCCTATGGTTTTTGGATGTGGGGCTGCAGGATATTTAGATGATTTCCCAGCTGTTGGGTGAACTGTGTATTAAAGTGACAGTCAGTGTTCCTGTCCTTTGGCAGAAAATGATAATAGAACTGCAGGGGTTGATGAGGTTGTTGAACAACACCATCGGTGACACAGCGTAGAGGTTTTTGAGGCTTGTCAGATTTGTTTTGTGAATATTCTTGCATAGTCCTTTAAAACATGATACTGCGTTAGTCAAACAGCATACATGCATAATGCAAAAACAATTCCATGAGCCTGCTAGGAAAGGGAAATATTTGACTTGCTGGAAAGCTTTTAACTCATTGAGTGCTATTAACAACAAAAGTGCCATGTGCCAGCTGTTTTGACTCTTTTGAGTCATTTTTCATGATGCACAGAATATTTTGTACTATGACTCTGAAAACACGGAATGGCTCAAATGAAATAAGAGACTCTATATTTCATCATGAACAAAACTGTTTTTACTTTTCTCCTTTTTTGTTTTATCAGAGGTAGAGGTCACTTTCACCAAAATCACCACTTTTTTCCAGATTCTGTTTGTTTTGCTCTGTAATCTCGACCATCTCCACTTCCTGCTTTGATCTCTGTGGTGTATACCGTCTCTTTATGTCCCGACTACAAATCCCAGAAGCCCTAATATTACTCACAGGCTGTGTGAGAGCACCCTCTTATGTCTGCTGCTGAAAAACCACTTTGACTTATATACATATACATCAATGGCACTCAGATGTTGGATTTTAAATGACAATGGCACTGAAAGAGTTGTGTGAAATGTGAAAACATCTGTGGAACTGTGTAGAATAGACTGAAATTAATTACTGGGAGAGAACAGTATTTCTGTAAAATAAATAACAGCAGATATGTGCAGGGATCTCTGGTTCTAGTTTTAGTATGACCGTGGTGGAAACTGGATGCAACAGGGTACAGACATGATTAACAGGGTGCAGGCTGAGAAGTGGCTTATATTGCACAGATTCTCACAATATCAAGCATCAGATGAAAAGCTATTTTTATCAGGCTTCAAGTAATGCAATTGTGGCTGGACCAATCGGCATCCTGTGGGGAGCTGCTGGCAGCTCAGGATGGGGCTTAGTTGTGTGTGATGTTGAGATTTTGCAATATCATCAGTTATATAGAAGCTGAAGTGTATCTCTTCATTGAAAGAAACAATGCTTTTGCTCTTCTCCTGACTGCCCTCACTGAGAGTTTGATTGACAGATGGTTCATTCAATCACCTGCCAAATATTTTATTGGCTGGCCTTTTCAAAGCCTCTAATTACTGCTCCTCAGATGGCTCTGGGTAAACAGGCCATCTGGAGTATCAGGTTAGGTGGACCGATCAATATGGGGCTGAATAGCATTCTTTTTGCTGAGGGGCTACCAATCAGTTCGCTGACCATGAATAACATGTATGTTGTGTACTGTGTTATTGTACTGAGGTGTTTGTTGATTTTATAGAGACAACATGAAAATGAGTAAGTGTACAATTTGCATTAATAGCACATTTTAACTCATTGAGTGCCAGCCGTTTTATCAAACCAAAAGTGACTTATACCAGCGTTTGTTTTTTTTTTGTTTGTTTTTTGCCATTTTGAGTCATTTTTCGTGATGCACAGAATATTTTGTACTGTGACTCTGAAAACATATAATAGCTCAAAGGAAAGAAGGGACTCAATTTCATCATGAAAAAAATATTGTTTTTACCTTGTTCCATTCTTGTTTTATCTGGAGGAGAGTAGAGGACACTTTCACCAAAATCTCCACTTTTTGCTCTCTAATCTCGATCGTGTCCACTTTCTGCTTTGATCTCTGTGGTGTATACCATCTCTTTATCTTCCGACTACAAATCCCAGAAGCTCCAATATTACTCACAGGCTGTGTGAGAGCGCCCTCTTGTGCCAGCTGCTGAAAAACCACTTTGACGTATTTATATATCTATGACACAAGTGTTAAATTTTAAATGACATAAAAACACTTCAGTGTCACTCAAAGAGTTAATAGGAACAGATCAGAAAACAGGTCTTACTAGATGAGGATATTATACTTAAACAAGGAATAATGGCCCACATACAGCCAGGGCTATGCTTGCCATGGTGTCCCTTGCATGAGGGAGCACAAGCCAAAAATAACATCATTATGTATTGTGCAGAAAGCACATGCTATATGTTTTGTGCTTGTGACTTCTTCACAGAATATTTCATTTATGTGTCTTCTGGAATCTTGTAGAATACTGCAATACTGAGCATAAACAGCCTTGTGCGTGGTTGTAGCATGCATCAGTGCCTTACATGAGAATAAAAGGCCTGGTCCTGCTTGAGGTTGATATCAATAAATAAAGAATTAATGGGATGGGTGGGAGGATAGACTTTGGAGGAAGGTGGACATTTTTAACAGCAGTTTATAATGAGGGGAAGCCTATGCAGTGATGATGCAGACAGATGTGTTCACAGAGCACACAGATGACATCATTCCCAGCAGCCTACACATCCCCTCTAGTGAACATGTGTGATAATCCCATTGAGGAAAGGCCACTGCTCATAGATGTCTTAATGACAGAGAATAGACCAGGTGACAAAGCTCTGGGCATAACAGAGGGTCATCTTACTTTGCTTTGGCACAATATGCAATGGGGTCTATGGATAGCTTTGAAAGATGCCCACCTAAAATACAGACCATGCTTGGTTAGCAGGAAGTGTAGGTGTGTACTTACAGGAGTGGTACATGGGATGTTGTGCTCTAATAAACGCCCATGCTGTCAATCAAAAGTCTTCATGGTGATGCGTACTTCAGGAGATCAGTTTTGACTGCATCAATCATCAATCAAATTTTATTTTCCCATCCTGCCATCTCTTCATTTCACCCTGAAAAATCATGCATGACACTGAAGCAGTATGAATTTCTCTTCCATTACAAGATGGAAGTAGACAGTTATTAGCTCAGTGTCCACAGACAGCTCTACCACAGCAAATTAAAGCCACACCATCTGAAAGAAACAGGTCAAGTTTTTGTCGTACTGGACTTTGAAGGACCTTGTTTTAGCTTCAGGGTTAACTTTTTCCATATTAAAATGATGAGGATTTGCTTATTGCATTCAACAAATCATTACTTAATATTGCTTGGAACCCATGAGGTTAGCCAGTTCAGTTATAAGCTTCCATTCCTGATGGCATGAGTTTCTACCTTGGGTGGCAAACAGCAGTGTGATAAGATTGCTGTGTATAGGCAATATGTAGATCCAAAAATATACAACATATTGAAATATTTCTTACTTACTACACATAGGAAGAATGCTCACAGCCATAGTATTGTGGGATGTATGAGAAAATCATCTTATCTTGAGCTCACAGCTCCCTGAGAAGCATGTTGGGACAGTGATCCATAAAGTAATATCTTTTTATTAATGCCTCTAACAAAAGTCCATTAATGCTGTATCGTGTCCAGCCAATTGAAAAAATGAGATCAACTCGATACAAGAAGTTTAGTTGAACTTTTCCATGTTGTGTCCCTCTGTTTTCAGTACTGAGGCAGCAGTCAGCCTGTTATGGATCTGTATTAATCAATTGCTCCTGCAGGAATAAATCAGCGGTTAATCATTTAGTCCCTGGATAATAGACTTGAAAGGTATGTCATCACATTCTATTAACAAGGGTAAGATGAATTGAGCCAGGTGAAAACAAAAAATGCACAGCTTGAAGAGGTGTACAGTATATAGGTTACACTTTAAATGGACAAAGACAGGAAAAAGCTGTTCACCCTTTATTCTACAATGTTACCTCGAGGTCACATATCCATGAATAAAAAGACCTACAGGTCCGCTCAGTGTCTTCAAAGATGCAGTACTGTATTGGCATTAATTTTATTTAAATTTTAAACAATTATTCTCTTTTTTCGTCCCTTACAATCATGGTACTGGCAGTATATTTTTCTCTTTTTTCTGCTCCTTTTATATCATGGGATGTGCTTGGGCAAAAATTAAATGCAATTAGATACAGAAAGACAAGATAACTGAAAGCATAGTTAATAATCTAATAAACAAATACATAAAATATTAGAATATTAGAACACGTTCTATGATTACCAACTGACAAATGAGCATTATGTTGTCAAACATCCATCCTCTGCCTTATATGTTATGGTGTGTTGCGTGTGCATATCATAAACTATTAATCATTGTTTACATGAATTATGAATGCTAAATAGAAATAAATAAATTGTTAGCCATATATTTATCAACATGATAAATAGGGTTATTGGGTAGGGGTAGGGTTAAGGGTAAATAGTTGGCACCTTAAAGGGTTAATCTCTCCAAATGTTTTTTGTAAGAAGTTATAAGGAGGCTACCAAGGAGTCTGACGTGAAAGTTCAATATTCTCTGCTTTTTGTCTCTTCTCTGAGCTAAACTCTCATTGGCCGTTGCCTGGATTCCACCCAACCTTCAGTTTCAATAAGTGTTGGACTATTTTGTGCCACACAAGCTGGGCCAGAGCAGAGTGACTACATCAAACCTCCTTTAATTAATCTTCTCAGACTGCTCCTCTGTCACTGGCCAAGGCCAAAGTCTGCAGTCTTTCACACAAGGAGGATAATCTGAGCGACCACCAGTCTAGAAAGCAACAGCTGGGCATATCTCCAGAGTTAAAATAGCTGCTGTGACCTACCCTCCAGCCTTGTCCAAGTGAGAGATTAGTCTATGGAGGAGGATCCAGTTGGACAAGGTCGTAACTTCTTTGTGCAGTTGTCAAGAAAGACAATCACAGTTTTCACTGTGGTTCTTGTGTTTCAATGTTCACTCCTACTTCTTGTTAAATTGAAAATCTTCTTCAAAAATTAAAATTTTCTGTATCATGATCAGGAAGGGAGTGGCACTGTGGTGTAGTGGTTAGCACTGTCACCCACAGCAAGAAGGTACTGGGTTCAATTCCCGATCCGGGGCCTTTCTGTGTGGAGTTTGTATGTTCTCCCTGTGTCTGCGTGGGTTCTCTCCAGGTACTCTGGCTTCCTCCCACCATCCAAAAACATGCATGGGGATTAGGTTAAAACTGACCGTAGGTGTGAATGTGAGTGTGAATGGTTGTCTGTCTCTATGTGCCCTGCGATGAGGTGGGGACTTGTCCAGGTGTACCCTGCCATTCACCCTAAGACAGCAACTCTATGTGAGGATAAGAGGTAGAAAATGGATGAATGGATGATCAGGCACAAATAATCCCTTTTTGTCCCGATGTCTAACGAATCCCTGAATGACAAACTGGCCAGTCCTGAGCTGTTGTAACACTTTCTTGTACTTTGACTGGGTGCATATTTACCCAAAGAACAAATGGCAGTCCTGTCACCCTCAACTGTATTTTGTGTTTTGTGCTAATTAGCAAATGATAGACAGATGTGGTAGGCTACACATAATTAGCATGTTAGCATGGTGCCTAACATTAGCTGCAGACTCTTCGTCTTGAGTACAGATGTTTTGCTTTCATGCTCTTATGATCAATAAGGAAATGATTAGGGCCGGGTACCAAACTTGTTGAATAACTGTTTCTGGTGACAGAGTCTGATACCCAAGTGTCTGTGAGCCATGCTGTCAGATGCCACTATGGACAGGGGGACATGTCCCCTTCACATTCATAGTCACACTGATCCGTCCCCCCACTTTCCAGCATAAGGAGACAAATATTGCCGGTAAAACAGAGCATTAATGTCACTGCAGCATTGGGAGCTCAGTGTCTGTGCTTAGGTTCACGGTGCGTTCAACTTATCCATGAATGTCAGAATTTCCAAGCTCCAAGTCGTTTTGTTGTACGGCTGTAAGGCTGGAAGAGCTGGGAGCACTAGACTTTGAGGTTAAGATGATCTGAGCTCCAAGTTATGACTTCCAGTGAACACACCATAAGGCAAACTCTCACTCCCCATGGTCCTAAAGAGGAACTGGTAGCAGTCTGTGTCTGTTGATCATCGTCAGACCATTGTCTAGATGTCTACCATAATAAAGACCAAATTACACAAAAATAACTTATTGAGGTATTGAAAAAAGTAACATTAGGGAACAGGTATCAAAATAAGGTATCAAAATTGGCATTGTATCGAAAATTTTTGAACAATTCCAAGCCCTAGAAATGATGCATTTAAATTCTGGGGAGCCTATGGAGGTGAGGTCTACAGTCAATATGCTGATAGGATCCAAAGTGGCTATTAATTACAGCTGATTTGATATAAGGATTAAAATTCATGACTGGGCTCACTAGAACAAGATGCGCTCACTTTATTTCATCCACATCCTCATCTCACCAACTTTCAGCACTCTCCACGAAAGTCTTTTGAGAGTTTGTGTACCTTGCTTTAGACTGCATTCCCACACCGTGCCAAGCAGAGGTCAACTGAATACTGCCGAGTCAGACAACAGTGCAACACGAACACCCTTCTCACCGTCTTAGCCCTGCTCTCTGATAGGGCCAGCGCCCATCCTTCAGGCTCTATTATTTCCTGTAGAGGGACCAGATGGTCAGAACTGAGCATGACCCAAGGTATTTCTACCCGCGGCTGCTTTTCCTTTCCTCTTTTGTAATTATGCCTGAAGGGGAACAACCTAAAGTGGCTTTCCAGCTTGCAGATTTAGCTCCTGACTCTGTCTGAAAGAGAAGGATGTCGTGGCTCAGAGTGTGGGGTCAGCATAAGAAAGAAAACTTCAGCTGAGGTGTGTGGTTTCAATGGGCCTTGATTAGATCCCAGATGGAGTGAAAAATGAGTTGAACATGAAAGCCAGAACAATGTGAGATCTGAGATCCCAACCTTGGAAACATACAGTGAGACATACAGAAATGCTTCTTTCAAGTGATGTAATATTTAAAAAAAATATCACAACAGAAATTAGGGCCTCCAGAGTTCAAGTCAAATCTAAAAGCAAAAGCCTTTGTTGTCATTATATGACAGTGCATACAACGAAATTAGAGCACTGCTCCACATGGTGCTCAGTCAAATGTAAAAAAAAATAGCTTAAAAATGAAATAGAAAAGACAAATAAAGTTATGTAAGAAATACAATACTATTTACAGTGGTAAGGCTAAAACAGTTTTTTCTACAAGTAAGTAAAAAGTTATTGCACATTTTCAGAATTGGAAAATTGCACATGGAAGTGGTATTATTGCACATGGAATGGAATTATTGCACATTGTTGTTAACTGTTACTGTACAGAAAGATATGTATTTGTAATATACTGTATAATATACAACACATATGACAATATATAGTGTTGAAATGATTATCAAGACATGAAAGAGCAGAGAAGGGACATGGTGAGAAAATACTGTCTTTGGTTCCAGACACTATCTGACATTTTCTGGGTTCTAAGGTTCTATCAAAGCAGTTATTAAGACTCATCTGAGCACAGCAGCAGCAAAACACACACAGACACAGTGTGTGGGTGCAAATTATAAGGGACAAAACAAAGACAGCAGACTCGTAATTCTCCCAGAAGAAAGGGAAAAAAAGGAATGCAATAAGTGACCTCGAACACACAAGGATGGTGAATTGGAAAAATGCAATTTGTCTCGGGTAAGCCCGTCTGGCTCTGACACTTCACACAATGCAAGTGTGTGCCTGGTATGTGCAAGACGAGTCAAGCAGTTCAACACCTCATCATACACTTTTATAATTAGCCTGCTGTGGAAACACACAGTGTTATGAGGCATCATTACTTAATTTTTCAATTTCCGTCTTTTCCATCATAGTTCATTTTCACATTGTTACCAAGGGGAAATTTCTTTTTTTTTTTTTTTTGTCTATTCGCCAGAGTCACTATCAGCAGGTCATTAACAGTCCAATCTCATCCGTTGCTGTGGACTTGTTTGCCTCATCTCATACTGCAGTGTAGCACAAAGAAATAAGAAGGGCTTTACGTTTGCAATTACATTTCTAACTTACGCTTCAGTAATAGCTCTGTTGTGCTGAACAAACTGGGATGATACCCGCTGTAAAAGCATCGGGATTATTCAGAATGAGTGTTAATCGAAAGCAAAAATCAAACCAAAAGAAAACAGGCATGACTGTTGTTTATGTACCATTATTCATATTGACCGACAGCAACATGTATGCACACATAAGCAATGACATTGAAAACAACATAAAAGCTTAATGAAAATGATTGTTGACAGAATGAGACAGATAATTATAGTGCTTCCTGAAGAGGAGCAGATACCTTAACTCACTGAGTGCCAGCCATTTTATAAAACAAAAAGTGCCCTGTGCCAGCATTTTTACCCATTTTGAGACCCACAGAATATTTTGTACTGTCTCTGAAAACACTGAATAACTCAAATGAAAGAAGAGACTCTCTATTTCATCATAATTTAGTTTTTATCTTGCTCCATTCTTGTTTTATCAGAGGTAGAGTAAAGGCCGCTTCCACCACAAAAGGCCACTTCTTGTCACGATCATCTCCACTTCCTGCTTTGATCTCCGTAGCATATAATGTTGATATCGAAATACATCAATGGCACTCAAAAGTTACAATAATGTTTGGAGAGATTAATGGTGATTTTATCTCAGCATTTTGGGTATAAAAAAGCTTATTGTCATACATACTTATACATTCTTTCACCATGCGCCTGACAAAGCATTTTGTTTCCATATTAATAAAGTTAAACCCATATTTTCATCAGCAGCGCTGTGAGGAATATTTAAATCATGTACAAATGCATCCCAGATTATAAATGACATGAAAGTACAATTCAGCTTCCCTGCAGTGTTTGAGGGGCATTTAAACTGCATATCCTGATTCCAGTTAGAGTGCGTGGATTCCACCAGGAGCTTTCACAACTCAGAGCCAATTAACGTAGCCCATAATAGACAGTATGCTAGTGGATTATTTTGCTGATTGGAAGGTTCAGACACCTGCGGTTAATTAGCTTTAACGAGTTCAGCTGACATTTACATCTCTCTTAACTCTCTAATTTAATTTTAAATCCTAATGTCATTATCACACAGACCCAATTATTGATCGGCTGCAGGTACGCCGACATTCAAGAGGAGGAAGGTTTTTATTAACAGCTCACTTTTTTTCCAGACATGCCAGCTGCTCCTGTCTTAGTCTGTCCACACTCTAACAAAAAAAGTTACATGATGATGGAATACATATTGTGGGAGCAGACAGGGCCACCAGCACTGAGATGGGAGCTAATTGGAGGCGACAGTGAGTTGATAGGCTGACATGATCCGGGTCATGGTGTCACTGGGAATCTTCCATCATTCACCACTGTCCAGCACTGTGTTGTTACTGTGGCTTTACAACGATTACATCTTATTATTCTGTACATGCACATGCACAGTGCATTATGTTGTTTGCTGCTCACATGCATTTGGAGAAAAACTGGTCGTTTTCGTATGATTTAAAATGTTTTGGAATATGGAATGTACTCTATAATATTTGCAAAATGCAATTTAACTTCTGCTGGGCCACATCTTTTTAAACAAAGGAAAAAAATACAGTAAACATTATATACGAAAAGTATTTAATTTTCAAAAAATAAACGCTAAACAAACATTAACATAAACATTAATAAACTAACATTACAGAAGGCATCATTATATTGTGTAATGGCTGTGAAATTAAAATAGGTGGTTAATTGGACTTAATGGGACATTAAGAGGTCAGTACATTTAAAATCTGGTGCTACATGAAAACTAATAATGCATCATGGTCAATATTTTGGCTAATCTTTGACTCCAAGATTGATTAAAACAATCCCCCAACTGCTCAATAGTTGAAATATTGAAAATAACTCATTTTTGCGTGTTTTTCTCCATTTAAAATATTAGCATCATGTAATCAAATGAACATTTAAAAGGTTAAAGTCCTGATGATTATTCAGTTTCTGATCAGAATTGAAGTTGATCAAAAGACTTAAAAATAATAATCTGTCCTATTGTGCTTATTGGAGGTGGACATTTTTGTCCTTATTGACTCAAGAGGTTAGTAAATTTGAAATCTGGCATTACAGAAAAACTAATAATGCATCAAAGTTAATATTTTGGCTAATCTTTATTATATCCAAGACTTATTTGGAAAAGAAAATAACAGCCACCAAAAATTACATTTATGGAAAATAACTATTTTTTGTTTGTATTTTTCATTAAAAAAAACAACAGTGACAACAAATAATGAAACTGGCATTGAAAGGGTTAAAATCCTCAAAATGATTGACTGTTTGATAGTTTTGAGCAGGGCTGAAGTTGAGCAAAAAAGCAGAAAAATATTTATCTGTGGAGGGTAGTAATTGTTTTTCACATCGTTGTATTGATCTATTAGAAAAAAAAAAATCCAAAATTTGTCACGAAAGACTTTCTTACAAAAAAATGTGCCATATGCATGAACACAGCCAAAATGATGACCAGATGAAGAGGTAAAATATGCTCAAATGGACAAAACTATCCACAGTGATGCATGAGGGTTAAGTTAAAAATTGTTTCTTGATGTGGTATTGTTATTAGTTGATCATAAATGACATGGATACCAATGGTAACTGGAAAACAGTGAACTATAGGGACCTTATAGGTCTTGATGTAATCTAGTTGTTGATTACAGCTGCTGATGACCAGAAACATACTTTATACTTGGCATGGAGGCAGGGAAAGATTAATTAAACTGTGCTATTTTCTGGATATAATAAACCCATAGAGATGATGTTTACTTGTCTCGTCCAAAGAAGACAATGTGTGTTACATATGGAAGTAATGCTTCAAAGTCAGATAAGGAGCATGCATGATTTAAATTGTTGGAAAACTTAAAAAAAAGTAATAATATAGTCAATATCTCTCTAGGTGAATATTTTGTTTCCCTCTCATTCTTCCACACATCTATCTCAATCAGCTGCCACACTACGGTCTATTGAATTGCTCCACAAAAAAAGAAAAAGATTTGCAATGTGAGTTGGAGAACGGTGTCACTGTGTGATTAACATGACAGGGTTGGAGTTCGAGATGCAGCACTCTATCCTTTCCTACTGTTCATTAGCAATTTCTGAACCGTAGGCTCTTTGCGCAATTTGGAATAAGAGAGAAACACCATCAATCATTTTCAGACTGTTGCCTTTAACCTGCATCGTGCAATTATTCTTTCAACCACTTGACTCAATTGTCTCGCTTGCTTGATCGGTTGGAAAGTCTTTTAGCTCAACCACTAAAGAATTTATGGAGAGCATTTCTATTTGTCTGTGTAAAAGGGATCCGAGAAGTACTCTGTGGCAGCACAGTGGACCATTAAATCAGAATCAGAAATATAGAAATACTTCCTTGTTCAACACTGCTAATTCAAAGTGGATCGGCCCACTGGAGAAATTCACAAAAGAGAGCTCTTTGTGGGGTGAGTGAAGGGTTAAATCTACCACTTAGACTGATGTGATATGAGTGAGACATCACAAACAAATGCTGCAACCTGTGACTCAGCCATCCAGCCACTCAGAGTGGCCACTGAAGGCTCAAGTGGTGACTATATCTGCTATAGGCTCATTTAACAAGCAACTGACTCAGGGGAACTAATTAAAGAGCAATCAGGTGAAGTCTTGCGGTTTCTAATTGCCTCCCGGGGTTCTAAGGGCTATGAACTAAAAGAGGAGCTTGGGAAATTAAATTGGATTTATATACTGTATACTGTATAAAGACAATATAAGTACTTCAAGGAGCATTTGCAGTTTCACTATGACAGATACAGTCTGAATGTGATAAGGAGATTTACAGTTAGCTGAAAAGTAATATACCTAAATTGCTTAAATTTGAACTTAATTGGTAAAAATGTAAACAACTTTTTTTGGCTAGATGGATAAGAGCATTGATACCATGTGATGTCTATGTACGTCATTTACGCCTGACGCTGCTGTACGCTGCCACCATACTCTCAGCTCAACTGGACTTCACTTTACTCTTGCAGACAAACACACTGCTGTTTCTGCTAATTTACAAAGCCCTCATGAGCAAAACTCTGTTATATCTCCAGTCAATTCTCTGCACTCAAGATTAATTAATATCATCACAAAGCCCGAACCTCCTTTGGTCGCATTTCCTTTTTTCTCCTGTTTTGTGTTGTAAATGTTCACCGAGATCGTCATTGTAAATGAGACTATGTGTATGTGTATATATGTGTATATATATATATGTATATATGTATGTGTATATATGTGTATATATACGTATATATGTATGTGTATATATACATACATATATACGTATATATACGTATACGTATATATACGTATATACGTATATATATATATACATATATGTATATATATATATATATATATATATATATATATGTGTGTGTGTGTGTGTGTGTGTATGTATATATGTATATAAACCATAATACAGTAAGGTGGCAAAGAGCAGCAAATCTAATGAACGTTTCCAGAAAAGTCAAGGTCAAAAATTTTCAATTTCAACAATGAACCTTCTAGTGATGAACATGCTACAAAGAATACCTGTAGAATGAGATTACATCAGTTCACTTGAATTGAACTTCAGGTCAAGATCCTTTACTCAAAATCCCATTAACATTCTGACTTTCTACACAAGTTTGTAAATTGTTTCTGTTAAATATTTCCATCAAGACGCTTACAATAGCACGTCCTTGGATTTTATACTAAAGTTTGGGTTTTTGTTGGTGGGAATATTTTTCTACCAAACTGGCCTTTTGCCCATCTGCCTGCTTGAAGTGAAATGTCGAACAGGAAAAACATATTTTTAGGACCGTAGCGAGAGAAATGCAACCATTTTTTTTTTCAATCAGTGAGCATGATTTCAACTGTTGTTTCAAATGTAGTGATTCTCACCAGCATGCAGAGGGCTTCCTCCAAAAGTGCTTTGACTGCAGTTATTTTGGAGAGGTTCTGACTCACTGCCTTTTGTATTTGGTTGTGAACTAGGTGCAAGCTTAAGTGCAAATACAAGGCAGATGAGTGCACTGCAGTGGTTTTGAATGTTGAGTACAGAAATTGTGTTTATGGAACATTCAGTATTTCACTTTTACTCGACCTTTGTGTCTGCTTCTTTATTTAACATCCAGGCAACAGTTTTTTTTATTGGTTAACACACAAATAAAAGCTGTTTAGTTCTTCATGCTATTATTTTAGCTGGATGTGCAAATAAATTAATAAATGTGCATAATCATTAATAAAGGACAGTGTTGCCTTTTAGCAAACACCGATAACTGAAGGGGAGGAAATATTAGAGCTTGTTTTTAAAGGCACACAGGGTTCCCACACATCCTGGAAAACATGGAAAATGAGAAAAAAAGTAAAATGTTGTGGAAACAGTTAAGTTATCCTGTAGATTTTCTTATTATTTATTATGATGTATTTGTATAAAGGTTTTTAACCTGTTTGCATTCACTCACAAGGCACGGGGAGGATAAATATTTTTCCAAGATATCGTTAACCATTTCCAGGATATTTGACCTCTTTTTCCTTATTTTCCAAATGTTTTCCATGACTGGAAAATTGGTTAATTGTTTTCCAGGATGTGACACGTGACACGTTTCTGTGTGAAACAGGATCAATTTAATCAAATCCTTCAGATGTCATCGGGTTGCTTAAAAGTAGGTGTGGCTTCCTGAAAAAGCTACATGTTTAGAGCACATGGACGAGGGCAGACAGTGTTTCAACACCTATCACCATCACCTCACACCAATCTTGTATCTTTCGGTGTGAAATTTAAATTCACTGTCCGGTTCAGTGTTGGTTTTCTCATTCGTTTTTTTGTTTTGTTTTTTTTTTCCCTGGCACATTTCGAAGAGAGGGAAACAAGCTTGTACAAGCAACAAAACCTGAAAATTGACATGGTGTGCATCTGCAAATGGTTGGTTGGCAACTTTATACAGTATATACTGTATACTTTATATGCAAAATGCTGCTATAAACATACCATAGAGGCACAGTATGCGTGTTTGTGTTTGTATTTGCCTTATGATTGACTGGGAAACTGTCTACTGTAGGTGTTCCTCGCCTTTGGACACAGTTTTCCACCAATCATTTTCAAACTCAAGTACACAGAGGCTCTGACTTTGATTAAGTTAGCGGCCCACTTTAAAACACCTCTGGAGGACTGGCAAAGTGCTGCAGCACTGCAATATGTCCCCTGGCGGCTATGGCTGTGTACCAAAGAAAAATAACAATGAAAATAGTTAAAGTGACAGGGCACAGGTGTATCTGAGAAAACAGGTGCTGTGACTGCAGGAGGAGGAAAGAAAGAGTATTTTTCATGTATTTCTGTGGGGGAAATGTGGTGGGCCAGAGAGAGAGAGACTGCAGACTTCAAACCAGTGCTTATTTCAAACTATTTGTTTAGTCATCGAGCCTTTGTTGCCTTGCATGCACAATACACTCCAGTGTAATTTGATGAAACCGCTCCGCTCTCGTAAAATGAGTGTAAGCACTGCAGAATATTATCAGGAGAACATTCATTATTAGGCTCTGTCCGGGAATCTGAGCTTTGGGTATTGAGCGGTTACTCGCTTGTTTTCACAGACAATGCCTCTCAGCCATCCAGCCTCAACATGTCCCTTATCTCCTGCTGCTCTTATGGGCCAACTGCCACTGTCAGTGATGCACACTCATTTGTTTTTCTCCACCAGAGGATATTGTACACTGAGGCACCAGAGGTGATGCTGATAGCCTGATCAGTCTGTGTCTTCTTACAGTTTTCTCCACACCTGTAAGTGGTGGAAATGGCAACATTTGAATAATGCATTTCTGCTATCATCACCAGCTCTGATAGGCAGAAAATTTTTGAGCTATTCCACTTTTTATTGCATTATTCCAGCCAAACCTTTGTCATGCAGCGCTTTGACATCTTTCTTGTGACAGACGTCATAGGAAAGAATGATTATCACAACAAACATGAAAGAATGATTAAAAATCATGAAGTGTATCCAGTGTTTCTCTTGCAGCAATGCTTTATCACCAACTCCATCATATGGGAAGCAAACAGCAGATGCTGCAATATTTAACCGATGCCATGCAGATGATCTGTATGAAATAATGTTATTCAATACATCATGTTATAATCATATCATGATTTTAATACAATGCATTGTATAGTAGTAGCAGTAGTGGACTTATGATAAAAACTATGATCTGCTTGTCATTCTGGCTGCAAAGTCCCCCTAAGATGAGTCTGCAATGCTTCCTCCTCTCCATCTTTACAAAGCTTCTGATACTAAGAAGGGCCGAGGCCACCAGAGAGGCTGCACCACCTGCCTCACTGTGTTCCCTTCCCTCCATCACCAACACAGCCAGACCTTTCCTCTGCACACTGTATGAATTCATAAATGACCTCAGTGAGGGTTATGTGTGTTTAACAAAGAATATGATCCAGCTGTTTTTCATGTGCAACCACATACTACTGAAATATGTATGTGATACAACAGAGTAGTGCTGTAGCATGTGATGCAAAAAGGCTGTGACAGAGCTATAAAGCTTTATGCGTCACATAAAACAAAATGATGATACAATATTTTATGTTCTACTGAACTTGGCACAATATAATTCAAGCCTGTCCAACCATATAGAAGAAGTGGAGATGAAGTGGCATCAAGCTGTTTTGGAGAACGTGAAATTAGTGACTGAGTTAAGAAACTTATGATTACTGTGTGTTTACTGAGGTAATAAATCAAGTAAGTAAGAGGAATAGCCCCCTGATGGTTATTAGAACATTTGCTTCACGTTACAGAGCCACAGGTTGCCCCTTGTGTACAATTTAAACCATTACATGGTTCCCTCCCCTCATCCCCTGTAGTCTGATGGGGATCCTAACACCTGGCAATAACTGATCATGAGCATTGTTTGTATAATTAGACTGCAATTCCACCAAATGTTATGAATAATGACTGAGAGAGTCATGAAGAAAAGGCAAAACTTGTACAGAGACACTGTACACAGAGGACACAGAGGACACTTGGAGGTATGAATTTTGATGAATTCAATGGGCTGCCAGTGTACACGGATTAGGATACAAGTCCAACAAACTGCAGTTTTCAGTTCATCATGAAAAATGTTTGTTTTTACCTTGTTCCATTTTTGTTTTATCAGAGGTAGAGTAGAGGACACTTTAACCAAAATCACCACTTTTTGTCCAGATTCTGTTTGCTTTGCTCCCTAATCACGATTGTCTCCACTTCCTGCTTTGATCTCTGTGGTGTATACCATCTCTTTATGCTCCAACTACAAATCCCAGAAGCCCCAATATTACTCAGAGGCTACGTGAGAGTGCCCTCTTGTGCAAGCTGCCGAAAAACCACTTTGACATACAGTCATGGAAAAAATTATTAGACCACCCTTGTTTTCTTCAATTTCATGTTAATTTTAATGCCTGGCTCAACTAAAGGTACATTTGTTTGGACAATTATAATGATAACAACAAAAATAGCTCATGAGAGTTTAATTTAAGAACTAAGGATTATTCATTTTCCATGGTTTTCTTGATAATAACCAAAATTACTTAAATTCTTACATCAATAGCTATGGCATTGTACCGCCAAAAACACTACTTTTAAGCATTCCATGTTTTCTTTTCTGTTTGCTTTAAACACATGATACACACAAGAGTTAATACTTGATTGCATAACCATTGTTTTTGATGACTGCAGCCATGCGTCTTGGCATGCTCTCCACCAGCTTCTGACATTGTTCTGCTGTCACAGCAGGCCATTCCTGTTGGACAAATTCAAACAAATTTTCTTTGTTTTTGGGCTTGTGGTTCTCCATTTTGAGTTTGATGATTTTCCACAGGTTTTCAATTGGATTAAGATCTGGTGATTGAGCAGGCCAAGGCATGGTGCGAATGTTGTGGTTCTCCATCCAGGCTTTAACTGACCTTGCCGTGTGGCAAGGGGCATTGTCTTGTTGGAAAATCCAGTCATTCGAGGCAGGAAAGAGTTTTCCAGCTGATGGAAGAAGACTGTTTTCAAGGGTAGTCCTGTACTTGACCTGGTTCATTCGGCCTTCACACAATTGCATTTGCCCTGTTCCACTCAGACTGAAACAACCCCAGATCATGACTGATCCACCCCCATGTTTTACTGTAGGGGCAAGACAGTCTGGGTTGTAAGCTTCTCCAGGCTTCCTCCTAACCAGTAAGTTGGCTGGAGTGGGCATCAATTCAAAATTGGATTCATCACTGAAGAGAACCTTAGCCCAATCATCAACAGTCCAATCCTTGTGGTCTCGAGCAAAGAGTAACCGGGCCTTCCTCTGCCTTTCATTGATGAAGGGCTTCTTGCGTGCTCTGTGTGACTTCAAACCAGCTTCAACAAGTCGGTTTCGAACTGTCCTTGCCGAGCAAGTCACATTTCTCGACAGTGCCCACTCATTTTTAAGGTCCCTGGAGGTCTGACGACGATTCCTGACACAGGAACGGATGAGTGCACGGTCATCTCGTGGGGTAGAAAGACGTTTCCTGCCACGGCCAGGTAGCAATTTGGTAGTGCCATGTTCAGCTTGTTTTTTTGTTGGAATGAACGGCTGTCTTGGAGATCTTCAGTTTTTCGCTACCTGTCTCTCACTCATGCCAATTTCCAGCAGTGCCAAGATGGCTGCCTTTGTTGCTTCACATAATTCTTTTGTTTTAGGCATTATGTGAGAGCTGACAACTTCTGAGTTGTGCTACGGCTTGAATGTAAGCAGGAAACCACTCTAGGCCTTTGCATGTGCAGTGCTGCTTGTGACATGAAATGGCCTCTTATATACCCTGGGAATCAATTAAGCTTAAGAATGTCAAATAGGACATAAAGTATTATGTGACCAGCTGCATTTTTTGTTGTGTTCATTGTATTATACGTTTAGTGGTACCAGATATTAGAATGAACAAGAAATTGAAGAAAACAAGGGTGGTCTAATAATTTTTTCCATGACTGTATTTATACCTCAGTGGCACTCGAAGAGTTAATTGCTTTAGATCGGGGGGATCTGTGGTCTCACACAGTTGTCCATTATGTTACCAGAGCAATGGACTGATGGATGGATTTCTTTGTGATTTATTAATTTATATGTCACATTCTTCTTGTACTTGGAAGTCAAAATGTCCAAGTTCTGAGTCATAAATTTTAACTGGAACGCCCCCCGAAGTCCAATTTCCGACTTGGAAAGTCGGACAAACCTCACCAACCCCAACTTGACCACAATGTCATAATCCAAGATGGCAGCGCCCTGGATTAGCGGCGTGAGGCGTTATACGTTACAGCCTACAGTAGAGTCAAACGTGTTTCCTACACAGAATTATGCAGGAGAACCATCACACACCCTCTGCATCTTCTTTGTGCCTATCAATTGTGTTTGAGGACCTCATATTGCTGCATTAGTTTTCTGCATTCCGACAGAGCAAGCACAACAAACTTTTCCTTGGAGGCATCCATCTTGGTTTTCTGACTTGTTTACTGGAACGCCGTAAACTCGGGTGTGACATCATTCCCAGTTCCGACTCCCGACTTCCGATACAAGACGAACGCAGCAATACATACAGCATTATCAAAATTCCACCTGGAAGGAGACTGAGACCCCCTACTGACAGTTTCCCCAGCCTAAATTCATGAATTAAACCAATGAATACAATGAATACATATGAAAACATGTTTAAACCAAACCAAACATGATGACACCCTCCGAAGCATTGCGACTCTGTTCCACTGTATCACCATCTGTAATGATGTGGATTAAATGTACCGAGTCATTTGTCTTCATATAGGGCGAGCTCCTATGATGTGGCTTATGTTTTGATTTGATAAAATCAGGAAAAAATTATCTTCACTTCAGCTAATTGCATTTGAAGCTTTTCTTTTCAAGGGGTAAGTTCAGTCTCCCGTTGTCCACATGATGAGTGTACTACGGTGGTAAAGGTTACAGTGTAATTTCATACCAATTGGCTATAACACACCTTTCGTTTCAGTGTTCTACATGAAAGAACAGTGTGCACTTAGACTTTGTAACTGTGGCAGCTCCCAGCCAAACCCTGTGCATTTAATCTAGGAAAGAATGAATGCATGAAGCTGGTCTGTTGCAAAATAGATTTTGGAAAATTACAAATGTGCAGTGTGCCTGAATAGCAAAGAAAGTCAACACAATCTGACATATTTTCCTTTCAATAAAATAAAAAAATGTCTGAACTTTTTAACACTGTAAAATATAAAATAAAATTTCATTCACCTCTAGTCGTGCTATGAGTGCAGTACTTGCTTTAAATGACTCAGCCTGGCCTCATTTAAATTTATTTAATTATAAAGAAATCACCACTGATGCTTGTGTATCTCTTTGCACACCTCTTTATAGACTACTTCTCTCGAAGCACCAAGCATAAAGGATCAAGAAGCTCCAAGTGGGAGGTTATTAGTAATATGTCTGAACCTAATAGGCATGAAGATGCAGACATTACGATAGCTCTTCATGTATGTGAAGCTATTACTGTTACCACAGGCCACTGACTATTAACCTGTCTCCTCTGATTAAGTGCAGCTGTGAAAGAAAAAAAGAAACGTTGACAGGAGATTAGAAGACAAATGGTAGGGGCGTGATATGCATTAAAGAAATACAGAGCTGTATAGTTCACTGCCAGTCAGAGTTACTGAATCTTCCTAAGGCAAGAGACCAAGTCATGATCAAGACTTTGAGTCCTTGTGTTTATATTTCCCTCTTTCAGTGACATTGTTTACTTTAAAGATGACTTTTAACCTAAATGAATGGGAAATACAATCAGAGGTCAACCTTAGCAGTGCAGTGTATTTCACTGAAAAACACCTTTTTACTTTCTTAACACATCACGTCAAGAAGCTGTCAGAAGGTTTTGGGCTGTGTTATTTCAATTTAAGTGACATTCTTCAACTTTTGGAGGAAGCTTGTGTCATGGAGGAATATTTTACCTCTGTACCTTCAACTCAGCACGTGCCACGCATGGCTTTCATCACTACTACTTGGGGGCGGCAGTAGCTCAGTCTGTAGTGACTTGGGCTGGGAATCGGAGGGTCGCCAGTTCAAGTCCAGGTCGGACGGAGAGTGGACTGGTAGCTGGAGAGGTGCCAGTTCCTCCTCCTGGGCACTGCCCTTGAGCAAGGCACCGAACCCCCAACTGCTCGGGGCGCCTGGATAAGGGGCAGCCCCCTCACTCTGACACCTCTCCTCTAATGCATGTGCATGTGTTTGTTTCATGACTTGTGTGTGTAATGTGCAACTGAAAAATATATGTATATATACTAACAGAGTGAAAAAATGTAATTTCCCTCATTGATTAGGGATTAATAAAGGAATTCAGCAGTACTACTGATCTAAACTGCAATGTTCATTTACTCATGTTTGGTTAAGTATAACCTTGACCAGGTGGTCACTTGAGATGCATATGGAGAGGTTTGCAAATTCATACAAAAAGAATCACTGACTCACTAATAATGTGCCTGTATTTTCTTTATTTCCCATTATTTTGGTCTTTTCAGGATGTTTCATCAAAGTACATTCGGGTATAAACCGAATAAGAGCGTGCAGCTTTTCTCTTTGTCACAACAGGATAGACAGTTTCTCTATAATAACAGACAAAAACTTTCATTTCAGCATTTTGTAATCTGGTAACAATAACACAAATTGGAGCAGTAACTGCTATACAATTGTACTTTTTTCAAATTGCATTTTTAAATGTCATTATTAAATAATTTAGTGCTTCACTGTCGGGCTTTCTTTTTTGCAAATTCCTTTTATTCATGGTTCTTGTCTGGAGACAGTTCTCAAGTTCAGGGTTTGGCATTTGGGATGATAATTATATCTTAGCATTACGAACTTGTGCTTGCTGAATAGGAAAAGAGTCCAGGTCATTTATAAATTATGCAGGTCAGTGTGGTGTTTAGAAGAGCAGAGGCCGTCATATAAATGAGCTATGACACAGCAAAGAGGCAAATAAACTGCTTTTAATCTGACCTCCTTCTTTGGTCTTGAATGCATCAATTTGAAGAGTAGATTTTGCAGATGCAGATGTTCAAGTTGGCACACTTTGTGTCAACCTAGACTCTGTATGTCAGCAGAGGAGAGAGGGATGCTGGAGTCAGCGAGAATGTGAGGTCCCTCAAGGTTAGGGGATATAGGTCTGAAGGCATCATATGTCAGCATAATAGCAAGATGTCAATGTAGCTCAGAGATTTTTAGTGAGTGAAAGCCTGCCTGTAGAAATACACTCACCAACCACTTTATTAGGACCCCCTTTTGCTTTCAGAACAGCCATAATTCCTCATACTTTCAACAAGATTTTAGAAACATTCCTCACATGTTTTGGTCCATATTGACATGATAGCATCACTTAGTTGATGCAGATTTGTCGGCTTCCCATCGATGATGTTTGTCTCCCGTTCCACCACATCCCAAAGGTTCTGTTGGATTGAGATCTGGTGACTGTGGAGGCCACTGGAGTCCAGTGAACTCTTTCAGTGGGTTTACATGGAGCCTAATATTCCAATTAGAATCGGATTAGAAGCCCAAACCAAATAAAAATGTTCCATATAAACACCTCAATCCGAATAAAGAGGCCTAAACCGAATGGAATTTCATTCAGTTTCACAGGGGTAGAAAATTCCTCTTCCCAAACCGATCAGATGTAAAATCTTATCATTTAAACGGTGAAACAGAATGCTGTCAGGCTGTGTTCTTTCTGCACATGCTCTGTCTTGATGTAAATGCGCAGTGATGTTTCCTCACTTGAAAAAATGGCGGCTTCCAAGCAGCAGTGCACACACAACTGGTCTTCGGCAGAGAGTTTATTTTTAATACAAATTCTCAAAGACCTGAACATCGCAACTACTGTGCTGATCAGACGATAGACATCCATCTTTGATCAATCACGTAATGTTTACATCGCTCTGCACGTGACACACATCCGTTAAACGGCGGTTCCGATTAAATGAAGTGGCACATGTAAACGCCAGATCGGAATAGATCACGTCACATGTAAACAGTTGACCTGAACTCTTCAATTGGAAGTGGCTCCAGGTGTGCTCTTCTGTTGCTCTAGTCCATCTTCTTCAAGGTTTGAGTGTTGGAACCAGCGGTTATTTGAGTTCCTGTTGCCTGTCATCTCCAACCAGTCTGCTCATTAATGCTCATCTGCTTATCTGTTAATGTCGGACCTTGGTATTTGACATTGTAATCAGGACTGGGGCATTTAGCTTTGAAATCATCTCTTTTATTATTCCTACTAGTTTCTCCTCATTACCTGGCTCTCTACCCCTCACCAGCTCACCTGCTACAGCTGCTTGCTGAGTGTCTACTAGCGGGCCTTCCTCCTCCCACTGAAACAAAGAGACTTTATTACTGACAAGAGGTCTCACTCTGTTCATTCTGCTGTGGAACCAACGCACCTAGGCGTTGAGAAAGATGCACAGAGTGAACCCTCTTCTTAAGCAGCCTTTTTGATAGGTAGAGATGAGGAAAACAAGCTTGCATGCCCATGGCGATGTATCGAGGCCCAACTTCGTTTTCATTTACTGTACGATAAATCATTTTATTGACTATCATGACAGGCCTGCAGCAGTTTATTGAAAAAAAGTCACTTAAATTCCCCTTCTTCATGATTCTGATCCTCGTTTTGAATTTCTGCAAGTTGCCTTGACCACATCTACATGCCTAAATGCATTGAGTTGCTCTGCTGTGATTGGCTGCTTAGCTATTTGCGTTAACAAGCAATTGAATTGGCGGTGAGTGTATATTCAGAAAATGTTTTTCTTAAATGAGATAAACTAGGAGAGCTTTCATTTGGCTTAATCACATTTGTCAACCAATGAATACCTAAAATGATGCACTGACATGTATAGTCAGTCTTAGATTCATCACCACAGTAAGAGTTTCTGTGCGTTAAAAATCTGCACTGCACTGCTATGTGAAGACTCAAACAGAAAACATTCCTTGACCAAGAGCTCTTTGTGTCCTTTGCAGTCCTATTCGATTTGACAGGAACATTTGCCAGAGAAGTGGTCCATTCTGAGAAGTAAGGTCCTTAAAAAAATTTAAGGGCGACTTCAAAGTATCATCTCCCACGCTCTGATGAAATTTGACTTCCCTGCATTTTCTTTGCTCAACACAATTTCCCTCTGAATGTCATTTTTTTTTTTCCTTCTCATGCCATGATCGCTCTGAAAGTGCTTGGATGATTCACAACTGGGTTGTGTAGCTTTTGTGGCAGCCAAGCAAACAGTGTCTTGGTGCTCCTGTGCTATTTGCACATATTTAGTGCAAAATCATCCCATTTTTTTGTGCAAATGGGTCTCTATGTAAAAACAGTCCAGTTCACAAAGAGCTGTACTAATAGCCACATGCATTTAAAGTGAAATTAAAGCATCTTCAGAGAGGTGGTAACTGAAGGGCATTTATAAGAGATGTGAATATTTGAATACTAACAACAAGTTATATATTAATTGGGTGATTTCTAGTGCAATGCCTGCAAACCTGGGGACCTACTAGGACTGCTGAATCCATTTATCATGCAGGGAGTTAATCCGAAAATAATGAGATTTGGAATTAGTTGTCAATGTACGATTGTGAGAGAATCCACAATTCAAGAGTGCACAAGCACTCTATCACAAACACTGCCAAGTGAACACCATGGAAAATATTTAATCACTAATAATCACCACTTTTTGTCCAGATTGAGTTTGTTTTGCTCTCTAATCTCGATCCACTTCCTGTTTTGATCTCTATGGCGTATACCGTCTCTTTATGTTCTGACTACATCTTCCAAAAGCCCCAATATTACTCACAAACTGTTCGAGAGCGCCCTCTTGTGCTTGTTGCCATAAAAAAACACTTTGACGTAGATATTCGTCAATGGTACTCAAGTGTTGGATTTTAAATGATGTATATCTGTTGCACTCAGAGTTAAGGCAGGTATACTTAACTTGCTTGATTGTCACCACTGTAACTTGAGGCTTTATTTCTCTGGGTTATAATAAGCTGTATGTGGAGGTATAAAAAAAAATAAAAAAAAAAGTAAAAATTTTAGCTCCTTATTCTTCCAATTTTTGTGCCTTGCGGGTCACAAATGTTTCACGTTTGACAACTTTTGACAGTTTTCCAAATCAATTTTTCTGAGGGTGACTAATGGAAAGTGTCAACATAGTTAATGAGCAAAGAATGCCGACCCTAATACATTTTTGAGATGCAACCATGATAACAAATGATTCTCTGCAGCCTGTCCTCGGAGTCTGCGACAGACCGTGAAACGCTGACCTGAGCCCGGCGTGATAGAAATAATCACCAGGTGCACCCAGCAATATGTCTTGATTTATTGACGCATTGATTTTGTAACTCAATTTTAAAATTCTGGTGACATATGGGGCAGCAGATGAAAGATAAATGTTATAAAAACAGACATACCAGCAGAAACCATGATTCACTCATTGCATCAGTGTTGTGTGAAGACAATATGAGGAAAAGAGGTGAGCGTGCAGTGCGTGATCTTCAGACAGCTAACACAGCACTCATCTATCACACTCTCCAAGTCCTCTCCACTACCCAGATCAAGTTATGGCATATCTGAGAAACACAGACTAGTTTATGGAGAGTCACATCAAGCACACAAATGCAACACTCTTCAAATCCCACACAAGGAAGTCACTTAGGATTATTTACTTCAATGTACCAATGAATAATTGATGTAACAGCTTCTTCCATCCGTTGTGTGTCCAGCGTGGAATAAAACAATATTTATGCTTGTTTATTCTGCATCTAAATCGTGTAGACTGTAATATTTTTTTTCATATTACCTCTTGCTGATGTTTTTCATGTTGTGTTGCTGGCAGCAGGCCTAGTCGCTCTGCATTCACTGCAAATACAGTAGTAAACAGTACATTTAAAAGAATTTCATTGTGATTTACTAAGACCATTAAAATGTTCCATGAGTGTACTCCAAGCAAAACGAGCCTATGTAGAGTAATGACTGTATGAAATAGTGAAAGCCTGCACTTAATGAAAAATAGATACACTTTCTGTGAATACAAAACATATTCCACGCAACCTAGCGGCAACGGGTGCTGTAATTGTTTTCCATGCGCAATAACCTAGCTGGCTTTTTTCGGTTAAAGTGCACATTATTAGATGGTGCACTGTGAGGAATTATGTAGCGTTGGTGTGCTTTTTAGAGGTTCGCAGTGCACAATGATGCCTCGCTGAAGGATGTGATGTGGTATTGAACTGAGTTTGTCAAAACAATCAGGAGGAAGGCTTTGGAAATGGCTGCTGCTAAATTGTTTTTCATTCTACCAGCTATCTGTCCAGATTTCTAGGAAGGGATCAATAATCATATGTGTGTTATTATATCAGATAGAAGATCAGAGAGATTGTTTTAGACAGAAAAGCTGTATGGAGTTTCTTCGCTGAAGCAGCTCTTCATGGATGACTGAAATCCAGTATGTCGGCTAATTAGTAGTGATGTTGCTAAATGATGCACTACTTCACCAACGAACAGCTGTGAAGTAGAGCTATCTACTCAAGTTGACATCCAATATGGCAGAAATTTGTATCAAGAATCAGTTTGTGATGATCATTTTAGATTACTGTGATTTGGATGTTTCATTGTCATCTCTTTGGCTCACTGCACATACCTTCATTAAATTGTCAACCAAATTTTAAGCGAACTTTTTGAAATGTTGCAAAAAAGTAATCCCTCAACTGGTTTGGAGTGAAGAAACTCAACCACATGGATGGCAGGAAAGTTATAAGGTTACTATCTTAGAACTATTTCTTTTTCTAGGGCTGTCAAACAATAAAAAATTTTAATTAGATTAGTCACGGGTTGTTGTGTATTAATCTTTATTAATCACGATCAAATATCCTTCATTTCTATTGTAGATTAATCGCACAGTTTTTGTAATTCAAAGTTGTCAAGGCCCTCACTTATCACTTATAAAAAAAAAAAAAAAAAAAGGCCCTCACTTATCAATCAGTGAATATTGCCATAGTGCCATAGACGTATACATACGTGAAAGTGTTTTTTCAGCAACAGGTTGCTGATCGAAGTCTCCCGCAGCCTGTGAGTAATGTTGGGGCTTCTGGGAGATCTAGTCAGAACATAAAGAGACAGTATACACCACAGCGATCAAAGCAGGAAGTCTCTTTCCAGTCCCTTGTATTTAATTTCACGAGTGAAACCCCCTTTATGATCACATCTCTGCCTCTCTGCTATACGGCATGTCAATATACAAAGTTTAACAATATACCAGAAATAAAAGTGGCCATTAACTAGCATGAAGCTCCACCTTAATACCTTGCAGTGTTTTTCTAAAAACCATCTAATATGGTATTGTCAGGAGGTGATGGTCTTCCTGATGCTGGAGCTTGATTAAGGGTTTAGTCCAGAGATTTCAATCAATAGAAGAGAACACTGAGGCCAGGCCCAATTAAACGCATGGGCCCATTATATGAGAACTGATTGCATCGGCAGCACAGCTCCTCGCTTGACAAAGGGAGCAGTGATCAATAGGCAACCTCTCAAAATGGACAGGCTTAAGATAGAAGATTTCAGGGCAGGAGTAAGAAGACTGAAATCCTTTAACTACCTTTCATATATTTAATATGAGACTGGGATTAGAAGTAAACTATCGAAAAACAAATATGTGATGAGAGGGCTATAAGTGCAGATTTAACCTTCATTTAACCTTTTATTTCAATGTCTATTTCATATGTGTATTTCATATTTCAATTTCAATGTGTCATTCTGGATTCACAATCCAATTAAACGATATTAAGAAATGAAAAATCTCAGAGATAATAAAAATACAGTGTACAGTGCTTGCATTACCTATGACATGTGTGACAACCAACCCATTGATCTTAAAGTAAATATTTTCTGTTCATTATGTGATAAACATGTCATATAAATACACTATATTGCCAAAAGTATTCGCTCACCCATCCACTAAATCAGAATCAGGTGTTCCAATCACTTCCATGGCCACAGGTGTATAAAATCAAGCACCTAGGTATGCAGACTGCTTTTACAAACATTTGTGAAAGATTGGGTCGCTCTCAGAGCTCAGTGAATTCCAGTGTGGAACTGTGATTGGATGCCACCTGTGCAACAAATCCACTCATGAAATTCCCTCGCTTCTAAATATTTCACATTCAACTGTCAGCTGTATTATAAGAATGTGAAAGTGTTTGGGAACGACAGCAACTCAGCCACAAAGTGGTAGACCACATAAACTGACGGAGCGGGGTCAGCGGATGCTGAGGTGCATAGTGCGAAGAGGTCATCAACTTTCTGCAGAGTCAATAACTACAGACCTCCAAACTTCATGTGGCCTTCAGATTAGCTCAAGAACAGTGCGCAGAGAGCTTCATGGAATGGGTTTCCATGGCCGAGCAGCTGCATCCAAGCCATACATCACCAAGTGCAATGCAAAGCGTCGGATGCACTGGTGTAAAGCATGCCGCCACTGGACTCTAGAGCAGTGGAGACGCATTTTCTGGAGTGACGAGTCACGCTTCTCCATCTGGCAATCTGATGGACAAGTCTGGGTTTGGTGGTTGCCAGGAGAATGATACTTGTCAGACTGCATTGTGCCAAGTGTAAAGTTTGGTGGAGGGGGGATTATGGTGTGGGGTTGTTTTTCAGGAGCTGGGCTTGGCCCCTTAGTTCCAGTGAAAGGAACTCTGAATGCTTCAGCATACCAAGACATTTTGGACAATTCCATGCTCCCAACTTTGTGGGAACAGTTTGGAGCTGGCCCCTTCCTCTTCCAGCATGACTGTGCACCAGTGCACAAAGCAAGGTCCATAAAGACATGGATGACAGAGTCTGGTGTGGATGAACTTGACTGGCCTGCACAGAGTCCTGACCTCAACCCGATAGAACACCTTTGGGATGAATTAGAGCGGAGACTGAGAGCCAGGTTTTCTCGTCCAACATCAGTGTGTGACCTCACAAATACTCTTCTGGAAGAATGGTCAAAAATTCCCATAAACACACTCCTAAACCTTGTGGACAGCCTTCCCAGAAGAGTTGAAGCTGGTATAGCTGCAAAGGGTGGACCGACGTCATATTGAACCCTATGGATTAGGAATGGGATGTCATTTAAGTTCATATGTGAGTCAAGGCAGGTGAGCGAATACTTTTGGCAATATAGTGTATGTCATGTTCTTGAAGTGGTATGTTAACATGTGAGCAGTAACACCTGCATCAACTGTGATCCTGTCATCTAAAATATCAAAAACACCACTGCTTGATGGACTACAGCTACTTAAAACCTGTCATTCCATTAACGTTTTTTTTAATTCAGCCGTGTATTACTCCAATTTCATGCACTGGTGGATTTGTCCTTGATTATGACCCTTTGGTCTGCCGTTCCGAGCCGATGGTTATTCTCTCCTGCGATGTTTGAGATTTCCTGAACTGCTTTGACAAGATATTCGGGGTAAATGGGAGAGATGTTTTGCTTGGATGACATAACGAGGAACAACACTTCGGTGGAGCTGCTGGGTGGGTGCTGCACTCCTCATTAATCACTGAAATGTGGGAGCAAATGTAGCCTCATCGAAATGTTTTCTTGTGCATGTAATTTCTCCACAATACAACAGATGAAGCTAATTACATACCTTAAATAAACTGTTTGCCAACTCAACCAGTCTAATTGCTTTCGAGTTAATGGAAGGCAGGTCTTTGAAAGTGTTGTAAATATGTAATGTGACGCTGTACAGTGGGCATAATAACCCATTACCTATACATGTATACGTTGTTGTTAGTTTAACTGTAACACTTTACAGTTATTTTAGACACACTGTCTGATTAGGAAAAGGAAGAGGACAACCACTCATGTGGATTGTGTAGCTATGGAGACTCAGGATCCACCTTCATTATTCATGAACATCCCACCCTTGCCTGCTTCAATCACTGCCAGCCTGTTCACATTCATGACCATCAGTGTTCGATACTGACGCACAAGTCATCCTGTTTTTTTTCCTAAACCTAACAACAGTGGTTTTGTTGCCAGACCCTGTGTTTGAATAATTCATAACATTTAACTGCAACCAAAGAGTGCTCTCTGCTCTGCCTTACTCTCAATTTTTGCTCCTTATTATCCAGATTTATCTTAGCAACCACAACCTTTATGATGCAAAGTTCCCAATACCTCTTTCACACTGAAATTAGTGGGTAAAAATGGTTTTCCTCCCTCCCATTTATCATCGCTTTGACAATATCATCAGATTTAAGTGTGGCGCAGCACTGTGAGGTAAACAATGGACAGCATGGACATTAGCGGGTTGCATGTTAGCATTGTTGTTTTGTTCTTTGCAATTGTGTACAAACTTAGCGCAGATTGGAAAATGTCAGAGTGCTAATGCATACTGCTATGATCAATAAAAAGCTGTGCCAGAACGTTATACAAGCTGCGTAGAAACACAGTCACACAGGGATTCCCCGTTCGGTGGGATTTCCCGAGAATTGATTGATGTCTTTATTTCGAACATGTAAAATGAAACGAGGTAATATGAAATAAAAAACAAAAAAACAAACAAAACATACAATTACGACCGCAAAATAGACAATGAATTCAATTCACATCACTTAAACCCCTCAGTTTACATGTGCGAAAGGGAGTAAGAAGAAGTGTAATGATGTAGGACTAATTCACTATGCGCTTCCATTAAAGATGATGTATTTAATCTGTGAATCATAAATCCAGAAACAAACATACAGAACATTTTCAGCGATTTACATGAAAATTTGTCGACAGCTGATCTGTCTTTCATAACTTGAGAAAAACACTTTGCACGTTTAGGAGTAAAAACTGTTGGTGTCACTGTGTCACATAGGATTAGATATCTCCATTATAGTTATCAAATTCGGGAAGAATGTTACAGCACGAAGCAACACTTCCTGTACTGGAAACAATCTATTGTTTAACAACGTTTTTCTAGAGAAAACAGATTTTTTCTTTTTTGGGCCATATACTTGAATATTTCCTCACATTCACATGTTGACACAAAAGCTTCAATTTGACCCATTGCATTTCCCCCGTCTGTGGGACGAATAAAATATATTTATCTTATTATCTTATATGACCAAAAATCTAAATATCTCAATCTCTGCTGCAAAGTTTCTGATCATTCATTTTAGTAGCCATCCTGGAGGGATGAGAAGTTTCCATATTTTTTTCATTTACCCTCCATAGAGGCCTTTTTCTTTATCACCTGGGAACAAAAGTGAATAATTTTCTGCTTTTCGTAAAAATAAAAAAAAAAGATTAGGGTAATTAGAGTGAGTGATAATTACTGGACAGAGGATAATGTGCCACCTACTGAAATTGAATCCCACTGTTTCCCAGTGGTTAGTATACCTGTCCAAATTAGGTCAAAGGGTTTATCTCTGCAACCACCAAGCGTGTTGTTAAAGCATCCATAAGATCATGACGCCTACAGCACAACTCCTTTATTGCTCCCTTGACCAGCTCACTTACTTGTGAAAAATGTAATGCTTTTATTTGAGCGCTTAACAAGGCCAACAGCAGACAGGGTTCATCTTTTCTCTTATCCATTAAATCTGATTAGGTTCAATATCTTATTCTGTAGAGTAAATTTATGATGAATATAACTGTATATGATAAAGACCCATTTTACTGTCTGCGATAAAATTATATTAACATCACAATTTCATTTCCGAAAACTGTGTTTTCTATAAATCTCAAGATATCGCTGACATATATCATACTCCTTTTTTATGTTGTACATTTCTTGTCTGCATTCAGGTTTTTGCTGACTCGCTCCTATCTGAGTCTTGAAGGATGTATTCAGTTAAAGTTTGGAGTTACACCAGAAATCACCACTTCTCCTGGCATTTTTCATCTTTAGGGAGGCATTTATTTGACACGGTGGTGTCACTTCGGAGCTTTCCGTTACAGTGGCAATAAGATGGAGAATGTGTGTGTGTGTGTGTGTGTGTGTGTGTGTGAGACAAGGGAGCTCCTTTCCACCTCATCTCCCCCCCTCCCACACACACATCTCTCCTCCCACGCCATCCGTTCCATTACAATGATAATAGGATTTGGAGGGCTGCATTATTGCTGCTGTCTGAGCTGGGCCTTGTGATATCCCTGTCCACAGCGCTCCTCCTGACTTGCATGTTATTCTCCTGATTCATACTCTATTCACAGAGGCCTCCATTAAAGACTGAAGCCAGTCGTTCGGTTCAGGGTTGTTATGGCCCTCTGCGATATGGACTGCTGAGTTTTATTCCCAGAAGAGTGACCAGTCAAAAACACAGACTGATCGGCACTACAGGAGGCTCTTGTTTAATGGCCGCTCCGCAGCATCCCCTAGTGAGGCATATTTGTTCAGACGGAGGTTATGTTTATGGCCATTCATGAGGGCAATTTTGAAAAGCCATAATTTCCAGTGCAGTGGGTGCTGTTGGAGTTTTGCACTGTGAGTTTTTAAACAATTGAGAAGTGGAGCGGAATTGCCAAGGTCAGAACTCAAGCCAAATCCCTGCTGAAGTCAATATACAGTGTGGTAACCAGTGATAACATGGCAACAGCACAGAGCATGGTTTTTTAGCATTACATGTGCCTTCTTATATTTAGACCAGGATATGTATTATTCATGCTACTTAAAGTTTTATTATTTATTATTTAATCCACAGGGTTGACTGAAAAAGGAAGAAAAAAAGTTTGAAATCACATACTAACACGCTATTCATACAACAAAAGTTTTAAATATGCAGCATGAGATTATTGTACTTTGGGTTAATGGAAGTTACTACAATTCATCCTTCAAAACATTTCACAAAGAACAAAAATGTGAATTTCATGATGTGCTGGATGAAAATAAGCACAAATATAGCACAGATGTAATGATAATCCATACAGTAGTTGTTGATTTGGCAATAACAGCATTTGTTATCACAATATGTTTGTCATACTTATCATATTTGTCATATCTGTCATAAATGTTGTTAGTTATCACAATATCTGTTAACTAAATGTTTCAGCAATTTTCAATTTACACTTCCAAAACTTTCCTTCAGACATACAGTAACCCTAAAAGACAAGATGGTTAATTATGTACAATATTTTATGATTAGAACAGGTCAGGTTAAAATCAAATCAAAATTAAAATCAAATCAAATTTATTTGTATAACCCTTTACAATAACCACAAGGTACACAAAGTGCTTTACAGTAAAGCCATAAAGCAGTACATGAAAACAGTGCATCAAAAAACAATATATAAAAACAATACATAAAAATGATATGTAGAGAAAGAGAGAAAATAAGATCACCTAAAAACAAGCCTGACATCGTCAGAGTTAAATGTCATTCTAAAAAAAAAAATAAATAAATAAAATTAAGAAAAACAGTTTCTCGCCCAGCCCCAGTTGTCAGGATATGTTAGTTAAGTGAGGGGTTGACCAGCGAATCAACAAGCTAAATTGCTGAAAATAAAAATTGAGTTGATTCCTGCCTTCTCAGCTGTGATGCAGCAACACTAGAACCACGAAAAGTCTAAACCTTCGCCTCCATTGCGACAGAAGATTCATTCCAACTCACCAGCAGAGACGAATCATCTGCACCAAACACACGTTTTTGCTCTTAAGCATCTTCTCTCAGTGACTATGCAGTGGCCTTTGACACTTCTAGCTGTGTTCTTCAGGCTACTTCCTGTTTGCACCAAAGCTAGGTCAATCACTGCTGGCCTGTAGCGATATGGGCACTGCTCACAAAACAGCATCTGTGGCTTATCTGCTGTGTGAGGAATGGGATGGTTTTTAGGGCTCACTACCAGCTCACAAGCACTTCCTTAAAGGGGAAGTGCTGTTTTTTACAAATTGGACCTTATTTCTGGGATAAAATAGCCATTTACTCACCCGTATCACTTTGGAGTCATTTGGAGTATTTCCGACAATTTTGTATTTGACAATAAACATTTAACAGGAGTGAAGCGGGCACTGAAATGCAGCCGGTAAATGACACAAACTTGAACATTTCTCAATTAAGATGGGCTACACTATTACTATTCTTATTTGAGTCCGGAGGTGTCCGTAACTTGAGAAAATTCAATCTGTAAACAGACTCTACCGCCTGTCAGAAATACTCCAAAGTGAAATGGGTGAGTAAATAGTAGTATTTTATCCTGATTGTGGGGCAAAGTGAAAGAAAATATATATTCAGACGTCTGGGCGTTCATGCCATCCAAGTGTTCTTTTTCTAACTCCTCATGGAAGCATCTCCTCACATATAATACTTTATGCTGTCACCTGCTCTCTGTACTATACAGTGTGCCCAGTCTGTAATATACTGTAACGGGTTTGTACATTTTGCCCTTTCTGAGGCAATAATAAGCAGACTGCAGCTCAACAGTGCTTCACAGAACATAACCCTGCCCTCATGAAGTGAATCAGTTGGCTCTTTTATTGTGACACAATGAGGCAACACTAAATGCCAGCGAGGTTTCAAACCTCTGCCAGGAAAATCCTAAATTTACTGGCATAGTTTGAATTTGGAGATAGTTGGAGCTCTGAAACAGAAGACTAAATGTTCATAAAATGTCCTGTTTTGCACCTTATGATTTCTTCTTTTTGTTTTGTGATGCACACTTTCACCAGAGATCTGCTGTTCCCTGATTTCAAAATTGAGCACACTCCTCACTCTCCTATTATAAAAGTTGAACCAAAATGTATTTATAAAAATAAGTCAGGCGAGAGCTAAGCCATGAAGTTGCTGAATTAGTTCATTTGAGCATCATTCAGGAGATGCTGCAAGTCAGGTTGGACGTTACTGAAACTTTATGAGCAGCTAACGTGGCTGCCTTTCTCTTAAACCGGAACACGGCACTACCAGAATGCATTGCACTCCCTCTTGAATAGACAATGAAGTGTGGAAATGACAGATCTTGAGGACATGCACCACAAGACACAGCATGTGTACACTGTACATTTTGGGAAGTTATGCTCTGAATGAGTGCTGTCATTTTCCATTCATCCTGCACTAGTTTTGACTTTCCAGCTCACACTGGTGTGCAGTGATTGGATGTGATACTGACTGACGCTGTATCTCACTGGTCAGAGCTGCTTTCCAATGGTTCAAATCATTCTACACCCAGTATGTTTGGTTTCATCAGTCCACTGTCCAAAACAAATGGCTGATTTCTAGGCTGCACGGACAATGGTCTATTCTAAAATTATGTATTTTCTAGTCCATGTATAATAGTGTTAAATCAATAATAACACTGACATGAATATGTATTGTATCTGTTGCATCTGGTTAGCACCTACAGACTGCATTTTTGAAATCAATATCCATTTATAGGCCATGTAAAATAATTAACCTGCCTATTGCAAAAAAGCCAATTTTAGCAATGCACATTGCAACATTGTCATTTAAGCTATACAGTTTTCCTCTTTCCACTGCTCTACCCAGGCTTTTCCTAATTAAACTCTGGACATCAAGTTACTCCAGAGCAGGGGTGGGCAGATAATCTCTCCAAGGGACTACGTGAGAAACTGAAACTGTTGTGGAGCGCCCAACCGAAAAACTTACCTCAACATGTCCAGACATTTTTTGTGGACTTACAGCTAACTTCCATCTCTAGTCAATGTTCTGATGCAGTGAAGATGCAAACACTTGCAGGCACACCCAAGGACGTAGTAAATTGACAACATAAGTCTTCAAAATAAAAGCAATGTTCAGTTCTTTTGCATGCATGATGCACACTTTTCATTGACCTCTCATGGGCCTGTCAGGGACAGCCAAAGGGCCAGATGTGGTCCGGGGGCCATACAATGCCCAGCCTGGTAATATCAGTCTGCAGACCAGCCCACCTTGGTCCAGACTGACAACAGCTGTAAGATGGATTTACATGACATTTTGTTATTGCTTTTGTGATCCCCTGACTTTTCATCTAGTGCCACCAAAATGACATTTTTTTGTTAAGTTTTTTTAAGTGATCTTTCTCTACATCTATTGGAAGAATGGTCATATTCATGAAGTGCAGATATTCATAAATTTCCTTGAGCATCATAATTACATAAAACTTGTCCAATCCTTTTATCAGCATTTGATTAGTTATTTAAATCTCACAGCATGGTGACCGGTTCAGTCAGGATATAACACGTTTTAAGTTTCACCTTCACTTCTGATGGTCCCTCCTCCTCTCTTTGCCTGTTCCTTACTCTGTTCACTTTCACTACGTTCACTCTCCATATGCAGCAGCTGAGAACTATGTTTATCTAAAAGTCCTGTCCATAGTCTCCCATGAGCCAGCTCCTTTCTACCCGACCATCGCCACATCCACAACCAGCCAGCAGATGTGCTTCTTGGGCGGATCCTCCGGCTCATTAAATTTCTGTTGATGATGGACTTGAGGTGTCCACTCAGGGCTCCTCTGACTGATTAGTCTGAGACGTCTCTCTGAGGATGGCTAAATTATAATTACCAGGTTTTCCATCACTTTCAGATTGAAAATGGCTTTGATGAGACAACTTGATGTTCCAAAAAGAAATAACAATCTCAGTGGCCTCCAGTCTTCTCTAATGGCTGCTTATCTTCTCTCCATCTGGTGACTCCACTCTGGCCTCATATAATATCTTGGCTGCTATAATTCCCATTTCATATAGGTTGTCTGCTTGAAAAAAGTTCTGTGTTGTTTCAGAATAAATAATTTAATCAAATGGAACTTCCTCGAGCCAAAAATGTTCCCATTCTAAGAGGCAATCATCTGGACAAAATCAAAGGAAATTACATAGCATACCAATCTCCATTCTAAATCTTATTCTGTTACTGGGAGGCATCCTCATTTCCCTTGAGCACATTTGCAGGGATTAAAGTCATAATGTTCTTTCAGAGGATTATACCTGCAGCCATGAATGAATCTCATGCAGCATTTAGATAATTGATTAGGCCTTTTTCAGGGTAAATGTATGGAGCCACACTCTGCTTTGTCCACAGTTCTGTCTGCTAGTGATTTCCCTGGTTTTGCAGAGCATATAGCAACCTGGAGACTATAATTCATGCTGTTTGTTATTGATGGGGGAAAAAGCCCAGGGTGGCTTTAACTTTATCAATAATTTCCAGGACAGCAAAATATATCTTGTGGGTTTTTTTTCTGATCATTATGGTTGAGATCAGTAAGAATTACTTTATTCTGTGCTCGGGCTTTGGCTGCTTTAAATGTCCTTATGTATTAATTCTGACGTAGTGTGTGTATAGTAAGTCACTTATAGACTTACACTTATGCTAAGAGCCTCAAACTAATAATAATCTTTTAATTAAACATTAAATAATAAAGAAACAATAGACAACAGTAATTACATAATAGAATAAGCAATATTAATAACAATTTATTATTTACGAAAAACAAAGGAATAAAAATGTATTTTCAATTGCAAATGAAGTTTTATATTTTAACACAATATCAGATGCATAATCATCTGTTATGTGGATTGAAGTATAAAACAAAATAAAAAAGCCAGTGAAGATTTCTCTGTGCAAAAGGATGGTGCATGGAAACACTGGCAATGTTTGCAGTGAGTCCAGATTGTAATTACTGCATATTTATAATATTTATTTAGAATAAAGGGGTTGAATTTGAAATAAGCCACTTACCCCCCTCCACCTCCCCGTGACGCTTGTTGCATTGCGAGTCAATCTGTCGCAGATGTGCTGCAGTGGGGCTCTGGGGTTATGAGGAGCAACGCTAAAAATGCGAGCATGTACATAATTCAGCACTTCTGTAGTGGGATTTCTTTATCTTGTCATGGCGGTGACTCAGTACCAACGCCTTGAAATCTCTCCAGTGCTTTTATTAAAACTTTCTGTCACAGCGAAGCACTTCAGCAGAAATAAAGGTAGCTGCTGAATATTCCCTAGGGGGGAAATTGCTGAATGTACGAAGGCTTCGGCTCTGATTGAAGAAGGCTTTTAAATGCACAGATACCTTGTCTGTATGTCTGTATTGGGCGGCAGTAGCTCAGTCTGTAGTGACTTGGGCTGGGAATCGGAGGGTCGCCAGTTCAAGTCCAGGTCGGACCAAAATGTGGAGAGTGGACTGGTAGCTGGAGAGGTGCCAGTTCCTCCTCCTGGGCACTGCCGAGGTGCCCTTGAGCAAGGCACCGAACCCCCAACTGCTCGGGGCGCCTGGATAAGGGGCAGCTCCCTCACTCTGACACCTCTCCTCTAATGCATGTGCATGTGTTTGTTTCATGACTTGTGTGTGTAATGTGCAATTGAAAAATATATACTGTATATATACTAACAGAGTGAAAAAAAAATGTAATTTCCCTCATTGAGGGATTAATAAAGGAATTCTTCTTCTTCTTCTTCTTCTTCTTATCACATACACTGTATATTTCAATACATGTCACCAAATCAAATGAAAATCAGTTTCCAGTTATATGCCCACAATGGAAGTAGATTTGGATCAAACCTTTTTATTTAAACTGCACATCCAGTGATGTTCCTTGAATATCTGATTTAGAATGAATCTGGAGCCATATTTATCAAGGTTCTCAGAGTCCCTCTGAGAACAGGGGCTTAAAGTTTCCCAACCTTGGAAATCACTTGTATCTCTACTGACAATTAGGAGAGCTCCAGAGGGGTGGGAACCCATCAGATGCTGATGTACATGCTGATGTAGCCAGCAGGTATTCGGGTCATTTGCTTTTGTGTGCTGCTCATTAGTAATCATTTGGAGTGTGATGATACACTCTGCTCAAAAGACGAGATGATACACAATATTGGGGTCACAAGAACAAGACAAGACGATATGTTCAAATTATTTTAAGAAAACTAAAAAGACAATTTTATTTGTCAAAGTCAGTGCTGTAGTATCAGCAACATGAGGTGATATGTGTCTGAGTTGAATTTAATGATGCTGCAGTTCATATTGTGTATGTCATTAAATATGAGTCCCATAAAAGTCAAAAAATAATTCATAAAGAATACATAAAATCACTTTTTGTCGAAGTCAGTGTTGTAGTATCAGCAGCCTGAGGTGAAACGTGTCTACATATGCATACAGCATATATACTGTGGCCTATATAATGGGAACGCTTTTCGTTTTTGGTTCTGGTGTTGCACTTTGTAGACGGTCCCTGCCCCGTGTCCATAACAGTAGGTGCTCATTAGGAACAATATTTTCCATGGAGCACCGGGGATGCATCGTTTCAGTAAAAATACGGTTTTAGCTCATCATGTGTCCGTTTCCTGGAGAATAGTCATAGCAAATGCTCTTTACTGCCACCCACAGGTCACTAATAGAAGCTTGGATAGCTCAAAGTCTGATAGGTTTCTTTCTGCTCTGTGCTCATGAAACATCTTTTCAGTTAAAAGAGAAATAGTCAGTCTTCATGATAAGTAAAACAAAATAAGTAATTAAGCAAAAATGCATCTGTAATTTTTTTCTTTTTCCTTTTTATGTCATTAAACAGTGACATCGCACTCTTTCCTAGTAGTCATCCTTGCTGAAAGTCAGTGAATAAAGCTTCATTAACAGTTTCTACTACTGTGGTCTACTTGATTTTGAAATGCAGTGTCCCTAACCATGTTGTGCTACTTTTGTGTCTTAATTTTCATTGTCAAAATAAAAAATGAAGAGGAAAAAAAAACTTTATCAAATCAAATTCCAAATGAAACATTCAAGAAGAAACTTGCAAAAAAAAAAGTGATATTTTCCTCTCTGAGAAGCAGCAATCAAAAACTAATCATGAGCGCATTACTTTGTTTTTGAACAAAATCAATTAAGGTCATATCTGAGTGAAAACACAGCTATCATAAAGTCATGAAATAAAGAAAATAATGAATGTGCTCGGCACTGGGCGTGTGGTAATCTCTTCTGGCAGAGCACGTCTGAGTATAAAAACTGTTTAAATAAGTGGTGGTATTACAGCTTGGAGCCTTTCGGGTTCTCACAAGCGTCTGATTTCCTCACAGAATCCCATCTCTAATAACTCATCTTGACTGTCTACCTGTATGCCATCACCACGGGGCATAACATTTGGTCTCTGTCTTTTCTACCTGTCCTCCGTCTGTTCCGCTAGACCTTTACATCCGTCCTCACCTGCCCCGGGAGTCTGAAGCTTTGTGAACTGGACTGCAAACAGCTGAAAAACAGTGTGCTGACCTCTCTCTTTCGGTGCATCTTTCTCCCATGCTATCAGTCTTTTACCACTCGATCTTCTGCGTCTGACTCTCCTGCCCTATTTGTCACTTTGTCTTTATCACACACACATTGTGAGTGGGTCGCTTGCATTCAAAGCTGCTTCTCCCAGCCACCCACCAGCTCTGCTAGATGTGTTTGACCTCACATAAAGCTGCAGCATTCAGCATTTCAACCCGAGCAATTTCAGTTTCACTTTAGTATAAATGCAAATAGACCCTCTACTACTACTGGCATCAACACTTTATTAACATGCAGGTTATGTAATGGGACCTTTTATGATGCATGAACACAGTGTAAATGTAAATAATTAGAAGTGCTTACCTTCTCCTTCATGTTGCTTTATCACTTTGCCTGCATTTGCTGAGGCAAAAGGTTGTGTTGGTGTGTGTGTTGCTATCTGTGGTTTATCTGTGGTTTCAGTTTCTTTTCATTGTTTTGGTTCACACTCAGTCACTGTTGTTTTGACCCACAAAGCTCTGACAAACCAAGTGCACTCTACCTACCCCCACATACAGTAAAACAGCAGAAAAACAAACTTAGGCGGTAGACATGGTGGAGCATTTACCAGCTTAAAGAGCCACACTGAAATTATTTGGTTCTTCCCAAGATGAAAAAAAATCTTGTTTTAAGATTTAAGATCTTGTTCAAATTTATACTATAATCTTAGATCAAGCACAACCTTATCTTTTTTGTCTCAAATATGGAAGAAATCTTAAAATAAGGTAATTCATTGTTAAAATCTTACATCTCTCCTGCAAAGTTTAATCAGATAATTCAGTAACAAACTCAACTCGATTCAAGAGTCACACAAAAACATCTGAAAGCATTTTCTGATAATTTTCTGCTTGTATGTAATATATTTCACATATTTGGGGGTCTTTAAAAAGTTAAATTTTAAGTAATATGATCTTAAAACCAGCATTTTCTGCTGTTTTTCAGAATCAGAAACAAATTTATTTCCAAATAAGTTTGCACAAACAGGGAATTTAACTTGGTGACTTGGTGCATGACATATGGACATATAACAATAAACCTATATACTGTACATGTAAACATGTAAGTGTGGTGCAGAACGGAAGTGACTAAGCCTAAATATGAATGCAAAAACTCTGATAATGTGATAAAAACTGTGTAATATAAAATAGAGTTGCAAAAAGAGCAATGTGGCTCTGTGAAAGTTTATTTCACTTACTTTGGGTCTGTAAAAAGTTGGCAGAGTGGTCGCCCCCCCCCCCCACTCCTGCTGCCTAAGTGTCCCAGAGCCAGACACTGAACCTGAATCCTTGGGCACCATACATGGCACCACTGCTCCCTCCTGAGGGATGGGTTAAATGGACAAATTTTGTAAAAATGACAAACAAAAGCTGCTTATTTTAAGCCTTCTAAATACATCTTATTTCTAGATTTAACAATCTCAATTCTAGAAATCTTGTCAAGTGAAATTATCTCGCAGTATGTATGAACAAATAATTTCACTTTTTGGGTACCTTTTACCTCAAAATTAGTGTGTATATCTTGTTTTTACAGTGCAGATATTTATATGTAGGGATTTTTTCTTTTTTTTTCCATTTTTTTGGTGGAGAGCGAAACAGAGCTAAAGTGAATTTGGGATGTAAATTCACCACAATCATAATAATGCTTCTCTGTACCTGCTGGATGTGTAAATAAGCAACTGTTAGCCATAGCAACTTGATAAGGTGATAATGTCAGTGTTTACAGCTTATCCTGCTGTCCCAAAGTGACCAAATAAATCTATTAATGCGGGTTTAAGGATTCAATATGCAAATCTCTT
Organism: Synanceia verrucosa; assembly: GCA_029721515.1. Lineage (NCBI taxonomy): Eukaryota > Metazoa > Chordata > Actinopteri > Perciformes > Synanceiidae > Synanceia > Synanceia verrucosa. The sequence continues at coordinate 5,880,799 of CM056560.1, read as the reverse complement.
AAACCAGCAGGCCCATCTGTACTGTCTCTCTGCCGACTACTGGTGTTTGTCTGCTCAACGCCTGACTCTTTCTCTTTATCAACACCTAACTCACCAAGCATCTGTACCGCTACAGATCAGCCGTTCCTCCTGTGAAGAATCTACACTGACACATCGTTCCTTTCCTTTCCTTTCTCTTCAAAACAAAACCCCCTTTCGATCAGCTCTGCCAATATCACATCAACCTCTGCATCGGCTCAAACTGCACCACAGTGTTTACTCTGCGCTGTCACTGTCCCTCTGTAGTGGCAGAAATCACTGCCGAGCCTGTAGTGGAGGTGTCATGGGTCTAATTCAATAAAACATCAGTGATACCCGCATTCACACACTCAACCTAGTAACATTTACATTAGGTGACTGCTGAACGGTGCTGCCTGTTTAATGGTGCTGCAGAGTGATGATGGCACACCCTGATGTTCTCTATTGTCACCACCGTGGGTTCGTAAATTGTCCTATTGACATCTGAATTGGGCCTCTGTGTGAATCCTCACTAAGCTTATTGCACAGACTATTGTTGCATTGACTGCTGTGGTAAATGTCTTCACATCTGTTTCACCGGAGCCCCTACAGGCTAAAACCCTCACTATGTTCATTAAATTGGATCCTACACCCACAACATTTAGCCCTATACGATGTTGTCCCCAATTTTTCCTACAATAGTTAAAGCAACAATGCTTAACACGCTTTTCTCCTCTGCACTGTGTGACTTATAGCTGCCATGCAAAGCTTAAAGTGCAGCTGAAATGTAATCATCAAACACTTTGTGCTGCACCTCAAGCGTTAGCCGTCTTAAATCTAAAGTGCAACTGCTCCCTGAAACTTTGACCTGCAGCTCACTGAGACCTTCAACAGGCCACCTTCCCTTTTTCCTCCACAGATTATCTTATTTCACTCTCTTTTTATATTCCCTCCAATGATGGCCTGTGGCTGAGCCCTGTACAAGGCTGCAAAAAGATGTGCACCATCACATCCCTAACTTGTATTTTATCTCTATAGCCACGTCCCACCAGATTCACAAGTTTCACACTAAACGTACCACTTTGTTTAATTACACAGTGACTGCTTAACAGCCAAAGCAAGGCTTAATCTGCTGTGGATCCTGCTGGAACAGTCATCATAATTTGCTTTTATGGTGCTTTGTTTCTGGAATCAAGGGCGTAGGGATAAAAAAGTACTTTAAAAACATAAAAGCTATTCCTCACATTTATATATATTCATATCTCGCAAACATAAAAAAATCATGATAAAAGTAGTCATAATGCTTCCCATAGTATAGGCAGTATGCAAGAAAATGCAACACAAATTACTGCATTAACCCATGAGTAAAATGCTGCCTTTTGTCGTTTCCCCAAATTAAGTTTTTGTGCCTGCTTGATTATTCATTTTAGCCCAGTGTTTCAATTTATTTGATCAATTGTGGTTGGTGTTCTCCCTGAGGGTGGATCAGCTGCTCAGCAGAGTGCAACCAGGTTTGCCTCATTATGTATTTTTAGCAGAGAAGGGCTGGACACTTTTAATACTAGTGTTAGTTTTGACAGCAAATTGTGATTTGGTCTTAGTCAAAGTCTTTTTCTAAAAATGCTATTTAGTTTTAATCATGTTTTAGTCACTGAGATTTATTTTGTTTTAGTCAACAAAATATCATCTGATTTTAAAATCTACCAGGTTTAGGTAAAATGTAACGCATAAATTAAGAGTGTTTCTAGAAATTCCAAACTCATGAAATAAACATTTATGAACTTGTTATTATGGAATATACTAAGGTATAAAGTACAATATACAGACACAGATTTATCTTTTGTGATGTGTTTTTATTTTAAAATTAAAGACATCAACAACAAAAAAAATCAGTTTCTTTCCATTAAATACCTCAGACAACAGTGGGGGAATTGATTTTGATAATTTAATATGATGATAACACCCCATGGTATTATTAAAGCACCCCTGGAGCCACAACTGGACCTCCAGACGGAGCCCCCAATGCGACCTGCTGGCCTTAGACGGGAAGGGGCACCCTCGGGTGGGCATGCTTACTGCCGATGTCCGCCCCCCCAGGCATGGAGGTCCAGACACTTTACCCGAGCATTTCAAAGCCCTTCTCCAGGGTCAGGAACGTTTGGCCGACCCCAAGCCACCCCCAGTGACACTGTGTTCCTGGTAGTGAGCAAAGCTTACCCAGTAGCGCAGTACGTTAGGTCACATGACATCTTCATGTGCACCCCAGGTTAGTTTTCATTGGATCACTTTTATTGGATGGATTTGTTCCTTCTTAACATTTGGTCGTTTTTTTATTCACTGACATATTTTTCAACTGATTTTGTCATAGTTGTCGTCATTATAGATTATTTTTTCTTTGGTTACAGTTTAATTGTCATCAGAAAAAAAACTGTCTTTGACAAACATAAAATGTGACAAAGTGTTTATTTGTGTCCTTGCTTGGCTTAGCTCATTCTATACTCACCTGGACAAAAAAAATCACATTCAGTGGAGTATGAGGAAAATATACTGACAGTTTGCTTTGAGGCATCATTTTTCCTCAGTTTTATATTACTTTTATTGAAATTGCCACTTTCATTTTTGACCTTTATTTCAGTACACTTTTGTTAATAAATGCAAAGCGCATGAAAAAAGCAGAATAACTTTTTCAAAGACATCATTCAAACTGTTTTTTGAGAATACACTTGATTGTGCAGCACATTTATTCATGGTGCTAAAGCTCTGAGAATTCAAAAAGAAAACAAAAGATGCAACGCTGTAATATTTAAGTGAAGGCCTTTAGGCAGGAAGCAGTGAACTGTACACGTTCTACCACTCTTACACCCTTGTTCCCTATGAAGCCTCCTTGTTTAGGTCTCCACTCTGTGACATAATGGCTCTCAAATAGTAGATTGACAGTTCCTCTTGAGCCAGAACAGGAGCATCTGTACCCACAGTAGGTAAAGGATTCATCATCCACACTGAGTCACCTCCTTTCACCTTTGCTCACTCTAATCCCTCTGAAAAGATTTCTTCCTGCTCTCCTTGTTGCTTATTTTTTATTTATTTTTCTTCTGGTACTTTTCACTTATGCAGCAGTTCAGTGCTAACAGAAAATTCTAAAAGGTGACATTGAACTTTGCAGTTCTTTGCAGTCATGAACGTATGTGTCTGGAATGGTTTGCTGCTGTGGTTGTTTCACAGAATATCATTACACATTCTGTTTGCAATGGAGGACATATTGGCTGCAGCTAGGGCTCATTCTCCCCTGGGAACTATAGGGCTCAAATCTGATTTACATCAGAAAGAGAATAATAATGACATCCCAGTCTGTTGTCGAGTAATTAGCTAACCCGATTGATGGAGTTGATTGAAAAGTGTGATTGGGTTTCAAAGGTTTTATGATTCCAACAGCATCAGCAAAGGGATGACAGGGAGGCTGTGTAGCTCTCGCAGAAATTTCTCAGCCAACAGTTTCTCTTGAAGATGAAGCAGTAATGTAGTACAGTTGTGACAAGAAGGATGGTGACAGTGCAGTGTGAGTGTAGGGCATCCCTGGCGCTCTCTCTCCTCCTTGCCTGGTAGCACTGTGCTTATGCTCTTTATCTGCTGCTTAATTTAATAAACCTCTGTGATCGTACAAGCTTGTCTCGTCTCAAATGAGCCGCTCGTTGCGCAAATGAAGTCAGCACTTCATCTGACTGGTGTCTTTGAGGTGTTCACACTTAATGACCCAGTCTTGCTGAGCAGACGACTGCCTGAAGGAGGGATGTCAAAAAAACCTTGCTGACCTGTCGATCGAGCTAGCCGTGCGGTGTGAACAAGGCATTAGTGTGTTAAACACAATACAAAACACTTCAGCTTACATAAATTGTTGTCAGTTTAGCAGCAAATACCAGACATCAATAATTCACTCTAAGTGACCAAACACACCCGGCTGACTTCATAAAGACGACCTATCCGCTCTTGTATGCAGTGCCCACACAGTGAGGGTCTTCTAGCAACACAGCAATAAGCTGAAATCCCTGCTGAGAGCTGGCACGGATCCCAGCATTCTATATTTACAGTCGTCAGTGTTTTTAAGTGGAAAACTCCAACTGACAAGCTGATGCTCGGCGTTGCGCTGGGCCACAAAACAGTAAAAACAGAATTTAAATAAGGATCAGAGTTTCTCAAACAGCTGCAGAGAAACTTCATGTCTTTTATGATGTTGAATTTAGTTTGTGTGCTGATGGATTTTGATGTAGATGGCAGAAACTGCAGTTAGAGTGATGCAAGAAGGCTTTGTTATTACCTACTCATCTATGAAGGTTTAGAGGGGCAACTTAAGTGACTTTCAAATATGAATTATTTCACATTTTGTTACATGTCATGGGTAGTCAAAGCACGTTGCAGTGAGCCGGAGTGCACGGCCAAGGAAAAGCAAAGAGAGCCAGACTCACAGGAAGGGTTGACCTGACGGAAGCATTGACTGTTATATTCACAGATGAACATAATGTGGTCAAATTAGGCCATTGCTCTCAATAGAGTCATCATTCTTATATCATAACATATTGTTCACTGCACCTTACTGTTTATTTGCACTATGACTATCACTATAAGTCATAATAATATATCTGCATATACTTTTTTTTATACTTTTTAATCTTCTTTCTTATACTTGAAATGTAAATAGTAATACTTCTTATATTTTTTTTATTACTGTGATTGCATTTCTTGCTCTTGCTGCAAAATAATTTCCCAGGTTGGGATCAATAAAGTAATTTTATTCTATTCTGTTGCTCTGAATGTTCGCTCCCATAGATCAGTTGGATACTCTGATAATGTCCTCACATGGAAACTACTAAGTAGATGACTACTTCTCAGTTATGTCAATTTAATACTAACACATCTGATCTACAGTATATAAATAAACAAGAGCATCAACAATTATTCGTAAGGCCTCCTCTGCGGGGTCTACAGACTGCCTCTTCTTTTGGGCTATTTTACTGTCGTAAATTACACAAATATCGGAAGAAGAGTAGAGGAAATAGCAAAGGGAGCACAATTCATACCTTTCTATCGAATATTTTTCATTAACTCTCCTGTCCTCTAAAAGCAAATCATATTATTGGTCTTTTAAATGCCAAAATAATAACAATAAAGACACTGAAAAAGAAAGATCAATTATATTTGCAGATTATATCTTGCATTTAATTTATCCACAACTTTTACTATAGTTGTGGAAGCCTTGGCGGCATTGCCTTTGGTTGAAATTTAATTTTATACTCATAACCCTCCATTATGAGCTCATGTTCTACTTTCATCAGCCCGTTTTTTTTTTTTTTCCACTTTTGTAAGACGGATGATCATGGTTTTCTCTCCCCACTCATATGCCCTTTTGCTCAAGACTGCAAGTCATCAGGGACAAATCAGTGCACCCATTTAATCAATTCTACACTTGTTTAGAAGAACCAAAATAGCTGAATGCAAAGGATTAGGAAAATGTGTCCCTTTATCTAGTCGTGTCTAGATGGTTATCCTGGATTTACAAAGCTGGTTGAGGTTAGGAATTGTTAAGGTAAGGTCAAAAGTTTTTTTTTAAAAACTTATGTCACTTACTTAAACTTATGTTCTTAACTTATTGAGTGCTAGCCATTTTATAAAACAGAAAGTGCCTTGTGCCAGCATTTTTGGCCATTTTGAGTCATATTTCAAGACCCACAGAATATTTTGTACTATCACTCTGAATACACTGAATAGCTCAAGTGAAAGAAGAAACTCTCTATTTCATCATGAAAAAAAGTTTATTTTTACCTTGTTCAATTCTTGTTTTATCAGAGGTAGAATAGAGGCCACTTTCACCAAAAACACCACTTTTTGTCCAAATTCTGTTTGTTTTGCTCTCTAATCTCGATCGTCTCCACTTCCTGCTTTGATCTCTGTTGCGTATACCATCCCTTTTGTCCCGACTACATCTCCCAGAAGCCCCAATATTACTCACAGGCTGTGTGAGAGCACCCTCTTGTGTCTGCTGCTGAAAAAAGGAAAGACATATACGTTAATGGCACTCATGCGTTCTATTTTAAAAAAACGTAAATCCTACTTGTCTTTGGCATTCAAAGAGTTACAGTAAACATATTTTAAAAACATTTAAACATCTTTGTCTGTGTATATACTTAAATGTCCTTTTTAAACACATTTTAACGTTTGTGTATGTTTTCAACATCTTTTTTTTCATGTTAACACACTATCCCACATTAGCACCTGTGCACCTAGAGCCTCTTGCTACACGTCTCACTGCTCACTTGGTGGGCATTTCATAATAATTTTTCATCACGTGAGTAATAGCAGGTAGGTGAGAGTGTGAAAGGGTTAAAATGTGTCACACTGAATGGTGAGACTTGAAAACCGCTGGACTAAGACATAGTTCACGTAATGATCTGACATATATCTGAAAGCATGCATTTAAGTTTTTAACATTATTTATGGAAAAACAAACCAAACCAACAGGACTGTGTTTTGAAATCTGTGATGTGGGAGTGTGCTCCACCCACATAAAAGCAGATAGACACAGCAAGGGGGACGAGTCATGAGCTCTGTGGCATTGGAAGCACTTTTCAAACAACTGTTTTCCACTTTTTGGACCAAGATCTGATTTTATTTTTCTACAAGCCTTTGAGGCAAAGCAGTGAGAAGCAAGCTGTGTTTTGATGGCAAAGAAATAAAAGAGGATGATGCTACATCAGACATTCTTTCCTGAAATACCTGAGAAAAATAACTTTTAGAAACTAGAAGATGGGCAAATATTGCAAGCATCTATAAGTCAGGACCTGAGCCACTGGCGACGAGTGTTGTTATTTCTAAAAATAATCGAAAATAATGAAGTAGCCGTAGGTGAATCACTGTGTCTCCTGTTCTTCTTACCTTGCTGTTGGAAGTTGTTACAAATTCAAACACTTTCGAAAGTTTTGGTGAAACTTCCCATCTGAATTAAAGGTATTTGCCTGTAGCTATGATATTCTCTTTTTCTGTCACCTTTAATTGTCGCCAGCTGGGTTGGCAACTTATTTTACTTTGAGTCACCAGAAATAGTTTGGTTTCTCACTGCACAGCACATGTTATTAAGTATCGCAGAACCATACTGAGAGGTGATTACCACACTCACAAATAAGAGAGCTTCTCTCAACGATATCAAGCAAGTGCTCTGGAGAGGTATAGAGGACAGTTCGATATTGTCTCATCCAGTCGCCTGAGAAAGTTAAGATTCTCTACACCCGACAGAGAACTTGTGTTTGTGCGTTTGCTCGATGCCTGCTCCTACTTTACACTCTCAGAGTTCCCCTCCATTCTTATCAATAACAGTTTCAACAAATAAAGAGTCTACACAATTGTCACAGTAGAGGAAGGGGAAATTGTTCAGAAATCCCAGAGAAACAGAAACTCTATGACTTCAGCTGCTCTATAAAATGAAAATAATCAAAAAGTGAGGTTCATATGTAACAGCGGAGCAATGGCTTTCTGCAGCAAAATGAGTTTCTATGCTGAGGATGTATGAGCTGTATCTTTGTTCATGCTATATAACGGTGGTTTTCAACTTTCCTCCACGTCCAATCTCCACCTGCAGCCTCGCTCAACGGGCTCAATAATCCCATTTGATTCATTTCCAGACATTTGCCGGTTTCAAATGACTTACCCGGTATTTTAGCATCCATCCATCCACTTTCTTCCCCTTATCCGGTCGGGTTGCAGGGGCAGCAACTTAAGCAGGGAAGCCCAGACTTTCATCTCCCCAGCCACTTCGTCCAGCTCTTCCGGGGAGATGTTCTGTGTCTTCCTCTGAGTTTCCTTTTGGTGGGAAACTTCACCAGGGAGGCGTCCAGGAGGCAGGAGGCATCCTAACCAGATGGCTGAGCCACTTCAACTGCTTCCTCTCGATGCGGAAAAGCAGCAGCTCTACTCAGAGTCTCTCTCGGATGATCAAGCTTTTCTCATTTTTTATCTCTAAGAGAGAGCCCAGACACACTGCAGAGGAAACTCATTTAGGCCGCTTGTATCCGTGAACCCACAACTCATAATCATAGGTGAGGGTAGGAACGTCGATCGACTGGCCTTTCGGCTCAGCTCCTTCTTGATCACGGTAGATTGATACACAGTCTGCATCACTGTAGACGCTGCACCAATTTGCTTATCTCCCACTCTATTCGTCCATCCCTCATGAACAAGACCCCAAGATACTTAAACTCTTCCACTTGGATCTCACTCCCAACCTGGTGAAGCCACTCTACCATTTTCCGACTGAGGACCATGGCCTCAGATTTGGAGGTGCTGATTCTCATCCTTACTACTTGATAAAGCCAACAGAACTGCGTCATCTGCAAAAAGCAGACCCCTCATGACCCCTTAGGCTGTTTATCACTGATTTAAACGCTCCCAGTTTTCCTTAGAGGTCGATGCCAAGAAGCAGTCCTCCAGGAGACAATAAAGTTCCAACATAGCTCATCAGGTCTTGCTGGGTGTGCAACTTTAAGTGTGATTGTACTTAGCAGGAGAAAAGAGGGAGGCGTCCTTTACTTTACACACACACACACTCATGCTCCTCTATTACACACTTAAAGATGCTAAGATACTTTACACCCATCCAATAGCCCAATTATTCTCATTCACCCTGTCACAGTTTCCGTGACTTTCACTCCAATTTCTCACTCTTTCTTTCACACACACACACACACACACACACACACTTGTATATAATAATCAATTATACTTGGAGAGCCTCTCAACTCAGAATGAATAAGCATACATTGACAGAAGGAGAACCAGTGGTGACTAACTGTACTGGGAGTGTAGTGAGTGAACTTCACCTCCTTTCCTGTACTTCATGGCACTATCACTCTGAGAGGTGAAATAGAAAATTATTAAGACTATTTCTCCAAAATCTGTGCTCATATTTTTGTTTGTAGTTGTTTTTTTTAACATTTCAAAGCTTCCAGTAGTCCTCAGTAGATGTGTTAAAATTGGTGTCCAGGCTGCATTCACAAGGAATCATTCGTTATGGCCAGTATGGAGCCTTATAACTAAACTGACCTGACGGCACCTTAATGCACAGGCTTAAGTCCCAGGTCTTCAGGTGTTTCCCATGCATGGCTGTAATGATCAGTGCACTCAGTCGCTGCCACAGGAAAATAATTGGGATTAACATTGTATTGTTTCATAATATGTAGTTGTATTATTTAGTTTTATGGATATGTTACTATACAAGCACAAATTCAACTCATATATTTATTGCTGCAGCTTGATGCTGAATTGCTGATGATTTAAACAATTTAAATTATAATTTGGTTCTGTAATTATGAAGTGCTTGTGACTCAATACAATAGCCAATATGATGGCAAAGTATACTCAAGTCTTAAAGTCATTGTTAAACTTTGCAATTCACAAGCAAACAGGCCTAAATTAGTTATTAATGAAAACAGCAACTAAAACAATGACAGCTGCATGATCAGCACCATGGACAGTGCCACATATCAAACAAGCATGACTAAGACATTATTTGGTACTGGCAAACATCCCCTGGAAAAGACCCAATATACCACACAAATATATAAAGAATTTACCAGGAGAAAGCCAAACACAGCGTCTGTTTTTATACCAGTTTTATACCAGCTCTTTTATGATGTTTAAAGACTGATCTTCTCATGTCGTCGCCATACACAAAGGCCTACTTGGCTGACAACCTAGCTCTGTCTTGTATTAATGACTTTCTAGCACTTTATACTTTCATACAGTATAATCACATTTCAAGGCCAGTGTTTCAACTCATTTTTTTAACTGAAAAGAGCAAAGTTGTTTTTTTTTTCCCAACAAATTTCATATGTAACACAAACAGTATGGTCACTCATTATATGAAGCAAATGTTCTTATTATACAGTGAATCACTCAGATTGGAAAGAATGGCCACCCAAGCTAAAAGAGGCTTCAATTATTATAATGACCTTTCTGTATTCTTGGAACAGCTTCATTACAGGCCACTGAATAAAGCCCAACAGGGCTGCTTTCTTTTTGTCCACTGATAACACACCAGCCAGCCACATTTGAGGTGTGCATTTATCTGGTCACTTGCTCAAACAATAGGATATATTGATTCAGTGAAAATGAGGCTGGGATAAGCACAGCAAATAAGGCATGCTTGCAAAACCCTGACAACACTGTGGAAGTGACTTAAATGTGTACTAAAATAGAATACCATACACATACACTCACACACAATAAGTCAGTGCAATCAAGCTGTCTACAGAAGCACAAGATGATTCAGCAGTGTGTCTGTGTTTGTGCCGGACAGAAAGATAAGAGAAAAATGTATCCTGGTAATGTGAATTCAAAAAAGGAAGGAAGGAAAAAAGATGTTATTTTCATATGTGTTTGTCATGATGTGTTTTTATCACTCTGACTCCAGTGTTCTAGCACGCTGTCAGGACAGTAGAGATGGCGTAGGCCTCTGGCAGGTCATTCCCTGAACCTGCTGAGTGCAACAGTGCATATGGAAATGATAAAGATGGTTTATTCAAGTGAAATAATACACTCCCTATCCGTCGGAGGTCTGACTCTTCAGGCAAAAATGTCTCTGAAAGTATAAACTGGAAGTGACTCCTTTTTTAATTGTTTTCCCCCAAGCTGAGGGTTGAGGGCAGAGTGGCAGCAGGAAGAAGGTAGCCCAGATGTCCTTCTCCCCACCAATGTCCTAATGCACCTACTGGGGGATCGTAAAGTAGTCCCAGGCCAGATGGGAAATCTCTCCAGGGTCTGAGCTCACCCTGCCATTTGGATAAGTTCAGAATTGTACCAGGTGCATGAATTGCCTCAACTGGCTCCATTAAAAAAGGAACAGCTCCTCTCAGATGTCCTCAGCCCAGGGAAGGAAATTCATCTATGATCCAATTCTTTCATTCTCTGTTCAGAGCTCATGAACATACTGATCTCAATTTCTTGGACCATTCCCTTTAACTTACAATGCCAATGGCAACTTTTTTTTATCTTGTTTCTGCACATGACAACTATGGGATGGTTAAGTTTAGGTCAGGATTTTGACCATGGGAAATAAGCAATTGTTAAGACAATATATAAGGAAACTACGTATAGCATTGGTAACTCATTGATTGCCAGCTGTTTTATATAACATGAAGAGCCTTGTGCCAGCATTTTTGCCCATTTTGAGACCCACAGAACATTTTGTACTATGACTCTGAAAACACAGAATAGCTCAAATGAAGAGACTCTCTATTTCATTATGAAAAAAAATGTTTGTTTTTACCTTGTTCCATTCTTGTTTTATCAGAGGTAGAGCAGAGCCCACTTTCACCCAACATGCAACTTTTTGTCCAGAATCCGTTTGATTTGCTCTCTAATCATCTCCAAATCACCAGTGAACACTTCCAAAATCACTAGAGGTCAATGCAAAGACCCACATGGACAGTAATCGTGTCCTCCACCTCCCAGTTCCAGATTCTCCGACATATGTACTCCTCAGGTGCCATCTGCCTGGTGAACAAGGAACTGAAGGATATTTAAATTATTATCAAGAGGAGTTTTCATCTAATGCCACCAACTGGTTAAAAGAAGCCAGTAGTGGCAACAGATGGATCATGTGATGCTCACTGGCCCAGAAAGACTTTTTTTCAATGCATAGTCAAAGATTAATCATTTTCTATGAGAAGGGGAGGACAGGAATCATAATTTAGGAATCAGAAATCTCTTCTAAAATATGATGAATTCAGATTATTCTGTATCCAGGAACCATTTGAAAGTCTGTTATCTGTTCATACCTGCTGATGCCTCTATTGCTGCCTCCCCTCATCTTCTTGAGAAACTCACCTCTGGGCTTGGCAGCAGTTGCTTGCCTCTCACAGTGAGGTCACATGGGGAGGCATTTTGGCAGCTCCTGCCATCAGAGCTTGCCAGTCCATTGCATAGCCATTGGTACATGGTGCCAAACTGAGAAATGAAGCATGTTATCTGTAACTAATACAGTCTCATCTCTGTTGTGGGACTATCTGACATCTCTGACTGCGCTCTGTGCTGTCCACTGTATGAGATGCTGCTGATCTGCCTGAAAGATCAACAAACTGAAGACAGAACAGCTGTAAACCTGTCTGATATATTAACAGACAAGGGCATGGCATTGCAAGACTCTGAGCTTTTGCTGAGAAGCAGGAAATGTTGAACCCTATACAGTCTCGTCTGGAGAGATCTCTCGATATCCACTTTTACGTTAAAAATTGTGCCTTTGGGTGATAGTTTGAATCCATAGTCAGTGTATCACCTCCAGCAAATGATGGCTTGGATGTCCCCAGTTTGGAAACAGACAGGAGTGCCAGAACATTTGCAAAATATGAATATGCAAAACATATTTTCATGACCTCAAAGGAAGTTTAAGTGTGCATATTTTTAATATTTTCTCCACTTAACCTTGCAGTCAGACAGCCCTTTCCAACAGGGAACTGAAGCTGTTATATTATTTATGCTCTTTTCAAAGTCATAAAACTCCATTGACAAAAACATTAATATTACCTTGCTGAGTATCGCAGCCACGATTGTTTGTAAGGCTGTGTGACTTTGGTAAATCGGACTAACTAACTAATAACTAAACCACCAAAGGTCACACAATAAAACAAACATCTCAAACTTTCAAATATGTTACTTTTCCCCTTTTATTCATTGAGTGCCAGCCATTTTATAACACCGACAGTGTCTTGTGCCAGCGTTTTTGCCCATTTTGAGTCATTATTTTAAAGACCCACGGATTTGTGCTATGACTCTGAAAACACAGAATAGCTCAAATGAAAGAAGACACTCTTTATTTCATCATTAAAAATGTTTGTTTTTACCTTGTTCCATTCTTGTTTTGTCAGAGGTAGAGTAGAAGCCACTTTCAAAAAACACCACTTTTTTTCCAGATCGTCTCCATTTCCTGCTTTGATCTCTGTGGCGTATATGGTCTCTTTATGTCCCGATTACAAATCCCAGAAACCAAAATATTACTCACAGGCTGTGTGAGGGTGCCCTCTTGTGCCTGCTGCTGAAAAAACACTTTGACGTATATATGCGTATATGGCACTCCAGTGTTGGATTTTAGATGACATACAAATCTGTCAATGGCAGTTGAGTTAATGTGTTGATAATTAGACTGTTTGCTCTTATGTACACTTTGCTTTAAAGCAGAAGTCTTCAAAGGCTTGCTCATGAATTAATTCATATTTTCAAGGCAGATTTAAAGCATTCTTTACCATTTCTGAGAGTCAGCTGCACCAACACAAGCAATATCTCCACAGACAAAAAACAAGCAGCGAGCAGTCATGTCTTCCAGGCATGCAGTTGACAAAAACCACAGATCAGTGGATGTCAATTTATTTTCAAAACACATCTAAGTTGAAGCTTGGAGTCAAATGGAGCGTCCAGAACCTGGAGTTTGTTTATGTGTGTGTTGTACAGCTCTGGGGAAGGCTACGTCATCCTCTGTTATTCTCCTGTTTGCTGCTGTTCCAGGGGTGAGGACACGCTGTTAGAAAGAACTGAGCGTACCAGACCTTCATCTCACAAAACCACACAATCAGAAATCTTAGCCGACTGCAGTCTGTGAATTTCTAACTAAAAAGTCATTACTGGAACGTTACTTCTTGTTTAGAGTCATTTCGAGGTTTTGATGTTTTTCATTATTTTTTTTTTTTTTTGAGACTCCTAGCTTTCAAGAAATGTGGCATGTATCCCATGAATGGGCTTGTATTCTTTTGTTCATGTGTGTCCTTTGACTAATACTCTAACACATTACTTTTTAATGGAATATTTTGATACTGTTTTATATAAACTATGCATTTTAGTGACATTTTTGACAATTCTATTATTCGTGACAAGAACAACATGACAGTTACTTGGTAGAGGAAGCACTGAATAAATAAATCCATGGTTTTCTTCATAAATATCAGCTAATATGGGGGGAAAGTGAGCTTATAAACTATGGACAAAGCATTGCATGAACCACGAACAGACCCACCCTACCTAAGAAAGAACTGTCGACCCTTCACTTCTTTCTCCACTTCCGAACTGTTTAGTTTCTTTTTTACTCCCTGACTTTTGTGGCATCCTGCCGTCTCCTCCTCCACTCTGTCTGTGAAAAGTTGGCTCTCTGCAGGCTGTCTGATGGAGCAGCTGGACTGAACCATTTTACTAAATAGAGAGGGGGGGAAGTGAGAAATGTTTCCACAACAAATACATTTAGTGTTACCAGTTCTCTTGGAAACCATGTTTGTTTTAGACAGAAAATGTATTTGTGATTAAAATAATGAATGTTGGTAAAGACCCCCACAGATGTTGGATTTTACTGCCTTCACGGGAGCTCATACCCCTCATTGTGGGAGCTAGAATAGAATAGAATAGAATAGTTTTTTTATTCATGGGAGCTGAGCTCCCACGTAATTCGAACAGTGTTTTTAAATAAATAAACTGTTAAAACATGGTGTGTTTGTCCGTTACTTGATAAATGATTTTTGTGGACAGTCCCTGTTTTGGATGACCAGTTCCTGGTTAAAGCTGTCAATGTTCCAGATTTTAGCATTGTATGATTGAGAAAAAAAATGTAACAATAATGGTTATTATAGTATCCAGGTAAGAAGCAGTAAAGATGTTGCACACAAACTAGAACAACAGATGTAGCTGGTTGCTATGGTAATAACTATTATTAATAACCATAAATATCTGTAAGTACAGTGAGTTTTTGAATCAAGTAAATAGTTACTATTTTTGGCACAACACTGGTCTTTAGTTTGTTGGTTGTCTTGATTTGTAGCAGGCAGGCTCACTCCCTGTATTTATCCTCAGCAGCAGTATTAAAGCTGCTCTGCTGTGGACTGTTCTGGTTGTTCAACAGTGACTGAATACAATTTTTTTTAATATTATATTTTGTTGAGTTTTATTATTTAATTCTTTTTGAATTGTACCTGACAAATAATAATAATAATAATAATAATAATAATAATAGTAAAATATGAAATAAAACGAATAAAAATTAGACCAAAAATAATCATCTAGGGAAAAAAAACTAAAACTAACTAAAACTAGCAAACCTGCCCTAAAAACTAATTGAAACTGAATTAATTAGAGAAAAAAATTAACTATAATGAAATTTACATAACTATTATAAAGTTGCCATCAGCAAACCTATGCCTGGTTTCGGACAGGTCAGTGACAATAATTTATCTATATGAGCACAGTGTCCTGCAGGCTGCAGAGTGTGTTTACCCTGCTCTGCTTCATCCTTCCATCTGATTGTTTCCTCTGCAATAATCAAATAACAAAAAAATCTGATTTTGAGCACAGATAACTCTAAGAGCAAAATTTGTGTGGTAATCTGAGAACGCATACACAACTGTCTTGAGAAGACCCTGTGTTGCCTGATAGATCATTAGTTAAGTGAGTGTCTTCCAGGATTTAGGAGATGAAGAGCGTTTTGAAATGGCCCTGTGAGTGTTAAGGATTTGAGGAACAAAGATGAGCAGGGTTTTAATCTTTGCTCCTTTAACAGGCTGAGGGCACAATACCAGAGGACAATGGAGGCCTATTAATGAGAGTGAACAGAGGGGCCATAATGAGCTTGGCATTGAGTGCGGAGAATAGCTAGCATGTTGGTTTAGTGTCAGGTACTAATTTGTTGAAGGTATCTACAGACACGTGTGAGGGGGCTTAAAGTCAGTGATTACAGATGGATCACAGGACACAAGAAGATCAAGCTGAACAGGAACCAGAACTCTGATTAATCTTTGATGAGATGAGATGAGATGAGATTAGTGCTGGGAAAAAAAAATTGATATTGCAATATATTGTGATACTTTTTCTTCTGATATAATATAAATTTTTAATTTTGTAATATTGACTTTCCCCCAAAAAAAGGTAATATTTTGGGCTGATGTAAATCCAGAACAACTTCCGCATGTTGAAATAAAAATTTAAATTAAAAAAAAATAAATAATCAATGTTAACTTCGACAGCCCTAATATCTATATGTATGTGTATATGTATGCATGTGTATGAATATATAAATATATGTGTGCATATGTAAATATGTGTATATATATATATATATATATATATATATATATATATATATATATATATATATATATATAGTAAATGTATACAACTTGTATTTTAAGTTGCATTTTAAATTTCGCCGTGATCTATGTAGAAAATTGAAATATCACAATATCGCAATAATGTATCGTATCATACTCAAGTATCGTGAAGTCCTTGCCAATACCCAACCTTATTAAAGGACATTCTGTTGACATATCATAAAGGAAAAAACTGTTTTTAGGGATACTTTGTTTATTGAGAGCCAACAAGATGTTAGCCAATCCTCCTTATGTTTTCATCTCTGCTTGTTTCCCCCATCATCTGCTAGCTATCCTGTCATTTCAGATCCTGCTACTCCCACCTGCCCTGTGGTAATCCCCGTGTTCGCTACGTTCTCCATCACCTGACCTCCCCTGCCCACCTGCACACCCGTTCACCATCAGTACACACTGGCCCGTTTCTATTAATTTCCCGCCAGATTGTCCATTATTTTTCTGCATTAATGGTCCAGCAATTTTTCCCTGCCTGCCTTAGTTTTGGCTGTTAGGACCTGAGTCTGCCTTACAGACTTCTGCTCTCCAGCTGCATTTCTATTGGATAAGCCACCTAACCTTTTCAACCTGCTTTCATTTTGCCTGATTTCAACCTTGTGTATGTATTTTTTTACTAGCCTGGTCTCACAGTTTTTGGGTTCAAACCTGTTATGAAACCCCTGAGACTCCATTTTCATGGTCCTCATAATTCAGTATTATTATCTTTTACACACTGACTCAGTGTAGTAAATCTTTATGTGAATAATTACTGAACACTGTCTAAGTTTTATGATGTACTGTAGGTTTATTTATAATCTGACGATTCAAATTAAATCACATTCTTGATGTAATTCACAATATTTGATGTTTGCCATTATAATTTTAAACATGCACACAGGGGGAAGTTTAGTCTGCAGATAACAGAAGAAAATAACATAGAAATGATCCGTGTTGTTCATCTGAAAATAAACGTTTTAATTCCTTGTTTTCTTTGTACTATTGGAGGTATTTTCTCATTTCTTTTCTTTATGTTGCTGTTTCAGCTTAATACGGCAGACGAAGCAGCAAGAAATGGCTACTTTTAAAGCAACTATCACACTCCAGAGAACCAGTAATGTTTCCACAATAATTGATGAATACCAATAAAGAGAGATGAAAAACAATTTTTCATGGCGAGTGGTTAAGGTGCAGTTTTCCATACTGCTGACTGGTGGGAATAGTGCCTGGTGCTACAAGGAACAGTGAGTCAATTCTAATTAAAAATAAGTGCCAAGCCAGTGGATGCTTACGTTTAGTGGGGGCAGATGCCATCACTAACGTTAAGATGGGGCAAAATAGTCAATAATACTGGTATGAACTCTCACAAAAGATTTCAGATAACATAAAGCTGAAGTGAGAAATGTGTGTGGCTGCAGTTGCTTATTTTCCAACCCAGTTGCCAGAAAAATTATAGGCATTGAACGGCTCCTCAAACCGTGGACACGATGAATGTCGACATTTCTGAGGCAAAATGTGTTTCTTGAATCATATCAGCCTGCAGAAATCCATTATGCAACATTCAGTACCTTTGTGAAAGAATTGGGCAACAAATCTAATTGCTTATGGCTCAAAAAAAAAGACGGTTTGTGTTAAAATAGTACCATAACAATGTAACATTACAGAGGACAAAATACATGCATTGATGCAGCTTTAAAACTGTGATAAGAACTCAGATTTACAGGATGGAGTCAAAGAAACTGAAGCGCTGTGTGCCGGTATCCTCCTACATATCACACAAAGGGGATATTTCACAATAAAATGTGGTGTTTTATATTAATAAGATGCCCTGAGGGTGGAGGTGAGCTACACAGCTAAAGGTCGACTTACTGCTTCAGGCTGAGGACAGATTTACTGACAAAGACTAGACAATTAATATATATATATATATATATATATATATATATATATATACGTATATATACGTATATATATATATATATATATATATATATATATATATATATATATATATATATATATATATATATACGTATATGTATATATATATATATAAATCATTGCTTTTACACCACAGAGGAGGATTTCTTTTTATTTCTGTTTCCTCTTCCATATTTCTTGCTCACCTCATCAAATATTAAGTTGTAATTCAGAAAAGATTCTGGATGTGTTGCCAGAAAGTTCAGCACAGGGCAGAGAGAAGTCACATATACCAGACACTACAGGTGAGAACAGGAAGCACGAAGCGTCGACAGACGGTGCAAGGCTGAAGAGACAAGCTGACGGAGAAGGAGGTGTAGCAGGAGGGCATGGACTGCATGAATCACTGCTCCTTAATCCACAATGTGTAACCAGGTTCAACCAAAGACTTTGAAAGCTAGCACCTTTTCCTGTGCAGAAACAACTGGAATGCAGCAGCAGCATGTCAATTATTAACTCTTTGGATTACTTTATATAAAAAGTGTGAGCCAAATTAAATTTTATTGCAGCTTTGAGAGCTTGTTTCTGTATAGCTTGGAAAATGCATTTTAATGGTTTAGAATCCAGGCATCCCCACACGTAGTATATTTCAAAAAGATTAATAAACCAGTATAATCTTGGGACTTGTTTACAGTTCTCTATGTAATTGATCAGTATGCCACTTTGTTAAACCAACCCCCATCATCACATGAAATCAGGGGTGGTTTTTGATATGGGCAAAATGGGACTTTGCCCAGGGTGGCATCATGCCCATCGGGCATTGGCAATTTTTTTTTTGGGCGCCTATGTTGTGCCAACATCATGCCAGTGCATTTTGGGATTGCATAGGCACCAATCGGTTTTCTATTACCCATTTGCGGGGAGTAAGGGCGCCCTTCATTTGGTGCTGGTGCCACACAGGAGAGTGAGGGGCGGACTGGCTCTCCGCTGGAGCAGCCGGGAAAGGCATCTAACGCACAAGCTGTGGAAGCAGAGGGTGAGGGCAGGTGCATTTGACAATACCATACACCGTAAAGGTGGCAAATCATCCTCAAAGTATTGTTTTCAATAAATTAGATTTAGCCATTTCGACTATCTATTGGACATCCATTTTTCTGTAGGTTTCAGAATTAACGTCCTCCATCATGACTGTTAAAAACTTAACCAGACAACCATGCGCATTCATTGCTACCTGTAACGTAGCAATTCCTTATTTTGATTTTATCTGCCTTCTATACTGTAATAATTGTTATATTTATGTCTTATTTTGACTTCTGTGTGTGCTTGTTTTATATGTAATAGTTTTATTTTTGTGGGGGGCACTAAAGGGGGTGTTTGCCCAGGGCACCAAATAGACTAGGACCACCCCTGCATGAAATACCCCTCCCATTAGTAGAAATTAACTTCAGCTAAACTTCCAAAGCTTAACATTCACTTTTAAAGCTGGCCTAAACAGCTTTTTGACAGTAATGTGTGTATTTTATATTGCATTTTTATCATGCTTATATGTAAATTTTCATGGTGATAGTTTGTCTAGTTTGAACATTGTTTGATCTATACACCATGTATAGCACATGCTAAACTGAGATGTTGAACATTGGTGAACATTATTTCATGTACTGGCAAAAGAGAAATGCTGTTTTAATGATGGTGTACCATAAAAGTGGAGGCCATGATTAGTCCTCCACTCCTCCACCAGTGACCCTTGCATGGTCCTCCACCAGTAGTGGTGTTATCCCAGCAGATAAGGTCCCCTGTCAGTCATATCGACCCCTGGGACATCGTGACATTTGGTGAGTAGAACAATGTCACAGCTGCTTACCTGACCTTTCACAAAGGCTCTTGCAACTCCATATCAGAAGAGCCGCGGAGCCGCTCTAAACTGCATTTGTGGACATCTCAACCTCGAATAAGGTCTCAATTTGTGCTCCGTAGTAAAGATGTAATGACTTTGCTCGCTCAGGTTTTTTTCTTTTTACCACCTGCTGACTGTTTCTCACATCATGTGTAAAAAGATGTGGTAGATGGATGTGTAAAGGGTGTTAAAAAGAATGTGTAACATTCACATCTTGTGGTTACACCTTTGGATGCCTCCACCTCTACTTTCAGTAGAAACAGAAATAGAGATAAAGAATTATACTTTCCTGGAAATAATCAGCAACATCAAAGAAATATAAAATACCATGACAATAACCTTTGCTAACACTGCCACCTAGTGCACAACGAAATTACTGCACCTATTTTTCTACAAGGTAAAAGCACAGTTTGACAGTGGTACAATAAAAACCATGCAGCTCCCCAACAATACCAAAGCAAAGTGGCTCTATTCATCCCATCTGTATGGGGTAACAACAGGCATTATTCAAAGAAATAAACATTCAATTTTTAACTGCATCTATCTAACGAAACCCACTCTTAAGTTTGCCAGTATTTCTGGTCCAGTAGAGTTTACAGTCCTTGAATGCTAATGGTATAATTGAGATGCAGAGCATGCCACTACTGTGCTGGGACCTCAGCCTTCATGCAGTGAGTGAGTACAAAGCCCCGAGATGAATGCACACACTCTGAACTAATAGCCTGTACAAACTAACACACACTATTTGTCTTTAGGGTTGTTAGGGCATCTTTCAGCTTTGGTGTCTGTTCCGTATATGCTGATTCACCCTGCTCTGAATACCAATAGAGCTGACCTGCATACCCTTCTCTTTCCCCTCCAAGTATGGTGTTTATTTGCTTTATTGCTTGTTATCACTCAGGCAACTGATTGAACCTGTTAATGTTAATCATCAGTTTTCATCCAATCATCACTTTGACACTTAAGCAATCTAAAAATTCTACCACTCATGTCATTGTAGATCTTTGATTATTCTATCTATATGCAAATGACCTATGAAAGTTGATGGTGGTTCAGCACGTAAGCTTTCTAACGTCAGATGTTTATTTGCAGTAGTTACGCATAAGTGTAACCACAGTACTGTAAATGCTCTGTGTGTGTGTGTGTGTGTGTGTGTGTGCTTTCTCTACTAGTAGCTTTATGATTCACATTGCTTCCTGAGTGCATATACATATTAGAGCACAGCATGGTGGTGACACATGAGTGGCTTTCACAAAAGGAGGTGGATGAGAAACATTTAGTTAGAAATCACATTTGATATTTCAACTTTGCAGAGTTCATTTAAGGCATATAGCATGCCAGAATAAAAAATGCAAACTTTTTTTGTTTGAAATAAATATAAAAGGAATCTGAACAACCCTGGCACTATGACTATGAGTATACTTCAGTAAAGTTAGAAAGATATAGGCAGATTCCAACTTCCTGGATCAATATGTTAAATACAGTATGATCTAAAGATGTAAATGATGCATTTCTGTAATGTTGGTGAGGCACAGGATGAGCTACAACCATAATTTTACCTGAATGATGCGTCCCCGGTGCTACACTGAAAACATAATGAGCACCAATCATGGAAGACACAGCCCAGGGACCGTTTAAAAAGTACAAAGCCACGAAGAAAAATATTCACTAACTTCTACATTAAAAACTGTAGCATCATCACATTTAGTTCAAACACTCTCAAATCTCACCTCATGCTGCTGATACTACACTGACTTTGACAAATAGTGATTTCATGTAATTTGTATGGATTATTGTTTGATTTTTATAAGAGTAATATTTAATAATGTATACACATTCTTTTTCATTATTTTTATGAAATTTACAGTAAACACAATTTTTGTGTCTGAGCTGAATGTGGTGATGCTACATAATGTAGAAGTTATTGAATATTTTTCGTTCTGATGTTGCACTTTGTAGACGGTCCCTCCACTGTCTCCTCGGGAGCAATGTTTTCCGTGGAGCACCGGGGACTCATCGCTTCAGTAAAATTATGGTTGTAGCTCATCATGTGCCTCACCAACATTACAGAAATGCATTGTTTGCATCTTTAGATCATTCTGTATTTGACGTTTTGATCCAGGAAGTTGGAATCTGCCAATATCTCTCTAACTTGACATTTTTATCAACTCCTCCTCTACAACAACACATTAGAATATTATGACGTTATTCTCATAAATGTACGACTTTATTCTCAAAGTCAAAATTTTTTCTCAAATTGTCGCTATACTCCATTGTACTGGCACCCTAATATTTCTCGAAATTTATTGTCTTGAACTAATATCCCTAATGATAATGGAAGAATTCTCTGTGCACGGACTATAAACACAAACCAGAACACTTCCGATGAGTCTGTTTATAAATATCAGCCAGAAATAAATTTGAATCATTACCATCCATAAAGATTAACATGTATTCTATGTCTGGACATTTTGTTAGTGTTGGCTAGATAACTGAGGAAAAAAAAAACAAAAGGCCACTGTTCACACTGAAGCCATCACTTAGAATTATTTGAACCTATGCCAACTCTCAACTCTAAACTCTGATCTCTGATGCTTGCAGGAAAATAATTCAGTGTAGTGTTTTATATAAAAATCAACAGATGAGAAAATCCAGTTTGAATGTTCTCTAGCAAAGCAATCAGCAAAAATGAGCACCATGAGACTCAGTGTGAGCTGCATTGTTAGGAGATGAAAGAGTGTCAGGGCCTGAGGGCAGGCAGATAACAAAACAAGAAGCAGCTGATCTACAGCAGATGAAAGACACTGGTATATGTAAGTATGAAGAGCCTCTTTTGAATTTTTGTGCACATGGTATATTAATAACATGAAAGCAACGACTGGCATAAAACACAGGTATGTATCATGAGTTTAAAAGCTTGTCTTATAGTTCTTTTTATATGGCTTATCATGGGAAGGCGTATAACTAGCATGACATTTTGGGTCAAGATAACATATTTTAAGCTTCAAGCATGTCATTTCACATCACGCTGTGAAATATCTTTTCTTTTTAAACAACGTTTAAACAAAAGTAAGATTAAACTTGATGTTTGTTATAACGTTGCATAAGAAATCCATTAAGAGCGAGTGGTATTTTTGTCATTCATTTTCATCTGTTATTATATTTTTTCTTACCTTAAACAATTAGCTTTTCCTAAACCCTAACAAACTCTCACATCAATAACCATTGTGCCTCCCTCCAAGCGTGCAATTTAACGGTAATTATTTTACATTTTTTTAAAGAAAGAAACATTTCTTTAGAAAATAAATAAATATAATAAAATATTTTATTTTAGAAAATAATATGCTGCATTAGAGATAATTAATAGCTACGTCTATAGTCAGATGCAGAAGCTATTGGCTATAATGTGTAATTCTTGTCATTCAGTGAATGTAATAGAGTTTTTTCCTTATGAAAAAAGGCTTCAACATTGTTCATTATTTAAAAAAAATATATTTTTTTCCAGTTTGGGAGATCTCAGTATATTGACCAATAATCAGATAAACTCATGATCATAGCTGATGCGATTGCTTGTAAGGTGATGCATCATGATGTTTCCTGTAGGCACTGCAGCTGTTTCAGTTCATAGGAGACCTCCTCCCAGTATGTGACCATGTGTTTAGATGAAGCTGTACCAGCATTTTGCAACATATGTAATGGCATAAATTTGTATAAAATGCTTTAATCTTGCACAAAGTATATGCATATCGTGTTTTCACTTGATGCGTATGCAAGCATGCAGATGAGAGCTTTCAGAGCATGAAGAAAAATCTGTGCTTAGGCCATGTTTTCTGCATCTGCATCAGTGCAGCCCAGCTGGAGCTCACCTTCAGGTCAGGGCCATTTGACACAGCTGCTTATCAGATAGTGTTATCTGGGAGCTGCCATGTTCAAACCAGCGCTGGGCACACACAGGACTTGATAAGCAGCATCCATGGCAGCTGCTGGGTCATGTTTTTCCTAAGGCGCCGCTGGACCAGAGAGTTTGGTAGCTGTAAGCCAGTCGGAGGAGTCAGACTGGGTAAATGGGATAAAGAGAGACACTGTGGACTCGTGTATTTGCTTTGGTTTGTGATGAAGGGCCAAGGCCATCTGGGCCAAGATGGAGAGAGTTTTTGACTTTTATTCACTATCGTGTCAGAGATCACATGCAATTATAGCTGGTGTTTGGAGGACTCAATGCAGATTGTTTTTCCACTGCTAATTGCTATTGTATATTGTATTGCATACTGTATGAGGAAGTAAAGTAGTAGAAGAAGAAGAAGAAGAATTACTTTACTGATCGCTTAATGGGGAAATTACAACTTTTACATCAAACACAAGTTATGAAACACACATGCACATGCATTAATGGAAAGGTGTCAGAGTGAGGGGGCTGCCCCATATCCAAGCACCCCGAGCAGTTGAAGGCTCAGTGCCTTGCTCAAGTGCACTTTGGAAGTGCCCAGGATGAGGAACTGGCACCTCTCCAGCTACCAGTCCACTCTACAGACTTGGTCCAACAACCAACCTTCCGGTTTCCAGCCCAGTTCACTACAGACTGAGCTACTGCCACCCCAACAGTAAACACATTATTTTCTTTTCTTTATTACTTTCAAGTCCTTTGACACAGCATGATGTTCATTTAGTAAATTATGGTCCCATTTAACATCAAATCTACCATAAAGCAGGGGGTGCTTTTCGGATGGGTCTACCTTGTTCATGAAAGTGAATTACAACATTTTGGTGGCGTAAAAAATGTCATATTTAGTGCTTGGTTGTTCTTAAATCCAGTCTCTCGTGTCACTTCTGGTTCCAAAATATCAAGATGGCAATGTCCAAAATGCTGAACTTCAATAGGTGATGTCACAGTGAATATTTCCACTGTTTATACACAGTCCATGTGGTAACAGAAGACAGCTTTCTCATTGGAGATAACTTATAGAAGTACATCAGTCAGGCACATTATCACCATTGACAGTAGAAGTGAATAACACTGATTATCTTTTCATCATTGCACATGGGACATATAAGGCAACAAATGAACATTTGATCCTCAAAGTTGATGTTAGATGCAGGAAAAAAAATATTCCTTAATTTTAGGCAGGTGGTCATGATATTATGCCTGATTGCTGTATGTCTGATTACTGGTTGTGCTTCGACTGTGTTTGTTTTGCCAGCGTGGAGGCTGCATTATTCAAATCCAGACAATAATGCAAATTTTGGAACAGTGACATCCATTGAGAGCAAGTCAAATGTTGATTTCACCTCCTGACAGGGTGCGCAAACATGCAATAACAATGTGGAGTAGGCAATTATGAGAGAACCTCATTCAGTAAATATCACATTAGCTCCATTTAATTAACAGAGAAATAAAGCAAAATAATGAACAACATCATTTAACTCATCATTTACCTCCAGTGATTAACGTGTCACATTCCATTACGCATTTTCGATGTGATGGGAGATGTGATGGTAATTGCACTGTAAACTAAAAATGTCCTCTGATTGCTGTATTAAGGATGAAAAGAGTTTTCACTGAGCATGAACAGAGGGTAGGAACATTGTTAAGTCTCCCAGGTAAATTGTCCCCAAAATAGCAATCATATGTAATCCAAGGAAGCAAAATACAACCATACATTGGGACAATCAGTGATAACTAATGCAAATAAATACCTCTTGCAGTATTATACTGTAAGTTTGAATAAATAGTAAATCCTATCAGAAATGCATTTTTCTTTTGATTCCTCCAGGCAATTTTGATGATAATTTCAGGATCTTTCATCATTAAATGAACCATCACCCTGATAAGACCGGAATGAATGGTGGCATAATTATTATTAGTAGCTCATAAGGCAGTTTTAGTCAGATAAGGATGAAATGAGGTGGTTCTGACAATGTCACATGACTGAAAATTCTTTGAGAACCTTTGAGGAAAAAGTCAAAGCTACAAGCATAAAAACTTTACGGGACAACTCTGAAGGCGATGGCAGGAAACATCCAATCATCTGTGTGATGTACATCTATAATGGTGGACAGGAGGTCAAGATTGCAGTGATGATTTAGATGTTGATTTAGATAATGCTTCAGGTTTTTGGTCTAATGATTCAATGGCCATGTAATGATCCCAGGTGATGTCTTTTATAAGAAAAACAACTTCAGACTTAGAAATCGGTGGATTATACACACATAAAACAGTTGTTGGTCTCCCACCACTTGTTATTTCATCTGATATTTTTTTCTAGTCAAAGGCAATAAAGGCCAGTGGGGTGCTTTTATCAGATACCACTGAGACTGACAAGCTAAGAAACTATAAATGTAAGATGACAGACCCTATTCACAGTCTAAGTCAAAAACTGATGCATTGACGAAATTAAGCATGCTTGGCAGTAATCTGTAATGTGTTGTGGAAAATGATTTGTGTGCACAATCATAATTTATTCATGAGGCTTGTGGATTATTTTTCAAAGATAAAGTCAAGCCCAACAAAATTAAATACTTCTATACATGTGAATTCATTAGTCCTCAAGAGGAAAGGCAAGAATAATCAAAACAAATGTCCATTAACCTATATTAGCTGTGTAAGTATGACACTATGAGGCTCCATCAACACATGCAGCCTAATAAGTAACATAAATTGTTTTTGTATTTTTAGATTAAATCAACTCAAAATGAGTCTCTGATTCTGATCTCTCTTAGAGTTGGAAAATGAAGAATACAATCAATATCAAAAATTTATGAACAAACAGTGTCTCCTTGACATGACAATTATTTTATTCAGTGTGATTCCTTCAGTATAATCTGCATGTTTGTATTGCTGTTCCCCAGGAGAGCCACCTTGCCGTCCTTACATCCATCCATTATCTACCACTTATCCTCATAGGGTAAGGGTAGCCAGCTGGGTCCTAACCCAGCTGTCTTAGGGCGAGAGGCAGGGTACACCTCCCGTTCTCCAGTTCATCACAGGACACATAGAAACAGACAACCACTCACACTCACCCCTAGAGTCAATTTCAATTAGCCAATTAACCTAATCCCCATGTTTTTGGATGGTGAGTGGAAGCCGGAGAACCAGGAGAGAACCCACGCAGACACGTGGAGAACATGCAAACTCCACACAGAAAGGCCGCGGGCCCGGGATTCGAACCTGGTACCTTCTTGCTGTGAGGCGACAGTGTTAACCACTACACCACCGTGCCTTCCGTCGTCCTTCCATTTAAGTAGTATAGTATAGTACTTTGCAGGCAGCAGATGACATTCTGTGCATTGTCTTTCTCATTAGAGCATTTACAGATAATTCTGTATGTGTGTCTTATAAATCTGAGGATAACAAACAAAAATGATTTGTCTTCCATCTGTGTCCGTGCATCCTAAATCAGGTTTCATTTGACTGCAGAGGGATGATGGGGGATGGACTGTGGGGTGAGATACTCCTCTGGTGGAGAACAGGTTTCACTGCAGGTGTGGCATCAGGCAGCCCGTCATAAATAACCTGAGAACAATCACGTTACTGCAGCTCATTTACTTACTTGCTTAAATTAGGTGAAAGCAGGAGGAAGTGAATAATAATGAATAATACATTTATAGCAGAAAGCAAAGAGAATGAATTGACACAAATGTGTGTTCCATTGACACAGGTATCTCCTGATAAATAAATGATTACTTTTGCATAAATCACACTTTTTCTTGCACTGAGAGGAGTGCAACACATCTCTTTGCTGTATAAGAAGTGTTTTTTAAAAGAGAAATCACTTTGGAGGAGCTCCACTGACTGACGTGTAGGGACAGAGGAAGCATTATGATGTGAGTGGCTGCCAGGGTCAAGTCAGTGCACACAGACTGGAAGCTTGTATTCATCTCAGTGTTCTTTATCTGGCAGCTTTAGTTCCCATCATGGGAACTTATCAACGGGATTGTTTTGAGCTGATCATCTCTGCAGCTTTCTTCAGAAAAAAAAGCTCAAACTCACACAACAGTGCATCAAATAAAAATGCTTTTTGGAAGTCTCCAAAAGAGAAAATGAAAGGGAGGATACTTTTGTTTAAAGAAATGGAAAATGAAAGTACTGAGAATATTTGCCCTAAATTTAATATCAAATTGTACACATATGGAAGTGAGAATTGAGGTATTTGTTCTGGTCATAATTACATCTCTGGGGTTTATATTAAAATGTAAAAATAATGGCTGTTTGATGATGTCTAAGGCACTGTCAGTCAAGTGACTAATAGAATAGAACGTTTTTTTATTTACGTATCTCCCATTGGGGGAAATTCACCCACAGCATAAAAAAAAATTACAGTCATAGAGAAACAATAAGCAACAGCAATGACATAATAGAATAAATATGTATAATATGCACTAAATGAAAAGGAAGAAAAAAATTAATTGCAGATGAACTGTTAATTAAACATAATTATTAGATGAATAAAATGTGTTTTACTATCTGTTATGTGGATGCAACTTGTAGAATGAAATAAAAAAAAACACAATGGAAATGTTTCTGTGCAAATTGGTTTGAAAAAAAGTAACAGTGCCTTCAAATATAATGCTGTAAAATATTTGGAAAGAAAACTATTGCTGACCTTGGTGATAAACACACATGAGTTCATGTGTTACTCTCAGTTTCTGCTTGTCAATAACATAATCACATTGTTCTCTCATTTCATTATTGATTGGAATTGTTGGAAGGAAGCAGATGATTTATTCAATACAGGAAAAACAATCCCCAGTGCAGACTCATTACAATGCATGATTCTATAAAAAGGCAAGAAAGAAAAAACAGAAAAGTATGCCCAGCACTCGGTCACAGGTGGTGGACAGGAAACAATTCCACTTTCAGGCTCTTCATCAGCCTGAGACAAGATGCCCAACTTACTGAAAACTTCTTTTAAATGTCGAAATATCTTATGAAGCACTTTGCATGGATCAGGTCTTCTTGCAATGATGTGTTGTCTATTTCCTACAGACTAATTGATACTTTAATGTTGGATCCCAGAAAAGAGCTCAAATATCCCATGATATTTTGTAACAAACCAGAATCTGCCCTTCTTCAACCACACTTCAACATCTCATATTTCAACTGATTTCAAAGGACTAAAGTGCTAAAGGTCTGTGCCACAGTAAGATCTACATTTCAATTTGCCTCTCCATAGACAACCCCCTGTACTCACCTTTTCTCTTGAACAGTGACAGTCACTTGATCTGTTGTGTCATCATGGCTTCAAGTTCTCGGGCACTAAAAACTTTTGAAGTCCACAGCTCCACCTTATATCTTTTTTTAGAAAAAAAATATTACAATATAAGTCTTAAGAAAGCTGGATTACATGATGTCAGAATATTTCTGTCTCTGCTGCTGCAATATTTACTTTTTTTTCAGAATCATCAGTGGAAGTGCAATATTATAGTGCTGCAGTAACCCTTTAATTAAATTTACTGAAGCAGACTAAATAGTTGATTAATTAGTGAAATTCCATACAAAGGATGTTGAAACAATTACAGAGGCAAAGAATGTTTGTATATGTTGTTTACTAATAAACAAATTAAACATGAAACAGAAAATGAATTCATAAAAAATGGATTAGATAAAAGTTACAAAGTTACGCTAAAAAGTGTTGGAATTGGAGACAAAAGTATGCAACATTGTGGGAAGAATTATTGAATATCTATAGGTCATAAAGCCAGGTAATGAGTTCCATATATTATAAACATGAAATTCTGTACAATGTTTTCTTTTTTAAAAATACATATTATTAACAAACAAATTCAAGAGCATAATTATATACAGACAAGAAGTAGGCAAGCAATGATGCACACATTTTCATCACAATTATAAACATTGTGTGGATGGAATTAGTTGTTCCTCTCTTCGCAGTGGCATAAACAGGAGCTTCTTACATCCTTGGTAAATCCTGCTAATCCATAATCCCACTGGCCCTTTTAGTCTCTGTGCAAGGCCTGTCCAACAACACACAGGTCCGGGTGTGATGCAGAGCGTAGTGTAGCTCTGAGGTTTGATTGGCTCCCCCATAAGTCCTCATCTCTGGTTGGTTCATCGTCCAGTCTGTAACAGTGAATGGAGAATGTTATCACTAGCAATTAGCAAAGTGGGCCAGGTGTGACTTATAAACAGGATGGGTGCATGGTGACTGAGATTAGCTTGTGAAGTGGTCGCATAGGTGCAAAAATTAAACATTCACATTTAATATAAGATCTCTTATTGTAATAAATAACCCCCGAAATACTCAACATGCAGACACTACTCTTTATGTCTGTATATTCAAATATTCTCTTTAAAACCTCATGTACCCTCACTGCATCTTGGGAACATTGTAGTCTGTTCAATTGGCATGAAAGATTGTAATGTTTGTATTGTATTTATATTATGGCTTTTGCTCCATTTTCCATCACCTTTATGCATGTCTGACAAACAAAAATCAAAAAATTCCAGAGTGGTAAACATACTGCATAAGAAAACAATTATGAAGCATAAACTTAAATGAATATTTACTTGGTTCCCAAGTTCTTCTCATAAACTCTACCAACCTACCTACTGTTTCAATACTTCTCCTGGTTGATTCATAAACTCTCAATAGATGAGTACATATTAACCAAACTAACAACTCTATAACAACCAACCCTGTTTTCTTTTTGTTCATTTCTGTTTGTTTTGTTAGTGTCAAATTGTATTTGTGGAAAATTTCGGAACAATTTATTGTTTCGCATCAGTTAATTATTCAGATTTAAGGGAAACGAAAGAAATCTGTCAAATAAATCCTTACAAATGTGTGAATGAAAATACAGAGTATTTAAGGATTTCGGTGTGACATAGTAACACTCACCCCTGTGAGCATATTGCTGGCTCACTCCCACAAGTCTCAGCCACCGAGACGCCTGGTGGTCTTTGTGGCAGATTTAGACTTGGCCGTCGGTCTGAATGGCTTCGTCTGACGAAGGGCCGAGGTCCTTGAACAGACACAGGAAACCTCCTATGAGTCCCCCAAGAGTGTGAGAGAAAAGAGACTCTGGAAGTGGTCCATGCTTGAGGCGGCCGGGGAACTGGACAAGACTGGGCCTCAAACAGGGATGGGGATGCAGGGCAAAAGACCGAACGTGCATTACTGATCATCCGAGCACTAGATGAGTCTTCACTGCTGCTCTGCCTTGACCACCTCTGTATTTTTGGTGAGGCTGGTGGAGACGGTGCTTTGATAGAGTAGGAGGAGGGTAAATTTGAGTTTAAAATAGTCTGCTTTGCCACAGGTGGGCTAGTGAGCCGCCCTTGAACTGCTGGTGGTGTGGGGAGTTTCCTGTTCGCTGGGGGGCTGGCTGAGGAGGGTGGAGTAGGATTTCTTTTGAAGTTATGGGGACTTGGAAGTCTTCGATGTAGACTGCTTGGTGTAGAAGGTGTAGAGGGTAGTATTCGCCCCCTGTACATGGGTGGTGTGTCAGGTGGTTGGCACTTGACCACTGAACAATGAGACACTGTAGACACTGTAGTGTTAGATTCAGGCACTGAAAGGTTGCCACCATATTGTATGTCTGCTGATTCTTCTTGACTGGCAGATGGATTTGTTGCTTCACAACTTGTTGATGATTTCTGTGAATTTGAGGATTGTCTTAAGTGTATGACCTTTTTGTCTTGTTGGGACAAGGAATCCTTTTGCTTCAGTTCAACTTCTGGTTGACTGACCTTTGATGAAGCAGATGGGTCTTGTTGATCCGCTATAGGAAGGGAAATAGTCTTGGAAGTTTGTGGCAGACCTCCTTTACTTGGCAGCACTATCACTGACTGAACTGAGGCCCTCAGTCGTTGAGATACTGCTGCCCTTTTGAATATAGGTGATTTCCCAACTTTTGTACCCTCTTCATATGCTACACCAGTTGAAAGACTTTCGAAGGAATTGTCCATCAATACTTCCGGTGGAGGCGGAGGTAGGTTATCCAGATCTAAATCATTGGCTTTCTGAGATGAAGAGTCAGGTCTACAGCTGGTTATGCCAGTACTAAGCAGTGCTTCTACATTCCCTAGACCAGGTAAGACAGGAACGCCACACTTCCGTACTCCTTTAAGAGGCCCCAGAACTTTAGGACCTTCTAAATCCTCTATTCCTTGACTGAAGGTATCAATCAGTCTTCTGACTGAGTTTCTTCCTCTGTAAAGACCTGAAGATGGTCGTGGTGATAAAGGGGGGCTAGGCGGTGGGGTGGCTTTTATAGGCCCCTTGAAAGTTTTCTTGTCGTTCAATTTATCATCCTCAGCATCACCGGTTATATCCTGTTTTTTACTATTGTGCCTTGTAAGGCCTGCTTTTTCCACAGTTGGCTGGGGATTTCTGTTCTTCGGAGATGAAGGATGTTTGCGATTTATTGCTGGAGATTGTGCTGGTGAGGTTCCTTGATTTTGTTTTGATGGAGAAGACTTCATGTTTCCACCCGCCTTGCTTTTACTCATCTTCTGCAACCTCTGGTTTAAATCCTTCTGGGTTCTTTCCAGTTCAAGCAGAGTGGGATCTTCACCTTTGCTTCGCAGGGACTCAGCTGACTGGGAACGTCTCGCTCTGGCCACTGCTGGGGTCTTTTTTACCACTGCTTTCCGAATAGGTGCTGTTGTTTGAGGCCTCCTTGGAGATCGCTGCTCCTCCTCTTTCCACTGGCATCTACTGTTTTTGGGGCTGTCACCTACCTTTGTCTTAGCCCTAGCATTTTGCAATGGGACAAATTGTATCCTACCACTTATAGCATTTTTCATTTTGAGAGTCATTTCGACATTTTGGGG
The DNA here is from genome assembly GCA_029721515.1 of Synanceia verrucosa. Classification (NCBI taxonomy): domain Eukaryota; kingdom Metazoa; phylum Chordata; class Actinopteri; order Perciformes; family Synanceiidae; genus Synanceia; species Synanceia verrucosa. The sequence continues at coordinate 5,848,047 of CM056560.1, read as the reverse complement.
ATTCTCTATGCGTTTTGGGGGTAGGCGCCGTGGTTGCTGTTGTTCATGGGCTACAGGTGAAGAATTTGATCGTTTTCTAAAACTGTCATCTCCCATGCCTGTATCCATCTCCTCCTCATCATCATTATCATCTTCCTCCCCGTAATCCAAAGAGACAGATTCTAGCAGTGAGTCTCTGCGGTAATTAGCCATTATTGTACATGTAGAACCTAATGAGTTGAGTGAGGTGAGGGAAACACTTGGACTTATTTGACTTGCAAGCTTTTGTCTTGATACTCCTTGCCTAATGTTCATGGAGGTGTAGCTCATAGGACTGACAGGAGTAGTTCTATTTGTCCCAGTGGATGCACAACTTCCTCGTCTATGGCGTCTTTCAGATCCAGCAAGGGATTCGCTCTCAGCCCCAATACCACTGTCCTCGCTGAAGAGAGCAGAATCCTCTGGCCCAGACTTGCGCAGCGAGGCCATTTCAATACGAGTCAGGAGTTGCATTAGCCTACTCTCAGTTGCACGTTTGACTTTAAGTTTCTCCTCTAAAAGCTCTGAAACAGAAGCAAAGTAATCCACTGCCTCCTCCAAAGCAGACTCCCCAATTCCGGCAACAGTCTGGCTCACATTTCGCATTCTCTGTGTGGTGTACTGAAGCAGCTGCTGCAACAAATCCGGTGGGGCCTCAATATTAGCAGAGTCAGACTTCAAAGGTGGAGAAGATGAGAGGTTTTTCATTTGACTTGGCCATGCAAGATGTTCTCCATTTTCTTTTAAAACTTTTTCTCCCTCCTCTACCATCTCCTTCAGTGCCTGAATTATTTCCTCATAACGTAGAGCCATAAAAGCCACCATAGTCTGCACAGAAACCTGTGTTTGGGTTGTTTCTTCCAAAAGTCCGAGTAAAATGTTGTATTTGTCTATGCTGGGATTCAAAAAGGCATAAGCTGCTTGGTGAGCTTTCACCAAAGGCTCGGGGAAGTCCACTTTCTGTTCTGCTGGTTTGTCTTTGTCTTTGTCCTTGTCTTTCTTTTTTAGCCCCTTAACACCTCTGGCATTCTTTTTTGGTTTTCTGCCAGGCTTTTTTTCCACCACATCCTTGTCAACATTTTTGTCTTTCCTCTGTGAAACTGTGTTGTTGTTGTCCAGTCCTTGACTCCCAAGTTTATCCCTGTTTACTACTTCAGGGGCAAGTTCAGTCACAGATTTCTTTTTTTGTGGTGTCATATGAGCCTCTTTCTGAAATACCTGGGTTTGTCCAGCAGCCTGTCTCTCCTTTGTATCCCCATCGGTTGATACAGCTGGATTCACTTCATCTTCTAAGTGGGACTCTCTGGGGCTTTCTCTAGGTGCAGGGGGGAGCATTCTCCCCTTCTTCATGGGACCCAGTATTCCAAAATTGTTACCCTTGGATGGTGAGCAGCCCATGTTTTGGATCCTTTCAAATACAAACTGATTTTTGTGAGACACCAACGCAGCAGTGCAACGATTGATGCAAAGAATAGCCAAGGTCCTTATCCACCTGCTGTATCTGTCATTTTCAGATGGTTGAGGTTGTCGAGTGTAAGATCCCTCTTCACAAGGATGCTACCAAAACAAAACACTGGTACATCCATTTTACAAATCTGCCCCACCTGTCATATGTAGGCAAAATAAATCCACAGAGTGATGTTCATCTTCATAAAAATGTCCTTGTAGCGTGCTCTGAAACACATCCATCTCTACCTTGGGACAAGCAGCTGAAAGGATTAGTGAGGCTTTCGGTGAACTCCTCAGCATGCACATATGTCACGTTAAAGCATATAAAACTCACCTACTTGTAAGACTATAAGCTCATTTGCGTAATGAGAGCTGGCCTCAGGTGGCTTTTTATAGCCTGCCAAACAATATCTCCCTATTTAGCCTTTGTGCCATTTCCATTGCAAAATCAATTTAAACTTAAGAAAAAATAGAACTATATATATATATATATATATATATATATATATATATATATATATATAGTTCTATTCTTTCCAAAGTGATATGATAGAAAGTCAATGTGATGTTTTAATCAACATGAATTATCTTTCCATATGATATCATACATTAAATACCTTTTGTCGGTTGAACAGTGATTTATTTGGGTGATGCTCCTTCAGGGTGGCAGGAGCTCAGTGTGTAGTGACGGTCACTGGTTCAAGACCAGGCTGGTCCAAGTTTGGAACGTGCATTGGTTGTTCTCCTTCTGAGAACTGCTGAGGTGCCCTTGAGCAAGGCATTGAACCGCCAAATGCTCGTGGCACCTGCATATGATAGCCCTTTCACTCTGAAACCTTTCCATTAGTGCATGCGTGTATTTATATATTGAATATTACCCAAATAGTTTAAATTGTGAAAACAGCTTTAATTAAGAATCAGTACACAGCAGAATAATTTCAGTTTTACCTCGATGCCTCAACATGTCATTGTGCTACACTTATTTAAATAACTGTAATTGTTTTGCCCATCCATCCATCCATCCATTTTCTACCGCTTATCCTCACATAGGGTCCCGGGGGGGGGGGCTGGAGCCTATCCCAGCTGTCTTAGGGCAGAAGGCAGGGTACACTCTGGACAAGTCGCCACCTCATTGCAGGGCACATAGAATTGTTTTGCATTTATCATAAACATATATCCTTTGTTTATTTTCTTAACTTTATCTCTGAGTCTGTACTCTATGTCATGTTGCCATTTAATGCATCATTTTTACAATAACAATGAAAATAACCAGACAGCTGTTCTCTCCTATCAATATGCTCAGTCAGTAAACATATAAAAATTTCAATGTTCCCTGGCCTGCCTGTGTCATTCTTCTCCGCAAGAGCCGACTATAGCCTTAGGCAACTGAAATATGAAAGAAACACAACAAACAATATAATAAATGAATCTAACCGGGCTTTACCTTTACCCATTTATTTATCTTTTGTGAATGGCACTACAATGTTTTGAATCAACTTAAACCAATATTTAATTTTAACTGTTAAATAACCACCATCAGATTAGACAATGGGAAGAGTTTTACCACATTTTCAATATTCATGGTTTGAATAAAATGTTTCTACACAATTATATTTATTTTCAAATTAATGTACAGTAAGTGTTTGCACATATGTGAGTACACACTCACTGCTCAATATTGCACCTACAAGCTAATGATGCATTCCCTGTTTTGCACTGTTCATATTCTCCATATACTGATTTTAAAATGCCTTATTAGTCTTTTTAGATTAGATTTATCTATTTATCTATTTGTATTTATCTATTTTCACACTTTGATTTACTTTGGGGGTCCGTGGGAGTTCATTCAACGTGTTTCCTGTTGTTTGCTCTGTATTTCCATTTAGTTGGCTGCACATTTTTCATCAGCATGTCGACTGATTTCTGAGTTCTGTCAGAAAACTAACACCATCGTTTGAGTTTGATTGGAACTTTTCAAAATAAATGCTCTCATCTCAAAATGCAGCATAGCTGCAAAAAATAACATTCTTGCACTTTTATTTTAAAATCCTTTGTGACTCTGTGGGTAACTGTTGCTGCCATGACGGAGATACATTTCAGATCCAGATCCATATAAAGTAAATATAAAAAAAATTAAAATAAGAAGAGGAGGGGCTGATTGATTGGGTTTCGCGTGCCCGCTTGCAGGTATGCATTGGCGCGGATTCTCAAGCGCGTACACAAGCTTCGCTGTTCACGTCCATTTAACGACTGGTGGTGGTTGCTTCATCCTCAGTTTTAGCTGTTATTTTTAAATTTATTTTCAATGTTAACACTCTCTTTTGTTCACAGGACATTATTCACGTTAGCCCTTAGGGCTGTTAAGTTCTATCCCATGGCATTGTGTCACTAATTAGTGACAACGACACTGAAATCTGTCGACTTTTACCGATTTTCAAGGTAACTTAGCTAATTGCTCGACTCTCCGACATCCACTGAAGCCCTAAGGAAGAACCAATATTTTTGAGGTGAAGATTAACTTGTAGGCCTTTTTTTTAATTTGTTAAGTTTAAATAAGACAGAGCAGGGTCGGAAGTGACGTCGCACTCCGACACAACATTTAAAGTTAGCCTCATACAAGCTATTAGCTGTTTTGCTAGGTAGCTATCAGCTAGCTGACTTAATGGATGTCATTAATATGTTTTAGGTGAAAATCAGGTTTTTGGTTAGACACACCTAATGATGTTTTGTGTAACATTACATTGTATCTGAACGTTTAATGTTAATTTTCCACCTCTTATTCCTCCTTCATTTCTTCTCAGAGCTTAGGCTACCTAACAGATGAGCTAACCGCAGCATGATGAAGCACACACGCAGTTGGTGCCAGGCTAATTTCCCTCCCTCAGCGCCTATTGGCGTGAAACCCAGCAGCTCACACTCCCTCCATATCAGAAGAGCTCTCCGGCTCAAAAGAGCCAACAGCCAAGACACCCAGGCTCCACCTGGGAAGAGCCAGCCAGGCCAGCACCGGGATGACATGTGTTATACCAAAGTGAGCATACGCCCAACTATTGTCATCCAGAGGCAAGAAATGGCATCATTCTTCAGACTTTTTGGTAAATGAACAGCCTAAATAAAACGCAGGATTTAATTCTGTCGCATCAAAGTGATCAATTTTACTGTTAAACTTAAAATAATATGTTACAGATGATGATGTAATCCAGGACTTTCTATGGATGGACTGTTGTTTTAAAGTGACTGACAAGGTGAAAAGTTATTAGACTAGATAACAGAAATGAAATCTCTCTGAAACTTCATTAACTGACTAACAACTTTTCTCTCTATTTCATCAGTACCTTATAGCCATGACCTTTGTGTACTTCCAAAGGGGCCGCTTCTCTATCGCTGAATACACCAGGAATAATTTTTTCATTGCACTGTAAGTTTCAAAGAAGGGGAAAAGAAAGTCATAGATGTATGTTGCCACTGATGGACAACCTTAAATTTCTCTCATGGGCTCCTTCTCGAGGTATCTTGCCAACACCATGGAGGAGGATGAGGAGGAGAGTAAATATGAGATATTTCCATGGGCGCTGGGCAAGAACTGGAGGAAGCAGTTTCCCCGCTTCCTCAAGCAGCGAGACAAGCTGTGGGCTCGTGTCGACTACAGAGCTTCTGTCAGCAGGCGCTGCTGCGAAGAGGTACGCACCAGTATAATTGCCCGAGGTGGATGATAAATTGTGGTTCTTTGGGAATCTTCTATGGGTCTTGTTTTTGCTGCACATTGCAATTTTTATGGCTTTGGATTAATGCCAGAGGTGTTTTTTTTTCTAAGAGAGCTGTATTTATATATTTCTTGGTCTGTGTCTCTCCATCTCTGTCCTCCAGGTGATGGCTATTGCATCCTCTCACTTCGTGTGGCAGAGAGAGCGGTCAGAGCACCACAGTGGCGCCCAGAGGCAGTACGGGGACCGAGATCACCCTCTTATTCCCCGCGGGCCCTCGGCCTCCCCGGTCTCCTGTGCTCTCTGTAACCGTGGCGCCCTGTCAGAATGGGGCCTGGGTGCTTCCTCTTCCTCCAGAGACTCAAACCCTGCCTTTTCACACCCGTTCACGTCCACACTGAGCTTAGAGGTCACCCCGCCCAGAGCTGCAGCCTCTTGCAGGAAGGAGGTGAAGAGTAAAATCCAGGCGCAGCATTCCTTCTGTTGCTGTGCCGATGAGGTTCCCAGTAAGTATAAGGTTTCCAAAAAGGAAAAAATGAAGCTGATGTTTTCCACAAATTAATATACACTGTTATTTATGTTTTCTGTCACATACACCTGTCTTAAGCAGCAGCTATATTAACATTTTGAGTGCCATCAACGCATTTTGCTGTCAAAGTGTTTTTCGGCAGCGGATCGCTGATTGTGGTCTTCTGCAGCCTGTGAGTAATGTTGGGGCTTCTGGGAGATGTAGTTGGAGCATAAAGAGATGGTATACACCACAGAGATCAAAGCAGGAAGTGGAGACAATTGCGATTAGAAAGCAAAACAAACAGATTCTGGAAAAAAGTAGTACAAGTTAAAAACAAACATTTTTTTTCATGATGAAGTAGAGAGTCTCTTCTTTCATTTGAGCTGTTCAGTGTTTTCAGAGATATAGTACAAAATATTCTGTGGGTCTTGAAATATGACTCAAAATGGGCGAAAAATGCTGGCACTAGGCACTTTCTGGTTTATAAACCTGCTGGCACTCACTGCTGGTGAGTTAACACTCACTTTGCAAAGCAAGGCTGAAAAGTGCTCTACCGTAACTTAATCAGTGTTCCTACGAATCCTTAAAAAGTCTTAAAAGGTCTTAAATTAAAATCCAGGTTATTAAGGTCAGCATAAATAAGCTGTAGGTATTAAATTTCCAGATGTTGTGTTTAATGCCAATAGTAAAACACATTTTTGAATGAATGATTTTGCACTTTTTTTGTTCACAAAGTAGTTGTGAAATCAAAGTTGTAGAAAAAAGTTTAATGTTATGCCTTCAATTTTTATTGAAGATGCAAGTGTTTAAGGGCTAAAAATATTTAATAACAAATTATTCATCGGTTATCGGATTTTTGTTCCTGCTAAATATCGATATCAGTGATGCCGTCAAAAACTCCATGTTGGTCAAGCCATAAAATAAATTGACGATTTTCTATCAAATGAATTGTTACGAATTTTTGGGTCTCAAATCATATTTGTTGAGGTCTTAAAAAGTATTAAAATTGACTTCGAAAATGGTGCAAGAACCCTGCTTAATGACAATAACATCCTTAATCCTAGTAATGTCATTTCAGAAGATTTCTTTCTATGTTTCAAATCGAGCTAAACACCATGTTTGTCTCCTCCGTCTCTGTCAGAGGGTGAGTCCTCCTGCGGATCCACATATGACTCGTCCATGGACTGGATCAGTGAGGAGTAGTGGTCCTGATCCTGTTGCTCTGTGCGTCGCTGTCTCTCCTCTTTAAAAACACTTTCACTCTGAGTCATAGTGTAACTCAATAGTTTGTTCACCTCTTTTTAAATGCAAACTTGGTGCTGATTTAAAACTGATCAGAACAAAGTTAACCAGTTAAGAGACTGTAAGAGTGAGCTAATACTTCATATATCGTACTCTGAAAACATGCAGTCCGACTGATGTTCTTAACTGCAACTGAGTTCTTACTATTTATTTATTTATGTATTTATTTACATATTGAAGCACTGCGGGGATGTTTTGACAACCACTTATTTATTCGCAACAGTTAAATTATACTTTTTTTGACTTTTTGGCTCAATCACAATTTAGTGTGACTATATATATATATATATATATATATATATATATATATATATATATATTCAGTTATTCACATACTGTGATTCTACTGGGTGTGTTTTTACTATTGTTGCCTTGGTGTTGAATAAAGGCTTGAACGTAAATGTCTTTTTCAGAGTCTTTATCACAAACTTTGTTATGCACGTAGCTTCATCCCAGTCAACCTTCTGTTTGCATGCATGCAATGTGTAGGTAATAAGTGTATAGATTTATGCAAGTGTACAGTGCATCATAAGATAAATTCACTTAATTTACTGACTGCCAATCATAATTCAAAATGTACATTTTGACCATTTATTTTTCAAGTTATATACAGAAATAATTTGCTTGACAATGATTTTTGTCCTAGATTCCTCCCAGACAGAGCGGTTACTGCGTACACTTCCTCAGTTTCACCAGGAAAGCTGAAGATGTAAAAGTAGACAATGAGTGTTCATTTCCAGCATCATAACACTTGTTGACAACTGGGATTAGAAATAATAACAACCAACCTGTGTGGCTCATCTGTTCAGGATGAGGTCTGGCAATGTAGGGAATACTCCCAAAAGCTGGCTGCTCTGCTGCGGTCAACTCCTCTGAAATATAACAGTAAAACTTAAATAAATGCTCACAATTAAGAGAAACATGAGCACTGTGGTCCTGTCATGTCACTTTAAATCACCTTTGTCAGTTTCATCCGAAGTCCCGTCCTCCTCCTGGTCTTTATCCAGGATGGGAATTTTCCTGATGCAGTAGCTCCCGTCTTTCTGGAGGGCTGGAGCCACCACCCAATCACAGATGGGCACCTCGATGATGCGTTCACACAGCAGAGGGAGCGCCAAACATCGAAGCCCTTCCAGCAGGTCAATAACTTGTGTTATGCTGTGACATGTTACAAAGAGGGACAGTGAGAACTCCTATTTTCTTTCTATTCTGCCTTAAAATCATGTTTGTTTTTGTTATTCTTATGCACTCAAGGTGGCGAAATTACACACATACACGTAAATACACATACATATGTGAACACTGTTCTCATGTCCGAGAGTGGTAGTTATCTTATCAGAAATAATATTATATATTACACTTTCCCTTCACAGTATGAAGTCACTGCATTTATCCCCTGGTCTCAGGTCCGGTGTGAAAAGTGATAGTAATACACTGGAAATACATACTTGGCGAGGTAGACGGCACAAACAGCTCCAGGGTGCAGATGTGGAATCACGGTGGGTAAAACCAGATGAGGGTTGATCAGATCAAGAGCAACCTGAAGAGACATAATGAGACATATAATCAGCTGCTTGTCCCAGTCGCTGTCTACATATTTAATCACACACTGACCGCATGAAACCCCTGAGCAGTGAGGAGCGATGAAGCCGTGCAAAGGTCAGCTTTGTGAAACCGGACGTTGTCGGGCCATTCCTCCCCTCGCCGCAGATTCCATGACGTCCTCCAGCGCTTGTAGTTGAGTACCGCTCTCCTGTAGTGGTCCTCCCTGACCTCCACGCTCAACACGCTGCCTTTACTGCCAACTGAGAAAAGAAGAACATGTCACTTATGACCTTCAAACAGACATGTTGTTATAGTCTGCAGCAAGAACCCACTACAGATTTGCAAAAAAACAAAACATTTGTTAACCTGTTCTGGGTCATTTTAAGTTTAGTGTTTTAGTCATTTTAGTAACTGTAGCCACTTTCCTTCATCACACGAAGAACTGCAATAACAGATCACATTAAATAATTATGATGACTTTAAGCAACTGGGAGATCAGGATGGATGGATGGATGGATAGATACATAGGTCACAGTACCAGCAGCTTGAAAGATGGAAACACACAGGGGCATGGGAAATAAAAATAAGATCTAAAGTACCAATTTATCACAATTTGCACCCTGCAAATTGTGATAAAATCAAAGAGATTAATACAAGGTGCAAATTACGGTAGAATATGGGATAATACGAGATGCAATTAATGATAAACTACGATAGATAAAAATAGAAATATTAAAGTCTGACGATAAAAATAGAAATATAAAAGTCTGATGATAAAATTGAAATCTAAAAGTCTGACGATAAAACTAGAAATACAGAAGTTTAACAGAAAAACAAAAGTCTGACCACAAAAGTCTGATAAATGTTAATGTTGAATGTTTAAAATGAAAGTGTGTCTGTTTTCCACTGAAACTGAGTGTCAAAGTAAGACAGTGACAGTATGAAGGGTGCGCACCTGCTCTGGACAGGAAGAGAGACATGGCCCCAGACCCAGAGCCTGACTCCAGCACACAGTCTCCCTCTGTGACGTCCATCATCATTAGCATAGTACTTGCATCCTGGTGAAAGAGAGACAGGGAGACAAAACAAAATTCAGAACCACCTTTAGCAATGCAAGCATGTAGGATTGTGACACAAACTGCACCTTAGGGTAGGCGATGGCTGGCCCCCTCTTCATATACAGCACATAGTCCTCCAGACTGGACCGGCGTATGAGGATGTGAAACCCCCTGTTTGTCTTCAGGAAGTGACCTGCAGGCTGCCCGGCTATGTCTTCGTGCATGATAATCCCCCAGCTGCTCTGCAGACGCATCCCTGGCTGAAGCGCGAACATCTTCCTAAACTCCACTTGCCCCTTCTTACGAAACTCTGCAACAAGCAGCTCCCCAAACCTGAGCAAGTTCTCCCCTGGAAGAGTGGACCAAGTCAAACTGTTCTCCTCATGAAGTGCTCCATTAATCCCAGTGCCTGAAGTGTTTGTCTCCATAACTGCACCTGATACATGATGTGTCTCTGAATTATCCTCCTCAAAGGTTGCTTCAGCTCCACTTTCCTCATTTGTGCCTGACACCTGGGTGTTTGTGTCTTCGTCAATGTCATGCTGGGTCTGATCCCTCAGCTGCATCACCTCTGGGCTCAGGGCATCCTGAGGCAGCAGGCTGCTGATCCTCTCCAGGGGGGACAGGGCTCGCCTCTTTCTGGAGGTCAGCATGGTGCTCAGAGGTGAGGAGTCAGATTTGTCCTCCTTATTCTCTTTACATTTCACAGAAGCTGTTGATAAAGTCCTCGTCTCCCTCCTGCATGTATGGATCATGTCCCTGCTACTGAGATGTCTTTGACAGGACGTACTAACTCTTAGCAGTCTCTGCATAAGTCCAGCAAAAGGCATTTGCACAGCCATTACTTCATGTTATAACATAATATATGAACTAAAAGCAAAGGCTATGTCCTTGTGTGAATTAAAAACTGATGAGGAAAAGAAAACAATATCTGTATTTGCTAAATATATAAAATGAATCCCTACGGAATACTCACAGTGGATATGACATGAAACCTGATTGATTCACAGCATGAACGAACAACTAGCTCGCCTTCATGTCTACTAAAGCGGCTGTATTTCCAGGCAGGAGGTCACCATGCTGAGAAGAGCATGTGACCTACGTCATAACCGAGCGACCGATGTAGTAATTTAAGTCGATCAGCAGGGGGCGATAATGTTACAATAACTGTTTGGGAAGGCTTTGTCCTGTGAATAACAAGCTTCTCTTTTTTATTATTCGATCAAATATAACACACTTGAAAGAATCGATGTAATAGCTGCATTACACACTTTTGTTTCTTTTATGTCTCTCTTATAAAATAACTGGCCTTTTTAATTCCTGAAATATGCTGATTTAACATACTTATGTTGATCGACTGACTTAATTTATGTAATATGCAAATATCGAGTACATTCGCCACCAAAACGGGTATAAAGCTCAATTGTTTGCTCAATTGTGATTTACTGTACGGAACTGCATTTGTTGATGGTGCATTCACGTGCTGTAAAAAAGTTGTATTTTTGACAAACAAGATGTCCCTGCAAAAGTGATTTTGGATTTGGGAGAGAGTTACTCATGCTTACTAATATTTTGACTGGAAATTATATGATCGATAGATTTTGAAAATGTCTGCAGTACAAAACTTTAAAAATATTTTTGGTACCACAGGCCATTTTATTAGGTACACATGTTCAATCGTTTGTTAACACAAATAGCTTGTGAGTCAATCACATGGCTTCAACTAAATGCATTTAGGCATGTAGACGTGGTCAAGACAACTTCCTGAAGTTCAAACTAAGCATCAGATTGGGGAAGACAGAGGATTTCAGGGGTACGTGAAGACAACCTGCTTGTTGTCTAGCAGCAGCCAATGGGAGGGGGCGGAGCTCCTGACGTCTAACGCGCGTGTCCTCAGAGGTCCACACGTGGTTGGTCTGTGTAAACCACGCACGCAGACGCAAGCAGCGGCTCAGAAATGGCGGCCGATACTGGCAGCTCTTCGCTGCAGCTACCCTGCGTTTTTTCACCAAAATCACGACAGTACTTAGCATTGTGTGCACAGGACGGCAGGCTTCGCATTTGGAACACAGACAGTAAAACACTTCACCAAGAATATGTGCCTTCAGCTCATTTGAGTGCCACTTGTATCTGCATAGCCTGGGGACCATGCCGGACAGTCAAGGTACGTGAGGCCCGAGTAAGCCACCTATGATAGTTTCCCACAGAAGTGAGCAAAATAAACCAAGAACTGTGTCACTGTTCTTAAAGGAAAAGCTGGAGCAAACTGTAAACTTTGTCCTGTGTTGTTGCAGACCTTTTCATGTGTCCGACACAGACTTGGTTAGCAGGGTAGCCACGTTAGCAGCTAGCTAGCTTTTAACAGCTGCGCAGGACGCACATGTTAGTCCCACATGGTAGTCATGAAAGCACGAACAGCGTCTTAAATTAGGATTTCGGCTGGTATTAACTAAAGAATTGTTATTTGGGGTCCAGTGGTCCGACCAAGCTCTTCTCACTACACGCAGACAGTTAGTATCGCAAATATACTCCTTATTTAAGTTAGCATTAGCCCAGCGAGGCTTCAGAAGCGTGTGCCACCATGACACCTCTGGGTGGTGGGCTCAAAAAGTTTTACCTCAGTTTAGCTCTATCTGTTGGTGGTTAGTAAACCGTTTCACACGAGTTGAGCTTAGAAGTCAACGACAGAAATGTAAATATTGGATCTTAATTGTATCTTAACTGTATAAAAAGTGCTAATTGTGTCCATGATACTTTTACTAAATATAGTCCACTACTTACTCGTAGGTTGCTGAATGAGCTACTTTTAAAATATTAATTGAAACCAGTCAATCAAAAGCAGTTTGTTTTCATTGGCTGTCAGTGTGCTGGTGTATAATGTCAAATTGTCAGTGGTGGTGTAAGACACTGAGATTTTAATAAACACAAAGCCTAGTCCATGTGTGGATCAATCATGCACTATACTTGTATATATATTTGTGATGTTTAGGCAGATTTTCATCACCAATGTGCTGTTTTTTTAGGAGGGACCTCAGAGGAAGAAGAGGAAATCGGAGGCGGTGCAGGTGGAGGAGAAGGCAGACCTGTTGGCTATGGGCACAGCAGCAGGCAGTGTGCTCATCTACAGTACAGCAAAGGGAGCCCTGCACTGTACCCTGGTGAGTCTGAGGCTAGATATGTTTTTTTTTCTGCTTGGGTTATGTCACTGCATGCAGGTCATAAAGAAGTAATAACTGCAATGTTCTAATACTGCCATGAATATCCCTTTATATCGGTAATGTGCATGTATCCGTCAAAGTCCTTAGTTAATTTTAAATATTGTTTTTATTCTACTTCTATATGCCATATTATATCTATTTCATGAGGAAAATGAGGGTAAAAAAGGTCTAATGTCCTGGAAACCGTTAAGTTATCCTGGAAAATTATTATTGTAATACAAACGGGTTAAAACTTACATAACTTACATCTGTAGGTATTCACTCACAAGACATGGGGAGGATAAATAATTTTCCAGGGCATTTGACCTTTTTTCTAATTTTCGATTTATTTTCCATGACTGGAAAATTGGTTTTCCAGGAAGAGTGAAAAGTTGTATTCTTCAGCATGTGGACAACCTGTAACCCATAAATGACTTAATATCTTAAAGTAACAGTCATGTCAATGTGACTTTTAAGTTCTTCATGTGTTGTATGAGAGAGGAATCTGTTAACTTATCATTTTGTGTCTGTGCCAGGATGGAGGCCACAGTGGAGGTGTGAATTGTGTCCAGTGGCACCCAGAAGACAGTATTTTATACAGCGGCTCAGATGATACAAACATCATAGAGTGGGACCTGCAGACAGGCAAGACAAGAAGGTCAGTGTCTAGTTTACTAGCCATACATAATGTAAAAAACAGTCCCATCTTATCGCAGATTAAACCAATGAAAATAACTCAGGCTGTGATGTGTTCTGTGATGTGAGAGGGACATTGTTAGTACGCACAATATTTATGCCTCTTTCCATCTTAATGTTTATTCAAATGATTGACTGTTATTACCACCTACACCCATATTCAACACACAACTAACACCTCTTTGTTTGTAACCTTGTCCACTGTAGGTTATGTATGTTATCACTGTATGTAGATTTAAAGATTTGAAGTCTGGATCTGGTTTTGTGATCCATGTATACAGTCTGCTCACAGCCTTTGTTGCTCTTTTTGTTTTCCTCAAAACTAATATTTCATAATATTAGAATACATTAGAGGAGACACTTGTCATATTCAGACACCCCCACCATGATGGTGGAGAAACCCTAAATTTCTCCGTCAATCAGACATCCATTTTTGATTAGGACTGGGTTTAAAAAATATATTTTAATAGGTTTCCCTTTAAAAGGGTCACAGTAGATTCACAAAATCCAAAGCTCGATCTTTTAACTTGAGTATTTTTTTCTTCATTGGACGTGCAGAGAAGCAGCCTGCAGTATGAACCCAGTTAGTGTTTAGTGCTGCTTTCAACAGAAAAAGGTCTCGTGAGATGTTACTGCCAACAGTAAAATAAACATGGCGGAAAGCGACCGAGTCCACCTCTCAAGGCACTGCCCACAAGTTTAAAAGCTGATGTTTAGATGTATTTCGGATTTAACAAGTTGGAAGAAAATTGCAAGTTGGACAAAAGAGAAACAAGTAATATGCAAAATATCCAACGGGAAAGTAAAATACAGTGGCAATGCAACGAATCTCCGCAACCATTTGACGAGACACCAGAAACAGTCAGCACGGCTCAAATAAACCAGCCTGGAGAAGATATTATTTACAGCATTATTTTAAGTGGAATATCCCTGACTGAATCAATATCAAATCTTGAATTGAATCGAATTGGGGCCATGAAATTTCGAATCGATCTGGAAAGTCTGAATCCATACCCAGCCCTATTTATGATAGCTATGGAGAGAGGAAGGCTGCTTTGACTCTGTCGTCTGAGACTGTTTTAGACTTAAGTGCACTTTTCAATCAGTAGCAGGACTTTTGGGGGTGAACAGGGACCCAGGGTATCTCTGCAGAAATTAACAGCTGAAAAGCATTTGCTTATTGTCTCAGCTGCTCCTCATGTAAAATGGCGCAGACGTTTTGGAAGAATCTGATCAGAATAGTGATACGACCTAATGCCAGCTCCACCACATACACTGAAATACACCAGCAAGCCGTCAGGCTGAAGTCTCTCCCCTTGTGTTTGGTATCGTTGTGTTTCACTGCACACACACCTGTTTCTGCAGTGATTTAGTAGCAGCACAGACAGCAGATACAATCAGGAGCCATAATGTCACCATGAATCCTCACTAAAGCCCATTTGTGCACCCACAAAATGTTTTGGAGAGCGGCAAGAGCCTTTTGTACTTTTCTTCTAGCCATCAGGTGGATTGCAATAGTAAATGGTGTGCTGTTGAAGTAAGGCTCTTCACGTCAATATAAAAGGAGGAAATGTTGTGATAGAAAACTCAATAGAAGAAGTGCTACTTGGATGTGACAGTAGAGAAATACGCAGGAGCTTCTGATGCTTTCCATCCCATTGAACAGCAACAATGTCGGAGTGTGTTCGTTGTGTCTTTGTTTCCACAGTAAGTGGAAGGCGGACCGTGCAGCAGTGACCAGTTTGTGTGTTAGTCCTGACGGCAAACTGCTGCTGTCAGCTGGTCAGATCATCAAGATGTGGGATCTGGACACCAAGGAGGTTTACAGGGTGAGTGAGTGTCTTATTTAAGACGGTAAACTCTTACAGACAACCGCGATCATCCCAGTAGAGGAACACTAACTGCAAACCAGCTGATCTGTCTAATTTTTTTGTCGGTCACGTTTCCAAATACAAGTCTTCGCCAAGAAACACAGTTTGAAAGCAATAAGCCATACAAAATACATATTACAAAGGTTATTATGATCTCTTTAGCGTCATTAACACTAAGCAGCTTTATAGTGGATAATTTAAAATAACTCGCATCCTGTTTTTATCCAAGCAAGATGTATTTACTCATTTGTTATTCAGATGACAACTCAATATGACAATTACAGTATAAAAATAACATTCAGAATTATAGAGAGTTCACACTGATTTCAGATCAGTTTATTTTTGGGACAGTGGTGGAAATGTTTGTCTGCAGCCTTTTTGTCAGTTATAGTTATTCAGGGCTCCTGCAGTTCCTTAAAAAGCCTTAAAATTTTTTAAATTAAAATCTGGGTAATTAGGGTCTTAAATTGCCTTAAATTTGCTGTAGGTGTTACATTTTCAGATGGTGCCTTTAATGCCAATAGGAAAAAACAGTATTCAGAGATTTTTCGGTAATTTTGCACGTTGAGTTCACAAAGCTACTTCTTTTTCTTTGTTCTTGAAAAAAATTCATTAAAAATTAGCATAGGAGGTTATTGATTTTTTTTTCCCTGTTAAATATCGATATCAGCCTCAAAAACTCCATATTGGTCGGGCCCTACAATAAATTGACTATTTTGTGCTAAAAGAATTGTTATGGCATTTTTGGGTCTTTTTAAAATGGTGCAAGAACCCTGTCATTAAGACATTGTACTCTTTAGATCAGATTTCTTAAGTAGAGGCAACAAAATTACAGTTACAGCATGTTTCGATCCCAGTGAAGTTGACACATAGCAATGACGATGAGAAACCCATTAGTTGGATGTTTTCAGCAGAAATGATTCAGCTGTTCCGCTCTTTGTCTTCATCTCCCCTGCAGAAGTTCACAGGCCACTCCACAGCTGTGACGACCCTCCGCTTTGCCACCACACGACCTCCTGACAGCAACGGCCTTTATTTCCTGTCTGGTGCTGCACACGATCGCCTGCTCAGTGTTTGGTAAGTGCTCAATAACAGCCAGAGCCCATCTCCCACCATTAGTTCTGTCGATATCTCAGCTTTTGAAATATGCCGCTGTTGTCTCATTGCAGGCAAGTACGAGAAGATGGGAAGGACAAGAACTCGGTGGTGTCCTTCACACTGACCGATGAGCCACAACACATCGACCTTGTGGCGTCCAACAGCAAGGAAGAGGTGAGAGCGGGCAAAAAAATAATAATTATCGAAGCTTAATTGGTTATGTTTTTTTTTTTTCCTGCCAAATATTGATAGCAGCATCTGACTCAAAAACTTCATATTGGTTGGGCTGTACAATAAATAGGTAAATTTTCTACCAAATTATGACATTTTTGGGTCTTAAATTATATTTGTTGAGTTCTTAAAAATTAAATTGGCCTTTTAAAAATGGTGCCAGAACCCTGTATTCAGTTAATCTGGAGAGCATGTGTGATTTAAGCATTTGCATAAAGCTCTGCTTAAAGTGTTCCTCCCTGTGCTGTAACGATGTTGGAGATAGGCAGACATGTCGCCTATTTTTATGTAACCTATTTACCTCATGCAAATGTTTGTGTGTTGTTTTACACAGGCGGTGAGGCTGGCAGTGGTGTGTAAGGACGGGCAGCTGCATCTCTTTGAGCACTTTTTAAATGGGTAAGCCCTCAAAACATTTTAGACATTGGAAATCCAATTACTTTCTCATTTAAGAGACCTTTAGTTTTTCACTCATGTTTAGACTCATTCTCTCTGTGTCCACACCTTTAAGGGCTGCACACATCTGAGTCGATCTGTTAAAACAGGTGTATTTTTAGAAGCCAATCACCTCCATGGAGGCTCAGAGTCATTCTCATATTTATGCACTCGCTCACTTTTGGTGCATTTGCCCCCTAATGGCCGTTAAGAGACATTGCACTGCCAACAGATGGCATCGCTAACTTCTCTGCAGTTATTTCTAATTTGTGTTGAATCATAAATCTCATCCGACACATTATGTTCAGGTGTGGTGTTTTTCTCTGTCCCCACAGGCCCTGTAAGAAGCCGCTGTCACCCTCGTGTACGGTGCAGATGGCAAACACAAAGGACTCCCCAGTGCCGATCCCATTGCTGGCCGCAGCCCTTGGAGCTGATCCGAGGTCTGTGCTGCTGGCCTATGGCAAGCACCTGCAGCCTGTGATGGAGAAAGTGGTCAGAACTTTATGATAAATCATAACTCTAAGTATGTGCCAGAGAAATTATGTTGGAAATTAGCCTTTGAACCTCTCAATATATCTGCCGCTCTTCTTCCTCCCATCTGCGCAGGAACTCAACACTGCAGAGAGACACGTCTGTTTGACCCGGGACGTTCAGACCAGCTTGTCCCTGTCTGTGGAGACCACCGTTTCCAAGGTAACAATCAAGTCAAGAAGACGGATGTAGCCTGACCGTGTTCCTCAGACGATTTATACAGTCTCATGGGCACCGCAGTTAGATTTTAACTGGAACTGCTGCGACTGAAGATGAAAAGCTGACTTTGATTTTGTGCATATCAGGTGAAAACTCCTGTCGTCAACGCCAAGAGCAGAGTGCTGGTCCCAGGGCTTCCTGGTCACCAAGCTTCAGTAAAGGGAACCTCACAGGGATCAGAGAAGAGGAAAAACAACACAAACACCAGAGAGGTGAGGTCACTGATGATGATGAGGTGAGGTCACTGATGATGATGATGACACTAAATGGGGGCTCTCTGCATCTCCGATTAATGAAGACAAAGTGTTTAGACTTCAGAGTTCATCAAGGTTTTAGTTTCAGACCATGTATTCTAGTTTTTAGTTTTTTTTTCTCAGAAAGTGTTTTTTTTTAATGTATATTTAATTTTTGTTAGGGCTGACTATACTGTCTCAGAAGCATGCAGCTACATGTAAATTCATAGTTGGCCATAATGTTTAAATTTTTTTATTAGAGTACCCTTTCACCACCACACTGAGGAACAAAACCAATATTTTGACATTGCATCTGAGCTGAGTAATTCATATGAATGACATTTGATCTACTGATATTGAAACTGCGTAGTTTTCATCTAGTTCTCCAAGATGGTTTCATGTGGGAAAGAGTCATTTTCATATCCCAATTGACTGAATAAAAATGGCTTATCCAAGGATGACTTCTTAATCTTACTGCTTTTTTGTGCAACTAGAATATTTTTTTTTTTTTTATTTATTCCTCATGGGGGGGGATTCACCCACCATAGCAGCATAAACAAATTAACAAAAAAAACAGCAAAGATATAATGAAATAATTAATAATAATAATAATAGAATATATATTTTCATTATGTACCAAATATTAAAGGAAGAAAAATATATTGCATTTTGAATTGCAACTGAAATGTTAGTTAAACAGTTATTAGATGAAATGAAATGTATTTTTACATTATTTGTTGCATTATTTGTTGTGATTTAGAAATAGTCATAGAATAGAAAAGCAGTGCAAAATTTCTGTGCAGAAGGATTTTTAGTGTTAAGCCTGGGGAAAGATGGGTGAATGTAGTTTGTGAACACACATCAGCCAGTTCCTGTTTTCCTAAAATATCTCTGTCCTCTCGTAGATGTCGATAGCAGAGCGACTTGGTGAAATCGATCTGTCCACAGTGTCCGCTGGGAAGGGGGCTCCTAAAGGGACGGCCTCTTTGCAGACAGACAATTTTGCAGTTCTGCTGGTGCAGGGCCTGGAGAGCAGCGACCCCAACATCCTAAATGTGAGTGATGTCATGTCTGGATGCTTCAGCCTCTATGAGCTCAAACCTCTCAAGCAAGACAATGTAAGTCTTTATTAATAGTCAAAGCCTAATAATGTTTTCCCTCTTTCTCTCCAACAGAAAGTTTTTCAGACTCGCAAAGAGATGGTGATAAAGAAAACAGTTGCTCGGTTACCCCTCTCTGCTGTTTTACCTTTAGTGGAAGAGGTGAGCGTCAGTGCCCTAAACAATGTACAAACTGCTGTGTAATTCCTCTGTGGACTTTTCAGTAAAGTTGTTCGGTCTGTTCAGTGGATTACTGTCAGTTTATATCAACTCTTTACCTCTCCTCTCCTGTAGCTCACAAAGAGGCTCCAAGGGCACCCTTTTACGTAAGTCCAAGCTTGACAGATGTTGAAGCTGTTTCTACGCATTAGCCACTAATGCAGACAGACTGATGCCAGTGCTGCTGGGTTTTATATATAAGGTAACAAAACATGGCAGTTCTGGTTCCTACCTGACAGCATGTTCATCGGTTCCTTCCTCCAGGGCCTTTTTAATGGTACGGTGGCTCAAGGCTGTGCTCATGCACCACACATCATACCTGGCATCGGTGAGTCCACTTTTCAAAACGTCACATCCTGTGACCATGAAGCCACCAGAACCCAGTCTGTTTGACTTGTACTGAAATGCCTTCTGTTCAGATGCACACTCAAGGCTCACCATGGTCTGAACGGTGCATAATGTGATTACCTTAAATACACTGACATTGACACCCCAGGTTTTGCAAGTTTTCCCACTTCCAAAAATGGCGAGGTCTGTAATTTTTATTGTAGGTACACATGAGAGACAGAATCAAAAAAAAAAATCCAGAAATGGCTTTGTCTGATTTTTAAATAATTTGCAATTTATTGCATGAAATCATTATTTGATACAACAGAAAAAGGAAACCTTTGTTTACAAATCCAGAGGTCATGTTTTCTGTAGTTGTTGACCAGGTTTGCACACATTGCAGCAGGATTTTGGCCCACCCCTCCATACAGATCTTCTCCAGATCTCCCTCCACAGATTTCCTTTTGGGTTCAGGTCTGTAGACTGGTTACGCCACTCGAGGACTGGAAGACTCTTGATAGCATACTGTGTTACTATGGTAACTTTTGAGACTGTGGTCCCAACCTCTTCAGGTCATTGACCAGGTCCTCCCCTGTAGTTCTGGGCTGATTACTCAACTTTCTCGTTATCATAGATACTCCATCAGGCAAGATCTTGCATGGAGCTCCAGGCCGAGGGAGACTGACAGTCGTTCCTTCCATTTTCTAATAATTGTGACAAAATTTTTTATTTTTTTTTTTTCCCTGTCAACAAGCTGCGTGCCTGTTGTCCCTAAGCCCACCCAGGCCTTGTACTTGTCTACAATGGCTGGTTTCAGACTGTCGAACCAGTCCGGGCTAGGGCCATTAAGGGGCTACGTAAGTGCTAATAGCCCTGGGCCACAAGCCCCATGCCCCAAAAACTGTTTGTGTTCACACTGCCGTGCTATAAGCCCCTTCCGGGTTATGCCCCCGTTTGTGAAAACGTCACTGATACAACCCCAGAGACTTTATGTTAGTAGACAATATAGACATAAGACATAGCAGAAAGTCGCATATAGCATGCTAGGTAGCCTGGCTATTACACTGTGCGGTTACAAGCATATGAAACAGATTATTAAATGGAGTTGATGTAGAACGCAAAAGTGGAGCAAGCTGCCAGAAGTTTAATAACTTGCACAAGGGTATAGAAAATCACACGACAGCATGTTCAGAATAGAAACACTTACCAGAAGAATGCCCAACTTGGCCAGCTCTACCACAATATGCTTCATAACGTCCTCGTTAGGGCAAACCCCGTCGATCTTCTGCTGCATGTCGTCCTCTGCCCAGAACGTGATGAGAGAACGGTCATCTTAATGTGACCAGAACTGGTGCTTCTGTGCTTCTTTATATTCTTAGTGTTTTGACGGTAATATAGGCTACTGCTGCCTTGACACCGCCTCTTGCCCTGCCTTAGCCCATGGTTTAGGTGGGGCCAGAAATCATGGGCCATTAGTACTAAGATGGCCCAGAGGTGGCCCTCTCTTATCACCTGGCCCTGCAGTGAGAAAGCACTTAGCACCGGCAAGCCCGGGCTGGCTCAGCTTTGGCTTGATAGTGTGAAACTGGCTAATTTTGTCCCTGGTGTCTTTATTCTTGTTCATGCTGGAGACATTGGAGTCAGACTGAGTGTGTGGACAGGTAGCCTTTAGACAGATAATGGGTGTATGAATGAGGTATAATTATTACAGGTAATGAGTGGAGAACAGGATGAGGGCTTCTTAAAGACAAACTAACAGATCTGTGAGAGGTGCTGTTTGGCAGGTGATCAGATACTTAATAATAATAATAATGGCTTGGGTTTATATAGCGCCTTTCGTGACATCCAAAGCTCTTCACAGAAACCAGTATTCATTCACACCAGTCATACGGGTGGTGGAAAACTACATTGTAGCCACAGCTGCCCTGGGACAGACTGACAGAAGCGTGGCTGCCATTTTGTGCCTACGGCCCCTCTGACCACCACCAACTATCATTTACATTCATACAAGGCAATATGAGTGAAGTGCCTTGCCCAAGGACATAACTTCACTGATGACAATGATAGAGCTGGATTCGAACCGCTAACCCTTCAGTTATTGGATGCCCACTCTACCACTGAGCCACATCGTCTTATTTCATGCAATTCATTGCATATTAATTATTTAAAAAATATGATGACTGATTTTCTGATTTCTTGGGATTCTGTCTCTCACAGTTGAAGTGTACCTACGATTAAAAAAAAAATACAGACCTCTCCATTCTTTGTAAGAGAGAAAACTTGCAAAATTAGCGGTGTATCAAATAGTTTACCCACTGTAGATGTTCAGCCATTGCCTCTGTGTGGTGGAGGAACAGAATATCTCTATAACCAGCAGCTGAACATCCATTCACCATACACATTGATGCCTGAAAATCGAGCAGCTCTGTCAGTCGGTCAACATTCTGATTTTCTGATTTTGTCAACATAATCCTCTATGAACTCTTGTCTTCCTTTTACTACAATATAGAAGTATGAGTTCAGATCTACCACTGAACCTTTTCTCCACATTACAGGGAAGCAGTTGGTAATGAGTGATGACAGGCTTGGCTCATCTGAGTGCTGTCTTGTTTCATTATTATTTATTTTTTTTATCTTCTACTGCTGAAATTTTTTTTCCTCCAACTGATCCATCTGTGCATCCCAACAGCTGCCAGACCTGGTTACCCAGCTGGGAGTGCTATATCACATGATTGAGAGCAGAGTGAAGATGTTCCACAAGCTAACAAAGCTGCATGGGAAGTTGTATCTGCTGATGACCCAGGTAGGTGTCCGTCGGGCAGTGGGTGGTTTGATCCTTGCATTTGAGTCAGGGCTGCATGAATATGTTAAAAAAAATCACAGTCATATTTTAGTCACAGACTTTCCAAATATCATGCAAGTGTGGAATACATTGGAATATATATATTCTCAGTGATCTTTGTAGAATATAACTATATCGCAATATTGTATCATATCATGACTCAAGTATCGCGACGCGTATCGTATTATGAAGTCCTTGCCCCTACCCCCTCTCCTGTCAAACATGAGAGGGCTTCAAAGATTGAGCAGGTAATTTCGTGTTTGCATGTGACTGGATGCATTAAACTGCTGTAATTAATAGCACTCACCCTGAGGGCAAATACCCAGGGTCCTTGTTTTATGGATTATGTATGACTAACAAACATGAAATTTTTTTTTGACATGCTGCTCAAGGTTTATATTAATTCATCTTTGAAAAACCGCATACTTTTGTCAGTCTTCTGTCATTTCTTTTTAACCTTGGGCTCAGACTTGTGTCTTTCCAACCCAGTCATCAGGCACATCTGTCCCACAAGGACAAGCGTCTGTTCCCAAAAATGCAAAGTTGACGCTTGTGACCTTGAGGTGAAAGTTATTCCCCTGTTGTCTCGGATGGAGAGATCCGTTTGTATAAGCGGACAGAGTTTCTTCCAAACAGGATTTTAGCTACGTCCCTGACATCAGCATCACAATAAATTCAGACAGGGATGCAGCCACAGATTTTTACAAGGACAAGGACCCACGAAGGCCATTATCAGTTCCCAACAAATGCAAAGTTGACAGCTTCTGTCCTTGTGGAAGAAGGTAGTCAGCAGGCTTTCTGCTTGTGAACAGACGTGCTTCCTTGTAGCTTCAGATCGGCTTTGTGCTTTAATCATCCACACAATGAATTCAGGTGTAGATGTATGTTGTCCCAGTGTGGTGTCAAAACCCCCAACCTGCTGCATCAAACTCCAGCGCTTCATGAATGTGATGTCACTGCGATGACAAATTTATGATTTCCACTTGAGCAGTGAAGTCACCCTTAGACGGATGTCTTCACAGGACCTTTATTATTTATATAATGCACATAAATGCTCCATCTTTTCTGTCTGGTGGCGTCATGAAAAAGAAGAACCACCAGCATCAGAACAATTTTTTAATCTTGCCGTTGAGCATTTAAATAGTGCAACATTCAGTGAGAGATCTCAAGGTGATGTCCTATTGTAAAACCTGAATTTATATTGTGTTTATGTGAAGAAACATGATGTACACACGATCTCTTAGTTCCCATCTCCTCTTTCACCACTAGGTGGCGACAAGTGACAGCAACACAAATACAGATGTTGACCACACAGCCAAACTGGTGTATGAAGAAGGTGAGTGTGTGCCCTTCCTGTTCTATCCATCTTTATGTTCACTTTTACTCATCTGCTTCCTGGCTTCATCTGTTCCCTTCGTAGTGGCATCATCATTTTTCAGCCCAAATCAGTCCTGTGATGATTTGGTGTGTGCAGCTGTAATAACACGCTCGTCCTATTTCTGTCCCGAACTCATTTGAGATGCATCACTGACTGGCATGACTCCTTAAAGCCACCACAGTGCAACAGGTCTCTGTGATTGATGCTCCCTTCACATCACTGCTCCGCCACGCTAATGTGTCCCGATCATGTTTGAGTGGCATTCATTATCTCATCAATTCACCTCAAGTCTTTCAGGATTCTTCACGAAGACTCGCTAAGATTTATGAAGCCAATGTTGCCCATCAACGCAGCCGCTCTTGGCGATGCACCGCACGCAAACATGACTCCTGTTGCCTGGCAACCTGACCGGCAACGTGCAGATACCCTCCCCTTTGAGCGGAACAACAATGCCCTGCTCTGTTCGCTCTCATTTCTCATTACCGTACTGTATAAGACGCTTTATTGAACCACGCAGAAAATTGGCTTTCATGAAATAATTAAGCTGCGCTTTGAGTTCCAATACCCCTGTCAGTGGTCCGGGATGTGAAGGTTCATTTAAGGAAGAAAATTTCATAAAGGGAGCTGATGAACAGGAGGCTGTTACAGTCCTGTGTGGAAGCTGCTGTGCTCTGGGCTTATTATATGTCCAATCTGAGATTCTGATGGGAAGCTTCAGTTTTTCAAGGAGTTGTTGCAGACTAGTTATTGAATTATAATGTGGTCAGCATGTACACTTACAATGGGGTTAATTAATTGAGTACAGCTGCGAAAAAAGTGCTGTGCTTTCTAATCAAACTGGTTGTTTCCTCCATGTTAAAGGTAGCATGGATGATACAGTGATTGACCGTTCTGTCATAGGTGCAGGAACAATTATACTGGATTAGATGTAGGCCTCTATAAATGTACAGCCAGGGGTGATGCACATAATAGGGCTGCCAGAAAGAGCAATACTTGTTTTTGTTTCACTATGCAGCACTTTTTTTTTTTTTGCTCCAAATGATGTCACTCATTGTATTGATGGGGGCATGTAACAGTAAAAACAAGAGGCTCTCAGGTTGACCTGTTTTCTCCTCTACTGTATTAAACACATCATGTATTGTTGGTAAAATGTGAATATCAAACAGCCTGCATCATGAAATTTCCCACTGTGGCAGGAACAATGTCCATTCCCCTGAGGTGTCGTTCCACTCTTACTGTGCCATTCCTGCTCTTTCGCTTTCTGATAATTACCATGGACTTTTTATAATAATAACAACAATAATAATAATGGCTTGGATTTATATGCCACCTTTCATGACATCCAAAGCTCTTTACAGAAACCAGTATTCATTCACAGCAGTCATACTGCTGATGGTAAACTACATTGTAGCCACAGCTGCCCTGGGACAGACCGACAGAAGCGTGGCTGCCATTTTGCGCCTACAGCCCTTCCGACTACCACAACAACTTTCACGCACATTCATTCCCATTCATACGAGGCAATGTGAGTAAAGTGCCTTGCCCAAGGACACAACTTCAGTGACGACAATGATAGAGCTGGATTCGAACCGCCAACCCAATCAAAATGAATTTGATTGTTAAAGCTAGAGTTGGTGTTGGAGAGCTAGCAAGAGACAGGGTTCCCATGAATCCTTGGAAAATCTGGAAGATGGTCAATTTTCTAGACATGGAAAATGAGAAAAAAGGTCAAATATCCTGGAAACAGTCATGGTGTCTTGGAAAATTGTTTATGCAAATGGGTTAATGTTAACTTTTAAGCTGTTTGCATTCACTCACACGGCGTGGGGAGAATAAAAAAAGAATTTTCCAGGATAACTTAACCGTTCCAGAACATTTCTACCACGACATTTTTTTCTCATTCTCAATGTTTTTCATGACTGGAAAATTCGTCAGTTATTTTCAAGGTTTTCCAGGATGAGTGTGAACCCTGACAGAGCTAGCAAGATTTGAAAATTGCACCTCCTTTAAGCTCCTCCCCCTCCTGTCAATTTTTCGCCCAAAGCCACGCCGCCTACCCTACTAACCCTATATTTCTGCAGAGGAGTGTGCCGAATATTTCCAGCAATGGTGAAATGTGATGCGAAACAGGGCATGAGGAGGATGAGGCATGAAGGCGTCTAATTGGCTCTTTCCGTTCAGAATAGCAGTTGATTGGTCAGACTTTTTTTTTTTGTTTTGTTTTTTACAGTCCTGCAGCTGCCACAGAGGTCTGATTTGTTCCCTTCCTTTTTCTGAACACAAATGTATTGGATGTATGGAACAGGATTACTTACTGTAGCTTTAAGTTGCTCTCATCTGCTAACATGGTGGGAGGGGTTTATGAACGTTCCTGCAGCCAGCCACCAGGGGGCGAAAAAGACAAGTTTCTGGGTCACTTTTGGGAGCGGTCATGTTGCCCACCTGCAGTCCAATAATAATAACCCTTGCTTTGTATGGTTTGTCCTGGTCTGCCCCTCATAAGTATATTTGCAGTAATGACTTACAACAGTGAAATGTTCAATGCTGTCTCTGTCAGAGTGCAGCTCACTGTTTGCAATCATATGCAAATCATATTGACATTCCTCCCTCCTGCACCGCACAGTCTGTATTGTTGAAACCAGACTGCCCGCTATGGTATTGAAATGCAAATATCGAAAATATCTACTCTGTTGCATGATATTTATACACAAGCATGAAAGCCTTTGTGTGTGTGCACCAGCATTGATGCAGCAGAGACAGTTTGCAGTATGCACTGACGGCTTTGTTTTCTATTGTGAACCCTTTTACAGAGTCATCTGATGAAGACGAGGCTTCTGGTGACGAAGGTCTTCCCAATGATGACGACTCTGATGTAAGTCACGAGAGATTGGCCAGAATTTGCTCAAAGCTAACTACATCAGTAACAGGAAGAACGGGTTAAGAGTGCAAAGATGTTTTTCTTCTTCTTAGAACTGGGAAGAGGAGGAAATGATGGAGACGATGGAGAAACAAGCAGATGAGGAAGAGGATGATCCAGACAGAACAGATTCCAAAACGAACGGAGAAGAAGACATGGATCACGGGAACGAGAGCGAAGAGGAGTGAGAACTAATGAGAAGAAATGCCAATCATACATTAAATGGACCTGAAAGAGTTATATATACTTTCATTTTATTTTCATGCGTTTGATTTTATTATCAGAACAAAGTGGTTTTACAAAATCAAGGGACACGTGGTGTTGAAGTGTGGGCAGCTTGCCCCCTTCCCCGTCTCGCCTCGGCATATCACATTTAAGCGGACAGAAGATGGTGATGTCATGCTCCTCGTCTTTCTCCCATCTGAAGAACAGATGCAGCGTTCGGGGAAGTAGGGCAAAGAAAATTGTGCAAAATAAAATCAAACACAAGTTCTTTTAAGTCCACATCCCAGCTCTGCAACGTGACGAGTCTGCATCCGAAATGACTGACACACTGCAGTATGCATTCCAAATTTCACGTTATGTAATAAATGGTATTAGAGTACATTGTATGACCAGCTCAACAGGAGGTGAGACAGCACTCTGTCTGTCTGGGATGGTTTATTCTAAGGCATCTTCGCAGGCCATCTGGAGCACGTCTTGTCGTTCAGACGAGCCAACAGATGCAAACACAGTGCAGGTGTGGAGTCAGGATGTAAGGCCCCCTCGGCTAGAATACAGCTCAACCCAGTGGTGGGCTCGCCAGGCGAGACCACGCATCATGTCCCCCCCCCCCACACACACACAATGTAAATCTGTATGTACAGTGAAGTGTTTGTATGAGCTCTTCCCTCTACAGTTATCCCCCAGAAATGCTTGGGATTAAATGAACCCCTGTAAAGTCTCTTGAATGCTGTTGCTTTTTTTTTTTTTTTTTTCTTTTAAGAATTTTCAGATTCATTGCAGCTCTTGTTTGAACAGTCTTCTTGTTGTGCGTTTATTTCTGGGCATGCCCTGACTGTCCACTGCCATGAACTCATTAGTCACAGGGGGACACAGAAGAAGAAAATGCGGCCTTTGCTGAGTAGGTGAATAAATGGGTTTTCAAAATGGCTTACTGATGAGGATGAGAAACAAGTCTTTTCTGAATATTTATACAAAATACAGATGGATTCTGAGAGGTCACACAGGAAGAGGTTACTTTATCGACCTGCTGGAGGGTTGGCACTTTCAAAAACATGGGAAGTGATTGGATGCACCATCTGTCAATTTAACAACTAAGACTGAGGGCAAATACATTACCAAATTTCTGCACTTTCACTGAAGAAATGCTTTCTACTGATAGAGCTGATAAAGTTTGGTAACAGTTTTTTTCCAGTCTGGTCCCTAGTTTCCTGTGTATTTGAGTCTGAAGGTGATTTACAACATAGTTACGGCACAGTACAGCCCAGTTTCTATTACAACTGAGCATCTCATAGTACCTCCTCGGCGTAGGCGGGGCCGTCATAAGGCAGTGTGAAACTGCCATGACATCATCTACATACGACAGAAAACCGGGAAGAAGAACAACAACACTACTATCAGAAACAATGGAGGGCACTGAAGCGATGATGCGTTTGTTGCTTGCTCTGTGGCTTTTTGTCACACAGAGCAGAAGAAGAGAGAGATAACTGGTGTTGTTTTCTGCGATGCCATTTTCTCGTGTACCAACAGCGAAGCAGTTGCCGGTTTTAAAAAGGCGGGGGTCGAGTTGTGTTTGGCTTGTCACGACTTGTACTGTGCATGTGCAAAATGGGTCTACATCTATTCGACAGTCTACCGAATCATTTTACGGCATTTACTGTAAAGAGTTGTTAATTTTTTTAAACATGCCCAGTTCCCTAAATCCTAACCCTTAAACCTCTGTTCAGGAGAAAAGCGTGACGCTGGTCATAGATTGACACATCCATCCTTGCAGACATCTTTCCCGCTTTTACTTGGAAATATTGTGACTCAGCGATGCGTTGCGACAATGACGAAGCTCTGTCGTAAAACTTGTGAGAAGAGGAAGTGACACCAGTTTTGCACTTGCGCGGTACGAATTGAGTTTCTGGTAAAGATTGGGTAGTGACATGGTTTTTACAGTCTTTTACAGTTTTTACAGTCTTTGGACGTCCCGCATCCAATGACGACACTCGTTGGCCAATCAGTGAAAGGCAGTCGGCTGACGTCACGTGTTAGTATCGCTTTAGTATGCAAGTTTAAGTTACTTCGTTAAGTTGTGGCACATGCTTATAGGCTGAAATATGGTGCTATGGGGCAAGCTCGCAACATCATTTACAGCCACTCTGTTACTATACAGTATATGTCTGACTTTATGGAGTCAGAAGTCTTGCTAGACTATAGTAGTGGAATAGTTGAACTCCTCCATGGTGGCAATGCGTGCCAGCCAGGCAGAGTTTGTCACGTCGGAGTGCAGAAAGTTTTCACTGTCGTCTCAGTTTTAACAGTATGGATGAGGTCTTTGAAATCAATGGTTTTCCGTACTTATTTGAACATTATGAAATGTACAAAGCCACTCTGCAAACTGAAGCTGAACTGAAAATAGACCTTCAAAACAAATTAGAAATAAAAAGTAATGAAAGATAAGAAGCTATATTAACTGTGGCACGGTGCCCAGGGCGGGGGGCAATAATGAGTCAGAATAATTTTATGAAGTCTTGGGAGTCCAGAGCAGACTTCATTTTGTTGGCTCTGCTTTGCAACTCTTGCTTGGTTTCCGAATCTAAATGTCTCAAGTCGTAGCCAAGCAGCACGTCCATCCCACTGAGGACATTCAGCCCCGACAAGAATGCAACTGCCGAAACAGAATACCCAATGAGATCTTTACTGATTGATGCACCCTGTGCTGCTGACTATGTTGTATATCAGCTACAATTCTTCCCCTCTTGTTTGTCCAGGGGAAATTTAAGGAGTTGAAAGCAGCCAGCGAATGCATGGTGGTCTGTAAAATGAACAGAAAGAAAGGAGAAAGACTGAATAATGCTTATTAATAAGTTCAAGTACGTCAAGACATCAAGGAGTGAAGGCAGTTTCACTCGATACCTGCTGTAGATGCCATAGACCTCCGGACGTCACATGACCCCATTTGTATGCGTCTCCATATTGGCAGGAAAAATATACTTCTTACTAAGATATAAGATATGACTATATGCACAAGTAAACTAGAGAGACTACATATTTCAGACCCTTATCATGTCCCCAGTCATGAATTATGAATCTTGAAAAGGTGTAGTAGTTGTTGTAGATGTTTCAAAATCTCTTCTCTTAACATGAATCATATTACTAGAAATCAAACAATGTTCCGTTCACTGCTGTAATCACAAGAACAGACATGCAAACAGCACACTTGCAGACATAACGTGCTTTGAGTTTTATCTGAAGGAAGATTGTAACAACTCTGCAGACAAACATTTTGACGTTTGCTTGTTGTTGTGTGAGCAACGGGAAGCACCGCAAATTCCACGCCATAATACCTTGGTCTAACATGCGTTTAATGAGAGAACAACTGTTCGGTATCTATGTAAAATAAATCAGATATAATGTTTAGGGAATGTTGGATTCTGCACCTGATATAAAGTGGTCACTGCTGGTTCTCTGTTTTCTTATGATCGCATCCTGCATGTTTTATGGCAGTTATCCATCTGTCTTGATTTAGGATCTTTGCTAATCCTGTAAAATGATCTTCCCTTTGCTTATCCTCACCTGTTCTGGCATCCCAGAGCACAACGACTATCCACCATATCTCCAAGAAATGTTTGAACAGGATGCTTTCCTGCCAATATGGTGGTGTTTTGATTTTGACTGTTGCATGCTGGGATTGTGTGACGTCAACTACCGGAGCACTATAGATCTTTTTTATGGCCGTGTCAAGAAGGTAAAACCGATTCTAACCTTAATCATTTGTGGTGAATGTCAAACTCAAAGCAGTAATTGAAGTGTAGCTATTCCCATAATGACTACACTCCATTGTGCTGTGTTCTTTGACTTTACAGAAATCACTTTTACATACAGCTTTAACAGGAAGTCTGTGCTCGGAGTGACTTTAAAGATGCAGAGGCAGACAAATATTAATGTGGGATAATACACTTTAGAAATATATATTTTTTTTTGCTGTTGTTGTTGGCTTGTTTTTTGCTCTTACTGTTCTCGTCCACTCCTGAATCTTAAGTTATTTCTTAAGTGTACCTGCCTGCCAGTGATCATATACAATATCAGAATTTAATTTGGAAAATGGAGCGAATTTATGAATAGGAGGGTAAGAGGATGTTCTCCTCTGCTGCTGCACCACTTTGTGATTTAGCCTGACAAGACAGGTGGGAGGCTCTGAACGCCAAGCGAAGTGCCTCTCCGGTGCTGGTCATTTTCTACAGTGCAGGACGACTATCAATCATGCATTTACCTGCTCATCCGTGTCCTTCTGTGAAAGAGCCAGGCTGCATACCAACAGCTCGTGTCACGAGTGCAAGTGCAGTCACGTCTGGGGTCAGCTATGGGTTGGAGAAGTAAAGAATCACTTGTGAACGGCATGATGATGGCAAATATCAGAGGCAGCAGAGCAGTCATACTGCAGTTTGCTACCAGACTCTCAGTAAGAGCCAAGCGTGAGTCAACCATGATGGAGGTGATGGAGCATGTCTTCTTGCTCCCCTGGTGGAGGTCCACAGCTAAGAGAAGACAAATATGTTTTTTTTCAGTTAATGTTGATCTCCTCTGTAGCAAACACAGGGAGCGTGATCACTAGTTAAGCCAGGGATTCGTCAGTAAATCTCCCCTGAGTTCTGCTGAACGACTCCTTTGTTCCAGCAGCGGTCAGTTTTTACTCATTGCTCATGCTTTTAAATGTGGTCTTTTAATGTAGCCTCTTTCAGCTTTTAATCATGTCTCAATTGGCTCTTTATTGGGGTTATTTATTTGTTGTACTGTGTAGTTGTTGTTGTGCACTGTGAGTTTATTGTGTATAATGTTTGTTGCCTAGATGAGGTAATTTCTATTTCCCCAGTTTGGAATTAATAATCTATTTTCAACAAATTCCATTTCATAGAGCAGGTTTACAGTGTGGAGCAGTCCAGATGGGTGATTCATTAGCAGTGTTACCTGTTAGACCAGGGGGGTGAGAACTGAGTATGTTAACCCTGGGATGAGTGAATCTCTGGGTTTTCAGTTGCAGAAGGAGAGGTAAGAAAAATTCTGAGTCAATCACCATGACAACTGACTCTGTGACCCTAACCTGCTCACTGTCAGGTTTCCTACAAAAAAGCTCCCTGCTGCCGAGCCTAAAGCAGCTTTCAGACAGACATGGAGCCCGTATGGAGGAAATCCATTCGACATCGAGGCACAATTACCATTCTCCAGCCACACGTATAAAATCTGACACACTGCAGACGTGCGCTCTCATCAGAGCAAATATTCTATTTTATATATATATATATATATATATATATATATATAGATAGATAGATAGATATCACTTAGGCACTGATAGGTAGAACTCAAATGTTACTAATGCCTCCCATACACTGGAGGACTTTGATAAAACTTTTAAAAGACTGTCATCTGACACTCTCTCACATTTTAAGACTTTCAGGAGAGTTTTTAGTCACAGATAAAACTCTGTGAAGCTTACAGGGTCACTGTCACTAATTACAAGACTATAACTAGATTCACTTGAGATTATTTCCCATCATGCATCTCTTGGAAATTTCCAACAACTGCTTTTGAGCAGAGAAAATGGAGCAGGTGTGATGTAACCAGTGTTGTATCCCCTATATGCTTTTATTGTGAAGGCTTACTTGGGGGGTGACGGGAAGTCCTGCTGTGTTTGGGCTGTACTTTTCCTATGGCTGGTATGGCTGGTGATAAAGATGTGTTCTGAGTGCTAATAACTTCCTACAGGAATCATTCACACGCAACACAACATGAAGTGACTTTGGAAGCAGCTTTTGGCAGTAGCCACCGTTGTTTTTCCTCTTTTTGTACGGTCCAAACAAACCTCCTGACTTGGCATCTTCACTATGTTTGCTACTTCCTGTTTGGTGCTGAGAGAGCACACCCATTGGTTGTCTGTAATGGTGACGTCGCATTTCCGATACGACAAGCCTTAAGACTTACGAGAATGTCAAACGATTAATGTTTTTGTAACGCCAAGACATGGAAACGACAGGGATCACGGGAGCGTGCAACCAAACTTCAACAAGACGGGAAAGATTTTATTCCGACTTTGGAACTTTGTGTGTGACTTTGAAATCGTGTGAAAAGTCGGGAGGTGTAAGGCCGGCATAAGCAGGATATTAGGCAAGAAGGCATAAAATTTGAAACAGTATTTTACTTGTGGTCTACAGTACATAATGAAATCACAGCTGAATGACAGGTTATTTAAGCTAAATCAAATATGAGTAAAACTAAAGAAAGGTACAATCATGGCCAGGTAAAATATACCTTACCTTTGAATGATGCTTTTACATTTCATGTTAAGCTGCTTCCAAGTCTGTTTTCCTCTGTGGGATTACATCTACATGAAAATCAGATTTTATTCTAAACCACTCTACCACCTTTCAATGAAGAGAACCTCCAATTCTGCAGGTGTAAAATGTGTTGATCATGCTTTTTTCTCTCTGGTTGCCATGGTGAATTGAGGTATCGGGGCTTTACTGATGGTGCCTTTTTATGGTGGTTGAGCACTTGCTTAGACCCAGAGTATATCTATTTAGTCTACCACATGAGCCATAAAATCAACTTACCTAAGTGATAAATTCTACTCAATTTCCTGTATGTTTTTTTTCTTTTTTTGCAATTCAACACTTAAATAAGTGTAACTAACAAAATAACAGTAGTTTGATCCATCTTTGTAAATACTACTCTGTGACTGAAAGTGGAAAATATCCCTATCACAAAGGTGAAAAAAAGAAAGTTCAACAAAACAGACTAATATAAGAAGTTCATGTTGGTTATGTTGTGCTTTTATTTTGGTGAGCTCCTGCTGATCAATTGTTGAGGTTAAGGATGCCAGCTGATGTTAATTACCTTGTTAGGCTGAACCAGGTAGTCAAAGAAGAGAGAGAGTATGTTGTTATTATGGTGTTTGCTTTCTTTGGTTTAATTCATTATATCATTTATTAATCATCATTATGGATATGTTGTATATGGAAATGTTAATAAGGTGAATTTATTGCGGGAGTGTCCATGTGCCCTTCACTGTGCTGGTAGAGACCATGGGTATTTATATAGGTGGTAGGAAAGCAGCAGGGTGGGGGTCTCAAAGATGGCAGGGGTGATGCTGGATGTGCTGCACCCACAACACTACTTCTGATGGTGAGAGCTGCAGAACTTTTTATTACCTGTTTGTGGTCACCAGTAAAAATTAGACCTACTTGACTCTTGCTGCTTTACACCTCAATCCTGCTGGCTTTCATCTTGTTAGTGAGGGTTCACCACCATCCAAACCTTACACACTGGTATACAACTAAAATATATATTTCCACCAAATAGAGAGATATGTTGTCCTAGTTGGTAAACAGCCGCCAGAGGAAGTTTCCACCCTGGATATTTCCAGAATTGTGCAGCCTTGGTTATGTTGCATCTTACAATTCATGTAAATTAATTTCCTGCATGTCATGCTGCTAAGATAATTCACAGTTCTCGTTGCTAATGTGGTACAGTGGTTAGCACTGTCACCTCACAGCAAGAAGGAACTGGGTTTGATTCCCAGGCCAGGGCCTTTCTGTGTGGGCTTTGGCTAATCTAAATTGCCAGTAGGTGTGAATGGTTGGGAGATAATGGACGGACGGATGGACGGACGGGCATTAGTGATATAGGGCTTGATGATTGCAAGCACACTGACCTAACAGAGGAGGGCTCTACTTGTGTGGAAGTTCCTGCTCTATTTTTTACAGCAAATTGTCAGTTTTGGTTTCATTATTTATATATCACTTTGAAACTTTTTTCACTGTGAATCGATGTGATCTGTGTGCTTTTATGAAACCCCCCCCTGATCAGCTGGGTTCCTCCTGTGTCCATCTGTAAACCCCTTTTAAGCTTGCTTTGTGTAAGATGGCAAATGAGTTCACCTTGGTGCTATGCACCATGGGACTTTGTCTGTTGTCAGATTTACGAGGTATCAGACACATTTTCTTTGACCTTGGATTTACCCTGAGGGCCTCTAAGATGAGGGAGAGCTGTCCTGTGTATTGATCAAAGCCCTCAAGAGAGATGTCTTCCTGTCATACTATTGACCACCTCTTGGCCCATAAGACTGTAGCTGATGGAGAGAAGAGACGTTGGCTCATTAACAGAGCTCTTGGTTGAGCTGAGGTTAGACAAGTTCGGTCCAGGGAAGCACAAGTGCATCGCTTTCCAGATGATTGGTAATGACTGGTTACCTGCAGCTACCGGTATCTATGGTTAACCATCCGTGAACTCTTCTATAAAATGTCAGTGTTATCCACTGGAACTATAATTGTGTGAAAAAACACCAGACTTTTTCCTTTTTTTTTTTGCACATTGAATAATGCATTTATGAGCGTGCATGAATAATGAACGGCATGCATAATTCAAAGACACAGCTACAACAGTTCAAACTTTTTAACAGTACAACATTTGAAAGCACCGCTGTGTTTTGTCATGGCGTTTCATCTCAGTGTTACAGAGCTGACCTCTTGACATGATGCTGATGTTATGCACAGAGTCCAATCAAAGAGCAGCAGTGTCAGTCCATCCACTGTGACGATGCAGCTGGATGAGTTATGTTACAACAAGACGACAGCTGTGAGGGTGGTCAAACACCTTAGCTGATACACTGCATGCGAGGAGAGAGCGTTTCAGGAATATTACAGAGAATCGAACATCCTGAATGGACAAATGAAAATATTTGTTTGTGATTGAGGAGCTTTTTAAGTGTTACAGATAACTCATCCTGCTCTGTATCCTTCAAATAATTAGATTAGGTCTTGAAATGTTTTCTAGCATCACCACAATACTGCAGTCATGTGATGCCTATCGCGGTGTTGAGCTCGTTACTGTCAATATATTAAAATAATAAAAATATCTCTATATATTTGCTGTTGAAAGTTTCAGGAGTGCATATGGTGTTTCATATGAAATATAAACAGTAATATTTAGTAACATCCTGTTTTTAAAGTTTGATGGGGGGGGTGTTTTAGTCTTATGTAGCACTCTCCATACTTGTTTACGCTGCTCTATGAAGTTATTTATGCTTGTACTGCCATACATTATTTTGGAAAATATTCAGTAGTATTACTATTGAAATGCACGTATTTGTGAAATTTTGTGCTGTGTGAAAAGTGTGCTACTGAATACTTATTTATATATTTAATCGTAAATTTAGTGTACTCTTTACGTGTTAAAGTGGAACAACTTATAAGTAGTATAAGTATATGACTCATATACTTATACTACTTATAAGACATTATTTAACTTACATTAAATACACTTCAAGTTGAGCTTTTCTACAATTTAATTACAATTAAAATATATTTAGTACAAAATAAGTTGTTCCAAAATAGCATGCTTGAAGTACACAAAGTATGATAAATTTTAGTACACTTAGCATATTTATTTTTCAACAGGACTATTAAAAAAAACTGGTGTGACATGTTACTGCCCCTAAAACCACATACATATGGCTATACTTCAGCTTATCCATACACCAAATGGGAAAAGTTTTAACTTGTCTGCTGGCTTCAAATATTATCTTCACGCTTCCATTTCCTGTGTAAATGTATGTAATAAGGTGATCCACCAGTCTCTGGCGATTGCAGCCCCACAATACCTCGGCACGCCTGTCAGAAAACCCCTGGTTGTGGCTCCGCTGGAGTTCCCCCGTGAATTTCTATAAGCCCCTGCGAGCTTTGTCCCATTTCAGCTGAGCAAACCACAGGAGATGAAGGGGGCAGAGGGCACCGCTAGATGTGCTTCAACTGCCAATGGGAAATGTCAGTCGCTCTCACAGAGGAGGAATAACAAATAGCCTCTTGAGTGTTTTGACAAGCGACGGTGGCTGCAGCACACTTACTTCACCCGCTGTCCGTGGAAAATTATGCATGAGAAAGAACCGCCTCCCACTACCTGAGAAATTTATCTCATCTAGTGCTCGAAGACATTTTGACACAAGTATCTTAAATATTTCATCACAAGTAATGCAGAGTAGTCGCAACATCAAGTCATAAATACGAAAGGTTTGACATTATTTACTTTCCATCTGAAAGCCTAACATCGGCTCATTATTGATGTCACAGCACATCAGCAGAGAGGTGGATTGTTTTATTCAATTCAACATTTTAGTTTGAGCTTTCACTCAAAACTGTCCAACACCATGGCCGATTTATTTCCTGTCCTCTACAGCCATTGAAATGTTGCCAAAAGTAATTTCCTGTGACTGCAGAAACTTTCAAAAAGGGTTTATTGGCACACACACACACACACACACACACACACAAACACACACACACAGCAGGTCTGTCCATGTTAAAGTGAAATGTTCAGTGATGGCCCCTGACATTGGAAGTTGGACCATCATGGTGACACAAAAATTACATTTATTTTACCTTCCAATGGACGCTGTGACGACACCTTCCTTTTCAGTGTTTGACACCACCGTCTGTCTGGAAAGTTTGATTTAAAATATAGAAATATAAATGTTAGCTGACATCACTCTCAAGTTGCATCCTTTACATTTTATTCTACTCTTTATGACAATGATGTGACAGCCACAGATACCAGACTTGTATTCTTTTTGTCACAGTCTTGGAGTTATGGGTCGATGTTAGGAGGATGTGAGGAGAATTTCAGCTCGTACAACAAATGAACAAATTCTAAAATCTTTAACAACCTATTAGTATTATAATGACTCTGTATAGAAATAAAACGTGGCATCTTCACCACCTTGCGAGCACACTAAGTGATGGTTGATCTGGCTAACATGCTAAATGCTAGTGGTGACGTTCACCAATACCTCTTTTCCACCGGGGTGGTTCCAGGGCTGGTTTGGAGCCAGTTCCTGATTTAGCACCAGTTCTTTGTGTTTCCACAGGCTAAGCACCAACCCCTGGTGCTTAAAACTGGGGCCAGACAAGCAGCAAGTCTTTGCTGGTCCAGAGCTAAGCACCGATTATGTCAGGGGCTTGGGGCGGGGTTATTGTGACCAAAAAGACTGGTGTAAATGCTGCCTGGTTTGATCGAAAATCTGTTGAAAGGACCCCTGGGACACACAGAAGTTTTATACAAACTGTTGCTCACTGAAATCCAGATCAATAGTGTCCCACCAGTACTGTGATCATGGATGTTCCCAGGGAATAGGCGACCTCCGTCTTGCTGGCAGCCACGATACAATCTGTTCTCAAACTGAGTCGCCGCTCGAAGAGATTCATAACAGTTATATGGCGTTATATTTGTGCCACATTCCTGAACGAACAAAGACAGATTTTGAAGTTTATTTTTGCATGTGTCACAATCACTGCTGAGTCTCAGTGTTTCTCCTGCTCGTGCATTTGCTCGCTCAAAATCTGTCTTTGTTGGCTCAGGAATGTGGTACAAATCAGGATCAGCACCAAACTACAGTAGCACCAGGTTCCTTCTGGTGGAAAAGGGGAATAGGGACTTAAGTGTGATCTGTGAGGATTTTCTGCTGGTTTAAAATAGTGATGGTAGAATCTCATTTAGCTCAAAATGTTTTCAATTTCAGGATCACAGTGGAGCCAGAGAGGCTGGTGCGCTGGGTATACTGGGACCGAGGCACTGAGTTGTCGTTCAGGCAGGTGAGTACAACACACTGCTGAACTCTGACCACTTTGCTATCATTCAATGTCGCACTCTCTTGCTGTGCTCCACAAGCATGTTTCAGTTTACTACTATTTTAAAACTATTTTCATGAGTTTCAGTTTCATTAGAGGAATAATATTCATTGCCATGTTTTCTCAGCCACTGGAAAAACTGCAGCATCCATTCCAATCAGTTTCATTTGTTATTATTATCAAAACATTCATTACATTACATACTTCATTATACACTTCACATTGTTCAACTATGAGAACTGTTAACCATAATACTTATTAAGAGCAGCTGTCATTTTTTTTAGAGTAATCATTTTGTTGCAGTATTTTGCTTCAAATTGTTGTGAGTAGTTATACACAAATCAAAATTCTAATTGTATTAAACAGCATATTAACGAATTTAAAGCATCAGTTGTCAATACTGCACAGGTTTAAATGTGCTAAATTTCCCCTGTGAATGGTACAAATTATTAATTAATTAATAATTGTTAATTGTATTATTATTAATAATAATAAGTTACCTAGAACATTATGTGACAATACCAAAGGCCATTTCCTCCAAATAAGACCAGCCATCACAATACAGAAGGTCAAGGTACACAGTGACCAGAATGAAAAGATGCCTGCCTCCAGCAGCATCGCTCTTTTGATGTGCATAACGGTGTGTGTGTGTATGTGTGTGTTGTTGGGGGAGGGGGGGTTCAATATAGTTTCCTATTGGTCCTGCTCATCGCCCTGTGACAAGGTCTATGGTTATCACTGCGTGGATTTGATTCTGAGCATGAGTGCCTTACACTAATGCTGATTGAAACCACTTTTACCAAGCCTCAACTGCCTCCATTTTTTTTTTTTTTTTTTTTTTTGTTTTAGCATAAACCTCTGAAGCATGAGAGAAATATACAAGCTAAGCAAGTAAGCGCTCCTCTGCCGAGACCTAATCATCTCTTCAGTTAGCTGTTTACATCAGACAGCATCATGCTCAGCAGAGGACAACATTTATACA
Organism: Synanceia verrucosa; assembly: GCA_029721515.1. Classification (NCBI taxonomy): domain Eukaryota; kingdom Metazoa; phylum Chordata; class Actinopteri; order Perciformes; family Synanceiidae; genus Synanceia; species Synanceia verrucosa. The sequence continues at coordinate 5,808,296 of CM056560.1, read as the reverse complement.
AGGTGAGCTAAAGTTTGGCCTGATGGTGGCACTAAAGGAGAGCTTTCAGTTTCCTCTTGTTGAGAACTTGAATGTACACAGAATGTTGATCATTTAATATGACTGAATCAGGTATGAATACATTTAAATAAGATGTGAGGTGCTAGATTAGGTCATCAAAATAGATGCATTTACTTAAAATTTATATACACATTGCAGAATAATGAAAATATGCAGTATAGTGCAAAACCAACAATCTAAACAATACAACAATGTACTGTAAGCTGCCAAGTAAGAGCTTCAAAGTGCTTTTTTTTTTTTGCAATTTGCTGATGGAGTGACCAGGTAAAGTTAGTTTAAATGTGACATAATATGATCAGCTCAACTCTCCTATCACAGATAGGCCTACTTGTGTATTTCACACTATTTTAAAAAAAAAAAAATTCTCTTGTCTCTTTTATGGGTAATACCAAACATGAACTGTTTCAGCTGCAGCCAAACAAAGCTATGACCGAATGAAATACTTCATATTTCATACTTCTCTGTGGCCCCTAAGGTGTTACCAAAATCATGGATACACACAGCCACAACGGTTTTGATGTCATGTTTCTCATGTCTATCTGACCTCAACCTAAAATAGATTTTACACCCTGACCACACTCTTTTTAATTTTTCCTTACTACACCTCCTCCTGCTACACTAAGACGTTAGCTTAATTAGCTAGCCAATTACTTAAAGTTTGCTTTTGTCTGCTTGTCATCTGAAATCCCATTGCTTAAAACATCTGGAGCGGCAAAGCTATCACTGCTCTTATTATCTCTGACAGGTGTTACCGGTGGGTGGCACGGTGGTGTAGTGGTTAGCACTGTCGCCTCCCAGCAAGAAAGTACCGGGTTCGAATCCTGAGCCCGGGGCCTTTCTGTATGGAGTTTGCATGTTCTGTCTGTGTGGGTTCTCTGGCTTTCTCCCACCATCCAAAAACATGCATGGGGATTAGGTTAATTAGCTAATTTAAATTGACCGTAAGTGTGAGTGGTTGTCTCTATGTGCCCTGTGATGAGGTGGAGACTTGTCCAGGGTGTACCCTGCCCTCTTCCCTAAGACAGCTGGGATAGACTCCAGCCTGTTTTGTCAAGTTTTTTTTTTTTTTTTTTTTACTATGAAATAGGGAGTCTGTTCTTTCATTTGAGGTATTCAGTGTTTTCAGAGTCATAGTACAAAATATTCTGTGGGTCTAGAAATATGTCTCAAAATGGCTGGAACTTGCCATACGTCATCAATAACTCACTTTGGACAGTTGTTTTGAGTTGCACACCAAAGTGAGATGGTTGCATGCAGGGTGACCTTCAAATAAATTTTCGCTTAGGGCCCCATTTGGTCAGGGACAGCCCTGGTTGCATGTATAACAATTGTTTAGCAGATACCTTGAGTAGATCTGTGCTGCCGTGCTTATGTGCAGTGTGACAGCAGGACTGCTTGATAGTCATGGCAGTGCTAACTAAAGGGGACAGGGCTTGGATCCCTCAGTGACAGCAGTCTGTCAATAATCAACGAGCTTTGTGTAAAATGCATGAGTACAAAACCAACTGATAAGAAATTAGCTGGATAATTTCTGAATGAACAAGGAAGCAGGTGGGTTGGAGGGGTCTGGTCTGCTTGATGTTCCCTTCATTCTCCCACATGAGGTGAGACAGCAGACAGACGAGGGAGGAGACGAAGAGGAGGTGAAGTGTAAATAAATCACGCAGGCTCATATATAGATGTAAATTATTTAGATAGGCAGTGTACCAGTGAGTTTTGTTTGCCGAACTCGAGTTATGAAATTACCATTTGGAACTGTCATCTCAATTCTCTCAGAGGCTGACAGGACTGGCAGATGTTGTCATCCTGGAAAACAGAAAATTGGATTTTTACTTATAAAAAGATTTCTTAGCGGCAGCGCTGTCGGGTGTCAGAAATTGGTTCAGTTAAACCTCGCTGGGCAGAGGACCCATTTTTATGTCTGCCGGTTAGGATGTCAAAGAAACTCTAAAACAAAAATGATATATGTGATGTTTTATTTTCATTCATCCGGAGCCTTCCTCAGACTTAATCAGTAGACTGATGCTATTCTGTGAAACGCACCCACACAGCTCCTTCGACACCACCTGGCATGTTCCAAATATGCTCTCTTGAATTGACTTTAAGCTGAATATTATTAATGATGAAACAGCAATGTTAGCTAAATTTCTCAGTCAGTCAGCCGATCTCCACACACTCACATCAGACCATGTGTATATGTTTTCAAGCAAGTATTTTTTTTTATTTTATGGTCATTGATTTGTCACACCCCCGGCATATAAAGGCCTTGATGGTTCATCAACTCATTGAGTGCCAGACTTTTATAAAACAGAAACTGCCTTGTTCCAGCGTTTTTTGCCCATTTTGAGTCTATATTTCAATACAGAATATTTTGTGCTATGTCTCTGAAAACACAGACTAGATCAAATGAAAGAAACTCTCTATTTCATCATGAAAAAATGTTTGTTTTTACCTTGTTCCATTCTTGTTTTATCAGAGGTAGAATAGAAGACGCTTTCACCAAAATCAACACTTTTTGTACAGATTCTGTTTGTTTTGCTCTCTAATCTCGATCGTCTCCATTTCCTGCTTTGATCTCTGTGGCATATACCATCTATTTATGCTCTGACTACATCTCCCAGAAGCCCTCATATGACTCACGGGCCAGAGCCATGTATAGAGAGAGTACCGACAACTAGCATTTCTGTTATGTAGTAAACATAACTGTAATTATGTTATGTAGAATTGTCCTGAAAGTTCTGACAGTTCTGTCGTGGGATTGGTTCAAAGGTAGTCATGTGTTTGGTGTATGCCATAACAGAAATGCTAGTTGTCGGTACTCTCTCTATACACGGCTCTGTCACAGGCTGTGTAAGAGCGCCCTCTTGTGCCATCTGCCGAAAAAACTCTTCGACGTATTTATACATCTATGGCACTCAAGTTTTGGATTTTAAATGACGTTTAAATACGTCAGTGGCACTCAAAGAGTTAATGATCACAGTGGAATTTGATGAAAATCCATTTTGGTTAAGTCATTATGAGCAAGTTTCTAACTCTGCTCAATGATTCAGCTACATTTACTGTACTCATTGTATTGTACTTACTCTGTATTTTCTACAAAGCTGGCAGTACCACCCATTAAAATCTGGACGTAAGTCAAATTAATGACCTGTTGGAAATATGGATTTACCTGCCATATCTAAACTTCTTCACTTTATTTGAAATCAGCTCAGAAATATGTTTCCCTTGGTGTTAGTAACTGTCAATAATGGTGGACCAACTAACAGATTGAGTGATAGTGCCATCCCAAAAACAATAACTAACTGACAAATGTAACAGCAGCATGTGCTGGAGGCTGCATGATAACAGCTGATTAGGTGCATCATAATAACACAGGGCCTTGTTATTGAATCCCTCATATGAGAGAGAGAGAGAGAGAGCGAGAGGGGTTAGGCTTATTAGCTGGATGAGTCAATCCAATATGGATAATAGAAGAAAACAGGAAGAAGAAAAGGAGCTCGAGGTGAAAGTAATTAGCAGTGAAATAGTTGGAGAAGGTGAGAAGGTAAAGTGAACTGTAACTGGTCTCCATCAGGAAACTTGTGACGACTGCAACAAGACAGAAGCGGGCTTCATACAGAGCGAGAAAACGGACTCAGACAGCTTGTTCTTCACTGAGTTCTGCTAAAAGCTTTTCAAGCCACCAGATGTGAATCACCTGTCTCGGCATCACTGATTGCGGTTGCAGCACAGGTGGCAGACTGAGCCTGCACTAATGATTTTCCACTGCTGTAGGAAGATAGAGGACTGTGAACTTACAACTTCATTAGCACCTTTCATACAAGAAATACACGACAATGTGCTTTACAATGAAGGGGAATATTAAAAGCTGCCAGAGGGGTGGAGGAGATCTTTGCACCATTACGCTGGAGTGTATTTTTAGTCCCACCCTCCGTTGGTCACATTCACACCTCAACACTTGTCGCATGCCTTGATGAGGTGTCTGCGCTGGCATGGCGTCCTGCCTCGGGCTGAGATAACCAGAATCTATAAAGGCAAAACTGAGGAAGGAACAGATGGCGAATGCAGCAAATACGCGATAAAAAACACTGATGGTGTTTGTCGTATTTTGGTAGATGTTATCCTCTGCTCATTTAGCCTCACTCTTCTTTTTGTTTCTCACTGTTTTCCTCTGGTTGTTGTTGCTCCGACATCCTCGCGCAGCCCAGCTCACCCCTGGAAACACCCACGTCCAATGGTTTACAGCCCAGATGTAAGAACATACCTAAGGCGTATGTACATAATTAAATTCTGTAGCAAAAGTTTCAAATAGTGCTGTCCATAATATTCTAAGACTGCTTGGCCCCGTCTGTTCAAATTTAACTCAACCAGAGAATCTTTAAAAGTCAGTAAAACCTTAGAATACCAATGTCAATGTCAGCTTTATTTATATAGCACATTTAAAAGAAAGCCTGTGGCCAACCAAAAGTGCTTTACTGGATGAAATAATCAACAAACAATCAAGAAACAATAAAAGCAGAACAGTGAAATAAAACAGATAAAAGATCCAAACTGGTGTCTCTGCTCAGCCAAAGGCCAGTTTAAACAGGTGGGTCTTAAGATGAGTTCAAAAAGTGGAGAGGCTGTTCGAAGACGGCACATAAGGGAGAAAAGTGTATCACAAAGTGGAAGCCGCTATAGCAAAGGGTGGATCTTTTCTTGTTTTTAAGAGGGATTTGGGACATCCAGGATCATCTGGTCAGCTGACCTAAGGGCTCTAGTGGGTGGATGCACCTTAACTCATTGATTGCCAGCTGTTTTCTGAAAGAGAAAGTGCATTGTGCCAGCGTAACAATTTTGGCCATTTTGAGTCATTTTTAAGACCCACAGAATATATAGTACTATGTCTCTGAAAACACTGAATAGCTCAAATGAAAGAATAATGAAAAAAAATGTTTGTTTTTACCTTGTTCCATTCTTGTTCTATCAGAGGTAGAGTAGAGGCCACTTTTACCAACACCAGCATGTAAACATTTGATTGAATTCATGCAGAATCCATCATGCCATGAACCTTTATGTCTTAAAAGTACTAAAGTACCTTTCATAAGTTTATATTTATCACCATTATCATTTGTAAATTTTATAAAGGATTATTTTATCTTATCATACATTACCAAGGTAACTGACCGTTGAATGAAGTCTCATCACACTGGAACATGAGTGCATGCTACTTGTTCTTAATTTTATGAATAATATCACACCACACTTACTATTTTAATTTATTAAAGACCAGGCCTTTGAGGAGCTTTACACATACATACAGTCACAGAAAATGAAGCACTGGCACTTCAGCTTGATACAAATGTTTTCTGTCTGTGTATACATGACTTTCCATAAATGATAAATGTAGCCATGTAATCAGAAACACACTTTGTCCAGGCTCAGGAAATCAAATATACAGTTCATGTAGGGCCAGAATGCATGTTCAAATCTATTGCAATTAGAATAAAACTTGCTCTCCAAATAAGACCCATTGAACCGTTGACTAAATTAGACTCCAGCTTTGGGTGACTGTCTTTCATATCACATTAATAGTGGTGCAGCATGGTGAAACGATGGCATAACTGCTGATTAGTATGGCGTCTTTCCACATGAGCACGACAGGAAGCACACGCCGGCAGTTTTCTAATCGCTCTGTGCACCGTCGCGTGGGATTACGGAGATGAACTATTTGCTCTGGATGAAAATTGAGGTAAATCAATTTTCCATTTTCTTTTAGGACTTCACTTCTATCTGGTGTCAAGCTAATGACAGCACGAGCCACTGGGACAGGAGTCATTCATCAAAGATATTTAAAAGCAGACGCCGAGCCGGCTTCTCTTTCTCCGCTCATTAGTTCAAACCAAATTACTTCTGAGGAGAGCCGCTTGCTGCTATCATGCTTTGCGTGTACCGGGATGAGAGATGAATGAATGACTTGAATAAAGACAGTAGTCTTGTGATTTGACATCATTATGATCTTTTTCATGATAGTCTCCAAGCAAACAAAAGTCAACATTCAAACTTGATAGAGATCAGAATACTAAAAAAAGCCATGCAGTTCTTCATTTCATGTCACTGTCTAGACAGCACCATGTGCACTCTGCTGGTAAAAAAATCTGAGTAGATCAGTGGAGAAGGAAAATAAATGTTCATGCTTCCATGCAGGGAGGATGACTTTTAACCCAACTGAACACAGGATGTTAGTACTGATGTGTTAGACAGTGCCAGACTTCTAGAGACAGATACAGTCATGGAAAAAATTATTAGACCACCCTTGTTTTCTTCAATTCCTTGTTCATTCTAATTCTGTTCATTCTGTCATTCTGGTACCACTAAACGTATAATACAATGAACACAACAAAAAATGCAGCTGGTCACATAATACTTTATGTCCTATTTGACATTCTTAAGCTTAATTGATTCCCAGGGTATATAAGAGGCCATTTCATGTCACAAGCAGCACTGCACATGCAAAGGCCTAGAGTGGTTTCCTGCTTACATTCAAGCCGTAGCACAACTCAGAAGTTGTCAGCTCTCACATAATGCCTAAAACAAAAGAATTATGTGAAGCAACAAAGGCAGCCATCTTGGCACTGCTGGAAATTGGCATGAGTGAGAGACAGGTAGCGAAAAAACTGAAGATCTCCAAGACAGCCGTTCATTACAACAAAAAAAAACAAGCTGAACATGGCACTACCAAATTGCTACCTGGCCGTGGCAGGAAACGTCTTTCTACCCCACGAGATGACCGTGCACTCATCCGTTCCTGTGTCAGGAATCGTCGTCAGACCTCCAGGGACCTTAAAAATGAGTGGGCACTGTCGAGAAATGTGACTTGCTCGGCAAGGACAGTTCGAAACCGACTTGTTGAAGCTGGTTTGAAGTCACACAGAGCACGCAAGAAGCCCTTCATCAATGAAAGGCAGAGGAAGGCCCGGTTACTCTTTGCTCGAGACCACAAGGATTGGACTGTTGATGATTGGGCTAAGGTTCTCTTCAGTGATGAATCCAATTTTGAACTGATGCCCACTCCAGCCAACTTACTGGTTAGGAGGAAGCCTGGAGAAGCTTACAACCCAGACTGTCTTGCCCCTACAGTAAAACATGGGGGTGGATCAGTCATGATCTGGGGTTGTTTCAGTCTGAGTGGAACAGGGCAAATGCAATTGTGTGAAGGCCGAATGAACCAGGTCAAGTACAGGACTACCCTTGAAAACAGTCTTCTTCCATAAGCTGGAAAACTCTTTCCTGCCTCGAATGACTGGATTTTCCAACAAGACAATGCCCCTTGCCACACGGCAATGTCAGTTAAAGCCTGGATGGAGAACCACAACATTCGCACCATGCCTTGGCCTGCTCAATCACCAGATCTTAATCCAATTGAAAACCTGTGGAAAATCATCAAACTCAAAATGGAGAACCACAAGCCCAAAAACAAAGAAAATTTGTTTGAATTTGTCCAACAGGAATGGGCTGCTGTGACAGCAGAACAATGTCAGAAGCTGGTGGAGAGCATGCCAAGACGCATGGCTGCAGTCATCAAAAACAATGGTTATGCAATCAAGTATTAACTCTTGTGTGTATCATGTGTTTAAAGCAAACAGAAAAGAAAACATGGAATGCTTAAAAGTAGTGTTTTTGGCGGTACAATGCCATAGCTATTGATGTAAGAATTTAAGTAATTTTGGTTATTATCAAGAAAACCATGGAAAATGAATAATCCTTAGTTCTTAAATTAAACTCTCATGAGCTATTTTTGTTGTTATCATTATAATTGTCCAAACAAATGTACCTTTAGTTGAGCCAGGCATTAAAATGAACAAGAAATTGAAGAAAACAAGGGTGGTCTAATAATTTTTTCCATGACTGTATATATATCGTATGACAAGGAGAGTGGCACTCAGTGAGTGCCAGCTGTTTTATAAAACAGAAAGTGCCTTGTGCCAGCATCACATTTCAAGGCCCACAGAATATTTTGTACGATGACTCTGAAAACACTGAATAGCTCAAATTAAAGACTCTATTTCATCATGACAAAAATGATTGTTTTTACCTTGTTCCATTCTTGTTTTATCAGAGGTAGAGTCGAGGCCACTTTCACCAAAAACACCACTTTATGTCCAGATTCCATTTTGCTCTCTAATCTCGATCGTCTCCACTTCCTGCTTTGATCTCTGTGGTGTATACTGTCTCTTTATGCTCTGACTACAAATCCCAGAAACACTAATCTCACAAGCTGCAGGAGATGGCGATCAGCGACCTGCTGCCGAAAAACTATTTTGATGTGAAAATACTTCACTGGCACTCAAAGAGTTTATATAGCTGTTTTTTGAGCATCATTATGGCTCTCAAAAATGCATTTTGAAACTTAAAGGGACACTCCTGAACTGTATTAGATGTAAGTGGGTGAGATTTTCAGAGAGATTAACTAAAATAAAAAGCATGCAGCGTAGACCAAGATCATTACTGTTCATTCACACCAGGGCTGTAACTGACTATTATTTCATTACTGATTAATCTGCAGATTGTTTTCTCGGTTGGTCCCAACATGTTGGCAGATTTATGTACAAGCAGCAGTAATTTAAGCTCTCTTCCATGAAATACTGTCGAGATCCGTTCATTTTTTTTAGTTAAGACTATAGCTGCTGCATGCATTGATGTTGCCCGAGGGTTTTGTTGTGGAGATTTGAAAAGGACTGCTCCAGTCGTCTGTCTGGACATGAGTCCACATTTAAACGTATGAAAATGATCAGACCAAGACCTGTTTATGCCAGTGTTGTGGTTGTCTGCCAGAAGCTGTTAAACTACTTTTTGTCCTGTTTAAAGCCACATTTTTACAATTAACTTCTAAGATCTTTGTTTATAACTTTATCTTACAGCTGGTCTTCTGGATTCTGGATCTTAGCTTTGAGCAGTTAGGTTATAGTTAGGAAAAGCATCATAGTTGGGCTTAGATGAAGTATGCAAACTAAGCAAGATATGTGTGAAAACAATACAACAGAAATACAGAAAACATATCACTAAACACTAGGGGTGTCCCGATCCGATATTGATATCAGATATCGGTCTGATATCAGCAAAATACACAGAATCGGTTTATATCGGCCTGCATCTCAAATCTCCAATCTAAGCACTGATACAGTCATTCCTTTCATTTGTAGAATATTCTTATGTTTAAGTTAAGCTAGTGGTTATTTTGCACTTTAAAAATATTTTTTTTGTTTTCATCAGATTTATTGAGGTTATTTTTTAGGGTCTTTTAATTTATTTTGAATTTATTTTATATTTAGCTGTGGGTCAGTTTTGCTGACTGTTGTTCTCTGTTTGAGTAATATCACTTGATCAAGCCCCTTTCTACTACAAAATAATTAATAAAAGCCTGTATGATTCGTGCTGATATCGTTTTGGATCAACATCGGTATCGGCCAATAATCAAGGCTGCAATATCTGTATTGTATCGGAGGTGAAAAAAGTTGCATCCCCACTAAAAACACATCACGAAGTATGGCTACACAACAGTGTTGTTAATGCTAATTGCGTAGTCTCAAACCCAATCTAAAATGAGCCTGACATTGTGCTGTTTTCTATATAATCAACTGATCCTCAGTTACAACAAGGAGGAAATAACGATGAGAGTCTCACTTAATTATAGTTTAAGTGATTTGGGAAGCATGTATGGTGGAGTATCATGAGACTAGAGCAGAGAGAAGACTGAGTGATTGCACATTATTGTATTTAAACAGGAGTTAAATACTCAGGGGTATGTTGGAAATGCATCACATTTTGATGGCACTGAGCTTTGGGTCAGAAGCCATATTTGTCTGACAACGAAGAGCTCAGCACTGTCATGTTTAATTTAACTTCAGGCCAAGTAAGACTATTACATAAAAGTCTGAACAATGGAAGAAGTCCTCATTTAACCAAAATACATCGATGGGTTTAGGCACTGAGAGTCAGGAGGCGAATTATATATTCATGAAAGTTTTGTAGCTACCTTATTGGCTTTAGGCTAGACCTCAGCGCCGTGCCCGTAAACTGGGTTTGACAAGCCCCCATGTAGAGCATCAGGAGCGGGAATAAGCCTCTCACCGCTCATCCTTCCTTTACTGCCTGGAACCTTCTGTATCACAACAACAGCCGGTAAAACATGAAGGAAGGAGCTGATATGGAGATCAGCTCCCAGGGAGGTTAAGCGGTGGGTAACGACGGTATCGACTGCTTTGCGTTTGCGGAGGTCGCTGTAATTTTTTTCTCACTTTGAAGGGGAAAATTCTCACGGAAGCCAAATGTCTTGTAAAGTTTTGTCAGTATTTTTAAAACATGATCTAGTCTCTCAGGGTGCTGTGAGGCAGACTGTGTGTACTTACAAGGCTTTACACTCCAATAGGCTCCATTTAATATCAGAAATTATGAAAGTAGCGAGGTTTGGAATCAATAGATCTCTAATTGACCTGAAGGTGTTGAAGATCTATCACTCCAAGTGCTTTAGTGCTTTTTGATCCATGGAAGTTTGATTTTTCTGAAAGCTCAGAAAAATCATTTTACTGTAATATCATCCAAAATGTAAAATCTATGGGCTGAGCTTAGAGCATGCAGATGAGGCCAAGACTGACATAACTTAGCATCATGCATAGAAATACATTACAGTATAATAGATCAAAAAACTGTCTAATTAACCCTTCACTTACATTTTTTTTCTCCCTTTTTGTTTTGTACATATTGCAAATATTTATTATTACTACTTATTCTATATATAAATAGTAACAGATAATGGGTGGATTGATGTAAACAACAGCTAAAAGCTTAATAGGCTGGTGTTGTCCCATCAGTTGGATAGGTCTGCTATAAGAAGAAATCCCCACTTTTATGGCCTTTAGGGGAAAACATCACTATCAGTTTGATGGGCAGTTACACTCAACGTTTTGGCTTTTTAGTGTAGCATAACAGATCATTTCACTTCCCTCAGTGTGTATTGCAGTGATGCAAACAGGTGCTTTTGAATATGCATGAGTCTCCCAAACTAAACTGCAGACCACTGCTAATTTCCCAAAAGCAGGATTAAGTACAGCGTGAGTATTTTTTTTGTACAGCTTTAACTGACCTTAACGCTCTGAAATTCAGTATGAAATGATCACAAATCCATTTGAAGAGGGAGGCAGGCTCCATTCCAGGGCACCAGAAGTGGAAACCATCGTGGCTGCCTCTGAAAAATGACAACTGTGCTCAGAGAGCACATTCTTTCACATTCTGGCATTCTTCTGAGCTTTTTTACTTTGTAAAAAACAGACAGCACAGTAGTGAAATCCCATCCCTCCCAATAACTAATTTGATACCACCAAGAAAACAATAAACAATGTGAGCTACTGTTTGAAATTTTTCATTTACTCATGTTTCTCGCCAAAAACTAAACTACTTTCCAAGATTTGAACACATCCTGACTTTGTCCAATACATTTTTCACTTTTTACAGCTTGAACATGTAATAATGAATCTCATTGTAACCTCCTGCCAATTCGTTGTTCAAAATTTAACATTATCAGAGAAAAATAGGTTGTGACCCATGAAAATATCTATCATGAATTTACTACTTTCAAATTTTAGACCCTGACAGTACTGGGGCAACTTAATACACAGTTGCAAAATTATGACATTGACTACCCCTAGTATGAAAGTAGTTGTTCTCAAAACTATAGTCCATATTAGGGGTGTGCCGAGATATCGTGCCACGAGCTCTTGTGAGATTAAAAGGTGACATGATTTCTTGTTTAAGTGAAAAGACATCTCATGAGCAAAGGACAGAAAGAAAACTATCAGACTTTGATCGATCCAAGCTTTTATTAGTGTCCTGTGGGTGGCAGTAATGAGCCTTTGTTACGTCTAATCTGCCAGAAACTGACGAGATGAAGGAGAAGGAAAGCAGCGACTGCAACACTTCTGTAAAGTTAGGAAAATATTGGCAGATTCAAACTTCCTGGATCAATATGTCAAATGCAGTATGATCCAAAGTGGCAAACGATGCATTTCTGCAATGTTGGTGAGACACAGGATGACCTACAACCGTATTTTTACAGAAACAATGTGTCACCGGTGCTCCATGGAAAATATTGCTCCTAATGAGCACTGGGCGTTTCAGAGACAGTGCAGGGACCGTCTACAAAGTGCAACACCAGAACCAAAAATTAAGTGTTCCCATTACATATGCTGTAGCAATTTAGATAGAGTGAAATAACGGTTTGTTCAGTCATATACCTTATTTTGCCATTTTAGTTTTCTTAAAGGTAATGTGAAAATATCTCATCTCATTCTCGTGAACCCAATATTGTGCATCGTCTTGTCTCGTGAGCTGAATGTATCGTCACACCCCTAGTCTATGGTATTTAGTCTCATTTGGAGACAAAGTACAAATTCTGCTTACAGACTGTTATAAAGACATTATAAATTAACTACACTATGGTTGCAGGACTTCATGCCACCAGGCTGTGTTCGCGATGATGTTTTGTTCTCTTGTTTAACCACTGAACATCAACCGCTTCCAAATTTATAAGGGGGATATTGTTAAAATCCCCTCAGTTTTTGTCAAAACTGAACCAGCGGGTTCACAGAGGGTCAAATTTTCCCATTGGTTCTTCTTGTGCTGAGCACATTCAGACATACTCATCTGAGTGAACAAACACCCTCCGTGATGATCAACAAATCATCTCGCAGGTCCGGAGAGGGCGTGAGAGTGGCTACAGCTCGGGACTATAATGCATGGATTGATGAAGTCTCATAAAAGGAGAGACAGCAGCTGTCCAGAGGGAGCGCTTAGGTCAGAGATCTCCACAGCACAGTTGGCTAAATACTGCTGGTGCGTCATACAGAGGCCTCTGACAACAGTCTACAGTCAGCAAATTCAGTATTCTGCCATTTAGCCAGTGAAGTGCCATATCAATATGTCACATACAGTATGTTGATTGTGCTGTGAAGCACTGTATGTTATTTTTATGAAGACTATTGGTAAAGAAGGCATTTATTTTACTGAAAGACTGTTAGATTTTGGTGCCATGCCAACATTTAATCATGATATGTTTTTATTTACATATAGGACCTTCCTTGTTGAAACATATTTCCTCTTAAGGAGAAGAATGTAATGCATGCGTTTCACAATTAGATACTTTTCTTTGTCCAAAACTTGTAATTTTCATAATTAACACAATTATACACCTCACTTGATTTCATGGTAAGTGTAATGTGTTATTTAAGGCATATGTGTCTGTTCATCAATTCTCAATTCCAATGCACTTTCAAGAGCATTTAAAGGAGCAGACATGGAACATAATGGAATATGATATTCATAACTTGTTTGCATTATTATATGATGGAATACATCATGCTGCTGTGCCATGTTTCTACAGTAGTTCAGAATGGATAGACTCTAGCTCTATAGACTTTTTTGTTACCTGAAGGCCACCGTACATCTCTGAAACAATGGCAATGCCTAATGGAAAAAGTCCTCTGGGCTACAGACTTGGAGGCTTGTATGAACAGGAAATGATTGACAATGTAACAATATAGCTGTCAAATTACAAAAGACGTATTTATAGGCACCTAAATTGACATTACCAGTGGTTATTATACTCTTATATGTGGGTAAGTAGGGGGTGCTGCACCTATTATGTTATAAAAGTTAAAGAAAAACACATCAAACAAAATAAAACTTTGCATTCCTGTTTAGATTTAGGCAATGAAACTACATCTTCTGTAGGTTTAGGCAAGAAAACCACTTAGTTAATTTCACAAAAGTTTGTGTTTTGGCTTAAAGTGACTACTTTTATTAGAGGTCGCTGTCACCTTCTTTCATTCCTTCTGTCAGTAATTGTTTAGTTAGTACTACCACTTGATAGAAAATGTGAAATGACTAGAATAGATAAGTCATATTTAAAATCACTTATTTCTTTTACAATGAACTATTTGCGGAGCATCTATACACACAATGTAAAAAAGCCTAATAAAACCCCTGGGTCATGAGTTATGCATAGCCAGAATAATCTGTGATGAATCATTGATCTCTTGATGGTTCTTGAGAATTCTGATGTTACCTTGTAGTCCAACACTGAAGCCCATTTTCTTCAGCAGAGATCCCTTGTGGCTGAGAAAAATGTCACGATGCTGGTAGCGCCGGTGCCCAAGAGCTCCGTGACCTATATAGAGAAGCAGCTAATTTCGATATTATAACTGTGTTGGTGGATGGTCACAACAATCATATGCAGAATAATTTGCAATTACTGTGATGTGTTGGGGGGAAAAAACTTAAATGTTGATTTAAGCCAAATATATTTTATTAAAGCTACTAAAGTAATTATGATTAATGGAAATATAATGTCTAATGGCAGTATTAGTTCTGCTGTAAAAATAGCCTTTCACTTTTCCTCATGTTCAAAGTTTTCTGTTACATTATATTTAGATTATAGGGGCCTAACAGCTTGAAATCACATTTTAGTAATTGTTTAGAGGAAAAGATCAGCCAAATCAGCCACTGATGCAGACAATCATACATGTTGACATGTTGACATCTGTTGCATTTGCTTGTATTTTCACAGTTCTGGTCTGCAGTAATTCCTCTCAACTGAGACTGAAAACATAAGGAACTGGAAGGAAACAGTATAGAATATATTACTGGCCAATAGTTTATCATGTCAGCTAGTGAGTCACCAGAAATCTTGGTGCAGATATGTTTGAGATAAACAGTGTTACCGTCACATAGTGATGGTGGACAGTGCTCTCTTGGGGACGCACCATGAATTCTCTACTTCCCAAATTCACCTGAGAAAAAAAAATCGTGAATGTCCAATGACGTCCATCTGCATTATAACCCAACACCCTTGTATGACAATATAACGATAAAGCTGTCAAATTATAAAAGGTGTCTTTACAGGTGCCTAATTTGATATTAGCAGTAATTAAAAGGCTCTTACATGTTGGTCAGTAAGGAGTTCTGCAGCTATTATGTTATAAAAGTGAAAGAAAAACACATCAAACAAAATGAAACGTTACATTCATGTTTAGGTTTAGGTAATGAAACTATATCCTCTGTAGGTTTAGGCAAGAAAACCACTTAATTAACTTTACAAAAAATTGTGTTTAAAGTAACTACCATGACATCCTTCTGAATTATAATCCACCTTATGGTTCTGTTGGTTGCATGGATAGTCTGTATTTTTTGAGCAAGGACAAGTTACACTTAAACCTGACTGATAATTCAGTTTTTCAACCAGGCAGGCTGTTCGGTGCTTTTTATCTTTTTTTTTTTTTTCTGCTGAAAAAAGCTGCCTGCTGGAGAACAGTGAGGCTGAATCAAAACAGTGAAGGGTCGGGTTTGCATCTGGCAGAAGCCCTCTGCAGCTCATCCAGATGCTAAAGGGGGCTCGGTACATGATGTGTTATGAGACCAGTTAAACATTTTATCCACAAACCTGGACAAATTAAATCCCTCTGTCTACCTCGCTAGTATAGTGCCTAGAAAATCGGTGTTATTTCTTTGCTTTGTTTGTCAAACGGGTGAATAAAGCCATATGTGCAGTTTGCTTAAAAGGACCATTATATTGAATTGATTTCTTTAGTTAAGTTATAATTATAATTGAAGAGCAAGACAGTTGAGATGTGGATTGCATGAAATCCATTCACTGCAGATCACTATTAGGAATAATATCCACATATTACAGTAAGCACATTGATTGCACTGCAAAGAATACATAAAGCTCAAGGGGGAACTGACTACTATTATTACCATCACTTCCACGGCAGCATTTTCTGACAGTCCATGTTTTTTTGTCTCTGGAGAGAGCATGAAAAGAAAAATGCCTTTTCCCAGACTAAAGCTGATCTTTCTTAACAGCTATGATGGCAGGGCAGGAAAAAACTAAATCACTGTCTCTCACAGGAAATTTCAAATGCCGTCTGTGACTGGTTACCAGAAGGCCAAATTGTCTCGGTTAATAGCAGGCTTTTGCTATTTTTCCAAATACCTTGAATCCACCATGTCTTGCTGATGTCATCTCAACAAACATGCACTTCAACGTGACGCAAACCCTCAATTTTAAGCAGCTCGCCTGGAAAAAAAGGATTTTTTTTTTAACATCCTTCAAAATAGAGCCCACACACCAAGGACTTCACCTTGGTCTTGTGCCAAACATAGTTAGATTTTTAAAATGTTCTCCCATCATGACTCAGTTTTTATAGTCTTCATCTTGTTGTCTGAGGCACTCTTCTTCCCTTTAAATCAATTTTCTTCATGGAGATTAATAAAGTTGTATTGAATTGAATTGAGCATGAGCTGATGCAGATATGGAGATATGAAGGCAGTATGGTATCTCTTTATTGAAATAAAATATAATGTGCTTATCCTAAACGCCTGTGACAGGATTAACTGCATCAATTCAGTTTTTTTTTTTTTTCTTCCCCCTAGGAGCAGCGTAAACACACACGCACACGCGCACGCACACACACACACACACACACACACGCACACACACTGCAATCACCGTGGTTGGGGTGGTGAAAGCCTAAGAATGCACAGCAGCAACTCACTGATTCACAAGTGTTATTTATGAGTCAGTTGCCAGCTCCGGGCCAACGGCGTACTGTCTCTGTCAGCATTGTGTGTTGGCCCCGAACGAAAATGTAATAACATGCTTTGTGTTGCTGTTGTTTTTCCAAATGACTAACGCTATTCGGCCGAGGACGAATACTTCCTGAGGCGGTGCTGTCACTGCTGGTGGCAAATACGAAATCTGCCTGGTTTCCTTTTTCCCTCGTTTATGTGTCGGTGGGGGTCCTGTGATGAAGTAACAGGGGAAACTTCCAGATAGTAATACAGTAGTTCAAAGTAATGGCATAATTGACTCATGTGATAAATAAGAGTCATAAGTAGCCTCTGTCTGCATTCATATGCAAATTTCTCATTACGGCCGCTCAAAGTAATGAGGCTGGCTGTGAGAACGGTATCAGCCTGAAGCGTCAGACAGCATTCATGGACACTGACAGTTATAGGCTTCGTGGTGTAAATCCTGCATTTGGACTCCCCCTCCTTTTTCCAATCATATACAACAGTAGCAGGAGTTCCAGCCTTTACTGCCCCACAAAACAAGCATATTTTTTATCAGCAGCTGCTTTCTGCAGGGTGTATCCCCCAAAGGGACACCGTAGCCCAGGCCACAAACGACAGAGCTGCTGTAATCGACGGGCGCCTTGGCTCACATCAAAGCGCTCGACGGAGCAGAGATTGCATCGCTCTCCTCCCACTGTTTCTGTCCCCAGCCGTCAGTCTGGGCGAACGTTTGAGCTGCAGCCACGTCTTGATCACAGAGATGTGGTTAATAGTGTGATATGGCTAAACTGCTGACACAAGCCTCTTGGGCAGATGGCACCTTTTGAATGTGGGCCAGAATGTTGGCTCTGTTGACCAAATTCATGAAAATTCCATCCTCTGGGAAAAAAAAGGTAAAACTCTTTGAGAGGAGACATTTGTTATTGTAATAAAACATCACAGCCTCCTGCACTACATTCTAAATAAGCTCTAAGACTCGTCTTTGACATACAAACTTATCTTTAATTCATTCCCTAGAGCATCGTAACCTTAACTGTGATCCCAATTTACATTTTAAATGACAATCCTTAATGCTAACAAATTAGGCTACTGTATAAAAGTAGGGAATTCCCTTGGTGCTGCACATAAAAAAAAAGCAAACAATTGCAGAAATCATAAAGGAACAAAGTTATTCATCACCATCTTGCTCTTTATTTATCTGCTTAGCTCATAATGAAGCTACTTAAAGAATGAAATATCCACATTTTCTACCCAACGTAACAAACACAAGCGTTGGTCAGAATAACATAATGAGAAATTCCCATCTGCCAAAATGTGTTACAATAATGATATAAATGGCATTTTGGAAAATATTGTCAAATGTATTGCGCACCATTAGCAATATGCCTTGTAACTGTATGTGCAGTGTCGTGTGTGTGGTGCCGGTATGATTTTGGAGTGACACCACTGTTTCAGCAGTTTTAGTCATACCAACAATTTTCAGAGGCAGATGAGACACAAATAATCTCATTGGTTCAATCACAGCTTTTCACAGCAGTCAACTAGTTTGCCAGGTGTCAAACTCGACAGAAATTATGTCGCCTCCTCCAACTGGCAAAGTAACGGTTTGATTTCGCTTTCATTTTGATCTCAGCTACACGTGTGTGAAGTTTCGTGGTGCCAAATTGTGCACGAGGCAAAAGTGGGGGGCAATGAAATGGCTTTTTAACAAAGCTGCAGCCAGGCACCAGGGGTGGATGGGTTCAACAAACACAAGATCCAGGAAGCCACTGTCCACTCATGTCCCCATGTTCACATTGTTCGGTTGTTTTCATGTCCAACACATCCGTTTTAAACCCAACCATACTGTTCTTTCCCTGGATATAACTACAATGAATTCATTGCTTAAACCCGAGCAAGTATTTTTGTTTACTTGGCTGGGGAAGTTGTCTGTTTAGACCAGCCTCAAATTGGGAACATCCCATCATTCATGGGAGAGACCATATTCCACACACTGCACTACCTACCAGTGTTTTCTTGGCATCAGATCTGCTCTTTGGATTGGTAAATTTCATACCTCAAGTGCTTCTTATGTCTGTGCAGTGCACCCTGTGTGTGCTTTGAGCAGTCAATGTGTATTTCAATAAAAGGTTAGCAGTTCACTGGCAGCAATTTTGAAGTGGTGCAAAAAGTAAAAAATATGGCAAGAAATGTGCCCTCGAGCCCTGGTTTCAGAACTGTTGCGCATTACATCCCATTTTTGCTGGCCAGATATAAAGATACAGGCAAACACTGTCATTGATACATCAAAATACACATTTGAATGGCAATAGCATAGCTTAATTTGTGGCCATAGCTCTTAGATCAGCTAAGATGAATAGCTAATCCACCCTCCACACCACATTTATGCAGTCAAACATCCAGTTACTGCTCTATGTCCATGGCAGCACATTGTCTCCATCAGCCACTCACTGAGGCCACATACTGTACCTCTATTTGTTCTTCATCTATTCCCATAGCTCCCATCCCTCTCTCTATAGAGCATACAGCCAAAACATGATAGTTATGATGCCACAAGGGGTACGAAATGTTTTTGGCTCAGACTTGGCAATATCCATGTCCATGAGCAGCGCAGTAGTGTTATTTTCAGCCAAGGAAAAATTTATTCCAAATAAAGAGAGGTAAATATGAAACGATGAGTGTCTTTTAGCATTTTTTTTTGGTCTCCGCCAAGGAGACCGGTAGGTTTGGTAGGCTTTTAGAGGTTTCCTTTTTTGCTGAGAACAGCTCCCCGCTGCTGCTGAAAATTACTCTGAGAGCAGTGCGACTGAACCAAAAATGGTAAAGCTGCAGTATGGATATTAGGAAAATTTCAATTTCAGAGATGTTTCCTGAGATGATCGCGATTAAATGGACTGGACAAAAAGTGGAGTTTTTGGTGTAAGTGGCCTCTACTCTACCTCTGATAAAACAAGAATGGAACAAGGTAAAAACAAACTTTTTTTCATTTGAGCTATTCTGTGTTTTTAGAGGCATAGTCCAAAATATTCTGTGGACCTTGAAATATGACTCAAAATGGGTAAAAACCCTTGAACAAGGCACTTAAAATGGCTGGCTCTTGTTATGGATTTTTTCTAAATTTAGAGGTTCCTAGGGTGAGCTAGTGTTGTTCTTTTACAGCCCTAAATCTTTAAACTGTTGCTCCAGAATGCATGGTTGAAGCACAGTGTCTCAAGGAAAACAGATGGCTAGTTATCTCTAAGTTGACTAGGTAACCAAGGTCAGAGGAGTCTGCCAGCATTGGCCCTTTGATAAGGCCAATGCCTGAGCGTCAGCAAGACAACAGGCGCCACTGTTAGTTCAGAGCTTAGAATGAGCATGTCCTGACTGTAACACTACTCTAGAGTAATGTAAGGTAATATACTTGTACTTAACTGGGTGTTAGTTTATAAGGCTGAGCACCATAGGGGAAGGTAGGAATATGTGGCGGACTCTGGCAACTGTACAGTTGTCCACGACAAAGTTCATATTCCTCCTGATGTATCAGAATCTTCAAAAAATGTTACTTCTTTAATTAACCGTGGGAGGCTCCTGGGTGCATCCATTCTTTCCTCATTGACTATTCAGTATTTTCCACGACAGTTCTCAATGAGCTAAAGAATGAACATACCAAAATGATAAGTTCTCCCGAGTAGAAATTCTTCTTAATTCTTAGGAAAGAATGCAGAATAATTAGCCCCTAAGGCATGTCTTTGCATGCATCTCTAATACAAACTAGTATTATATTCATTCATTTATTTTATTCATTGATTTTTTTTCACTCCTGCATCAGTGCAACTGAAGTTGTGGTCCTCTTTTTTTAATTCTAGCACCTCCGACAAACAAGCAGCAGACTGCCCAAAGGCACAAGAAGGCATTAAGGCTTTCATTATGCAATTGATTAACCACTGAAAGCAGTATTTGTAGTATATACTTGAGAGCTAATGAGGGGAGTCGGGCAAATTTGGAGGCTTTGAAGTGAGGAGCTGAAACCCAAGTGGTCAGCTTTCACACTCACTGGATGATTTAAGCGCATTATGTGCCATGATTGGTTCAACTTAGCTCCTCCATTTTTGCTTTGAGTCAGGGAATAGCCGCTGAAAGCAACGGCTTGATGAGGCAGAGGAATCAGAACAAGCATCACAGTGGACACACCGTCAGAACAGTTGCTGGTGACAGCATAGTTGGGGTGACAGGCTGCTTCTACGTGTAAGAAAATATCCTTTTTCAAACATTTATTGAAGCAAGGTGTAAAAACGTTTGAGGTTTCGGATAGACAATTGGCCCTTATGCGTCTTTTTCTTCCTCCGTTCTTGTTTTATAAAGGAAGGATTAAACTTTTTTCCACTTTGAGTCGTCATCATATTAATATCCTGCCACGACTGCCTTGAGTGTCATAAAACAACAACATAGCAATGATTGGAAAATCATTAAGGAACTAATGAACACAATGTGACTCTTAATCTTCAGTTGTATTCTGTTCACGTCTCCCATGGCCACAGAGATAGGAAATGTTCGGTGTAGAGAGCCAACGCAGAGGACACAATTACAGAAAATAAAATATGAAGAAGTGAGGATAATTTGTAAGTGTTGAGGCCTAATTGCAGAGAGGGTAATTAGATGGGTGCGGTACGTCACCGTGTTAAATGCAACAGAGGAAATTACATTTTTTTTCCGATGAGCCCTAACTAGCTGTTATCATTAAGCTACTTTTCCTGAGGTTCCAATGAAAAACACATTTCCACTCTAGCAAGGGAATCCTTTGGCAAGTTAGGAAAATGATTAGTATTTAGATTTGACTGAAAAGTCAGTTAAAGGAAACATAAAATGAGTTAATACTGATACATTTTGAATGAAGCAGCAACCACAGCAGCTGAACAATATGAAAATGCCTGAAGCTGCAGTCTCCTTTAATGATCACTGGATGCTGGATCCAGACTATATTGAGTTTGATATACAAAGCCAATCAATTCTCTCCCTGAAACTACCTTCACTTTGTCTGACTAAAATTGATGTTTTCATTGATAAGATATAAAGGCTTTAAGGGAGCTGATTGTTTCAGGCAGTGCCAGCTCTGTTGGTTGCCAATTGCTAGTCTCACTTCGGCTCTTTGTTCTGTGCCCAATTCAACATTTTTGAGGTGTTTTTTAACTCTTTGAGTGCCAGCCGTTTTATGAAACAGAAAGTGCCTTGTGCCAGTGTTTTTTGCCCACTTTGAGTCATATTTCATGACCCAATGAATATTTTGTACTATGACTCTGAAAACACTGAATAGCTCAAATGAAGAAAAGAGACTCTCTGTTTTATCATGGAAAAAATGTTTGTTTTGATTTTGTTCCGTTCTTGTTTTATCAGAGGTAGAGTAGAGGAGATTTTCACCAAAAATGTCACTTTTTGTCCAGAATCCGACCATTTTGCTCTCTAATCACGATCGTCTCCACTTCCTGCTTTGATCTCTGTGGCGTATACCATCTCTTTATGCTCTGACTACAAATCCCAGAAGACTGCAGGAGACCGCGATCGGGCACCCACTGCCGAAAAACCACTCTGAAGTATTATTGGCACTCAAGCGTTGGATTTTAAATGGCGTTGGAATACATCAATGGCGCTCAAAGAGTTAATGCTCACACTTCATTTGACTAGTTTAGGTCTGATAGCATTTTTACAGAGGGAGTGCATTTAAAAAAAGTAATCATTGATAAAATTCTGATATGATATTACACGTTTACGATGTCAGATGTGAATACTAGCTGGTAATTCTGGTTTTCTCATTAATGTGGGGTTTGTGGTTTAATTCCCAGCTTATCTTTTTACTACTATCGTATCCTTAAGTAACTTGGTCTTAAAGCTTTGAGTGCCATTGATGCATATACATACATCAAAGTGTTTTTTTTTCAGCAGCTGATAAAAGAGAGCACTCTCACACACCCTGTGAGTGATACTGGGGCTTCTGGGAGATGTAGTCGGGACAATAAGAGACGTTATACGTCACAGAGATCAAATCAGGAAGTGGAGACGATCGAGATCAGAGAGCAAAACAGACAGAATGTTTTTGGTGAAACTGGCCTCTACTCTACCTCTGATAAAACAATCATGGAACAAGGTAAAAACAAACTCAGCGACATGGTACAAAATATTCTGTGCATCATGAAACATGACACAAAATAGCCCAAAAAGCTGGCACAAGGCACTTTTGTTTTTAAAAAAGGGTTGGCTCTCAATGAGTTAATCGTGGGTTTTTGTTTAATCCCCTGCTCATTTTTTTACGACACGTATCCTTGAGTAAGACACTGAACACCTCAGTGGTCTTAACAAGTGTAAAGGGGGAAAAAAAAGATACCTTTGGATAAAGGCACTGCATCAATCACGGTACAATGGTAGAAATGGGAAGCATTTATTGATATCTTGCAGATACTACAGCCATGCTGGAGCTTCACAGACAATACACCATGCATGAAGTGTCTCTTTTAATAAATCGACATCTCCTCAAGCTACACTTAATTCCTCTGAGATCCTGAAAGAGCCTCTTCCATCAGTAATACTTTTTAGCAGTGCATTGCTCTCCCTTTGAATAAGAGTTGCACATGTTGACGTGTTTTATGGCAGCACTTATTGTACAAATCATCATTCGTGTCGGTGAAGAGCTTAACTTGTAAACCATGAATCATTAATGCTGCTATTTTTCTTTTAAAATAGGAGAGTCTTGCCAGTGCGAGCGCTCAGTCATTCACAGGCTGGCTTTCCACACACCCACAGTCAGACTCTGAACACCCTGAGAAACAGTGAGAGACATTTAATGTGCAATTGCTGTGAAAATGAAAACCGCCAGAAGTGGCTCTCGTCAAACATTTATTTGTAAGAGAGGATTAGCGAGGGCGAGACTCCCGATGTGACTCTGATAGCGTCGGCCCTGGGCTAACTTTGGTCTGACATGTTGATTCAGTCTTCTTTGTCATCACAGGATTAAACCTTCATGGATCATTATTACGGAAATAGAAAGCCAGATATTCATGTGGTGTGACATTTACATTTATGATAGCAAAGAAGTAAAGAAATATTTGTTTTTGAGGAAAACACATACTGTAGCCGTGATGATTCAGCACACAGAAACTTATCCATCATTGGTAATAATGGAAAAGTGATGGTATTAAAGCATGAAGGTCAGCGTACTCACCTCTGTGGAAAATGTTTGAAAATGTTTCATTCATACTGACCCATAATGGGCGCACTGGAAAGAGATGCAGAGGATTTGCATATAGATCATAGCTTCAAATATGTCACGGCTGTACAGAGTAATATGATTGTCTATCTAATACTTGAAAAATTCTCTGATCTGATGCCATGCCTGTTATTTGCCAGACTCACCAAATGTGTCAAGTCGACTGAATATTGTTTCTATTTTAACACCACTCTCTCTGGAATAATTGCAGTATTTGGGTCATGCTGTCAATAGAATAGCATCCCTCTGTAAGGACTTCCTGGCAAACATTATTAGCAAAAATAGAAGCTGATCGCCCATACAAGGTCTTCATTGATTTGCCCATAGAGAGGAGCACTCAGCATGATAAATGTAGACGTATTATGCCATGAACTACAGTATTACCAGAGCGACAGCCGTTTTAGAGGCATGATATAACCATTCTGAGTTTTTATTTTAGACTAAACTATGTCATTAAAAATATCCCAGCAGTAACTGTGCAGTAAATCACTGAATATAAAGATGTATCCATCATCTTTTCCAAGCATTTATTAGCCAGAAGTGGGCTGGAAAACACAAAGAAGAATCTCCTGCCTCATTCATCACTAATAGAGGGCTCGCCGCTTGAGTCACGAGTCTCCTGGCTGCGTCTGCTTGTGTAATCACCACGGTCCACTGGAGATTTGCAAATAATATCTAAATATATAAGATGTAGGCCAAAGAAGAGGTAGCTGAATAAAGAATGATGTGTGGCTCTGGGTCCATTCAGGATAAAAGGGAAAGGCTGATAAGGTGCATTGGTTTGCATGTTAAGTTAGTGTGTTATCTTTAGCTTAGCTCCAGCCTGATCTCAGAAAAATCTGTGAAATGACCATGACCTCTTCTGTGATGGTGGCATGAAAAGTGTCAAAAATGTGTCACCACTAAATTAACATGCGTCGTTTCTTGTGGTGGACACACAGCTTTCCTGGCACAGTTTATTTCTGTTTTAAGGTTCATTAAACATTTTGTATTGGCTTTATTGATCAGTATAACCAAATTTATTACAGCACTTGATAGAAGTAGATGCCTGTACGGCACTGCATTGCAAGGAAGATATTTGCAAATGTGTTTTCTTTGATAATAATTGTATCAATATTGGCAATGAGTCGAAAAAAGGTCAGGTCCTCGGCAACGGTACGTCATGCTCAAGCTTTCTTTTTACCCACAACCCCCCATCTTTATTACGACAGAGTATGAGGGCCACATTGAGAAGTTTTTTTTTACAAACTTTGAGAATAAGTTCATTATTTAGTTTAGAGCCATTATTTACAAGAATAAAATCACATATTTTTGGGATTAAAGTCATTATTTACAAGAATAAAGTCATTAGTTACTAAAATAAAGTCGTGAATTTACGAGATTAAAGTCATTATTAACGAGATCAAATACACAATTTTATGCGAATAAAGTCATAATGTCCTAACGTGTTGTTGCAGAGGAGGAATTGTTAAAAACTAAAAACTAAACTAAAAACCGAACAATGTAAGTATGTCCATCCCAAGGACTGTTAATGTCTATGAAAATAACAATAATTATCCTAACTCTGAAGCACAGTGAGGTGCAGTCACATAAGTTAATCTGTACCTGTTAAATTTGACTTGACTTGTCTCAGAATTGAAAAGTCTGTTCTCACACTTGGTTCCCTGCAGGTTTCCCTCCCATTGTTTGCAGAAACACTAAACAAACACACACTAAGACAGCTTACAGGGAGAAACTGCCACCAAGTCAAATTATCTGTGCCATTTACAATACAAAGCTTTATTAGTGATCGTCCGTTTGATGATGGCTGTTCGTTTATCATCTGCAGCAATAATGCAAAGGGCCGCTGCACAGTGATGCTAGCAGAGGAAAAGGGCAGAGCCAGTGTGAAACTCCATAGGTTTGGTATATTGTATGCAGCTGTTGTGGTCTACATAAAGAGTTAGAGTTAATAAATCTCTTCCAAAGGACAATAGACAGTGCCTGCATATTTTCGGTTTGTATGAAACACAATAAAGTAGTGGGTTGAAATTTTATCACACATACACATTTGAATGTGCGGCTCTGGTTCTTTTTCAGTACTTAAAATCCATCAGGGGTGAGAGATTAGGTCCCTTTCTTATTCATTGTGATAAGTCCAGGCTCCTTCTCACACTGTTGGGACGGCATTTTAAATAGAGCATTGGTTTACAAAGAGCTATTTTTTTTAAGCATTAATCAGGACCGCCTCATTATCTTATGACTAAACTGTCTCCACAGATGATAACCTCATTTGGCTTAATAAGAAATGACGGGGCCGAGTGCATTACTAGTTTATCATTCAGAAGCGGTGTTCAGGAGCAATGCATGGGTCTGCATTGTTATGTGGCAGCAGTGGTAGTATTGATTATAATTAACTGTGTGCAGGGCTTAACAAATTCATTAGACCACCACCGAGTGTAAGGTGTTTGCCAGTGCTTCCTCCATTTATTTTATTTATTTTTTTACATGTAGTGGAAGTCCCAGATATTTTGGAAAAATACACTTTTGTAAATTTTGCAAATAGATTTTGCTGTGATTGCAATAAACAGATCACAGAGATGCTTGTTTTCTGAATTCTTATTTTACACTGATCAGTGCTAGGCTATGCTAACATTACAGCTCCATCAGCACTCAAAATAAATTAGGCATTAATATGACTGCAACACTATTGTTTATATTATCTATAGTCAGGCTCAATATAGTCAGACTTTGTATCTCGCTGCATATCGCTTTCTTGGATATCAACACACCACACAAATGTCTGCACACATCATGGCACCATCAGCTCTTTATATATATTTCACACATGTCAACCTAATGGTGGCACAAGAGGAGAAGCCCATTAAAGTCTGAATAAAATGTCAAGGCAATTCACTGGATAGTTGCGGAGACATCTAAGTATGAACCAAAGTCATGATTTGTCTGACAGACTGACATCGCACCGGCCTTGCTGCTAACGTGGCTAAAATGTGGGTAAATGCTGTAAATGGTTGACATGGCTGAGCTTGAGATTGGCATGAACTGCCATGACCCTTTTCTGCTCATTTCTGCCAGATTCCTTGACAGCTTGTTGCTGCATTTTCATCCAACAAGCTACAGTCAATACTGAAGTAAGACAAACCAGCAGGATTAAATAATATTCAACAGTTCACTACCACATGAATACCAGTAATCAACTAATGCCAGTTAGCACACACCTGTAAGCATGTGTGTATTCAAGCTTATATGATGCACATTTTTCTAGGGTGCTTTTTAACTCTGAGTGCCATTGACGTATAAATAAATGACGATTTTTTTGGCAGCAGGCACAAGAGAGCGCTCTCACACAGCCTGTTAGTAATATTGGGGCTTCTGGGAGATGTAGTCGGGACATAAAGAGACAGTATACACCACAGAGATCAAAGCAGGAAGTGGAGATGATCAAGATTAGAGAGCAAAACAGAATCTGGACAAAAAGTGGTGATTTTAGTGAAAGTGGCCTCTACCCTATTTCAGATACAACAATAGCCTACTGGAACAAGTTTTTTTCATGATGAAATAGAGAATCTCTTCTTTCATTTGAGCTCTTCAGAGTGTTTTCGGAGTCATAGTACAAAATAATCTGTGGGTCTTAAAAAATGACTCAGGGGGCAAAAATGCTGGTACAAGGCACTTTCTATGTTATAAAATGGCTGGTACTCGGTGAGTTAATAAATCAAATTTTTGGCTATCGGCATTGGTCGGATGGAATCAGCTTGAGTTTCTCCAGAACTGCCTCTAGCTTATGTGGAGGTATAGCTGTAAGAAATGTTTTCCCAACCACCTGCTCTGCTTTAACTTTCCATACTTCTGTATACTTGAGTTTACAGAAATCCTAATTCATTATTAAGATTAATCAAAAGCAAATATAAGTGTGAAAAGAAACTGAAAGTAATGTAAGTAAGGAAACCATTTCTACAAAAAAGTAAAGGAGAAACTTTGGGAACACCATGTTTTATGTCTCATTTACCTCTCAGTGATGCATTTGGAGCCCTGTGACAAAAGCCACAGTTTGCGTTGGCTTGGCACTCACATTAACGCTGTTCAGTGACGTGAGCCAAGAGGCTTGCCAGTGTATTGCAGATGCCTTCCAGATATCGAGTCGAAATAGTAAAAATGTTTGGAAATGTGTGCCAACAACAACATTAACAAGCATTACCGCACCTGTGTCACTTGACAAGAGAGCTGCGTGGTGTGGAAACCACAATGACTTCAGGTCTCCGGATTACAAGTTAGCAGGTTCTGTAGCGTGAACAGCAGCGTGAGCTGACAACTTTGAAAAAACTTGGTTTTTAAAACAGATCATGTACCATAATGATTGAATGTGCAATAGGGCATAAGAGTGTAACAGATAAAAATGGCAAGTTAAAGCGCACAAGGCAGAGAAAATTCATAGTTGGACGTGTTTTTCCAGTCTCATATGCTTCAAATTGGACAGATGGGACATTGCCCGGTGCCAGCTACTGTGAACGTAACTGTCAAGTGGAGTTTCACTGCGTTGGAGATGGGATTCAAAACACACACACACACACACAAATATATTACAGGCAGCATTCATATCAACTGCTAAGTGGGAGGCATCACCCACACACACAGCCGTACAGGAGCAGCATCCTGAGAATGGGTGGAGGAAAGACGGGTGATCTTGCACACTTGTGCTGACACCAATAGCAAACACTGGATTAGTGTGATCTCACAGCAAACAAAGAATGAGTTTCCATCAGGGTCCAAACTGGAGATTTTTTTTTTTTCTGTCAGTGCTGAAAAAATTTCCAACACGGTTCAGTTATACCTACAAAAAGTAATGCAGATTCCTTAAAATTGATTTGTGTCCATGCTGGTGCCCCATTTGAAACCAGATGTCAGTGTTGTTGTATTTGTCAACTAACTTCCATGCTTCAGTGATGCCACTTTGTTACTTTTATTTTAACCCAAACCATAATCTTTTCTAATTGTTGCCTGAATCTAACCAAGCTGACTTTTTTCCAAAACCTAACCAAATTGATTTTTTTCCCCTAAACCTAACCAAGTTGTTTCCTGTGAAGACTTAAGTTTATTTTGAACACAGTGTGTATGTAAAGTAGGACGAACTATTACGGCCCCATTGAGAATTTTACGAGATAAAATTGTATAGTCAATAATGAGTTTATTTTCACAAATTTACAACTTTATTCTTGCAAATTTACAACATTATTCTCATAAATTTTCAACTTTATGCTCGTAAATTCACAACTTTATTGTCATAAATTATGACTTGTGGTTTTTTCTCTCAACGTGGCCCTCTGTCATAATAAAAAGAGTCAGTTGGCACGTGTTGCTGGATTCACGTTCATCAGAAATCATTGGAAAAAATAAGGAACAGTCAACATTGTGGCAATAAATGGTAATTACAGAACCATAAGCAGATAAGTGGACTTTGAGAGTCCACTCATACACAGCAGCTCTCGCAGCTGCATGCTCAGAGGATTCACAGGGAATATGTGCGGTTGACCTGCCACATCACAGGTTGTTCATGCTATCTGCTACACTGGATATCAACCTCAACTGTCAGTGTTTCAAAATAAGAGAAGCCCTTGAAAGCACTGATTCATATTTTGTGGTTATAACTATTGTTCCATTGCTGCACTTCTCACCCACTCATGCCATGGTACGTTAGGTGACATGGGCTCTCAACAGGAGGAGGTCAGAAGGTTGCATTGTGGTGTATGTTCTGTATTTATTTATTTTTTCTTATAGAATAAGGCCACAACATGAATACAATCCATATAAAAGTACAGAGACTAATGTAAATGTACCACAAATCTGAGTGATCAGGGTGAGTTTACTGTCAAAGCCAGAGTAAATGTTTAATTTCGCAACTGATTGCAAACAAAGGTGAACTGTGTCATCCAGCCCCTGATATCTTGTTGCCATGCCAACTGCTCTTTTCTGCTCTTATTGTATGCTCTACATAATTTTGAAGTTAATCTTATGAATCGTCTGCTAGGCTGAATGTTGGAGTTGTGACCAATAAGAATCATATTGTCAGTGTAAATATTTTCTCTCCAAAGATCTTTATGTACAGTAGCTCTACAATATGGATATTTCATAATTTTCAATAATAATAATGCTAAATTAAAATGTAAATGTTAGCTGTGAGGATATGGTGTTTGAAAACTCTTCCATGGAAAAGGCCTTTTGTTGAACACCAACTCTAGTTTTAAAAATATATGAGGTTTTCATTTTTTTTTCCCCAAAGGGGGATATCACATCACAAAGACAATGCTTGATAATCTGCACTTTTACGATATGCTATGGAGCTTTTTCCTTGTTATTATTCTGGGATAATGTCTGTTGCTAACGAGTCGTTTATTGTGCTATACATTGACATAGTATTGAAAAGTGATTGTTACATTGTGTAGCTGACTTTTACAGAGTCAGCGCACAGCAGGCAGCGAGCTGACAGCTCCCAGCTCCCAGCAATCACTCAGAGAAAGTCTTGTACTGACAAGGAAGAGAGACGAAAGCCTGATGTGGCAGCTGCAAACCACCTATAACCTAGAGATGAAATGAATGCGTAGAACCTGCAGTTTTTAGCTACAGTATGTGTTAAAGTCTTCCATTAAAAAAAAAAAAAAACGAACAACAATATTTCAGGTATTTTTTATACTGTGATTCCTCAATGTCCCCCTGTTAAAAGTATATACCAATATCAGTTTGATGCTTTAAAGGCACAACAAATGCATTGCCATTACATATTAAATCACAAAATATACATCTGCCCAAATTGAAGTGACTTATGACAAGCGAGACTATGACATGAAATGTATACTCTGGGGGCAGTCCATAGACAGAGTTGAAGCCTCTGGGTGGGACCAACCATTGTCGTTCAAACTGCCTCTGCACGTAATAGGCCAGCGCTATGACCAATCAGAGCAACGGACAATGTGAAGCGTTCCCAAGTCTAACTTTTCCAAAATCAGTGACAGAACCGATTGGCTGTGGCTAACGACTGCTGTTCGTTAGCCACAGCCATCTTGGTTGATTTGCTATCTTCAGCGTCACTCACCCTGTCGTCATTGTGCTACGTCCGCCTCAACGACTCGCTATGCAGATAGAGCGTTGTGATTGGTCCGTCAAACCCCTTGCCGGAGCCAGGATTAGCTCCTATGGTGCGCCACTCGACCATCCTGCTAGGATGAGTGTAGATTTATAAGCTAGTGACTTATGGTACAAAACACAAATCAAAATCAGAAACAAGTTTATTGCCAAGTAAGTTAGCACAAACAAGGAATTTAACTTGGTGACTTGGTGCATGACATATAAATATAAACCTATATACATATTAACATAGAGTAAACGCAGTGCAGAGAACCGCAGATGATGAAGTGACTCAGAATAAATATCCAGAAACTCTGATTATATGGTAAAAAATGGAGACAAAAACAGTATAATATGGCACTTAAACAAAGGCAAAAACTTTACAGAAAGTGCAAATATTCAGAAATGTGCAATTAGGCAATGTATTTAAATATATAGTATATAGTGCTCTATATGTTCTATATGGATACAGATACAGAGTAAGACCATTTTTTGGCTGAACATATGCACACTGATTTAATGATGTAATACTGTGGGCAGAAGTACTGGGTTCGATTCCCGGCCCGGGGCCTTTCTGTGTGGAGTTTGCATGTCTGTTCTCGTGTCTGCGTGGGTTCTCTCTGGATACTCTGACTTCCTCCCACCATCCAAAAACATGCATGGGGATTAGGTTAACTGGCTAAATTAAATTGCCTGTAGGTGTGAATGTGAGTGTGAGTTGTTGTCTGTCTCTATGTGCCCTGCGATGAACTGGAAACTTGTTCAGGGTGTACCCTGCCTTTCACCCTAAGACAGCTGGGATAGGCTCCAGCCCCCCCGCGACCCTATGAGGATAAGTGGTAGAAAATGGATGGATGGATGGATGTACAGTTGTGGTGGTAATCCAAATGATGACAAACCAATTAATTCAATTTAATAATATGTTTAATAGGTACTACATGATATCACAATGGTGAGACAATAGTTGGCATAACAATTGGAATAAAGTACATATTACCTGCACGTGGATGATAAATGGCAGGTGTAGGCGAACCAGTCCGAGATGACAGAAGGAGAAACGGGGAGACGAAAAAGACAAAGATGAAGGGCGAAGGGCGAGAAGAGGGAGAAGAAACCTTGTTTTATCTGCTGGGTGGAGGCGACCCCCTCCCCTGCTCATATTGATAGACTAGTTTCATAATTCCAGGGAAACTCAGAACCAGTACTAACTGGTTCTGGTTTCGTAACCTAATCACAACATCAACATCAGTTCACTGAAGGACAGAGGAAGAGAGAAGAGCCATCACAGAGAGCCCTATGTCACATGACTGGAATAACAGTGATTAAAGTAGTATTAAATGCATTACACAGGTGATATTACATGATTATATTACTCATCACAGATATACATGTGCACAAATATGAATGTACCTTAAAAACTACACAGCGATTTCTACTGCACTTTTCAGCACAGTTCAGGTAGTCAGTGGATTCCCCTGTGCTCACCCACTACAGTTTTATCGGAGCCAATTTGTGCATGTTCTGTGGATTTTCCAGAATAATGGTTGTTCTACTTCTGGAAAGACACATTGCTATTGAATATTTTAAATGCCAACTGAAATGTCAGAGACAAATATCTCAGAATCTGGACCAAAAAAAACCCCAAAGTACCTGCAGGGCTTGATATACTACGAGTAAATAACAAACTTTAAATGTTTGCTTTTCTATAATTTGGGTGAAGCTGTCTTTTGTAGAGAAATGTTGTGCTAGGACCCGGGCAAAGGGCACAATCTATAGAAATTCTCACCTGGGATTGACACACCTGAGTGGATGGTAGGCTGACTCATATATGTGCAAACTCTCATTTTGTGACTTAATTCTTCATGTTTGGGGAGGAACTAAAGGAAAACAGTGGTGAAGAGCAGGCACTTACAGCCACACAATTTATTAGCAGATCAATAAAGACCCTGGAAAATGACAGTTAGTTGTAATGAAGTGGCCAGAATATTTTTGAATAAGTATGTGACATAATACAAATAGCCACTTTTCACCCATTTGACTTTTGTCTGCGTGAAATTAACAGTTAAGGTGGGTGACAGGTCCTCTGTAATCTGCTGTGAAAGACTCACTCTGGGAACAAACTGCCAGCACTTAAGTGAGCTTAAAGTAGCTGGAGCCTCTCAGCTCAGAGTTGAACAAACACTCTTGATCAGCTTCCTTGAACACTGTTTTAAAGTGTGTCCACAGAAAAGTTAGTGGCCCAAACTAGGCTTTTTACACTGAGTAATGAGTGATGTAATGCTGCTTTTACCTTAACCAGGATCAGGGTCAGGAAATGTTTCTTTTGAAAAAGTAGCTCCTTAAAGAAGGTGATCTGTCCACAAATGAACTCTACCAACCAGGAGCTGCAGGACATGTTGTCATGCATCACTATGAGCTGCGTTCAAAATCTCATCTCCAAGTAACCTTGGCGACTGGCGAGTCCGCTCCCAGGAGATTCCTCACATGGCTTATCATCTTTTCATCATCCCCATGGTACCTGAACCGATCGATCCTTCTATTAAGTTCTACATATGTGAATTCATTCACCTTTAAAAATGAAACATCATACACTCAAAGCAGATTGTGCAGTCAGATGGGTTTTTGTTAGTCTCAGTGTTACACTCCTTTCCTGCATTCATCCAGCTTGCAGTGAGCTGAACACAGCCTCCTGCCTCCTTGGCACTCTCCCTCTATTTAGTTCAACAAGATGTGACAGGAAAATATGTGAGAATTTTAACTATGAATTATGTCTGCCACACATATACAATCATCCAGATCTGCTCTTCGTCATCTTTTACTCCCACTATTAACTTTTCTGTCTGTCTTGGTAACAACACACACAAAGCATCGACTCACCTTGCTAGTTGCCAGGAGGTAATGAATTGTTCATAGCTACTGTATGGTACTAGAGTGGAGTGGCTGGATCCTGACAGCGGGGCTCTTGTGGGTGTGCATGTCAGTCTGTGGAGAAAGAGGCATCGATTAACAGACGTAGCAAGTGCAAACAATTATTAGACAAGGCAGCACTGAGCCCTTAATGCCTCTGGAAAGGTTCAACCTGCAATCCCAGGTATCACCTGCAGCTAAAAACAAGTATACATATATCTGAGCTTACAGTTACATGAAGGGCCAGCATAAGACATGTAATGCATATGCAGCAGCTACTGTATACAGGTATAAATATGTGCTGACAGGCTAATGTTTCTCTTTTGTACATTAAAGCAACAGATGGAATTTAATCAGTTCAACACAATCCTCTCTTTGTTTTGCTAGTGCTCTCTTCAGTCTCCTGTTAGACTGATAAGAAGTTAGAAGATAAACTACGTTATGGAGGCGTTGGCTGTGAGATGCTTTCCATTCTCCCGTTTTCTTGTTAAAAAGCAGAGATAGATCTATAGAAACAGGTGTCGAAGCGTCTGTTAGACATCTTTCTGTTGCTCCTCTTTCCTGCTGCTCTTACTGTGGACTTGTAAGGAGGAAGGGTCAGTGAGCAGCAGTACAGTTAGTATAAATTAAAAATATACGTGAAAAATACTCATACTCTATGTTCTATAATGGTCCAAAAGATATACTGGTCTTACCTGGACATCTGCAAAACTAATAATTATGAAAATATTAGATGTTGAATACATACCCATATGATTACTTATACTAGTCAAGTCTATTTTATTTGTATAGCCCAATAACACAAATTACAAATTTGCCTTTGACACCCTTTCCCTTTACAAAGGAACCTCACATCGACAAAGGAAAAACTCCACAAAAACTATTTAACAGGGAAAAAGAAATGGTAGAAAGATAGATAGAGATGTTCAAACGCTACGCTAAAATGACTGGCAGTCGCAACCCCTGTAATTTCATGTGATGTACTCCACCATCCTGCAGTTACTGCGTCAATGGAAACCGAAGCAAACAGCCACCAACTTTCCTTCTTGCTACTCTGTTGGGAAAACAGAGGCTCTGAAATTGACAGCTCATCTCAAGTGAATCATACAATGCATACTAACATAAAAACAAACTCACCCGACGGTGTTATTTCTTCTCCGTTTCAAACTGAGCTGATTCAAGTCTGTGCAGGGCCAGTATATTCTCAGGAGGGCTGCTGATGCTCCGCTCATGTAAAAACACCAATGACACAAAATACTGAAGTCCAAATATGTCACTCGGTATTCATGATTTCAGATAAAGCTTACGTCATTATAAGTTTTTTGAGGACATCAATTTATGATGTCATATCACAATCAATTAACCCTCAGGCATCAGTTTAATTTACTATCCTCTTGAGTCATTAACTCTCGACATCAAAGTGGCTTTTTGTCAGCGGGTCGCCGATCACAGTCTCCTGTAGTCTGTGAGTAATGTTGGGGCTTCTGGGATTTGTAGTTGGCGGATAAAGATATGGTATACCCCACAGAGATCAAAGCAGGAAGTGGAGACAATTGCGATTAGAGAGCAAAACGGATGGATTCTGTACAAAAAGTGTTTGTCCTTCATTTGTGATGTTGTCACGTACGCATACATACTTTGCTTTAATTCAGGCACTGTGAAGGCCACATAGGTAGGCACTAGGGGTCCTTGGTAAACTACTGTATGATACACAGCAAGTAGAGTCTGTTTACAGATTGAATTTTCTCAAGTTACGGACAACTCCTGACTCAAATGAGAATAGTAATAGTGTAGCCCATCTTATTAAATGTCTGTTATTTGAGAAATGGTCAAGTTTGTGTCATTTACTGGCTGCATTTTTGTGCCCGCTTCACTCCTGTTAAATGGATATCATCAAATCCATTAGCTTCAGAAATACTCCAAATGACTCCAAAGTGAAATGGGTGAGAATAATGACAGTATTTTATCCCAGAAATAAGGTCCAATTTGTTAAAAAATGGCACTTCCCTTTTAAGCACAAAAATGTTAACTTCCAATAACCACTATAAAAATAATACAGATTTATATTTTTTTTCTGCTTTTTTGGATTATGTTTTTTGATAAACTTCAGTTCTGATCAAAACTATGAAATATCGAATAATTATCAGGACTTTAACCCTTTAAATGCTAGTTTGATTACCTGATGCTAATATTTTTATGAAAAAAGCACACACAAAAATGAGTTATTTTCCATATAATAAATATTGGGGGACTGGGGGATTTTTTTATCAGTCTTGGATATATCAAATATTAGCCAAAATATTGACTTTGATGCAAGTTGTAGTTTTTTTGTAAATTGTAAGTTTTTGGGTCGTGCCAGATTTAAAATCTACTACCCTCTTAAGTCTCATTATAACCACCTATTTTAATCTCACAGCCATTAAAAAATACAATCATGCATTCTTTGATTTTATGGTTTTACAATAATGTCCATAGTGATGCATGGGGGTTAACTGTGTAAAGACATTAAAGATTTATTTTACAACCATGTGACAGCCAAATTCGGATCAAGTCCAACAACCACTGACACATCATTTTTCTTAGCATGTCTTGACATTTGCCTACATATTTGACCACACTCAGAACCTTACGCCCCCAGTTTACACGTGAATTGAACTTGCTCTTTTAATGAAGGTATTACCAAACAGATCTTTAAGTCACCACAGCTAAAACACACATAGCAATAAAAATATGTGAGTTAAAAGAAGCCAACCACACATTCTCCAACCACATGTCAGCTGGTGAACTCCAGCAGCTGTGACACTACAACGGTAGAGGAAAAGGTCAGAGTTATCATGCAGGTTCATTACAGAGGAACAAACCTCAAATCTACAAATGAGTATCAGTTTAGAGGACAAGCCAACATTAGGTGTCTTAATAAGGTGTTGGGTCACTACAACCCTCCAGAGATGAACACTATGTGATGTTTTTTGATGACGGGGTGGAGAGCACTGTAATAAACTCATTATTTGGATTGACAGTTTTGGTGAGTGTCATCCATCATCATGAGCGCTAAATGGAATCCAGGTGTTTTGTTGGGCTAAGATCCTATGACTCTAAAGGCCATTTCATTATCATATCAATCTAACCCCTCAGAGATCACTTCTCTTGCCGTCTTGATGGAAAGTTGAGGTCAGATGGGTCCGCTCAGATTTTTTATACACGTCCCAGAGGATGACAGGATGTTAATTGTTAATTTTAGGATACATTTCACCTGAAAGCTTATGGAAGCATCAGCACAGGTTATGTTTCTATGATCATTTATTGACGTTATTTGCTGTGTGTGATAGAATAAAATGTGAGACCAGGTGCATACCAGAAGCAGTCAAGAGAGAACAACTTAATTTAATCAGTCATTACCCAAATGTTTCGGATGTTTCAAATACATCAGACTGACATTATTATGAAGACATGACTGGGGTGGAATAACAGGAAGTGAAGTTTGTTTTTACCAGAATCTGTTTCTGTGTTTTAGATAGTTTGGAATTTTGTACATACTTAAACAAAGATGCTATTTCCAAACTGCTTAAACACTTCCACACAAAAACCATGCAGACGCTTGTGGCTTGACTCATTCAGTACCAGCGCTTTTGGCAATTTAGAGTCATTTTTAAGACCCACAGAATATTTTGTACTATGTCTCTGAAACAGCCCAAATGAAAGACGAGACTCTCTACCTCATCATGAAAAACCATGAAAACATGAAAAATTTGTTTTTACCTTGTTCTGTTCTTGTTTTATCAGAGGTAGAGTAGAGGACACTTTTACCAAAAACACCACTTTTTGTTCAGATTAAATTTTGCTCTCTGATCTCGATCATCTCCACTTCCTGCTTTGATCTCTGTGGTGTATACCATCTCTTTATGTCTCAACTACAAATCCCAGAAGCCCCCAAATTACTCACAGGCTGTGTTAGAGTGCTCTCTTGTGCCAGCTGCCGAAAAAACACTTTGTACACTATATATGTAACACTATATATATATATATACATATACATATATACATATGTATATGTAAATATATGTATATGTAAATATATGTATATATGTATATATGTATGTATATGTATATATGTGTATATATATACAGTATATATATGTACGTATATATGTGTATATATATGTATATATGTGTGTGTGTGTGTGTATATATATATATATATATGGGGTCACATGGTAGGATCATACTGGATTTCGCCAAATATGATGTTGCAACTCCGCAGGTGGTCTCCAAGTACACATGGAGTTTGTTTAATTCAGATAATGGACAGCGACCTGGCAACAACATTACTATTTATGACGCCGTTGGTGCCTCCTTCCACTTCCAAGTGACATCCCCAGTGGACATTCTTGAGCAGGACATAGGACGCAAATACGATACAATCCCTTACACAAGAGACACAAAGCCGCTTAACGACGGTTTAAGCCAGGGGTTCCTCTCGTATTCGCGAATCCAGTCCCTTTCCAGTCCTTAGCCTGTACACATGAATTTGATACGTTTTTGATGCCTCTATTATCCAGTTAAGCTCATCCATGTGCACGCAGTGAAAGAGTTAATTGCACAGATCTGCACCTCAACAGGTGAAGGTGTGAAGCGTTGAGAGCCGAAGGTCTCCCTAACATTACAATCAATGTCCAATAACAATTCTTTGGTTACTAAGATTAAAATTATGACAAAAAATCAGAAAGTGAAATCATTGTCAACACACAGGACAATGCCTGCAAAGCAGCCGTCGCAGTCCTAATGATTTGTTGATATTAAAACATAACACATTTGAAACGATGACAAGAATATCTCAAAGCAAATAAGAAAAATAGCTCAGTGACGTGGTTGGAAAAAAATAGAGAAAAAGAAAATGTGCCAAAAAGGCTCTCTGGACTTGTTCAAGAAGCTTTTAGAGTGTCTCACACTTTTTAAACTATAAGATTTAGAGCAAGTAATGGAGAGGACATTGATGTAGCGCTGGCAGAGTGGTCTGCATGAACCGTGAGAGAGAGACAAATTATATACAGTAGATTAAGTTAAAAAATATTCCCAAACATACAAGTACTCCATCAGTCTTTCAAAAGCTGAAATTGTTGAGAGTCAAAATTTAAACTTTTGGGTAAGAAGAGCCTGTTTTGAGGAATTCTGGTGTGGCCACTGACTTTTCATTTGATTCTCCTACATTTTTTTTACACACATTCAGTGGGAATAGGATGATTTGACACTTTCAACAGAGACTCCTCTGCAAAGAGGAGATGTTAAATAAATTGGATCAAACAAGTCCTCTGTTTTCCATTGCATCTTCAAACCTCAAGAGGCATGCCTTCATTGTCTCCATGCTTGTGTCTATCCCATGCATAAAAAAAAAACCCTCTTATCATCCCGTGCACAAAAGGCTGCTTCTGAAGAAATGCTTGTGATGGTGTACTACCCAGTCTCTGCTTTTTCCCTTCTCCCCCAGTGGAGAACGCCGTCTGTCAGGCAGTTGTCTTCGTCTGTGCCAGGAAACTCGTGTTGGGTGGAATGACGCTGAAGGCTTGTTTACAGTCACCCCTTTGGGGGGACTGGGGAGGTGGGGGGACGTGATGTGAAATAAGAGGTGGCTGAGCTGTTAGAGGGGCTAAGGAGGGGATCACGCTCCAATGTGACTGCGCTATAGCTTAACACCCTTAAACCCCGCGGGGAGAAGTGTGGAGTCAGCGCAGCGGCCTTGTAAACTCTGCAGATCTTCCTCTTGCAATGCAAAGTGTGCTTGTAGGAACACGGGCGACATAATGCAACACTGGTAAAAGCTTAAGTGGAGGCTCCTGAGGGGACAACAAAAGGTTTACAGCCAAGTGAGTTACTGTATCCAGTGAAAACGGCCCGCCTGCAACCTGACTTCACTGTGCATTAATGACATTGTTGCTGTCGACCTCCATCTGCGTCAGTTAACGTGAAAAGATTTCCTTTCTACCCAGCTATAAAACCTCTTTAGCCCTGGAAAGCAGCCACTGAGGAGAAGTCAGGGGACAGTGCAAGGAGAGGGGGGTCAAATTAAGTCTAGACACTCATTCATCCCTTCCTTCTGAAATGGATCACCGGAGGTAGACATTCAAACTGAGGACATGTTTTCCATGATGACCACAGATGTCTTTGAAGCTCTCCTACATATCAATAACACGAGTGCATTAATGTGAATCACATGCAGAAAGGATTTGATTTTTTTTTTTTTTTTTTGCTTATTTTTATGTTTAAATGCAATGGGATGGAGTAAACACACCGCATGCCTGCAGAATGTGTACATTTATAAAGCTGAAAGAAAATGTCCTTGTGAGGTTACCTTACAGTGTCATACAGAAGCTTTAATGACTCCATTACGAAATGGTTGTTTATTTAACTGATAACCTTGTCTTTGTGATGGGAATAGTTTACATTTATACCTTGTTCTGTGCCTATTATAGCAAAGACAGCTTAATGTTCTGAATGCATAACACCCACTTTCAATAGGGGAAAATATTTATGACGTGAATTCCTGTGCTGCATACATAAGAGCACTCAGGATGCGCCGCTCTGTTGGCGTGGGAGCCTCTGCTTTGGCTCTATTTAAGCAATTAATCTAACCAATAAATGGCATTCTGTAATGACAGGTTTTAAAAACACTGCTCCCCTAAATATTAAACCCATTTACATTAACTGGACCTCTGGTTAATTGCTCCAGGAATTGCATTGATGCAGCCACATTATTGCTGGATTTCCGGTGAACACAGATATTTGTGGATGGCATTATTACTTATGACAGGAAAGCTGTCAGATGTTTGTGTTGCATCTGGACATTAATTGAATTCGTACCATATTAAGTTCTGCAGTATTCCAGTAATTTATTTATTGAATACAGGGTGAAAGACGTGTAGTTTCTATTTTTCTCCAGAACAGATACACTTCTCCTTTAATCAGTCAAGCTGTCAACATAGCAGGCAGCAACCTTCAGCTCTGAAAAATTGAGCCAATGTGAAAATGTGTAAGCAGACCTGTGTTCTTACTATGACTCCTCTGTTTGCAAAAAAGAAGATTGAATAGAATCTATGTGCAAAATTAGCCTACATATCACTTTATTAGTAAACATTGCATATGTTATTAACAGTCAAGTTGCCACTATGTTGTTGTTTTTTTTTAGAGTTTGAACCCTCTCACTGTGTGTTTTATTTACTGTTTTTCTTTTCATAAGCTTAAAATGATCCAACTTTCTGCCCTTTTATTTGTGAAATGCCTTCTAAAGCATCTAACTGCATTCATTATATGCATATTTCACTTTGGTAGAAAATGCCTTGTGCCAGCGTTTTTGCCCATTTTGAGTCATATTTCAAGACCCACTGAATAGCTCAAATAAGAGAGAAGAGACTCTATTTTATCATGAAAAAAGTTTATTTTTACCTTGTTCCATTCTTATTTTATCAGAGGTAGAGGCCATTTTCAACAAAATCACCACTTTTTGTCCAGAATCTGTCCGTTTTGCTCTCTAATCGTGATCGTCTCCACTTCCTGCTTTTGTCTCTGTGGTGTATACTGTCTTTTTATGCTCCGACTACATCTCCCAGAAGCTCCAAAATTACTCACAGACCACGATCAGCGACCCGCTGCTGATAAACCACTTTGACGTATTATTATGTCGATGGCACTCAAGCATCGGATTTCAAATGACGTTGAAATACGTCAATGGCACTCAAAAAGAGTTTCCTTGTGGATGAATACTTTTTTTTCTTAGCTTAGCTTATGTCTTCACCTTGAATGTTGCTACAACCAATTCACCAGCTGTATTAATGATGTAAGATAAGATGAACCTTTATTCATCCATTCATAGTGCAACAGTATAAGGGCCTACATAGAAAAAAATAAGAGAACATCAGTAAAAAAGAAAAAAAAAATCAGTAGAAACATATGAAAATGATAAAACAAAATATTTTCCATATGCTAATAATAATAATACATGAAAATATAAAACATATGAAAAAATGATATAACATGCATTTATTCATGTAAAATCTGTTAAGCACAGTTCACTTGACCTGTGTAAACCCCTAACTACTGCTGGATTAACCCCCTTTGCTTCACTCTTTACCCTCTTTATCATCTGCCCACACTCAAGACTAAGACACAAAACTGTTCTTAAGGACATGGTGAAAATATTTATTAGCAAGCCATTAATAATTCACTGGAATTTTATGTGCATCCATGGAAATGATCTAAGTCACTAATGGAGATTTAAAGCTCCAATAAATCTGCAGCATACGGTGAGAGGCAGGCAATGGCTATCACCCATTCTGCTCCACTTCTGTGAGTTTGATTCAATCAATTATAAAGGGAACACGGCGGCAGCAGTGCAGAATATGGCAACTTTCCACATTTTGCTGTTTATCATGAATGACACAGGCAAGATGTCGCTTTGCAAAGCAGCATGCAACTATACTGTAATTAAATGATGACATAACCAAGTTATGTAAGAGCCTCTAATGGAGTCTGTAACCCCTTTCAGTTCTCCACATCCACACTGTCGTATCAAGACAGCTTTGGAAGATGTGGACCACAACCAAACAGCAGAGTTAATGGGAAAGGAGCGGGAATAAATGCAATATTATGTGTAACTCTGACCCAACCTGACTTGGTTTAAGGGAATATTAAAGGGAATAAAACCTGACTGTGTGAATGAGCTGATTTTCCACGCTGGGCTAGACAAAGCGAGTATGACAGTGGTGGGACAGGCGCACAGAGAGAGGCAGACAGAGAGTAACGCAGAACAAATAAAACCATGAGTCACATTAGTGGGAGAAAGATGGGGTGCTGAGAGGGGAACACAAGTAAACAAGATTATGAAACAAACCTTCAGGCAAATGAATATCTTTGAGAGGTATATCACTGCCAACGAAGATGAATCAACTCCCTCTGGGTAAAAAAAAACTTGTCATACAACCAAGAAAAACAAGGAACAAAATGTCCGTACTTTCTATTTCCTCAAAGGTAGAAAGAGTTTCTCCCTCAATGTATATTTTACCGCATGCTCCCTTGGGTATTTTATCTAAACTGAAACCCAGCATGGTGCAACGTGGTGCAGAGTGCCCCCCAGGAGCTTTAATCATTGCTCCACTCTTCTTAATAGGGTGATTATGAACACAGGGATTAATCGGCTCATTTAAATCCCACGTCTGCCCCCTTGTGATTTACTTCTGTCGGCGACTTCCAAATGTACAAAGGAGAGGAGACAGCAGGGAGGGTTAAGGAGGGGATCGTTTTCTCCATTTACTCACCTCCTGATGTGTGAGCGTCTGCTTCACAGGGGCTAACAAGGAGCGCAGGACACTTTAACCAGTTTATCTCCTGGCGGATAGCTTCATTATGCTGATGAGGTGACATGTGAGGAACAGGAAGAGGGAGGAAAAAAAGATGGGGGGGGGGCAGATGAGCAGAAGAGGGTAATTACTAGGGGGCTCACAAACAATCAGAGCTACATGTTGCTAAGCTGGTGTACATATAGAAATTCCCGCAGTAGTATCTGTGCTGCAGTTTTGCTGTGGTAGGCCTACGTGTTATGGCAGCTTTATGAGGTTATGTGAGTGTGTGGGTGGAGCGGTGGGATGGGAGCATTGTGAACAGGGTAGATATATATGCTGTGTTAGCACAATGCCCTTGAATCTGGCCTTGGACCTCTGCATTTCATCCCTCTCGCTTCACTATCAGGAGATCAAATAACAAGCCGACTAATTCTGAAAGTGGAGTGGTGAGGAGTTCACAGTTGTTTTTCTCTCAGATGGGATGGGAGAGAAGTGGTGCTGTTCTAGTCCGCATGCTGTAGCGATACTCACATAAATTGTATTTCATTTTCTTGAATCCATCACTTAGTTAATACTTAACTCATTGAGAACCAGCTGTTTTATAAAACAGAAAGTGACTTGTGCCAGCGTTTTTTT
Source organism: Synanceia verrucosa (assembly GCA_029721515.1). Classification (NCBI taxonomy): domain Eukaryota; kingdom Metazoa; phylum Chordata; class Actinopteri; order Perciformes; family Synanceiidae; genus Synanceia; species Synanceia verrucosa. The sequence goes on along the minus strand of CM056560.1, from coordinate 5,764,403 downwards.
GCCCATTTTGAATCATATTACAAGACTCAGAATATTTTGTACTATGTCTCTGAAAACACTGAATAGCTCAAATGAAAGAAGAGACTCTCTATTTCATCATAAAAGAGTTTATTTTTACCTTGTTCCATTCTTGTTTTATCAGAGGTAGAGTAGAGGCCACTTTCACCAAAATCACCACTTTTTGTCCAGAACCCGTCTGTTTTGCGCTCTAATCACAATCGTCTCCACTTCCTGTTTTGATCTCTGTGGTGTATGCCGTCTCTTTATACTCTGACTACATTTCCCAAAAGCCCCAACATTGCTCACAGGCTACAGGAGACCGTGATCGATGACCCGCTGCCAAAAAAACACTTTGACCTCGAAATACGTCAATGGTCTTCAAAGAGTTAATATTTTTGTATAGCCTATTTTATTTTTTACATAATGTACAGTACATGATTACAGTTCAATGGTTGAAGAGCTTAATTTTTGTTTACATAAAGTCAAATTAATAAATGCAATCAACTGTTTCCGTAAAAACTAAAATGCTGAAATTGAAAGTCTGGAACAGCTCCACAGACAACTGATTGGGAGAGATGCACATTGAACTCTTTCCCATGGTCCTCTGAAAGTCAGTTATGCAGATTGCTGGGAGGAAGACCGTGAATGCAGCTTGTCAGATGGCTGGTTAGTTTGTTAGCGAAGTGCCTCCAGAGGAGCAGAAAGTGAGGCAGAGGGGTTGTTCAACCCAGCGGTCAACCTCTGGATCTGAGAAGTGAAGTCTGTGCAGAATGGTCTCAAACTTGCATTCTCTGCAATGGCCAGATGGGGGCGAATCCATCCATCCATCCATCCATCCATCCATTATCTACCGCTTATCCTCATAGGGCGCGGGGGGTGGGAGGATGGGGTACACCCTGGACAAGTCGCCACCTCATCACAGGACACACAGAGACAGACAGCCACTCACACTCACATTCACACATACGGTCAATTAACCTAACCCCCATGCATGTTTTTGGATGGTGGAAGGAAGCTGGAGTACCCGGAGAGAACCCACGCAGACACAGGAGAACATGCAAACTCCACACAGAAAGGCCCCAGGCCCGGGATTCGAACCCAGTACCTTCTTGCTGTGAGGCGACAGTGCTGGGGACGAATTCTCTGGTGGCAAATAGGAGTCAATGAAAAAATGAGCCAACTTCTCACTTGATTTATTACTTTAACTATTTGAGTGCTAAAGACATATATACATCTTTTAAAATAGAAGGCTTGAGTGCCATAGACGTATACAGTATATACGTCTTTTTTTTTTTATGCCACGGAGATCAAAACAGGAAGTGTAGTCGATGGTGATTAGAGAGCAAAACAGACAGATTCTGGACAAAAAGTGGTGATTTTGTTGAAAGTGGCCACTACTCTACCTCTGATAAGACAAAAATGGAACAAGGTAAAAACAGACTTTCTGTCATGAAGAAAAAGAGAGTGTCTTCTTTCATTTGATCTATTCAGTGTTTTCAGAGACATAGTACAAAATATTCTGTGTCTTGAAATATGACTCAAAATGGGCAAAAACGTTGGAACAACACACTTTATGTTTTATAAAAGCACTCAAACAGTTAATAAACATTGTAAACTTGAGTTTATGGTCTCAGTCACTAGTTTCAAATCCTTTTCAATACTACATGATGATAAATTATGGTGGCATTTACAGTAAAATAGACATGATAGCAGAGTATGGGTATAATTCAAGTGGTAATTCTCAGTGGGTTCATCAATCTGAATGACATACACACAAGAGTCCATCATTATTGTATGAACAATAGCTACTTAAAGATGTTACAAAGCTACTGCTGTCCCTTCCACCCACCCAGGCCTTCCTCCTTAGAGATTTTGCAGCACAATAATGTCAGACTACATCCTACATTTATTATTCACATGGCATACAAGATAGCTTGTGTCTTATAAAAGGTACTGCAGAAACAGAACAGGAACAGATATATGGTGTAGGATTTACGGTGCATTTGAACAAAACTGCACAGGACAGTATTTGCAAGGGCACACACACATATGCACACAGGAAGTGAAAGGACTGACAAGTGATGCTAAATACCAGCCAGGTGGTCAGCTTCAGGCAAAGCTAAGGAAAAGGTTTTCCCTGTCAGAACAATCCCTCGTCCAGACATCAGGCAGAAGCACATTTAATGGCTTTCAATTAGAATTCCTGCAGCTGTGCCACGACTGCAACTGTTTGTTCTCAGAATATATTTTTAGCACTGAATAGACACTAATGTAGCAAACTTATCTTGTGTGCAAAACGTGAAAATATTTCGTGAAATTGGGATGTAAGTATTTACTATTTCCTCATGAGAATGTGTTTTGTGCTCCACAGCTCTTGCATGTAGGTCAAAGAACAGTAAGCTGAATACGTACTGTACAGAGCAGCGCTACAGCGAGGAAACAAGCACGGTGGTAGAAATGGTTGTACTGTATAGGAACTATGATGGCAATAAACAAACCTATAAGAAATTGAAACACTGGACCCAAGGCCAGTTGATTTGGGGGTCGCATCTGCTTTTATTAGTAGCAATTTGGAGAAAACAAGATACTTAAATGAGGGCAATTTCTTTTCTGCCTGCTCTCTGGTCAAGCCATACTGTTAACTCCTCACCTCCAGCCTGCCTGTCCTCTTTTCTGCATGAGATTAACTGTAACTGCGTTCAGAATATGCCACTTATTGGCGATACATTTTGTACAACTGCGCTTCTGCCATATTTTTGGGAGGATGCAGTGATAAAAAATTTTTTAGATATGAATACTAAACAAACAGTGATTTGTATTCCTATGGCGTTCTGTTACCAGGAAACGGGTGAGAAGAAAAGAAGGGAAAATAAACTTATGCTTCTTCCCAGAAGAGAAAAAGCCCGTGCATTGAAGATACACAGCGGAGTAGCGTTGCTGCAGTCTATTTTTGGCACTCGCTTCCCCTCATGCTGCACCCCAAATGCCACACTGTTCAGAGATTTGCTTTTTTTACAACTTGACTCATTGATATGAGGTTTGCTTTTTCCAAAGACACAACAAATGTGCAGATTCACTGCTTACTGTAACCATCCTCCACACTGACCCTCCCACTGCTCCCCTGACACCAGATAATTCACTATTAATTCACCTCTAACCTCTCCCCTGTGATGTATGTCACAGAGTCAAATGCTGGGCGTGCCCTGCATCATGCTCCATTCAGCCAATATATCATTTCCAACCCTGCCGTCCTGCGGCCCAGCACCCGATCATATTGACAAGGGGCCTGTGAAAAATAGTCTTGAGTCCCTGATGGCGCCCTCTCCTCTCCCATTCCTTTTCCAAGAAGCTTGATCCGTGAAGGTGATTGAATTGGTGCACACCATCCAGCCGCCCAATTGCCCCGTCTCAGACTCCAGAGTGGGAATACATCAGACGCAGTGCCGAAGCCAAACGCCAATGGCCCATTAGGCTCCGGCAGGTTGATGGTTAACTAATTGAGGAAAGCTCGAACAGTAACGTTTTTTTGCCCGTCCATCCAATCCATAACTGGGATTGAATGATCAGTCAAAACCCAGAGTCTACCAGAGCTACCTTATTGGCTCAGATGACTGGTGCATTGATTGAATATGATACCGTTATAATGAATCATTCAGATGAGTCTTTTTCCTGCATATTCATTTATGCAGGATAAGGGAGATAATATAGAAAGCCCATGTCTTGTGATAACTCAGAGGATCTCAGGTGAGCTCCAGGCATGCACTGCCTCTCGTCAGCGATGTGTTTCCAGACTGGTGATGAATGTTCCTTGAGCTAAAGGCATTCCAGTGTACAAAGGAAGGACTGTACTCATTGATATAGGAGTGTAAGAAACACCAGCAAGCCTTTGAAAACTGTGTTTTTATAGATGGAGGGATAAGCCTTGAAATGAAGAAAACTGCATTTGGAAGCTTTAAGCATATAAAACCATATCTAATCCCATGCCTGATGATAAGCACCTATGGTATTGTGTGTGTGTGTGTGTGTGTGTGTGTCTGTGTGTGTGTGTGTGTGTAGGAGAGAGTTCACCCTAGTTTAGAAACCCTGAGTGCCTGTACTGCTTCCTATTTTAACCTATATACTTTTCATTATTTTGGAGGCCTGTGCTTGTAGAAATTCATTTCCGGGGAAAGATGGATTTCTATGGAACTGGTCAGCTTGTCAGTTTTTAAACATTTTCGATAAAGCCTGAAAGTAGTGGAACGAACGAAGCCAATGAATTCATTATGAGGCGCCCAGCCGACAGGATACAGTGATAAGGCAGACATGAACGTATTCCAGGTCCTTAGCCTCCCTCGGAGCCTTAAAGAAGAAGATGGTTTGTGTAAAGAAATGGGGAATGAAGCTGAAATGATGAAAATCATATCGTTCCAAATCAATTTAGTGATTAATCTCATAATTTGAAATGATGGATTTTAATGGAATGGTGTTGCCAAAGCACTGTGGCAACTGCACTGAATTTATGATTAAAAAAATTGTGGATGTTTAAATTGAATTATACTTCTTAAGAAGAAAGAAGAGTAATTCATTTGATTTAATGCATTTATGTGTACATGGGTAGAAGAGTCAATTCAAAATATCATGATAAAAAGTTTTAGTAAATCCTTGAGAGCATTTGATGTATTTCGACATCATTCAAAATCCAATGCTTGAATGCCATCAAACATATGTCAAAGTGTTTTTTTCGGCAGCGGGTTGCCAATCGCGGTCTCCTGCAGCCTGTGGGTAATTCCGGGGCTTCATTGCAGTTGGAAATGCAGTTGGAGTATAAAGAGACGGTATATGCCCCAGAGATCAAAGCAGGAAGTGGAGACGATCAAGATTAGAGAGCAAAACGGACGAATTGTGGACAAAAAGTAGCCTCTACTCTACCTCTGATAAAACAAGAATAGAACAAGGTACAAACAAATGTTTTTTTACATGATGAAAAAGAGAGTCTCATCTTTCATTTGAGCTATTCAGTGTTTTCAGATACATAGTACAAAATATTCTCTGGGTCTTGAAATATGACTCAAAATGGGCAAAAATGCTGGCACAAAGCACTTCCTGTTTTATAAAACAGCTGGTATTGACAGAGTTAAAGGTACTGTCACTATGACTATATAAATGAAATAAAGTTAATTTCATAAAAATTTTGCTGCAATTTGTTACAGTAGTGAACAAGTAGTGTGGAAACAAATTTGTGTAATTTAACCGCATTGAAATGAAAACAACCAATCAGAGACGAGAAGCCTCTTAGCGGTGTCAATCAAATTTTATTACAGTCAGGATGTCAAGATGACTGTTCAAAATAGTTCAAATGTATTAATAAAACATCTTCAAGAGGGCTGTCTAAATTTTTGGAGCTACAAGGACATTTAGATTTTACAAGAAATCTGAACAACAGAATTATACAGAGGTCAAATAACCTGATTCATTACATAGGGAGAAGTCAAGCCTGTTTTTGTATTGGGTTTGCCATTTGGCCTACACTCACTGATATAAATGTGGTGAGAAAAGCAAAAGAAACACCTTTCACAATGAGGAAATTCTGAATCAGCAGCATTTCAACTGCATCATACAGTTGAATCAACACGAGAAAAAATGAATGTAACTTTCATTCAGAGACGATTCATCTCAGGGATTTTTTTTTTTAGATTTTTTTAGATGCATTCATTTTTTTGTAGCTACAGTAGGTGTACCTAATAAACTAGCAACAGAGTCTCTCCAAAGAAATTTCCAATCCCAAATGACATATTTTAAGTGATGCCATTTGGAAAGAAACCCTCCAGCATTCTTACACATGCTTAGTAGTACACCCAGTGACTAGCAAATTGACTTTGACATGCAAAATGCCTTTTTCCATTTATGCAAATCAAATTTGAAATACATTCCTGTTATGAACTGTATTTAGAAATAACTAGGAGACCAGCGGGTATACATTACTGTATGGATGGAGGCTGACAGAGGTACAGTCTGTCTTCTTATGTGGTTTAGAACAGAGAATTAGGCAAACATGAAACACTGTGCAAAAGAAACAAGAATTCCTGAACAGCTGAGTCGCTCCACAGAGTTCTTGGAGCAGAACTTGTTGGGTCAAAGGAGTCATGATGAAAACTCAGTTTGCCCACTCAATAAATACTCCTGCAACCTTTTATAGATAATCCATTTGGCATGAATATATTTAAATTCATGGCACTTTTTCACACCTTGTTGAAGCTGGCATCCAAACTGAACCTTTATAAAGACTAATATGTGCCATTAGTCTGACTAACTGAGGCCACTTTTCACAGCTGTCTGAATCAATTTTTTTGTTATGAAGGTACTTAAAGTACTTAAAGTCCTTAACAGACATTTGGCAGGTCAAGCTGTTCACACTGTGGTGTGAAAGAGGCCAGAGTCATTTGTTGGTGTCATTAGGCCTATTTTGGGGGGGCTGAAAAATATTCTTAAGCCCCCCCAAATAATTTGGTGAATAGTATTTCCTTTTTTAACAAAGAAAAAAATTGACTGTCACATTCTGCGTAAAAACATTACAACAGTGCAATGAAATACAGTATATTGATGTTTGAATTAATTACACAAAAAAAACACTTCATTCTTCGATTTGTTTAAAAAAATGATTGAGTTGCCTTGATGGCAGTGGCCTCATTAGTCTTCTACAGCCCCCTTAAATAATTTGGTGTTTTCTTTTCTTTTTTTCTTTTATTTTTCTTTATATTGAAAAAAATCAATATAAAGTGACCACAATATGAGTTTAAATAAAGAATCAGATAAGCTTGCATTATTCATAAATCCCTTAAAAACAGTCTTCCCCCTTGGGGCCCGATAATTGACAAATGTGTGCTAAAGTGCCCTCTTAGGAGGCAAAAACACACACTAAGTGTGTTAAAACATGATAAACCTCAACTCACCCCCCTCATCTGAGGGGCTAAGCCCCCCTATCCTTAAAAGTTAGTGACGCCCCTGGTTACATCACTAAATTTAACACTGTTGTCCGACAAAAAGAATGTTTTTGTGGACAAAATCTGACTTTAAGTATTCATTTGGAACGCTCCTCTGTAAATCAGCATTGCCAGTGACATGCTAACTACCTGGCTAAGGCAGGCTCAACCATTGCAGTGCAATGATTAATGTGAGTGCTGGTCATGCAGAAGGCTCAGTGGACCGGAGCTAAAAGGCCAACATTTTTCAAGTCCACTACCCAGGGAATTGCCACTTATCAAAAGTTTACCCCCTGCACCTGTGAGCATGCACTGTTATGAGATGACCGTCCCACTCTGTGGGACAGTTTAAATTAAAGCTGCCAAAAGAAAACTCTGCAAATCATGAATGCTTTCTGTGCAAAAGCTTCCTTTTTTCTATTTTCTTCATAAGCCTTATTTCTTTTCTTTAACTCGGCAGGTCTAGGGGTTTGATTTATGGAACTAAGGGGGGAAATGTCATGAGGTGGGAATGCTAAAGGAAGCAGGACTGTCGCCTTGGCATTGTAAAACACATGGCTTGGGTGCGTGAGACTCAGCAGCTCCTTCCTCAATCATTGCGGATGTGTGCTATGCATAAATCCAAAGATAAAATGGCTGCAAAGCTGTGAGAAAGGATGAAGAGAGACAGACTGACAATTCTGGATTTTTTTTTTTTTGTGATAAAACATCCACCTCTGCTTCTGCACAGATGAGACATGCATGGACCGGGCCATGAAACGCAATGATGGTTGCTAGTTGTGGGCACTCAGGTGCTGATTTATGAGGTTGACCACACGCCATGAAAAGTGGTGCTTGAGGGGGGAAGGGTCTTTGTAAGAACTTATCTGTCTGTAATTTATCACACAACCACTCCCCACCGACCTTCTTTTTCTGCCCACTGACCTGTGAGCTGGATACTAAACATGGTTCATATGAAATGGACACTATTAACTGGTTACTGGTGCCATTGTGGGTAATAGATATCCAGTTTTAGGTTTTACTGCATATAGTGAGTGATCAATCAGAAGGTAATTAAGTTTGCCTTTTCAGTCTGGCAAATGGCTTTCAAAGTGCATGCCAATTACCAAGAATACAGCAATAGCTGTTAACAAAGTGCCGTTCATCTCGGCCCATGCATACTTCAGTGACCACTTCCTCTTTAGCCTGCAGTGCTGCAAATGAACTCATATGGGTCACAATTATGCACATAAATATCCCTTCATCAAAATCAACTTAGTGTGAAAAATTGAACTCAAACTATAACGCTTTTCTTGAAAATTTACCAGATAAAAATCAATTTGGCCAACATTACCGATGTGCGTAATTTATTATTAATAACTCCACATATTGTCTTGTTTCAGTGAGCGGTTCTACCGTTTCCACAGTTCATTTGCCTCAGTAGCCAAATAATCAAAGCAGCATTTTAGCCACACACTAGCTGGAAAGTCTGGGCGCACAAGGCTCGCCTCGACTCAAGCAATTACCTGGTAGAATCTCCAGAATTGATGTAGAATATCATGCATAGAAAAGGAGCAGCCGACGCAACGTTGTAACAGCGGCTCGACACTTGTGAGTACAGCATTGCAGATTAGATATTGAATAGAGTTCAGAGTGGCTGTGCCATTTCTCCCTCCCTCTCCCTGCTCCATACCAGCCTTATTCAGTCTCACCCACACCATTGATAATTCCTCACCTTCTCCCACTATGAATAAAACAAGCTGTCCTGAATAATGTGTTCAGATATTGTGTAGAATGCATGCTGAATAAAGAAAGAAGTTTTTCACTTATGTGCTTCTGGGTCAGATTTTCTGTTCTATGCTGTTGTACCGACACAGGTAAGGGCAGAAGATACAAACTGACTGAAGATTGTACTGGACTGATTTTCATCTTATATCCGCAGAATAAGAATATGAATTTGCACGAGGGACAGAGGTATGTCCATCATGGCTAAAGGAAAAAGGAGAAAATAACATTAGGGATTGATGATAATGCAGTTACAAACCTTGACTTTTAAGCATTTCAGCACCATAGAACATCCATGTATACACATATAGAATCCCATGACAAATAAACCAATACTGCCTTGTCGGTTGGGTACACATTACCGAAGCAAAAAAAGAACAGAGATGAAGAATAGCCTCTGCAAAGGACAGTTCAATTATTGGGAAGTAATTACGTAGACACAAGGCAGTAGCCAATCAATGATAAATATATTAATAATTCCCTTTATTACCAGTACATCTCAATTAACCCCTAAGAACAGAAGAGGAAATAGTTCAGGTAAGGTATTACATCTGTAACACTAAGAAATGCACTCAATAGAGATCTCAGATCTCCACCAGGTCTGTCTGCCTCTGAATCTCATTTGAAGATAATAAAAACAGGGATTATTCATCCTGTAGTTTACCTCACTATAGTGGGTCATAGGAGTCTCCAGTATTGGAATTAATTTGCAGATGATCCCATTCAAAATGAGATCAAACATTTCCCTGGATGACAAATCAATTTTATTTGTATAGCCCAATATCACACATTACAAATTAGCCTCAAAGGGCTTCATAATCTGTACAGGATATGACACCCTCTGTCCTTTACAAATGACCCTCACATCGACGAAGGAAAAACTCCCCAAAAAACATTTTAACAGGGAAAAAGAAATGATAGAAACCACAGGAAGAGCAACAGAGGAGGGATCCCTCTTCAACAATGAAAAACATATTAACACTCCATATGGCAACAGTTAAAGAGGGGATGAAGAGTATCATCAAACTGTCAGCAATGGATTCTGAGTAACAAATCTTCCTCTCCACCAACCAGATGAAGCCTGGGCAGCACGTCCTCCTCTCCATCACACCAACCAGATGAAGCGTGGGCAGCACATCCTCCTCTCCACTACACCAACCAGATGAAGCGTGGGCAGCACGTCCTCCTCTCTACCACACCAACCAGATGAAGCCTGGGCAGCACGTCCTCCTCTCCACCACACCAACCAGATGAAGCGTGGGCAGCACGTCCTCCTCTCCACCACACCAACCAGATGAAGCCTGGGCAGCACGTCCTCCTCTCTACCACACCAACCAGATAAAGCCTGGGCAGCACGTCCTCCTCTCCACCACACCAACCAGATGAAGCGTGGGCAGCACGTCCTCCTCTCCACCACACCAACCAGATGAAGCGTGGGCAGCACATCCTCCTCTCCACCACACCAACCAGATGAAGCCTGGGCAGCACGTCCTCCTCTCCACCACACCAACCAGATGAAGCCTGGGCAGCACATCCTCCTCTCTACCACACCAACCAGATGAAGCCTGGGCAGCACGTCCTCCTCTCTACCACACCAACCAGATAAAGCCTGGGCAGCACATCCTCCTCTCTACCACACCAACCAGATGAAGCCTGGGCAGCACGTCCTCCTCTCCACCACACCAACCAGATGAAGCCTGGGCAGCATGTCCTCCTCTCCATCATCCCTGAGCCATGATGAAGGCTGAAATGTGGCCTGAAACAGATTAAGTGGGGTTTGTTTTTGGCCTAGCCAGGTGCCAGAAATGCATTTTTGCTACTGAAGCAGCAATACTGATGGACTGTTACTTGAGGCCGCTATCTGCCAGTTAAGAAAAGGAGTGAGGAGTCAGCAGATGATTAAAAAAAAAAGGTGACTCACAGCAAGGTCCTTTAATGGGGTCAATAGTATGGGAGGTTAGCTCTGGACAGACAGATACATTTAAACACATGACCAAAAACATGATCACCCCATAGAAGTTTGCCTGGCAGAGGTAAAAATAGCAATTAATAGTCCTTAATTAGTGAAAGAATGGGTTGTAGTGTGCAGAGTTACAGAAAGTGAGTCCTTTGTATTAATTATTAATCTCAATCGCCTGTGTATTTTATGCGGTTTAAACCACTATTGTTGTGCAGTTAGTTGGCTGTGGATGCTTTGAACAACAAAAATAGCCATAACAATGAATACAGGATCACATTGCACAATAATATTGTATATCTACAGTACTTGAGCAGCTACAAAGGCAGCAGTGGTTGTTTGTTTGGAATAAATTGAGGATGCACTGGGTGGTTGTTTTTGTCATGATGTAGGTCATTATTCTTGTATGTTTTTATTTGATCATCACATACCACCTATTATCATTATTCATCTTATCTTATCTTATCACTTAACAGAAAATCTCAAACCAGAGCTTGATCATGTCTGTAAGGAAACCCTCTGGTTATTGATCATGTGGATAAATGTTGAATGTTATTAATGCAAAATTCTACCACAGAACCACATATCTTAAAATAAAATTTATGGAAGCATTCATGGTTGTAGTAACTTTTTCCTCAGCTGACAGTGATCCTTTTCCACAGTGTATGAAAACTCTTTATGTGAGTCTTTTTTATGCTAGATAACGTGAGGCCTAGGAGTCATCAGGCCACCATGATGGGTTAGTTTACTAGTTTGTTTCCTGTTGTATTTTGACAGTAACACTCCTCAAGACATTGCCATGACTTCATTTACTTCCTGCCTTTTCTGTGTTTTCCTGTCACTTTAAATTGTCAGCTCTGCCCTGATTAGTTCCACCTGTCCCTCCTGCACTGCCTGCTCACACATCCCCATTAATCAACCAGTTTATCCTCCTGCCAGTTCCTTTGGAGATTTGTTACCTGCTACCTGTTTACCTGACATCTACCTGCCTGTTTGGACTCACTGCTCAGGTATTTCCGCACCTGAACTAATCTATAAAGTTAGTTGCCAAAACCTACACATCCCCAATCAATCAGACAGTAGTATGGTCTTGTCTCCAACTTTTCTGCTCTAAGAGTAAATCCAGAAATCTGACTTTATTCCCTGGCTTCTCCCTCCTCTACGTTCCCACACATGGCCCATATCCTCCTCTATAGATAACGCTCTAATGAGGTGGTGTAAAAAAATCCAAAAACAATTAAAGCATTAATGGATTTGTCAGTGAAACTGTTGACTGTGAATTACCATAAGTATGTGCTGACGCCATCTAGCGGGTGTTTTATCCAATCAACTTTTAGGGGGAGAAAGAGAGTCTATTTTGGGGTGGAGGGGGGAAAGGGGCATTTTTAGGCATTTTATTCCCTCCTGTTCCAAACATTGACCGCTTGATTCCTAATTAAGGAGGTAGTCTGGTATGGTAAATCAAGTGGCAGGTTGGAAAAAGAGCCCATCTATGTTTTAAGGACAAATGTGCGTAAGACACAACAAAAACAAATGGGATTACAACTCAAACTGCCTCCCTCTGAAACTATTCGATTTGCGCACATACAACTGGTGCCACTAATCCAATCCAATTTCCGGACACATTAAGGCTCGGTGAATCATTGTGAAATCACCGGAGACAAACTGTGGAGCTATGCTGTGCTGCTGTACCTCCTGGCATTTCTATTTTCAATAAAGACACAGGCACCATTACGGCTGCGCTGAGGGCACATCAGACGCGTCCATAACGGCGGAAGGCTTGCTCGCTTGGGAGATAAAAAGCGTTTATATTGACGTCAAATGGATGTGTGGATGACTTTACTGCATGTGCAGGCATGACAAGAGACGATCGGGGCTTCCACTTCTCACCAAAATGTGCACCGAAATCTCCAGCAGACAATTAACCCGAGAGACCGCCGCCGGGCTTTTCAATTAACCACCACCATAAGATATGATTACATTTTAAACTTTAATGCTGGGTTTCCACAAACTCCCCGTGAATTCATGATTTAGTGGTGAGGGTGAGAGAGTGGCGCTGCATCCCGCTGTTGACAGAGAGACCACTTGTGTACCGCCGTCACAACTGTGCCAAGAGACAGAGAGTCTTTTGAAAGCCACCGGAGCGGACCCGACCGGCATATCAATCAGCGTCCCGGAGAGCGACTCTGCTCGGCTCGCACGGCATTGTCTTAAAGGTGCGTGCGTTTCCGTCTCCGTGTGTGCGTGTGTGTGGGGACCAGAGACCGAGAGATGGCACTTTTTTCCGTTTGAAGAAGGGAGGACAGCAACAGTCAGTAGCAAACAAATGTAGAAAACCCCCAGTTCCCTTCGTCTCGGTGCGCACCGGCGAAGAGGCGCAGGACCCGCAGGATCATCGATTCGCACTTTGTGATCTTGCGCTGCTGCGTCTGTGACAGGCAGAGCTGAGAGGAAACGCTGAACGCTTGGGATTAAGGGGTGCTTCTCCTACAACGAAATAATCCAAATTATTTAACCATGAACGCCGGGATATTGTTTTCGCTTGTTTGTTCTGCGGCATTTTTCGCTGATCTGCAGTGCGCCTCGCCAAGGACCACATCGGGGATGGATCTCCCCAACGCCGGGCTCAGCAGCAATAGCAGCAGCAGTGGCGGCAGCAGTGGGGAAACGGGGAGCAAAAGGGACTCGAACCAAACCATAAACTCCAGGCTTAAGAGGAAAACCCTGGCTGTGGATTTTGCGGTCCCTTCTCTGTTGCGCTATTACCTGGCAGAGTTCATAAAGAGACCCCTGAACGGCGACTGTCAGACTTTTAGCGAATGTTACACGGTGCGTGCAAACTTGACGATGCACTGCATTCCTTTGCAGAAAACCATATCTACTTTTGTGGACTCCAAATCCGCCACGGACCTTGCAGTGAGGAACATGTCTGCTGATGGACAGCAGCACCCCTTCTTCTATACGCGGCCGCTGTCCAAAGTTCTGAAACTGGGTTTAACCAAAGCCAGCAGGAAGTCCAACCAAGTTGTGGTGGAAATAGGGGAGGATATAGTGAGGACGGGATGCGGGGGGCTGTCTGTGTACGAGGAGGCCCCCGTGCTCAACCTGGAAATGGACCTCACAACTATTCTGGAGTGGTGGCTCGGCGCAGAGGGGGGCCGGCTCAGGGTCCGGCTCATGCCCGAGAAAAAGGCGCAGGTTCCTGGTATAGAGGATCGATACACCGCGGCCATACGTGCTGCAGACCCGCGCCTCTTCCTTCAGATATCCTCCAGGGGTGAGTTCCTCTTTTTTTCAACTCTCCCTTCTCTCATTTCTTCCCATGTTGTTTGCGCGCGCACACGCACGCACGCACACAGGCCTGATTCTGTTGCTCCGTCACGGTTGCGATTTTGGTTGTGCTGTGATTAATTTTTGATGTTGAATCCAGTTTGTCTAAAGGCACGCTCTGCTGTGGCTGGCTTTCATGGTGAAATGAGCGTTTAAAGAAATGCCAGCACATGCAGGAATATCTGCTATTTGGAACAGGCTGATGGGAAAATCATGACTTGTGTGTGTGTGTGTGTGTGTGTGTCAGGAGGAAATAACACTTAGGGAATCTGTGCATTTTGGTCTGTAGCTGTGATCAAGACTGTCGTTTCATTATTGATGCCCAGAGCTGCTCATAGAAACACACTGCATGTTGATTTAATTCCCAAATTCTTGATCATTTTCAGTTGGAAATGCATCATATATGCATCATCTTCTGAAGTTTTAATTATTATTATTATTATCAGTTATTCAATACCGATTATTGTTTCATTTAGAGGTAAAAAGAGGACTCATTAATGATTAATATCATGCTTGTTATGAATAAATTCTCAAGTACATCAGTTGGAAGGCCCCATCAGCCCATTGGTTTCATCCCATCTTCTTAATTTTCTAAGCCACCCATTGCCGTGGGAAGGTTGGGGATGTAAAAGAACCTTTTATTTTTTTGATTAGGCACAAATTAAACTGTTATCTCGAAGAAAGCTTTAGCACTCAATACTCCAGGGTCCTTCCCTCGTTCTTCAGAGCATCGGCACAATCAGTGTAATTGCTTAATCACTTTGATGAGGGAGGCTGGCCCAGAAAAAAATGCAGCAGAACCTATCAGACAAAAGCAAAGCACAGGCTGGTTTGGTTTGGAGGATGATATAGGAAGGAGGAAGAAACCCCCCTGCAAACAGCAACAGAATGCATGTGAGTTATGATATTTTGTGCCGTTGCTGGTTCCAATGAAGCTTGACATATTTGCTTTTCAGCTGTGAATGTTAATGCAGAGATGCACGCACAACTATGGTTTATACGTGTGAAACACTTAGAGAAGCGTCTGAGTGGATCGCCCCTGCAGCTCCCAGCAGGCATTTCAACAACACAGCTGGTAGTGTTTGCAGGTGGGAAGCCAGCTGGGGATTATGTCATTGTCTTTACAGTAGCTCTTATTTTTTTCTCAACATCACAACCATTGAGCTGCTCTTTAGTAAAGCACTGAACCCTAAAACTGTTCAAGTGGAGCTGCTCAGTGGCTAGTGAGGGGTACCGTCAACAAGGTTTGAAGGAAAAAAGAAAGAAAGAAACTGTTGCACTTTTATACCATTTCTTCCTTCAGACAGTGGAAAGAAAACAGATTAAATGCCCATTTTTTTGCTACACTTTGTTTATTTACGTCTGCGTGTTTCTTCTAAATTCACCTCAAGATAACATTAGATAATGCCTCATTTGCTTATGGATGGATGAATAGATGGATGGATAGATAGATAGATAGATAGATACTTTATTCATCTCACTTTATTCATTCACAGTTCATGCATGCAGGGTTCAGGAAGATTTTAAAAAAGAAAGTACCAAAATAGATACATAAGAGGAATGCATTATGATAAAATCCAAGAGATCAGATTGTAATCAGTTCTGATATTTTTTTATACCCTATTCACTTTTAGTGTTTCTGTTCTGATGGAAAGTATTTTTACTACTGTGAAAAAAAACAGGACAAGTAACAGCAGGATCTCTGGTCACAGTATTTTTTTGTTTGTTTTTTTTTTAAATATATTTTTATATATTTACCATTGCTTTTAAATGTGATTACAATATCCAAATGTAGATTTAGACTATATTTTATTCATTTGTTGTAGAGCTTTTATTGTGAAAAACAACTAGTCATGTCATGGAAAAATTGGGATTGGAAAAAGGTGTTTTCTTTATTTGGGAATATTGATTTGTTGAATAATGAGTTTTTATGGGGGTGACTTCAAATTCTAACAATAGAATATTTTCCCAGCTCTTTCCAATGAGGGGGAAATGAAGTAGTTATTTTACCCGTCTACTGCATCCTCGATCCTTTGTTTGTCAATTGTGTGACTTTTGGATTGGGACTAACTTAACAGAGCAGTACGTGGGAGATTATTTATTGTAAGAACATGTGTGCAGTAAATAGCAGTGTAAAAAAAAAACTTGCCAGTAAAACATTGATATCAAAATGTAGAAATGATTTACTGGCCCTTTAAGTTGTCAGCAACAATAGAGTTTTATTTAAAGCTGAGAAACATTTGTCTCTAATGATGCACTTAAAGGAAAAAAAATGTCAGTTGTCAGAAAGAGAGAGAGAGACAGAATTCAGCACCCTGCAAGTGGACTCCATTGACTCCATCAGCCTCAAACTGTATTTACTCTGCTTCCTACTAGATTTTACTGCTTCCTGTTTGTCATAATCCCTTATTACATTATGAGTTTCCTACAAGCTACAACTGTGTTTACACACTATTGATGCACAGACAGAGACACATACTCCCTTCTACCAGTGTCACACACACCCTCCTCTGTGTAAAATGAGTCAACTCAATGCTCAGTGTGTATTGTCTTGCTCTACCAGCATTTTACACCCATGATTGGCCAGTGTTTGACATTTTTCTGTGTAATGTGTGTTACACTTGTTGTTCCAGCCTCTGGTAAGATGCTGACTATTAGCATGGAATAAATATCGGCCATGGCACCCGGAATAATTTGACAATCAAGCAAACGTGCCTACGGGAATCAAGGCATTAAACTCTGCACAGTACATTTATATTTACTCACCCTATGGGGCCTATGGGGGGATCATTAATGAGAAACGCTGCTATGAGTTATTGTGTAGGAGAGGGGAAAAACAGTGCTGGGCAGGTGTGATAAAGGGTTGACCTCTACTTTATTAACCTCTGTTATTTTCACCAAGCGCTGCCATAAATTGGTTGCAAGAGAATCATTAAATGATCTCAGCATTAAGAGCAGGAGGAAGTGGGGACCCCTGCTTCATTAACTTGTACATACCTGCCGCCAAGCTCTTTAAGACGGTCTTGTTCCTTAGCACAGGATTTGCAAAGAGCGTCTCCAATCAAAGCCCTGAAGTAAAATACTGGTAGCATCACATTTGAGAGTTGCAACTGTGTACTCTTGGTCTCGTCTCCTCATGTTTGCCCCTCAGCTCAGTCTTGTGGGTATCTATTGAGCATCCACAGTCTGATATTTCCTTTGAGAGGCTTAGAAAACAGAATCCCAGTATGCGGATGTTTTAGCTATCAGGCAAATATTGCAGTTTTTTTCTGAATCATAAGAGAAAGTCAACAGTAAATTTATAAAGTTCGATTAGACGCTTGCTACTTTGTTTCCCCTGTGTTGCTTATGGCCCTTGTGTAAGAGGTTTTCCCTTGGAAGATGAATATATTTTTCATTTTTCCACATTGCACATGCGTTTCTCTTTAATCCTGATAAATTATAGCTAGCATTTTAGCCTGAAGAGTTGTTAGTGAGGGTTGCCTTGTTTATTTAAAACCACATTCTTTCAGGAAAAAAAATGCATTTTATTGAATTTAATCAGTGTTCAAAACACTGATCAAAACACAAATGCAGACTAGCGAATTATTCCCAGCCTTTTCTCTTAGTGTTTGCTGTTTGCAGTGTTGTGCTCATTACTGAAAAATACTAACTAGTTACATTTACTAGTTACTTCATTCAAAGTGTAACTCAAATACTTTGATGATTACTTACATCAGAAAGTATTGCATTGCTGTTAAAGGTAACTTTTAGGTCCTCTTTAGGACCCTGGAGAGTGAGAGTTTTCTCTGATGTTGTGTTCACTGGTAGTCAGAACTTGGAGCTCGCATCAACATAACCTCAGAGTTTAGTGCTCCCAGGTCTTCCAGCCTTACAGACATACAACAAAACATGTAGCTACTGTTTATGTCACTATGTTTACTGTTTATGTCAGGTTGATTAACCTAACTTTCTGAGTTGTAGAGTCGACTTCACGGGGGTTCTTATTTAAATTTGGACTTGAAGTTGGAAATTCCAACATTCGTGTACAAGTGAATGCACCATGAGTTGGATCACACAAACCTGGGGCTCCCAATGCTGCTGTAGTGACATTAATGCTCTGTTTTACCGGCGATGTTCGTTGTCTAATGCTGGGAAAGTAGGGGGACGGCTCAGCATCTCTACAGTCTGTGGTGTCTCTATGAGTCTGAAGGGGACATGTCCCCCCGTCCCTAGTGCCATCTGCGAGCATGAATGAAAACAAATTGAATTCATTAATCAGAAAATAATTTACCAAGTAACAGACAAATGCATCATATTGTAACAGTAACTGTGTTTATTTTCTAAGTGTTAAAGTATTAGTTACTGTCAAAAGTAATGGCGTTAGTAACAGCGTTGCTAGTAACTGCCCAACACTGTTTGTTTGTGGATTCAGTTTTTCTTCCTTCTTGGACCAAGAGGGAACAAGTTCAGGCTCTTTTATTTGAGTGGTGTCATCACACAGTGTGTGTATAAGGTGGAAACACGGCCTTAATGAGGCTCGATGATGTGCTGCACCTGTTGACCTTTAATTTAGTCCACCCAGGTGGAAGGCTGCAGAGCCACTGGAAAAGCGACATGACATTGCGAATGAGTGCGTATACTTGCGGTAATCAATGAGACTCTTGACATTTAAATCTTGTATCAATCAGCTGCTAATGGGAAAATCAATAGGAAGTCAGAATGACATGCCACTTTATTATTTATGCATTTCTATGATCAATTCACTCAAGGAGTGGGTGGTGTGCCACAACACCCCTGCGGACCCTGGCCGGCTGATCGATACTGCAAGTTGCAGCAAGTATAATCAGTGTGTGTCTGCGTTAGCTGCTAACTGGGCGTGACATCAAGACGAAGCGGTTGTAGATGCAATGTTAAGCTGAGAGAATAAGGAATTCAGATGAAAGGCAGAAGGTACTCTGTTGCAGCTCTCAAGTCTTTGTCAGTCGATGATGAGCACTACAGTTGTGTATGTGTGTCAGTGCTTTTATGGGGAGTAGCTAGAGTCCATTCATTCCTCCTTACAGACGTGAATAATGAGACGTTTCCTGCATCTGCAGTGTAAACACCTTGGAGCATTACTCAGAAATCAGTGCTGCTTGACTGAGCTAACTGAACGCAGTGCAATGATACCATTACCGCTCTTGGACAGTCTAAACACGGTGCTTGCATGCATGTTGGCCCATTGCGAAGCATTGCAACCGTAGCACTTTCTTTTGATAGATTCGGAATTCAGAAAACGGCAATTCTCAGTGTCGCCATGTCGACAATTTAATGAGCTGGCCCCTGAACCTGCTCAAATTCACTGAACACACATTCAACAGGGCTGCTGTCAGCATAATGAGACTGCTGATTCTTCTTGACTTAAAGGAAATGAAGAAATCATTTATTTGGCTGCCTGAGCTGGTGAAAATATACGGCCTGTGCACTGGCCCTCACATTAGTTGGCTCCATCTCAAGAGCTTGGGAGAAGAGTAAGAGTTGCCCAAAAAGACAAGCTGTTAGCATTCAGCTGCCGGCCATACTCAAAATAAAATATGAAAATGTGAAACTTGCCAAATTGGGAGCTCTATGGACAAACACCATGACAATGCAAACAGCAGCTAATGCCTTTTATGATATTAATCACCCCCATTGTAGTTCATGTTTGTGTCACTATTCAATAAATTAAAGGAGTCAAGGTGACTTTGGTTGTGATTTCTTTCTTTTTCCTCCACTTCTTATACAGCACTGTCTTTCCCCTGATGTTTCAGTTATTTATGCCACTTTTTTTTATTCTTTCAAAAAAACCCACAAGCTGCCTGTTTGATTAATGGTGATGCTTATAAAAGGCCTTGGTGCAGGAGTTTAGCCTAGAGCTAGGTGGTGAGCGGTATGCATATTGTACAGAAATGTACAGGCTGAATGTGAAGTTCACACCCTGAGATGCTCCTCTTCCATAATTAGATAAGTAATTAATGTGCATAAATGTGTGGACATACTAAGTTACACACTGTACAGGATGTGTGGATATCTAATTTGTATGTTTGCCAGTTTAAATGTTGCGTACGTAGGGTAGGGAGGTAGTTTGGTGGGTGGTTATTGACCATGATGGAGAGCGGTTTGCTCAGAGTCCTTCTATCTTCCACTGATGTGATGGAGTCCATCTCTGTACCGACCACAGATCTTGCTACCTTCCTCAGACTGTCCATTCGAGTGGTTGCTTTTGTTGATGCTGCCTCCATAGCATACTACTGCATAGAAGAGGATGCTGGCAACGACAGACTGAAAACACACGCAGCAGTTCCAGGTAGATGTTAGCAAGTGGTCTGTTCTAACCCTTTTTTGCTCTTTTTGCACTGTAAAAATGTTATGTATACAGAGTGAAAAGGACAAAAGAGAGAAAAGTCCCCTATAGTGCACCATAGTGCAGACCACAGTCTCTGAGGAGACAGGAGTCCTTCAGTCTGACATACTGTAGTATCCTGTTGAGGTAGTCTGTTCTCCAGTTTACCAGGTGTGATTCCACCTCCATTTTTGCCAGCTTGTCTCAGTAGAAGTGCTGCATTATGTTGAAAGCTCTTGTGAAATCAAAGATTGTGATCATCACAGTGCCACTCCCTTGTCCAGATGAGAGTAAGCCCTTTGTAGCAGATAGAGGATGGCCTCATCCATCCTCACCTCCTCCTGGTATGCAAACTGTAGTGGATCGAGTCCATGGCAATCCTGAGTCTGAAGTGATGGAGCAGGAGCCATTCAGCGTCTTCATGATGTAAGAAGTCTGGGCAAGTGGTCTGTACTCATTCAGCACACTGGGCTGTGCCTTCTGGGATGAGGCAGGATGGGACCCTCCCCAGCCTCAGGTTGAAAATATGCTGGAGGAGCTTCCCCAGTCTCAGGCACAAGCCTTCAGGACTCGAACATGTTCTGTTGGCCAGCTGCTTTGTTGGATCGAAGTGTCCTCAGCTCTCTGATGACTTGCTCTGTGGTGATGATGGCTTCACTGTGTGGATCCTGCAGCTCACTCCAGTCAGGACACTCAAAACAGTCCCTGAGAGCCTCCACTGCCTCAGGAGACCATTTCCTGAAGAAGCTTGTGGCTGTGGGTTCCTTCAGTACCTCTGGTTTGTATTGGAACTGGAGAAGGATGAGGTTGTGATCAGGTTTTCCCCAGTGGAGGCCTCTTTCACACTGGCATAAAGGAGATCTGTTGTCGAGTTTTTCCTGGTGGGGCAATTGACAAACTGGTGAAAGTAGTAGCAGTAGGAGTCCAAGGTGACATGACTGAAATCACCAGATATTGCAAAGAAAGCCTCGGGGTGTTGTGTCTGCAGTGCAGACAGCGATGGTGGAGTGGATGATGTCACACGCTGTTTCTGCATCGGCAAACACAAACAATCAACTTCTAACTGGAGATTCCTTACCAGGGCCACCAGCTCTTTAGTACAAAGTACAGTAAAGGTACAGTACGTAATATTTTCTTTAGTGTATAATCACTTGAAAATGATTGTTGTTTTTGTTGCTTTAGAGTCGGCCATTTATGTCTACATACTGAGCTGATACTCTGCCTAAAGTAGCTCAGAATGGACAAACTAACACACGCTAGAAAGGGCATTTACATCATATTATATTATTATTATTATCATATAATTACAACCACCTACATGCTTGGCTCACAGAACAGTTTCCAGTCAGTTGCAATTTGCAGCCCCACTGCTAGATGCTGCCAAATCCTGCATATTGGACCTTTAAATAAATGTATATACTGTATTAGCCCTATGTATGTATATAAAGGGATCAAACATTTGATACACTTTACTATACACTGCAAATTGCAGCTTAAACAGTTGAATCAAATGCTCCCTAGCATAGAAAAAATGTAATTGTATTGGGTTGCATCCAACATAAATTAAATCCACCCACCCCCATATATTTTGTATTTTAAAACATTTCGTGTTAATATATTATTTGCATAGCTCTGCATTCTTTACACAAACAACAAGGACATATACAACATGTAATATAAGGAAAACATGATTTCTGGTCCACTGTCCCCTCACTGTGTCTTCTTTTGACTTTCAGTGATCCTTTGTTTATATTTGAAGACGCTCCAAAGAAAAAGAAAATGTCTAATGGTCCTGTCTAAATGAGGTCTCTCTATAGCCATCTGTGTTTCCTGCTGCTTGGACCCTCTCTCGCCTCGCTTACGTCCTGTCAGTAGCTAAGTTACAGGAAATGAGGAAGAGAAGGGAGGAAAGTGAACCAGAGCCTTTGGTCTGAAATAGTTTCATCTTCTCTATGTGTATCTGATTTTAAATTAGCATAACATAAGGCACGGCAATGGAGTAAACAGATATTTGAAGCTATGGGCACATGTGGGCTGTGAATCTCTTTGACTTTAAAACCTTTATATACATAGAATGTATGTTGTTCTAACAGCGTAGACATTGAACTTTGAATACTTGGACAATTGCGGGCAACAGAACGAGCTAAAAAGGTATTTGGAAAACTTTTTTCCTTTTATAAGTCCAGCAGACATGAAGTGTTTGCATTCAGGACATGATTTTCAACCAGGGCACCAATGTTTGTGTCCCAAAATGTTGTATTTTTTTTTTTTTAACTTAATTTTCTTAATATAAGCCAATTATGTTTTTCCTAAACCTAAGTGGTTTTGTTGGCCTGAAAATCTGATCAGGAACTACAAAGTTGGATGTTTTTTTCTGGATTCATCTCAACAAGTGACCCTTTTCAAAAATTAATAGAGAGTATAATATCAAAAATATTGATCAATGCAGCTTTGATGAGGGTGATACTAAAAGTATATAGAGCATAGAGGAGTGTTGTACATCCTGAGGTCCCGGAGGATTCTATAATTTCTTACAATATTTAGACAAGATGGCAGCACAAAGAAAAGGACGATGCTTTTTAAGGATAGCATAACACACTCATTGTCTTTCCAGCCCAGTGAAGCACTACCACTAAGCTTTCCTCTGTTGTCAAGGCTGTTCTTGGTTTTCACACATCTTAAGCCAAACTCACATTTGAGCAAAATCCAGCCAGTCTCTGTGACGCTAACCACTGAGCATGAGGCATCAGACGAGGATGCAGAGAGTCTGAAGAAAAGCTCCCAACATTCACCTGGAGCTAAAGAGACATTAACAGATGTGGCACGGTCACCATGCTCACAAAGCCAGACGCTTTGGAGGAGCAGCCTGAGTGCTCTCAGGCCACATCCCCGGCTCCCTTTATGATCTGTAATGGGATTGTTGAGGAATGCCAGCAGCATCCTCATCACGGGACAAAGCCCACTTAATGGGATATGATTCGCCACGAAAGGGCGAGGAAGAGCAGCTTCGCACTGAAGCCCCTTATCCCTTTGAACCTCCATGCCCCTACACCCCCACCCCATCCAGTCACCATTGTGGATGCTAGCATGTCAATTCACTATCACCCTTACCATTAGTGTGTGAGTGCGTTTCGGTACACAGAGACGAAGAGACAGAGCAGCAGCTCCATGAGAGACACTGTTTGTGGCTTATCAGAGCACGAGCCACAGCATGCTCAGCGGCCTTGACAGCCTCAAGGGATGGATGCGCAAATTGTTCAGTTGCTGAGAACGCTGGAAGTGAAACCCAAGCATCGCTGCTGTTTTCAACGAACCGATGTCTCAAGATGGCTCGTCTTCTGCGAAGGAGTACACTGAGGGAAAAGTCTGATGAAGGCTCAACTTAGACTCAGTCATTTTTAGCTTGGCTTTGCTTGTTGAGTTACAGATTGGTTTCAGTCTGGCTTTGTTAAGCAACAGTCACTGATGCCAGCCACCTAATCATCTCAGCTTAGGCAAGATTAACTCATTGAGTGCCAGCCGTTTTATTAAACTGAAAATGCCTTGTGCCAGCGTTTTTTGGCCATTTTGAGCCATATTTCAAGGCCCACAGAATATTTTGTACAATGGCTCTGAAAACACTGAATAGCTCAAATGAAAGAAGAGACTCTAATTCATCTTCTTGTTTTATCAGAGGTAGAGAAGAGGCCAGTTTCACCAATTTTTTTTTTGTCCAGAATCAGTCCGATTTACTTTCTAATCTCGATCGTCTCCACTTCCTGCTTTGAGCTCTGTGGCGTATGTCATCTCTTTATGCTCCAACTACATCCCCCCAGAAGCCCCAACATTACGATCAGCGACATTACGTCAATGACGCTCGAGCATCGGATTTTAAGTGATATCAAAATACGTCAATGGCACTTAAAGAGTTAATTTATTGTCCACGATTAAACCCCCTGTCCTGTTGGATTATATGCTCTTGCTCTGGATGAGCTTTGTCTGAGAAATTAACCAGATTGATGTCATCTTTTGCATTACAGGAGTTGTGGGATTCTGTTGTATTTAGAGCTTTAGGGGTGAACTGTCAGGATATCTGAGCCCCTGGCTACTGCATCAATGTTAAACATTCATCTTTGTGTCTCTCAACAGGAGTGCCGTGATTTACTAAAAAAAAAAGAAATAATTGTAGATGATCCTTGAGTGACAACACTCAATAGTTTGGTCCTAGGTTGATACATGACCAACAAGAACAAAGCACATCAATCTGATTCTTCACTACTCTGGAAATGTGACTGTACTGGTTTAGTCTACAGTACTGCAGCGCTGCAGGTACCATCAGGACTCAAGACAACACTGTCTTGTCATCCCCTGAGACACGTTAAGCTGTTAGCTCCTTACTGGACTGTGCCGTTTACCCGTTGACTACAGTGTTAACTGGCGCCTGCCGATTTCAACACAGGAGATGCCATTGATTTACATTGTTATGCATTCAGGCTCTGTTCAATGGGCAAGAGTAAATTCTAGTGTTGTCACAATGTGTTTAATCTTGTAAAACATAGCATCTGGGAAGCAATGCAACATGGGAGAGAGGGAACTATGACCTGTTTCATTTCCAAACAAAAACCTGTATATGTAAAGTACTAATGAATTACCTTGTTGAAAGATGCTTTACTAATAAACCCACCTTGCCCTCTCCTGTCATGGACATTCAAGGACCTTTAACAGTTGTGGTTTAATCAGTTTTCCTTCTTTTCGTATTGCTTGTCAGGGGGCTTTTGTTACCCAAGAGGACGTTGACCTTCACACAAATCATTGTGTGATAGACACAGTATGTTCATTCATCACGAACATGTTCTGAGTTTGTAACTGTTGTAAATTGTGTATTTTCACGATTTCAGCTGAGATATTGAGCTGACAGAGGTTTGCAGCTTATTTCACCTCTGTGTGTGCGACTTGAGGGTTGAAAGGTCTGGCACATTTCCCATCCCTCTTGTCTTCAGACATCAGCATTTCAATTGTGTTTGTGTTTGTGCACCTGGCGTACTGTGTGTGTGTGTGTGTGTGCTGTGCCCCACTGTGTGTTCATACCCAGGCTTGTGTGTGTGCTCATTCATGTGTGCATGTCCACTAGGGAGCACTGGGGTGCTTTCAGGCAACACAAGGAGTCCTCTTCTGTCTGATCTTGCTGGAACAGTCAGCTGGAGCCAGCAGCCACATCAGTACAGCAACATGAGTGGAAAAAAAAAGCACCTCTGATTTTTTTTGCTCAGTGCCAGCTGGATGACATCATGTTGACCTTGCCGTGCTTGAAATCAAGCCACAACCCCGGCCTCAGCACCCTTAACTCCAACACGTTCTCTGGTTACATCTTTTCCTCCATGCATTACTACTACAGCCTGACCTTGGTGGTTGTCCTGTGGTAGTGGAAGTAGAAAAAGAGCATGGGGTCAGAAAGAGGGCATCGGGGCAGGATTAGGGGAAGGGTTCACACACTGGGTGGTGCTGTTGATTGTAGTGCAAAGTTGCAAATACATTGATGATAAGAAACTCTTTTCCTTGGAAGGAATTTGATGATGCAACCAATCACCATGGGTGGACACTGCAAAAGCTGCAGAGGCTTTGTGGGGCCTCATCAGGAGGGTGTCACAGTAAATCACAAGCGAAACTAGCAGTGGTTTCTCGGTCCAATTATGTCTGAAATGCCTCTTCTGTTGTCTGCATTTTGGTTGTGTGCATCTCTAATGTAGACACAAACTAGCTGTGATTAGCCAGATGTTGAGCTTTTAAGCTGCATGGAGTTAGTAAGGTAACATCTTGTGTAAGCAAATACCAAGAAAAGGAAATATGTTCCAAGTTAGTCCCCTTTATTTCCTCTCACAGTCATCTGAAGAAGACTATGGTAATATGCACATCAAATGCATCATGAAGTGACATCAGGTACTTGTGGTGAGTGGGTGTCAGGGTTGGTGAATGGGCCAATATGTAATCTCACTACGGTGGCACAAGCACACTGAGAAACATGCGATCTGATCTTTTCATTCTTGCTTGGCGTTTCAAAGAAAAGCCTGACTCAACTGTCATGTACTCTGGATTCACGCTTCAAGTTTCCACGGGGTAAAGCCGCTGACTGACAAGTGTGAGAGGGGCTTCATCTGTCACCTTACAGGCAGTTCATTATAAAAATGCTTGGCTACTGCACTATCACAGGAATGAGGGTGAATGCAGCTGCCTTGAGGCTGACCATGTAAAAAGAAAAAAAAAAAAAAGACAGGCTTCAGGACAGATTATATAAAGGTTACAGTGTGAACTTGGACGCTGTCCGTTCTGCTTTACGTTTATCATTCTGAATTGGGGATCTTGTAACCATAAAGAGGCACAGAACAAGCTCCAATGTATCAGGAGTGAAATGGGACTTGAGAGATTTCGCTTGGTATAGTTCTCCAAACCCTTTTTTCGTCTTCTCTGTGCTGAAATACCGCGGGGCGTCATTAAATGACACAAGTGACTGGGTCAGTCTTCACACAGCAGTGACAAGTCACGTTATGGACTAGCTCCAGTGACTCAGCCTTGGAACTGATGGCATGGCTCTATGAAGTGTGATGACTTTGACATGGTCCCACAGCAGCGCTCATGCTGTCCAGGGTGTGTGTGTGTGTGTGTGTGTGTGTGTTCTGGGGGTCTCTTAGTTTGATTAATTTTAATGGGAATTTGTGCAGCTTTACATATTGCTTTTATCACCTGTGATGAAAAAAAAAACACATTACTTTCTGTCTCTCTGAATATAACTGTCTTTACTCTCTGTCTGAAAGGCTTTCTTTTAATGGCTCTATAAGCAATTTTTGCGATAAAGTCTTGTCTGCTCTGATTGACGCAGAGTCTCTTCTTTCATTTGAGCTATTCTGTTTTCAGAGTCATAGTGCAAAATATTCTGTGGGTCTTGAAATATGACTCAAAATGGCCAAAAACACTGGCACAAGGCACTTTACAGTTTACAAAAGTGCTGGCACTCAATTAGTTAAGTTTACTATAGGTCTAGGAAGTGGGTGACAAATAGCCTACCTTAGCATCTAGACTGAAAGCAGTGCGTTCCTTTCCTTTGCAACTATTTGCTTTTGGTTCAGTGTGGGAGTGGCTGTCTGGCCCTCAGTGGCTGCATTTCCTCCTTTGTAAGGCCCAGGGTGAAGATAGCTCGATGCTTTCTGGGGCCGCACACTTCGTGCCCCATGTTCCCTCTTGTGGCTCCACTGTTTTCAGTGCATGGCCTGCATTGATGTTTGCAACCCACTTGATCCGTTGATCAAGTGAAATCAACAATCAATTGAAATGTGGATGAAATGATTCATGCTATTCCTTCAATATATGGCTCAAAAGAACATATTTTGCTATGTTTAAGAAAAAAACCTCACCCCGAGTGGCTGCTGTGGATGTTATTGACTTGACTTCATTTCCTCTTTCAGTTTGTATCTGTTATACTACTGCCAGCGCATTCATCTTCCATGAATGATGGCTGTCAGCACTGTGATGACAAACCTGAGGTACTTTTCTTTTATAGGCTGCTCCATATTGCACGCAGCCATTGTTGAGCTAAAGAATGTAGCTTCGATAATTTCTGTGTCGTTTTACCTAATCTTTACTGGGCTGCTCACACAAGATTGATCTCCCTCCTTCTGGATCTGTTACAGTCGTACAAGCCATTTTTTCACAACAATTTATGTCACATCTGCTGTTGTATCTGCTGGTAAACAAATGAATTTTGGATAGCTCTTTGGCATCACTTATGGCAGACCCCTTTAGAACTGTGCCAAATGTGTCTATGACGAATTTTGATACACTTGTTAATTACCATTTTTGGGAAAGAAAAACTTACATAATGTTCACATCATGAAGTTTCTCATAAATGCTTTGATGTTATGGTGAATCACATAGAATAGAATCATTTTTTTTAAATTTATCCACCATTGGGGGAAATTCACCTTCCACAGCAGCATAGACAAGTTACAGTAATAGAGAAACAATCGACAATAGCAATGAGATAATAGAATAAATAATAATAATGTAATAAATATTTATAATATATATTAAATAACAAATAATCATACTATTTTTTAATTGCAAATGAACTGTTAATTAACTTTTTGAGTGTCATTGCCATATTTCAATGTCAAAGTGTTTTGTTTTGGGTTTTTTTCAGCAGTGGGTCTCCGATCGTAGTCTCCTGCAGCCTGTGAGTAATGTTGGGGCCTCCGGGATTTGCAGCTTGAACATAAAGTCACGGTATATGCCACAGAGATCAAAGCAGAAAGTGGAGCCAATTACGATTAAATAGAAAAACGGACGGCTTCTGGACAAAAAGTGGTGTTTTTAGTGGTACTGGCCCTCTACCTCTATAAAACAAGAATGGAACAACGTAAAAACAAACTTTTTTTCATGATGAAATAGAGTCTCTTCTTTCATTTGAGCTATTCAGTGTTTCTCTGCATAAAAAGCAGTGGGAATTTTTCTGTGTGGTTTGATGCTGCATTTCATTTACATCGGAAGTCGGAGGTCGGAGCTGGGAATGACATCACACCTGAGTTGACGGCGTAAAAAATTTGGAAAACCAAGATGGACTCATCCATTGAAAAGTTTGTTGTGCATGCTCTGTCAAAAACTTATGACTCTGAATTTCCGACTTACGAGTACAAATGGAAGGCAACATTATGAAACTTTGTGTGGCCTCCGTGTTGAAATATGTCCACAGTGATTGTCATGCCAAGATGAATTACTCTGGAGAAGACAAGTGGACCCACATATGCCAACTCAATGTAAAAAAAATGTGATGGTAGTTAGGAGAAGGAGCAGAATCATTTTTTGTGAAGCAGTTGGGACTATGATAGCAAACGTTGCCATTGACCGGTTGTGGCTGTGAGTCATTTATCTCCAACCCTCTTGCTGCTTCAGTATTGAACAGGACCCAATCAGGCAGACGCTGACTGCCAGCTGGCTTTTAGGGCGGTAAAAGGACACAAAAAAAACAAACAAATGAAAAAGTGAGGCCAAATTAATAGATGCCAGAAGAAGCGAGACTTAGCTCTTACACTGATTAAACATCAGGGCCATCAAAGGGGAGGAAGCCATTAGAGACAGATCGTCTTGGCTTTGTGGCGATCTGTGCTTCTATTTTCAAGAAAGACATGTCAGCACACAGAGGTTTTGGTCTCTTGCCCCACATCACGGATATGTTTGGTCAAGATGAGCTTTCAAATCTATATTGAGTTTCCATTCAGTCTGTGTCAAAGAAGTATAGCTGTGGCTGAAGCTGCACACAAACAGCTCAAGGCAAAAAAAAATAAATAAATAAATAAAACATGGCACAGTACAGTGGCTCCTGAAGATCCATTATTGGTGACCATGATTGCAATGACAAAGCTCTGAGAGTTATAAAAAATAAAGCATAAAAAAAGTAAAAACTGAAATGCCTTGAGAATCTACAGAAGATCATCATCATTAGCATAATCGCAGACGTTGCCAAAGGGTGACACACAACATCATTTCTTCAGCATTAATGTGAGGCAGTTGGCTAGTTGTGACTCTTTGAAAGATTTCGCTGCTCATTGTAAAGTGCATGTCATGCTTGTTTGGTTTCAAAGCTCACTGCCCTAGGTAGCTACCATCTGGTTCATCCCTGTGGATGCCAACAACTTGTAAGCCAAAGGCGGGGCGCTGAGGTCCCTGCCACCGACTCGAGTGTAATGATCGATTTTCACCGTGCATCACACAGCCTTGGCAAGCCGGAAAGAGGAAAGACACCGGGTTTCTGAGCACAAAGTAATCTCTCCCCATGACGCAGTGTTTGACGTGTGTGCAGCTGGGGAGAGATTGTTGAGATTTGTGCATTGATCCACACACTGGTCCTCTCCACAGTTCTTTCATTTGAATAAAAGTGTGGGGGGGATTTTTGTTGAGCAGCACGAAACTAAGTCAACATGTCTCCATGAAGAATGGACCGAAGGTCATAATCCACAGGGGACGTTTCGAATAGAATGAGGGGCCCATGTGAATAACTAATGAAGGATGTGCAGGGAACATGATTGGAGGGAAGGAAATGGGAAGTAATCAAGGGCTAACTAAAGAGAGATTATATTTTCTTGCTTTGAATGACATGCTTATTGTCTCATTCTATGATACAGGGAAGATGAATTAAGAGTTAGATAGCATGAGGCACATATCTTGATGATACAGTACAATAATGCTGAGTTATTTAACTCATTGAGTGCCAGTCATTTTATGAAATAGCAAGTGCCTTGTACCAGCGTTTTGCCCATTTTGAGTCATATTTCAAGACCCACAGAATATTTTGTGCTATGACTCTTAAAACACAGAATAGCTCGAATGAAAGAAGAGACTCTCTGTTTCATCATGAAAGTTTGTTTTTACCTTGTTTCATTCTTGTTTTATCAGAGGTAGAGGCCATTTTCACCAAAGTCACCACTTTTTGTCCAGATTCCGTTTTGCTCTCTAATCTCGATCGTCTCCACTTCCTGCTTTGAGCTCTGTGGTATATATAGTCTCTCTATGTCCTGACTAAAAATCCCAGAAGCCCCAATATTACTCACAGGCTGTGTGAGAGTGCCCTCTTGGGCCTGCCGAAAAACCACCGACTTATTTATACGTCAATGGCACTCAATGGCATTACGTCCAAGTGACGTAAAAACAAGTCAATGGCACTCAGAGAGTTAACCAGTGAGCATGGTTTTGGATCAGAAATGCATTTTAAGTGTGAATAATTTTAGCATCAAGTGCTCAATAATCTCATGGGCTTAATTATCATTTAAGGTGGACTGATCATAGTTCAGACAAGTCAAATGAGACCTGTGTTAATTAGCATGCAATCCCTCTCCAGAGCATATTGCAGCAGTGGATTTTAAGGAGAGAAAAAAAAAAAAACAAAAAAACAGAAGCCAGGTAACATTAGAAAGCGCTTTTTCTTTCCACTCATAAATTTGCTAGGCACAAAGACAAGCCTCTTATCACTAAAAGGTCATAAACTCGCTCAAGGGGGCTGTTAAGTGTGTCCTTTGGCTCTCTCACGCCGATCTGTTGCCGTGCCAGCACACGAGAGCAGTTCAAATCACAGGGACACGCTCGTTCCATCAACACCGTGGGAGCGGAGCCACGTCGGAGGAAATGAGCTCGGATCTGAATCCTGCTAATGAGGACAAAGACTGGAATCACAAAGCAAAAAATATTTAACAAACGCACTAATGGTCAAGGCACATCTAAGGCCAAAAGATGAGAAATCAATGTGTAGGAAGATTCAGACACTTCACAGCCTCGTTTAAATGAGTTACAGCCTCACGTCCAGTGTCTTTTTCGACCCCATTTTAACACTGAGTAGTAAAACCGCAAATCTAGTCCTTTTTTTCCTGCTTTTGACCCAGCGGGAACACAGTGATTAATTACATCTTCCTGCATTGTCTTCCATCTGGCAGGGTTACTTATCTCCCCAGGATGAATGAGTACTTAAACTGCTACCGTTTCATCTGCAGTTGGGTCTTTTTGCCACGGAAAGTGGTGGTAGTTTGAGCAAAAATTAGCTATTTTCCCTTATAGTTTAAATCATTTTTTGGTAACATGGACCTTAGCAGTACCTTTCGTGACATGCATGGATATGACTGCTTTAGACTTCAGGGAATTTTAGACAGTTTACAGTAAGTAGCACATGGTTAGAGGCTTGTAGGTTTGTAGAACATTTTAATTCTTACAATGAAAATACTCATTTACACACACATTAACCTCCAAGTGGTATAGATATAAATTAATTTATCCAAAACCATCTCTCCCAAAGTGCCACAACTAGTATTATTAATACAAGGTAAATCTCAGGCTCTGTCTCAGTCTCATCTGATGGTTGAAGGACTGAAACATTTTATATCTGATGACATTCATTCATATCATTGGGATGCGTGATAACTCTTTTAACCCAATGTAATAACCGATAACTGCTTTCAATGGCCAATACTGATAACTGATGATATACCTGGAGAAAAGACTAATGAGCAAAAGTGGACCTAAGATACAGTATATCGTGACATCAATACAATTAACAAAACCAAAAAAAAAACATTTTGTGACTCTTTAAATGAAGATATTTATTTTTTCAAATAGAAAAAAAATATGTTAGCAAGCCTTTCAAACTTTTACTTAAAGATATCAAACAAAACTATTTGATGTTTCCGATGAACATCTTGAACATTGAAATGAGGTGCATTACTTATTGATCTGTCTATCTGATTATACAGACGGCGCTTGAACGCAGCGTTCACTTGCAGGCTGTTCAAGTCTCTTGTAGGAGTGGGAGCGCTTGATTAAAAAGACGACCCACACAGTAATGCTAACAAAATATAATATATTGTCAGTAGTGTTTTTTTTATAATATCAGACCTATCGGATTGACATCATAATTCCCTGATATCTGGCTGATAATTATCTGTCTGATAATTATCGTGCACCCCTAATAAATTATAAAGGTAGTTAACTGATTCAGTGTACCTAAAGTTTGTTAACATTAGCTAACTGCTTACTTGCTGCTTATACCAGACCAAGTAAGAAGTAAAACCCTCGAGTGCATGTAATGCTGGGTTGTTTTTTAAATTCAACTTTTCAAATCATGTGTCATTTCATTTAACCACACGTCAGATGAAAATATGTCCTGGGATGTCCTTTGCGTTTTTCTGCTCAGTTAAATCTAACCTGTGTCCAACTCGCCTCAGTTTGATGCTTCTTCAAAGTGTACACTATACAGCTATGTAAACACTCCTCAGCTCCAGCTGTTGTCTCATGTGATGAAGATTATCTCTGCGGGCGGAAAGCTACTGACACATAGTCACATAAACAGAAGTGCTGAAGAAGACAGAGATGAAATATAAGACAGGACTGAGATTTGAGGGTGAGAGAAGAAGAGAGATGTGATCCTGAGTGGAATGAGCACTGTTGAGTTATTCATGTAGTCTCAAAGTGAAACTTCAAAACACAGAAGAAAATATTATAGGCAGCAATTCTTATCTTTCTTTTCCTTTGTGTTTTCTGCGAAAAAGTACTGCATGTAAATTGCAGGTCTGGCAAGTAACTGCAGTAGTTAAAAGTTCCCAGGTTCATTAAATGTCTGACATTTGCTTCCTCCTCTTCTTTGTCTATATCTTTGTGTTTTGAGATATCCTTTGAGTTTGTGAAACTGAAAAACATTGCAGGAAGAAAGGAGCAGGAGTGATTTGTCCACCAGGCTTGCGTAACAGATTTGAGAATTTTGATTCCATGGTTTCAAATAGCTAGAAAGTGTCGACATAGAATGAAGAAGCACAGAGAGTGCATTCCTCTGCCAAGGCTGCATGGCCCTCTTGATTTATTACTTTAATAAAAGAAAACCTTTTGAAATGCATGCATGTAATTTCATCCAATCTCATGTTTTTATGGCAAATATGAAGTTACTGTCAGCAACTGGTTAGCTTAGCTTAGCATTTTGATGGAAAACAATAGGAAACAGCTAACCAGCCTCAGAAAGGAACAAAATCTCCCAACCAGCATCACTAAAGCTCACTAATTAAGACACTATGTCTTGTTTTGATTAGTTTGTACAATGAATAAAGCACAAAAATGGCATTAACTGAAACCTGAAGTCTTTTCTGGTTGCCATGCAATCTCCAAGTAGGGATGTCACAGCTAACCAAACATCTGAAAATAGTTTAGTGTGTCCCGATACAACTTTCGCACTTCCAATTCAATATTGCAGCCTTGTGTATTGGCCAATACGTATATTGATCCAATACAATATCGTACGTACTTTTTTTTTTTTACTTATTATGTGGTATGGAATATTAGAAAAGGCTTGGTCAAGTGACATTGCTCAAACAGAAATAAAGTCAGCAAAATAGGTATGAGAAAAACTGACCCATTTATTATTAACCAGTGAGTTACATACATTTTACAACCCATTTAACCTTAAGCATGACAGTAGTCTACAATTGAATAAAATGAATAAAAATAAATTAGAAGACACTGAAAAATAACCTTAATAGATCCAAAAAAAACCCCAAAATATACATTTTTAATGTGCAATATAACCACTAGTTTAAGTCAAACATAAGAATATTCTACAATTGAATAGAACAAAAGTCTGTACTCATTTTTTGCTGATATCTGATCAATATCTGATATCAATATCGGATCAGGACACCCCTAAAAATGGTACAGTACAAGTACTGACAGTACTTGTTTGTCTAACCCGGTGGAATGGCATTCTGATGCCTCGTTACCACTAGAAAATCTCCTTGATAATGGTACATTGGGAACAATAAATCAGTGTTGAAGTCAGCAGGAGCTAACACTTGGTCAGAAACTACAAACTACATTAAAGAAGTGCACTCTATGTTAAGTGTACTCCATGGATTTGTTGTTTGGTTTTTTTAGTTTGGTTTATGTGAGAATCGTGGAATTTCTCTGGTGGTTGATACCAACACCAGAGAAATTCCACGATTGGCAAAAATTTCTGGTATTATCACGCCTATCTCTTAGTCAGCCAGCTTCTCATTTCTCATCTCAGAAAACAGGTGTCCCAAAATGTCAAACTATTCCTTTGTGTAGTCAAAATGCAAAAAAAGTAATTCTCTGTAGGTTACAGATCATCCTTCAATCATCATTGGTCCATCATTAGTCCAGTTTTATTGTCCTGTTAATTAAAATACATACAAATGGGACCAAAAACAGTATAAGTCTTGGAAAAAAAAACTGAATTCAATCAAACCGAAACTTTAGAAAAACACAAGGGAGCCAAGTGTCTGGGGAGGCAAGGCAACAAAGTGTCCAAGCTTTGATATAGCTCGTTGCCTGCCTCAATGTGTCTGTGAATATTGAATCAATGAGGCCCCATAGCACAGAAAAACCAATATGTAATTTCCCCCCAGACGCTCCCTCGGCCTTCGTCTGTTTGCACCCAGGAGAGAGCAGCGTTCATGTAATAGTCTCCATTCAACCGAAAACCTCAAACGTGGAGACCACGCTGCTTTTTTGGAGAGACGCTGCACATACTGGAGCTTCAAAGTGCTTCACTTTC
The DNA here is from genome assembly GCA_029721515.1 of Synanceia verrucosa. Classification (NCBI taxonomy): domain Eukaryota; kingdom Metazoa; phylum Chordata; class Actinopteri; order Perciformes; family Synanceiidae; genus Synanceia; species Synanceia verrucosa. Next base: position 5,728,980 of record CM056560.1, on the reverse strand, counting down.
TGCGGCAAAGACTCTTGGTAACGGTGCAAATGGTGCAACACTCAACATAAACTGTGACAAAGATTGTAGAAAACATGCTGTAGTGTGATTTTGCATAAAAGGTGGGTCAGATAAGGTTGGATACCATTTGCCATGGTTGTCTAAAAAAATATAACTGAAGTATCAAAGAGGCCAGAACACCTGCGCCAAAAATTGCAGGTATAACAGGAATACAAAAATAAAACAGATGAGTCATGTAATCTGTCAAGTGGAACGGTCTGGAAAATGATGAAGATAGCATGGTTGAAACAGAAACAGACGAAGAGGAATAGTATAAGTATAGTATAGGTATAACTCAGCCTTGTTACTATGGTGTCTTTTTTTTCATTTCACTTATTAATCATGTTTGCACAATTATTGTCAGTGTTTTCCATATTATGGCCAAAGCTAAATTGAGCAAACATTTCAGACTAAATTCCCTCAGGCAATTGACCTGTGCTGTTGAAAAATAATTCTGTAAATGTGTATTTTGACCTTAAAGGAACAGTATGTAGGATGGTGGCCAAAACTGGTACTGCAATCACTTTCAAATTACCGTTGAGCGGTGTCTCACTTCTCCCTCTCCCCTGACTAGAGGTTGCCAGTTCGGCTGCAGGATCCAACAGGAACAGAAAGTGTTACAGTGAATGAAAAGCAGCCACCTTGGGCATCACCATGGGTGCTTAGAAGGAGTAAAATGGGGTGGGGGAGAGCTGTGGAGGGCTGGGGAAAGGTGAGTGGAGCTCTGGGTCAGGGGCTGTGGATCCACGGTGATAGTGGACGATCGGGAGTGCTGCTTCCCGGTCAAGGTCGGCGGGTAGCACCTGGGGTCTGCCTGGAGGTCCAAAATTTCAGTGTAACAGTGAATGAAAAGCAGCCACCTTGGGCATCATCATGGACACTTAGAAGGAGTTAAATGTGCCAGAGGAGAGCTGTGGAGGGACGGGGTAAAGTGAGCGGAGATCCCAGGTGGTGGCCGGGGGTATGCGGTGAGAGTGGACGGGAGTGCTGCTGCCCAGCTGCTTTCAGCTGTTTCCATCTTTCAAAGGCATCTCCTATACAAATCCTTGTTTTATTTTGGACTTTGTCACGACGTATTTTGGAATCATAAGGAGTTCTTTTAGGTTTCGTAACATTAGACATTATTTATCCGACACGTTCGTAGCTGCAGCTGTGGTAACTAGAGCAGAGCTGGCAACACGGATGAGGAAACACTACTGACTTGGTGATTGGAAGATAGGTGGAGGGTGGCACATCAAACCAAAACACAACATGACAACATCAACATCAGTTGAGGGCTGCAACTTGTTTTTTTAAATGAGAATATCCTGGCTGGACTTCTGTTGTCAGTGATATAAGTATTTGAAATGAACATGATTTCTTAATGTCTGGTGACATATAAAGGCCATTTTATGATTAAAATAAATTTTTTGCATATTGTACTGTTAATTAACTTGATCTGTGTTCTACAGTTTCTAACATATAAGCCTAGGTATATTTATATTCATCATAATCATCTTACATTACCATCCTCCCTGGCAAGCATAAGATGCTATATTTTGTATTGTACATATCGACAGGAAAGTTTTTCTTTCATTCATTTAAACTTCACATTTGTTAGTTCATATTTAAATGGTTAAAAACTCGTTTCTTCAAACAACAGCGCTCTTGTTTAATATGGATCTCAGATTGAATAAATTAACCCTTAAATGGGGTTACAAAATTGGATACAAAATATAGCTAAATGTGTTTTGTTGTTAAAAAATCTTAATTCTCACATTTAACATTTAACATGCATGTCCTTCATCACTCAAAGTCATAACTTTATACGAAATTGTGTGTCACTGTAATTTACCTTACATAATTTTTCCCGGCAAAATGTATTCAAGTGTAAATCTTTATAACTAAAGATTTCATTGGAAACGTGGATGTTGTGAACATATTTACACTGTTAGAGTGCACTTCAAATGTTTGACTCACATAATTGGATTGTTGTCTTCACTGCCAAGGTTGCAGATGGTATTTATTGTCTCTTTATATGTGAGCAAATATGTAGAGAGCGAAGGATAAAACATGCAGTTTTTAATTATGTTTGAAACTCACACTTGACACCTACTTCAAACTCAGGAACATCTTAAAAAATATAGATAATATGGAGATACTTTAACTTGATTGTATCTTCAGTCCACAGTATTCATATTTTTCAATATGTCAGCTTATGATTTTTTTCAAGGCCAGAACACCAGAATAAGGACAAAAAATCTCCCACAGCTTGTATATATTCAGCAACATTCTGACACAGCCTGATCATTTCATGTAATGGCATTGGCATGCTTAATGATTAGCTGCACCACAGGTTGGATTTCACTCTTTCAGTCCCTGCACACTGACTTTCTGCACACATTTTGTGTCCACTTAACTCGGATCTCATCCCTCTGCCTGGGCAGGAGAACCAGATGATGAAAGATGACCTAGATTGCTTTGGTGGAGCCGAGCTGTGCTCAGTTACTGTGTGAGCATATGTGACAGAAAACACGGTGGCATATAAAGTTGCCGTATTCCCTCTCACCCTCAGGCACAAACATTGCAATTCTCCACAGACTAGTGGAATTAAAACTTGCCAAGCACTTGTCTTGTCTTGTGCACATTTATAACTATATGCAATTAGATGAGCCAGAAGTTCCTGCCAGCATCTCGGCCTCATCTCAGTCATATTGTGCACTGATTTAACATTTTATACATGCAATATTAAAATCCAATCATCTTTTCTTTCTGCAAAGAAGAGTATGATTCATGCTTGTGCAACTGTAAGTTCAAATAATTATGAGAGCTACGTGACAAAATTCTTTTTTCTTTTGATGTAAAGTTTGATATTGGGTACGAACTCCGACTACCTGATTTTTTTTTTTTTTTTTTTGACTCACCCATACCCGACTTCCTCCCTTATGTGACATCTGTCACTCTTTATTACTTCCTGATTAATGATCAGATGGATTACATACAAGGGTACATTACTTTACACTTGGCACAATGCAGTCCGACAAGTATCGTTCTCCTGGCAACCACCGAACCCAGACTCGTCCATCAGATTTCCAGATGTAGAAGCGTGATTCGTCACTCCAGAGAACGCATCTCCACTGCTCTAGAGTCCAGTGGCGGCGTGCTTTACACCACTGCATCCGACGCTTTGCTATGGCGCAGCTGCTCAGCCCTGGAAACCCATTCCATGAAGCTCTCTGCGCACTGTTCTTGAGCTAATCTGAAGGTCACGTGAAGTTTGGAGGTCTGTAGTGATTGACTCTGCAGAAAGTTGATGACCTCTTCGCACTATGCGCCTCAGCATCAGCTGACCCCGCTCCGTCAGTTTACGTGGTCTACCACTTCATTGCTGAGTTGCTGTCGTTCCTAAACACTTCCACCTTCTTATAATACAGCTGACTGGATTTGTTGCACAGGTGGCATCCTATCACAGTTCCACGCTGGAATTCACTGAGCTCCTGAGAGCGACCCATTCTTTCACAAATGCTTGTAAAAGCAGTCTGCATGCCTAGGTGCTTGATTTTATACACCTGTGGTCATGGAAGTGATTGGAACACCTGATTCTGTCTATTTGGATGGGTGAGCGAATACTTTTGGCAATACAGTGTATATATATATGTGTGTGTGTGTGTGTGTGTGTGCGCGTGTGTCAGAATAGTCTACGGGAGTGATGTGATCTTTATTCTGTCTTGCATCAAAAAAAGGACACTCCTTTTGATGGCTGCCAGCATCTCCAGGTCATGGCTGCAGCTCTAGCCTCTCTCTTGCCTAATGGCTACGTCATGGGCTGAGCCTCCTGAAATACAGTACGTGCCTCTGAGGCTTTCTCAGCCAGCTGACAGCTTCTCCACCGACATCTGCGAGCTTAATTAAAATTCCCCCTGCTGGCCGGCTCATGGGTCTAATTGATCTCAGGCAGAGGCGGGACATGCTAAACGACACATGCGCTAATGCATGCACACACCCTGACACATGCACTTCCACCTCTCTCGTAGCTGGGCAGATAGGTGGACACGGTAGAGAGGAAGAGTAGTCCACAAGCAGACATTTACATATACAGATGAATAATTTAAATTATTCTCGGGTCAGATTGTGCATGTGGTGAGCCTCCTTTAATTCACAATTAATCAATCGATTATAACCGAAGCTTGACAGGGGAAAAAAAAGAAAACATTAACATATTTAGTGGTTTTTCAACTCTGAACTACTTTCATGGACCACTTTTACCAATTATGTTGATTACATAGTGTGGTCTTTGAAATCATCCTACGCTTACATTCTTTGTGTACTCTCTAAAAGCTGAAGGCATTTGCTAAAGTGGAAGCAAAACAACTGTAGCAAAGCAGGTGGAATATCCATTTGCCTCAGTGACTTACTCAAAATTTTAGGGATTGTTTTCAAACCGGAGAAATTACATTTCAGAGGGTGAGAGGGCGTCCAGCTCATTTCAGAGTCAGGAGCAACTCAAGTGATTTTGAGACATTTTCAGAAATCCATTTAAAGGGTAGGCACATTTGACAAAGATCATGAAAATGATGGAAGCGTTATAAACTCAATTGCTGTATTTTTTAGGAAATTATGGGGTATCAGTTACACCCCATGGAGGATTTGCTTCAAATATGTTTCTCATTGTGAGCCAAATTGTCATAATATCTATCAGTTCACTCTCCAAACTCTGTAAGTGGGTTTCTGTTAGCATATTTTGTTAGCCTCACAGCTGCCTTTGATGCATCACTAGGCTGTTTACCATTTTATGAACGGAAAATTTCACGGAAAATGATGCTTGATTAAAAATTGAATATGTAAGTCAGCTCAGTTGGCCATCATTTACAAGATGGGTCTTTTTCAATTTGGTATTAGACTGTGTCAATGCAGCTGTTCAGTGAATCCTACGTGACATATTTTTCTATTAATATTTTATTAAATGCTGCGCAACGTAAACAAGCAACTAATCTGACAGCACATAAAATTCATGAGTGAGTTTATAATATGTGATTTGTAGTTTTGGCACGATACATGCTGCCGTATAGATTTCACATCTTTATACTCAAAGGGTGGCGACAATCTGCCTTGTTATATCATCACCTTCCTTTACTCTAACTCAGTAATTGTCTCCTTTCAGTACATAAAAGTGAAGTCTCCATGCGTTTATGATATGGGAGTGAGAAGGCACACCTCTTTACGACACAGAGCATATTGGAGGAAAGATTTAAGAAGCGGAGAATAACACGTGGTGGGCTCTTGAAAATATGATCATAAAGATGATGTCCCCTACACAGTCAAATGGTCCTCAGGTTACGGCTGCCATTACTGCACAAGCAAACTTCACAATGTCATTATGTTCTAAAATGCCTTGATAAGCAGAGTGAGGGGGGAGGGCCTCGACAATAACTAGAAAGCACTCTGGAACTGTACATCCCTTTAAACCAGTGGCCTCTCTTTCTCAGCCTTTTTCTTTAACTCTTTGAATGCCAGTTGTTTTGTAAAACAGAAAGTGCCTTGTGTCAGCGTTTTTGTCCATTTTGAGTCATATTTCAAGACCCACAGAATATTTTGTACTATGTCTCTGAAAACACAGAATAGCTCAAATGAAAGAAGAGACTCTATTTCATCATAAAAAAAAACATTTGTTTTTACCTTGTTCCATTCTTGTTTTATCAGAGGTAGAGTGGAGGCCAATGTCACCAAAGTCAACTCTTTTTGTCCAGAATCTATCCGTTTTGCTCTCTATTAACGATTGTCTCCACTTCCTGCTTTGATCTCCGTGGCGTGTAACGCGATCTGTGACCCGCTGCCGAAAAACCACTTTGACATATTATTATGTCAATGGCACTCAATGAGCTAAAGGACCCATTTTCTATAACTGTGTATTTATGGATTTTTCATATTTTAAGGACAACAAATTCTCACCCCAGTGTGTCAAAAACCGATGCTTGGTCAGGACCCCTGAACGTTGCATACTGACGCAAAAAGTGTCTCTCTGCGTCGGTTTCTGAAACTGGTACACATGCTTGGAGAAATGTGATGCTCAGAGCGGTGTTCCCGGGAGAGTTCCCATCATCCATTCATTTCAGTTTTAATTCAGACTTTATGAGAACAACGCACTTAGGGTCACATATCTCATTGAGTGAGTATTTATGAGTTTCGATAGAAACCCCCCTGTGTCAGAAACCGACGCCGAGAGACACTTTTTGCATCAGTACGCAATGTTCAGGGATCCTGACCAAGTGTCGGTTTTTGATGCACTAGGGTGGGACTGTGTTGTTAGGGAAGGTTTAGATAACTACTACAACTCGTTGTTGTGTAGAAATGTTTGTGGTTGACCTGAACTTGACTGACTACCAACTGAGGTAACAAAATTAAGCTGCTATTTGTGTAATCCATTTATCTGAATTTTTGTTCTGAGTGTAACCTCATCTCTGCGACTGAGAGATTTTCAATTTGGAACTAGTAGCTGAAATGGCATAATAATAATAATAATAATGACACTATTCTGCTTTGAGAACTTGCCTTTGCTTCCACAGCACATCTTTGATGTTTTTACGCTTCATTTAAAAACAGCTCAACAACTTACCATATACATTTCAAGTGACCCTGGAGACTTTCGTCAGTCACTATGGATCCAGTGAAGCATATTTCTGTCTTTACTGGGGTGAAAACTTCATGAGCTCTGTGTTTAGCGTCAGTAGTTCATCCACAGGGATGAAACCGTTGGAAATCAACAAGCTTCTTGTGCTTTTGCTTTCAATCTATAGCTCCATGAACAATTACTGCAGTGGTGGTGAGCCACATATGATGCACACTGACCCCACTGGCATATTCCCACTGGGCCTCATTAATGAAACCACACCTTGCAACATGAGGAGAGTAATAGATATTTCATGATCGCCATCATCACAAACGTCTGTCAGAATTATTCAAGTTTTACCTGGGGTGCCTTGAGATTTTAATTTTACATGACTATTACCAACTGTGTAAAATGTTCCGCACATCTGCTCCTCCTGATTCTTCATTTGATTACTTATTGCAGATACAGAAGTAGCATGAAAACATTACTGAGGTCTGCCGCAGAATATCGTGCATCCGCCAGATGACTTTTAAGATGAAACAGTTATGTTTTTCCCAGAGTTTCTGGATGACCCTGACCAAAGACATTTTGAGTGCTTCTTCAAAGTGATGAGTGGTGTGCCAGGGTTTTGTGGTGGGATTTCATGCCCCAGTGGGAATGGTTCCTTGACAATACATATGGAAGGCACATAGCATGATCACATCCATAAACAGGAGGGTTCATTTGTAGAGTTTCTTGAGAAGATCAGCACTTATTAACTCTTTGATTGCCATTGACATGTTCATTTAAAATCCAATGCTTGAGTGCCATAGACGAATATAGACTTCAATTTTATAAAAGGGCTGAAACTCAATGAGTTGATAGATGGATGGATGCATAGATAGATAGACAGATAGATAGATACATAGTAAGTAAAAAGTTTTTGAAACAACCCATCCCACAGACTCAATTAATAGTGACTGAATTATAATGCAGTTGGCAGTGTTTTGCTTTTAATTAACTGGACTATTTACTACAGCATCATGGACACTCATTGATTTGATTACTTTATTTTAATGTGAAATGTAAAAACACCCACACTGTTTCTCTGCTGTATTGCTTTGGTACAATGAGAGTTTAATTTGTTGTTTACAGGGTTGCACTTTTCACCTGTTGCAGGGCTGCATAGCCATACATAAAGGGAAAAAAAAGACCACATAAAAAATAGATGAGTCATGCAATGCCTGTGTGTCCATGGTTACTGGCACACTTGATTAGGCGGTTAGTGAGCACATGGAGCGTGGAAAATCTAGTAATTTATCCACAATATATAGATTGTATGATTTTAAGAAAAGCATCATTCAACCTACTTATGACGACTAGCATTATAAGCACTGTTTCAGAGCCGTCAACAAATATGAACCTCGACACAGACATCGAGCAGTCATTTCCATGACAAATGATGCTTTCTGCAACAGTTGGCTATTTATTTGCACCTCACTGTTTATCACCAGCTTCCAGCTTGAGGTGTCACATATTAGAAATGTATACTCCCCCATCACTGGCTGTAAGTAAGACAGAGCATCCAAGAGACCAACAGGAGCCACATCATGGCATCTCAATTGATAATCAGACCAACTGGCTTCATTGATATGTATTGTTTCCTTGGCTTTCAGAGTGCCGCACTGACAACTAATTCCCCACTCTGAATAGAGCCCTGAGCCATCTCTGAATACATATGCTTTCCTAATTAGGAGACAGATAAGCGAATGGCTGCTGATGTTAGGGGTATTCTGTGAGCACCTGTCTATCTTGAGATCTCCAGACGGCACTGGTACAATGGCTGGTTTAACAGCCATTTAACGCTGCAATCACCACACACCCCAGACGCCAATAAAAGACACTGTGCATTTACTTTGAAATTGACTGAAATCATCTTTGGAAGACAGCGATGCCAGGACGGGGAAACCAGGAGAGATGACATTAAGTAGAATGGGCAGTCGACTCATGCTCTGTCATTTTATTGCCTTTTGAGACTGATACAGTGATGAAAGACAAAGGAGCTCACAAAGGTGACTGTGACCGGAGTAAACAAGCCTAATCTCTTTTAAAGCTGCCGTGTATTTGCAGAATAGAGTTTAACATAATGAATTTTTTTTTCTTGAATGTTGAATGTTGTTGTGCGACCTGATCTCATCCCTACTCATCATTTTCCCACTTAGACAGAAGCCCATGGAAGCCTTTTACTGAATGTAGCATCCTGATGCTGTCGTTATAGTGTGAAACATCCATCCATCCATCATCTACCGCTTATCCTCACATAGGGTCGCGGGGGGGCTGGAGCCTATCCCAGCTGTCTTAGGGCGGAAGACAGGGTACACCCTGGACAAGTCGCCACCTCATCGCAGAGCACATAGAGACAGACAACCACTCACACTCACATTCACACCTACAGACAATTTAAATTAGCCAATTAACCTAATCCCCATGCATGTTTTTCGATGGTGGGAGGAAGCTGGAGTATCCAGAGAGAACCCACTCTCCCTGGGCCTCATGCTGCTGTGTGTGTATATATATATATACAGTCATGGAAAAAATTATTAGACCACCCTTGTTTTCTTCAATTTCTTGTTAATTTTAATGCCTGGCTCAACTAAAGGTACATTTGTTTGGACAATTATAATGATAACAACAAAAATAGCTCATGAGAGTTTAATTTAAGAACTAAGGATTATTCATTTTCCATGGTTTTCTTGATAATAACCAAAATTACTTAAATTCTTACATCAATAGCTATGGCATTGTACCGCCAAAAACACTACTTTTAAGCATTCCATGTTTTCTTTTCTGTTTGCTTTAAACACATGATACACACAAGAGTTAATACTTGATTGCATAACCATTGTTTTTGATGACTGCAGCCATGCGTCTTGGCATGCTCTCCACCAGCTTCTGACATTGTTCTGCTGTCACAGCAGCCCATTCCTGTTGGACAAATTCAAACAAATTTTCTTTGTTTTTGGGCTTGTGGTTCTCCATTTTGAGTTTGATGATTTTCCACAGGTTTTCAATTGGATTAAGATCTGGTGATTGAGCAGGCCAAGGCAGGGTGCGAATGTTGTGGTTCTCCATCCAGGCTTTAACTGACCTTGCCGTGTGGCAAGGGGCATTGTCTTGTTGGAAAATCCAGTCATTCGAGGCAGGAAAGAGTTTTCCAGCTGATGGAAGAAGACTGTTTTCAAGGGTAGTCCTGTACTTGACCTGGTTCATTTGGCCTTCACACAATTGCATTTGCCCTGTTCCACTCAGACTGAAACAACCCCAGATCATGACTGATCCACCCCCATGTTTTACTGTAGGGGCAAGACAGTCTGGGTTGTAAGCATCTCCAGGCTTCCTCCTAACCAGTAAGTTGGCTGGAGTGGGCATCAATTCAAAATTGGATTCATCACTGAAGAGAACCTTAGCCCAATCATCAACAGTCCAATCCTTGTGGTCTCGAGCAAAGAGTAACCGGGCCTTCCTCTGCCTTTCATTGATGAAGGGCTTCTTGCGTGCTCTGTGTGACTTCAAACCAGCTTCAACAAGTCGGTTTCGAACTGTCCTTGCCGAGCAAGTCACATTTCTCGACAGTGCCCACTCATTTTTAAGGTCCCTGGAGGTCTGACGACGATTCCTGACACAGGAACGGATGAGTGCACGGTCATCTCGTGGGGTAGAAAGACGTTTCCTGCCACGGCCAGGTAGCAATTTGGTAGTGCCATGTTCAGCTTGTTTTTTTTTGTTGTAATGAACGGCTGTCTTGGAGATCTTCAGTTTTTTCGCTACCTGTCTCTCACTCATGCCAATTTCCAGCAGTGCCAAGATGGCTGCCTTTGTTGCTTCACATAATTCTTTTGTTTTAGGCATTATGTGAGAGCTGACAACTTCTGAGTTGTGCTACGGCTTGAATGTAAGCAGGAAACCACTCTAGGCCTTTGCATGTGCAGTGCTGCTTGTGACATGAAATGGCCTCTTATATACCCTGGGAATCAATTAAGCTTAAGAATGTCAAATAGGACATAAAGTATTATGTGACCAGCTGCATTTTTTGTTGTGTTCATTGTATTATACGTTTAGTGGTACCAGATATTAGAATGAACAAGAAATTGAAGAAAACAAGGAAACAAGGGTGGTCTAATAATTTTTTCCATGACTGTATATATATATGTGTGTGTGTGTGTATATATATATAGTACATACATACATATGTATACTGTATAATTCAGTGGCATAGTATCACATGTTTGTTTGTACTGCACTGCAGCACATGTTCCATGTCGGCATGACAGCCAAATAAACAGCATGTAGTGATGAAGACCAAGAGATATGGTTGGAAGCTCAACTGTCCTATGCAGTGTTGGTATGCACACGCTTTAATATGGAACATCAGGTAGTACAATCACTCTGGGGTAACATTTTTCAATGATTAAGGTAGCCTGTACCTGCTAACGGTACATGGAGGAAAACGTGATTTTGGAATTACAGCAAGGCTTCTGAGCTTTTTGATTCAGGGTCGGGAGGGGGGGAAGTGGGGGATAAATGTTGCATGAGGCGCTCATTTGTTGGAGCCATTTGTCTGTGGAACAGGAGACAACTGTGACGTTCTGGCAGAGCGAGACTATTTACAGCTATTGGCAGGCCACTGCGAACAGCGTATCTCTCCCCTAGGGTGTCTGTCTGGTAATCCTTCCAATGCATCTCCTTACCTGTGACACAAGGAGACTGACTGTTCCAAGCTGTAGAGCACTGTGTGCCTGCCAAAAGCCAATTTACATATATTTCTTAATTAACTGAACATTTGGGAATCAATAATCAGATGTGCGTGACGCTTCCTTAAATATCAATTCATGATAGCCCCCCTCATCCCACTTTAGCACCGGGCACGTAATTAAACTGTATTTGCCTTTTGCTATTGACTTGTTCACAGCCTCTGCAGATAAAATGTCAAGTAAGTCTAGTTATTCTGTGCATGACCAGGTATCTATCATACTTCATAGGTCACAGAGATATTTTAGCACCTCACATTTATGAATGCTAATCAAGCATGGGACGCTAAACATCAGTGTAAGTTAATTATTCATGCTCCTCCCACAGCACAGAACAGAGACAAAACTCTAACACATGCTCATTACTGTGGCATAAAATTCACTTCACTTTATTCTCCTCTGTGGCACTTTACATGTGTGAATGCAGTGCAGGCCAGCCAATGAAAGGCACTGCCTGCAACCTGCTGAGTTGGCTTTATAGGCAATACTTTGTGTGCTCAGGCGGTATTTGCTGAGTCGTGGAACCGTCGACAGCAGCAAACCTCCTGTCTTGCCTGCCCGTCAGTTTTAGTCCTCTAACAACTATTGCGAGCAATTATAGTCCAGATCTCTTCCCATTTAACTGGCGATTGTTGCTTTTGATTAATGTTCTTTGTTTATCATGGCTTTGTTGTCTTCATGCTGATGGCTGAGGTATACACAGTAATTATAAAATCTGCATCTACTTGTGGATCCAGGCTATAAGCCTATGTTGGTAGATAAATGTCTGCATCCACTGACCACAGGGTTGGTAGTTTGATCCCCAGCTCCTTAGTTAGGCCTTGCATGACATTCATCTGCAATCACTGAATATGTGTGAATGATTTTTGACTCTGACTGTGCTAATCGATTTAGATGGAGTTTCCATCTAACTCAGAATTAATGTTTATTTTATTTTATTTTTAATGTTTATTTTCTCAATAGATAGAGCTAAAATTTGCAGGCAACAGTTGTCACTTCACGACTTCCATGATTGACGATTTGAAATTAAATACCTGCTTTTGTCCAACTGAAACCACATTTTACTCTTTGAGTGCCATTGACGTATTTCAACGTCAAAGTGTTTTTTTAGCAGTGGGTCACCAAATGTGGTCTCCCAGAGCCTGTGAGTAATGTTGAGGCTTCTGTAAGATGTAGCTGGAGCATAAAGAAACAGTATACGCCACAGAGATCAAAGCAGGAAGTGGAGATGATCATGTTTAGAGAGCAAAACGGGCAGAATCTTTTGGTGAAACTGGCCTCTACTGTACCTCTGATAAAACGGGAACTGAACAAGGTAAAAACAAATGTTGAATTTTGTGATGAAATAAAGAGTCTTTTCTTTCATTTGAACTGTTTTCCTCATGATTACTGTTATTAGGTGGACACACTGGGATAAATGCCATACAGATTAGGTACTATAGAACTACAGTACACTATGGTAGCTACAGCATAAACTCCCTTGCTATTACAGTGTATCGCAGAGCTTATTATACTCGCTAGTTGCCCCTGATATTAAGTAAGAATGGCAGAAAGTAAATAAGACGGTACATATATGTTGTCAGGATTAGTGGGACTCTTGATAGCAGGTGAAGACTGATAGGTGGTGGGTGATGAAGTGATGAAACCTTTCCATGATTGTCAACCGCTCACAGCGGCACCATAATGGATTTATCACAGCCTACAGCTGGGGTTTATTTTTTCCCACCTTTACACCTTTAATATCAAAATCAACTCAAAGAAAGCCGGGCATACTCCCAAATGTGCTTGCCTCGTTTTTGTTGCTGCTGATGTGATCTAGCTCAATAACTGGAGGGAATAAAGGGGAAAAAGAAGGTCTCTTATCGTAAAGTAATTAAAAACTTGCTCAGGACACAGAGAGTGCCTGACAGAGTGCCATCCCTTTTAATCAGACATGCAGCTCCAGTATAAAGACATCACCTCAACAGATGCCCCACTTTCTGAAGGAGAAGGCGGTAGTCTGTGAAGATGACAGGTGTTATTTATTTTATTTTTTTTTCTGAAAACCTCGTGATTCAAATAGATTTCTGCATTTTGGCAATAGCAGTTCCCTGAGATAAGAGTAGTTTTGCATGGGTGTGCATGTGCTTGTGAGAAGGATTAGTTATTTTTTTAGCTGAACAGGAGGCAAATGAGAGAAGGTGGCACAGTGATAAGAAGAACACTTTTAGCGCGAACTTGCAAACAAAATGTTTTTAGGAGAAGTTGTGTTACACATTTATAAAGTGTACTATCCAGCATGGGCAAGATGTCTAATATTTTTGGGTGATTGAACTACCATTTATTTAGTGTTCAGCTGCCACCATTGAGAATATTTTGAATTAATTCTGTTTAATTTGTGGGGAAAAACATGTAAAATGATGTATTAGGCTTAATTTATGAGTGGTTTCCTGGTTGCACATTACTGGCCAGTGCCGTCTCTCCCTAAACGAGGGCCTCATCCTTCATGAAGGGCCACATTTTGCATAAGGAGATGCATTTGTGCACATGTGCAGTGGATTAGTTCTAGTATTTGCATTAATTGCATTTTAATTTTATTGAGAATACGCATATACACTACCATGAGGTGTGCAGCGTGCAGAGAAGAGATGGCTTTGAGGTATTTATTTATCCCAGGTTGATTTTTATTTGACTCAAACAGCCAATCTACGTTGACATTTGTTATTGCTAATAAAGGTTGGTCAGGTGAAATTGCATATTGTTGTACTTTCATTTTATACGATATGATACATTTGATAAAATTTCACTTCGGGCCCCAGTTTGGTCAGGAGCGCCACTGCCTGTAATACCACATTTAATTGCATTATGCTAACTTCAGAGCATGTCATCGGACTGCTGTTTTGCCAGCAGGGATGGAAGAAAAAAGCTAATTTGATTGAAATGTACAATGGAGCAAACAAGAGCTGCAAACACATTCCTCATGTGCTTTTATCACACAATGGTTGATCACATGATTGTAAAATTTCATTGTTCATGATGGTGGATGGTGCATCAAAATGCAGGCAAATTTCTGCTCATAAAAACTGGCCTTTGGCAGAACTGTAGAGCTAAGCTTTAGTATGTGCTTTGGTAAAAAGGAGGCACACGTGTCTCATTAGATCGAATTGTTACTGCTTATCTTTTTCACATTAATTTTTTCACCTGCTTTCTGCAACCGCTCACATCTCCGACGTCAACAACATCATGGATAGACTTGTTTTCATGTGTAAAACAGTCACAATAATCCACAGTTCCATGTATGTGCTTATTATAATGAGTATGTTAGGCAAAAATTGGTCGTGCTACAGGGCATAAAAGCCGCCAAGCAGCCTAAAATACACACATGCTAATCCTCTGTGTGATGTTTGGTGAGGTTGCATCGGTGACTCATTGTTGCCATATATTCATTGACCTGATGGTATTTACATGGCTTAGGTTTCAGACTGCTTTGATTATTGCTGCCAGGACAGATCTGGCCGTCGCAATATTCATGTCCAGGAAAACGTATGGCTCGCTCCTGAAATATGGGCAGTTTGACTGTGTTCTGAACCCATTTCCTGGTAACGCCTCTTCCCTAATTAGATCCGGAGGTCTGTTCCTACTCTCTAGATCTCTTCTCCGCGCACACACACACACACATCCTCTCACTCCCGGTAGATTCAGAGTGGAATCGAGATGAAGGCAACAGAGCTAATTGCATTAGCATCAATTTACTGGTGCGGCAGAGGACAGCTGCTGTGCAATTTAGTGATGTATGGCTCTGGCTAACAGTCCCAAATAAATGTAGCAAGCACTGTATGTGTGTGTGTGTTCGATAGGGGTGTGTATTAGCCTCTCCAGAGAGAGACAATGGGCAACCCCAACAATCGCATTTTCACACTGATTATGATTATCAGAATAATTTCATTAAGCCACTTACATGCATTAGATTGCCATGCAGTCTTGCCACAGTGATAGTGCATATCATGATTCTTCTTCACCACCATTTTACAAGCAACATAAATCTTTTAATATTGCTATTGCTCCCCCTCACTTCTCTTATTCCCATCTCAGAATCAGAAATAATTTGTAGATATAATTTATTGATTTCCAGGAGGAAATTGTGATAAACAAGCAAAAGAAATGTAAATTGTGTACACAGTGCCACAATATATAAAACACAATGTATGAAGAGTAATATGAATAGATGATGAAAATAAGATATCTGCGCAAATGTGTGCATCAGATGCAAACGATCTAAAAATCAATTCTTTCTATGCAGGGAATACTTTTTTTGTTTTTGTATATAAACTCATCATAATATCCCATCATCTGAATGAGTTTCTGTGTCTGACGAGTGCTAATTAGGTAGCATTATCCAACAACAAACAACAAATTACTTCAGACTGTTTTGTCGGTGACACAACAAATTTATGCAACAGCTCTGAAATGTTTGTTCCAGAAGTCTATCCAATGCATCTCGTAGATCAGTGTGAAGCTTTGAACAACATAAAAACACATATGTGGTGTCAGTAATAAGCACCTTCCCTGCTGCTGATGGGCAGGGAAGTACACTAAGTACATTTAGTTCTTTACTTTTGCACAATGTTGAAGCACTGCTATGAGCCTACTCAAATGTGATACAACATATACATTCTGAGAAACTGTCTTTATTATCATTTATGTACATTATTTTTTTAACATTAAGGCATGTAAACATGTCTGAAACCCAACAAATAAGAAGTAATCTTGAAATGAGTATGATATGTCCCCTTTAACTTTTACTTCTTTATCCAATACATACATCTGATGGCTAGAGTTACATATTTCAAGACCCACAGAATATTTTGTACTACGTCTCTGAAAACACTGATTGAACACTGACAGTTTTGCTCTCTAATCTTGATCGTCTCCACTTCCTGCTTTGATCTCTGTGGCGTATACCGTCTCTTTATGCTCCGACTACATCTCCCAGAAGCCCCAATATTACTCACAGACTGCGGGATGACCACGATTGGTGACCTGCTGCCGAAAAAAATTCATTTTATTACCTTGAAGCGTCTGATTTTTAATGACGTCAAAATACGTCAGTTGCACTCAAAGAGTTAATGTATTATATCTCACAATGTTAATAATGTTAATAATTAGTGCAATGTTTGCCATTACTGGTTCCTAGTATTGCTGCTTACTTCCAGTACTTACTTTCTCTTTTATCTTTGTGTTGGTCTCAAATACCTACAGAAAGAAATCGAGCGCTGTTGCTGCTGAATGTTTCATTTTGTTCACCAGCTAGGTGCTAACTTTGTCTGTTTGCCAGCTAGTGTGTTTGTCAGAGCTTCTTTGCTGGAAATAACTCCATGCTGTTGCTGGAAACAAGGTGCTAGATGCTAAAATGATTTATAGAGCAGATTGGAATGAAACTTTTACGTGGGTTTGTCACAACAAGTAACCCCTCTCACCTTATACATAGTTTATCATTAATGTAACAATAGTGCGGCTTTAAACTTTGATCATTCATTATGCTCGTTGACTGTTCACACATCAGGTGATTTTAGCTCTCCCTTCCTCTCTAAAGGAAATGACTGGACAGCCACGAACTTGATGATATTGCCAAAAGTAAAATGTGTGGCTACTTATTAAATAATAATAATAATTCATAGTTAACACCTAATTCTGTGCCTAAAGACAATAGCTGTGAGACACCTTGCAAAAACTGCAGTATACGCTATGTTGAGTGATTGTGAGCATAATCCAAGAAGTGAGAAAATGAGATCTGTAGCAGCTCTAATGTCAAATGGCAAGTCGCCATAAATGATGTATGACTGAGTCTGGCAGTTTTTGTGTGGGAAGTAAAAGTCACATGAAATATGATTGGACTGTTTCCCTTATTACATAAAATGTCAAGGACACAAGTGGAATAGATGCTAGATTCACTGCACAGTGAAAAGATCTGCAAGTATTCCAAATATAGTTGACTCCTATTTTTATTTTATTCTGGTAAGCACCTTGTGCTCCTTTTTGGCTGTTGTAAGGTGCTATACGAATAAAATTTGATTGATTGCTTGATTGAATGATAGTTGTAATTCTAATCATTACATTTGACAGGTGATTTTCTTATCCACGTTTTTATAGTTCATGGGGGAGTTCACTTATGTAACAACAGATTGATTCACAATACTCATTACTGCTGATAAGTACAGATGAAGAGTTTTATTTTTGGAGCTGCTTTTTAGTGAAGAAATAGCCCCAATGAGAGATGTAACCAGTAACGGGAATACTTATCAGGCCTTTATTACAGCAGAACATTTAAAAATATTTATGCAGCATTTTGTAACTTGTTGCAATTTGAGTGCATGTAATCAATTTTGTGAATGCGTAGAATAATGTCTAAATGTGCAGTGAGATCTGAGCAGGAATCTGTAATTTTTTTACATATTTAAAAATCTCTTTACACATACAGTTAAAACACTCACACACAAATAGTTGTGCTACATGTCCTAGAAACCATCTAAACTTTACTTTCTTCCTGAGATTCGCTTGAACTGCTAATTTTACTGGTGAATTAACCGACAGATAGCCCCAGAAATTTGGCATGTTCCTTTAAGGACACTTAACACTCCACCAGCTATCCCCCATAGTGCTGTGAGGAGCTATGAGTCATTGTGTCTGCATTTCACTGGCTTCAGGGAGCCTGCACATATCTGTTTCAAAGGCCATGTCACATCCTTTTAACACTGTAGCTTCATAGTGGCCATATATGCCCATATGTCCTCTTGATGTGGCCCCTAGAACACTGTGGATTAAATGCCACGCTGTTAGTATGTTTTTTTTCAGAACAAATATCATTGTGTGTGTGCGTGTGTGTGTGTTGGTGTCTGTGCGTGCACCAATGGCACTTTTTGCCTCAATTTCCCTGCGTTGCGCACCATCACTCGCCATGCCAGGTTCTTTTCACTACCCTCCAGTCAGAAAGAGCAGGAAATGAGTGAAATGAAGATAAATCCAATCAAGAATAATTATTTCCTAGCGCGCTGGATATGCGCAGGATGTGCTCAACCTGCGTGAGTGCTGATAACACATTTAATAACCCCGCCTTGTTACCAATCTGTGTTGAAACGGTGTTTGAATTCCCAGAAAGGTCAAAATGTATCAAAATAGCAAAAGTCATTCAGAGCTATTGACTGAACTTGATAGAGAAAGTGCAGAAAGCGCAGGCAGGTTTTGACCGTACCAAAGATGTTGGGTTTAAGTTATAATTATAGCTAAATGTGATGGCTCGGTTCGGTATTTCAAAGGGAAAAGATCTTTAGACTGACTGTTACGAGCAAGTCTTATATTTAACCCCCAACCCCTTGCCATTATCGATCAATACAGATGTACGAAATGTCCAAAATAGATGAGATTTCCTGAACTGAAGCTGCACAAGTCTCCTGAGCTTTCATTCATTTCAGTGCCGCTCACCTAAGCTGCGCTCGCCTACACAGTTAGAAGCTGTCAGGAAATTAAATCATCACGCCTGCTCGGCGCTTCTTCACCGCAACTCTGTTATGCTAACGAAATTAGCTTTTCGCTCCCTCATTCATTTCGTTATTCTTTGGTAAGGCTGTAAGAAGTTTTCACCCGTGGCAATCAATATAAAAAATGTACAAGTGATTTGTGAGGATATTACTGCAATGCTGGGAGCACTAATCAAATATGCAGCGACTCAATCTGAAGTGAGAGCTTGGAAGCAAATTTGTGGTGTAGTTATTTTTTTTTTTTTCCTTTTCTTTTTACATTGTTGCACCTCATTTCCATTTGATTTATTTGCAACGTTTATGTGAACAATGAATGAAAATATCCAATAAGAGATCTTATTTTCTATGTTCCTGCAGCATTCCCAATCTTTCCAGAGATAACAGTTGTCCTCTTGTTGTCCACATTGTCTGAAAAGACTGAGACATGAGGGACAACATGGTGAACAGCGTGCTGTGGGTCTACGCTGGGCTTAGTACAGTCTCTGCGCTGTGCTTGCTAAAGCTTGCATGACCTTTAAACATCATTAAGTTAGCCTGGGCTTTGCACACACACACACACACACACAGTTGCCATAATGCCATGCAGGAGAGAAGCACCTACACACAAACACACACTTGAGAAATACAAATCTTTTTTCTCAGCAAAGGTCCAAATCAATACCAAACACACCACACCGATTCTGTTTGCATGGCTTCGATGTCAGTCTGACACTCTCTGGGGACTTTCTGTTGCCTCTGTAATACCTGGACACACAAACAAATGCTTACAAATGATGCAAACACAGAAAGCTTAAGAGGCACCTATGCACAAACGCATGAAATCTGGGCTATTATTATGTGTAATTTTACAGGCCTGTATTCATTGCCCTCTGTCATTACATAGAAGAATGCTCCAAAGTGTCCAGTCAGTGAAGTTAGAAAGTGTCTGGAGGCAGTCTGTGATTCTGATGGACATCAGGGGACGAGTCCACTGGTTGCAGATATACAGGAGACTGATTGTAAGAAGTGGTTTTCGTTTTTGTGGAGCACCGTTTTGAAGCCTTGAATTCTGCGTTTCTCCAATAAAATACAATAAAATAAAAGGTGATAGACATTTCGTAACTTTTAGTCCTACAGCAAATGGAGCAGATAAGACCCAATAAGAGAGCACCACCTTTTGGGAAATCTTGGCAAACAACTGCCTTTCTTTGACTTTCTTTCTCCCTAAAATGTGAGAACGAGCACAACAATACTACTAAACACCAGTTTGGCTGATGAAATCCACGATAGTGATTTGATTAAATTGAATGTTACAGGTAAGACATGCCCTCCATGTGTCCCCACACCAAACAGGATTACTCTTCTGGCTCGGTGCCTGGTTGGCAAGTCTGTCCTGTTCAGAGCAGACTGGAAACCCTGCCACAGTGGCCAATGCTCATTTAACAAGAGGCTGGATATACGATCTGTAACGAGGCTGCTAATCCTCTGAAAATCAGCTTGTGTGTTTGAGTGTTGGGAGAGACAATTAATGCCTTAACATGCAGATTTTTTTTTTATGCCCAGTGTAATTTCCTGTCCGGCAGTTGACACACAATTGGGGCTTTTAATCACTGTGGCCACATTCCCATGAGCACAAAAAGCCTCTGCAAGTCATTTAGTCCAACTTGGTTTCACACGCAGCATAAAATGGCATAAACCATGTTTTAATCGTCAGGGAAATAGCCTTAAGTCTGTTTTAAAGCTGGATATGTGCTGTCAAGGAATGCTAATTTAGCTGCAGTCTTGGAGAAAAATTAATTACCTTTCTAAATTTCCTCAGGATCAATCACTTAGCTTGGGAAGAGTGCCGTCAACAACAGGAAAGGATTAAATTAGCCCATTTCTCACAGAAATGCAACTGTCAGATGTAATTCTGTCGAGGTGTTCAGCTCAACAAGCTGAATGTCATCCAAACAACTCACACTTTCATCAGTTTCAGCGTACGAGCGGGGTAATGTGCTATCTGCCAATCAGCGTCCAAAGGTGTTTGCACATTTAGTTCGTTTCACTGTTTTAATTTCATTAAAGAGTTAGTGCAACACTGTTGATTTGTCACGTACAAAAAGGTGTGTTAAGGCTGTCGTCAATACATTTGTCAAGATGGTGGAGACGATTAAAAAGGCACCTGTCAGAAGTATTTTGGTGCTGTTTTTGGAATTCAGATGAAATGTCAAAAGTCAAACAGGCAGAAACACAAATAAATGATAATACAGACCATTGTGACAGGCGATTGGCAGAATAAACAAATGCAAACAATTTTGATTAGCATCACTGACAAGACGCACAGCTGATGTTCTTTGAAAGATCATAAATCTGAAAGGAACCTTGTGTGCCGACGAAGCGCTGAGATGATAACGATCCCCGCTTTGCAGATGTTGTCCTTTACTTATTCACGTAAACAAATCAGCCTCAAAAGTCCTGAGTGATTTGCATTCTGTGAAGCTGAGAGGTGAGAATGAAAACTGTCTTCTATGTGAAGGAAACAATCACACAGCGACAAAGCATTTGTATTTTTTTCAACATAAAAAAAACACTTTGTTGTGGGTGCCAGCTAAGCTTCAGATCATACCCAGCGCCAGCCGTTTGATGCTGAAAGTTGATTTTGACAACTATCTGATCGCAATTTAGGGTTGTTAAAAGATACTTTGGATGAACACTTTGACTTTGGGTTGAATAGTTGATCTCTTATTACCATACCCAGTCTGCGCCTCATGCAATCAACCCTAAATGAGCGCCGATTTGACCTTTTTTGTCCCTGTTCTCTACATTCTCTGGGAACAGGGGACTGGAATTCTTAATTCAATGCAGTGTTGTTTCAAGGTGTGACAGATTATGAATTACACTTTCAGGGAATACATTAAGTGCATTTCATTAAAACCAAGCACATGCAACACTAACCACTGGATCTAATTCCATTACTCTTGCTTTTCCTATAAAAACTCAGTCACTGATTTCTATCAGATTTGTTAATTTCCCATGTCTGCCGCTTGGGAATTAACAACAAATCTGCAAAGCTAACAATCTGTGAGTCCCTTGCAAACCATAAAAAACATATTTTTGCATCTCAGAGACATCACATTACCTTCATAAATGTCATGTTTTATGGAATAATGGTGTTTGATTATATTGCTGCAGCTAATGTGATGGCAAACACATTATCCGATCTTCTAGACATTTATTCACAGACACACCTGAAAACACCTGAAGAACTAGATGTGGTTAGGGGTAGTAGCTTATTCTAGCTGCATCATGGGAGATGGACAGAGGATCAGTGGGTTTTTAAAGGCAGAGAAAAGGTACACGTCCAGCTGGAAGTGACTGCTGTGGCTTCAAAGGTTAGAGGAAGCGGCTCTTATAATAATAAACCACAGATTTGATCACGCAATTAGGCATTAAGTATGAAATTTAACACCCACTGTCTGCTGGTTTACTTCTCTTGACCTTAAATAGTGATGCAGCCCTGTGCAGTTCAATTACAAACAACATTACTTTCTAGATTCCATAAAAATAACAATTCATCTCCCATTAAATGGGATGAGTTTTAAATGCATGCTGTCTAGCCCGTGCAGCCGTTGCCTCCTCCCATTTGTTCTGTATGAGCTCATTATATGTCTTTGTCTGAGACTGCCTGGATGGCTTGTAAATTGTGCCCACAGGAACAGCTAATAAAAGGCACTTTCTCTCACTAGTTTTCACAATCTCCAAAAATGTGTTGTTGGTGTATGAATATTACTTTGACACAGAGGTGGGTTTTGTCACAGGGACTGGCTCACAGAGCCGCCAGAGCACTTACTGTCTGTCAGTGGCAGATTGGAGGCTGAGATGGAGAATAAAAAGGTCAAGTCTGAAATCCCCTGCAGCGGTCAAACATTTCAGGGACACAGCGAAAAGGCTTTTATGCTCTATAAATTAATGATTGCTTCTAAGATGCACATAAATTTTATTGTCAGTACAGTAACTGATTCATCTTTTTGTGATGATGGATGATCATCATTTTGAACCATGCATGAGTCATGCGGTTCAGCATGTAATGTAGTCGGCCCTTCCATTTGCGTTTGCGGAAAGGTGGAAGGGGAAGCATTTGTAGAAACCTGCTGTGCAGCTCATGTGTCACCGTGGACTTTTAGTCTGGTGGTATTGCCGTGGGGACTTTGGATCAGTTTAGTGTCAGTGTGTTCAGTCATTCATGTGGTGATGGATCATGCTAGGGGAGGTTGTCCATCATGTAGACATTCTTCTGTGTGTCATGTGATATCACAGGCACTGCTGATTGGATTGTGGCGAAGGAGACGTTATCCTCAGACTGTCTAAATTTACAAATTAGCTTTATTGTCATGGTTAAGGCCTAGATTTTATTCACATATTGAATTATTTTAAGGTTTTTTTTTTAGTACTACCAAGACCATTTTGGGACACATAGTGAGAGTGATTGCTTTTGGTCAAACAGTTGGACTGCCTAAAAAGCCACAAACTGAAATAAAGCAACTCAAGTGGGTTTTTTTGGAATGCCGATATGTCTTATTTGCTTTATTGATTTAATTTGCCTTAAGTCATTAAATGAAGCAGGTGCTAAAACTAAGGTGGAGGGTTACTAAAGGTATATAAAGACAAACAGTATGGAAAAAGCCACATGATTCTTGAACATTAAGTCATGTGAACATGGTCTAGTAAAAAAAAAAAAGCTAAATTATAAGTATGATCTTGAAAATGAGCATGACAGCTCCCCTTTAACTCTTTGAGTACCTATGCTGTATTTTGACGTTATTTAAAATCTGACGCTTGAGTGCCATCACCGTATTAATCAAAGTGGTTTTTCGGAAGCAGGTCACTGATCGTGGTGTCTTGCAGCCTGTGAGTAATGTTGGGGCTTCTGGGAGATGTAGTCGGAGCATAAAGAGACGGTATACACCACAGAGATCAAAGCAGGAAGTGGAGACGATCGAGATTAGAGAGCAAAACGGACGGATTCTGAACAAAACGTGGTGATTTTGGTGAAACTGATAAAACAAGAATGGAACAAGGTAAAAACAAACTTTTTTTTCATGATGAAATAGAGAGTCTCTTCTTTCATTTGAGCTATTCAGTGTTTTCAGAGACATAGTAGAAAATATTCTGTGGGTCATAAAATTGGTAAAAAAAAAAAAAAAATGCTGGTACAAGGCACTTTGTGTTTTAAAAAAACGGCTGGTACTCAATGACTTAAATGCTGACATACTGTATGTTCATTAAGGGTATTCAGTCAATAAAAAACATGGGAATCACATGCTGTATTGCTGTTTTTGTGTTGTTTGTTGATACATGTCTACAGTATCATATTCCCAAGAGCTGTGATATCATTAGAGCAGTGGTGTCTTTGTCTGCCTTGGTGGATACACACTGAGGTTTAGACTAGAGGCTCAAGGCAGCGTGCACTATAATCTCTTTAGCTGTTTTAAAGCCTTTGACACACAAAATACTGGTCCAAGAATCTTTACAGGAAAAAAAGAGCTGTGGTACATGAGGTGCAGCACAGACCAAGCATTTGGCCCGAGCATTGCATTATTTGATACAAACAATACACCAATGAGGATAAAAATAGAAGGAATAGCATTTTCCCCTCCTACATGTTTTCCCATTTTAAGTTTTTATAACCGAAGAGAGGAATGAAGGAGTGTGATTATTTAAAAGCTGAAACCAGAGCTAAATGCAATGATTTAAGCATGAGCGTTGGAGTCCCAATCAATAGAAAGCTGTTATGACGCATTAAGCAGAGATAATTGGAAATTGCAGGCAAAAAAATCCCAGATGGATATGCGAAAAATGGGCTACACATTTAGACAAAGAAGCTAATTCAGTTTGGCATTTTGAATTTCATTAAGAGTCCTGCTGTATGCTGTATGTACTTTGAAGTCCTGAATAATTAAAAGTGGAGTATGATGAAATTAGAGCGTCAGAATGGTGCTAAATCATGTGTTACGAAGCATATCAGTCACATAAACACAGCTGATATCGTTATTTCAACCAAATGGCTTTTAATCCAGTTTCAGCTCTTGTTAATCAGGAGAACAGGTTTGATGATTACAGCGATCTGTGAGCTACGGTTTGAACCAAAGACCAGTGTGGGAGACGCTCTTTCTCTCTATAATTTCAAGTCGCTCCAGCTGCTACTGTTAGGAACCATGCCAAAACATTTCTTCAATAATTGCTGCTCACGTATTCATGCTAATTCAATTGGCTTCAGATGTGAACCTGTGGATGCTGTTGTTGCAGGTGTTCAACTGCACCTGGAGAAGAAAATAAGAACAAGATTTGCAGGTGCAGTTTGTACGGGTAGCACTGAATATGGATATGCACATCAGAAAACTGCACTGATTAATCGAGCTTTGTGATTTTTAATGAGAAAATATTTTTCATATTCATACAAATATAGAGAAAACAAACCCACAGTGTTTTTTTTTAATTATTATTATTAGACTGCCTGTTTGCAGCATCTCCTCTAGAGATTTTAGGTCACACAACAAAAATAGAAACAAGTATTTAGATCATATACTGACTTCACACCAGCATCATAATTACAATATCCATAAGAGTGTCACAGATATGGAAAAAGTATTTATTTTTAATTCAACAATTACTCTTCTTCTCTTGTGTTTTTCTTGATCTGATCCAACCATCTATCACACCCTTCCTTTCTTCATCTCATCACTGTGTCACTTGACTTCCTCCTTTGCTTCCATCATAATTACTATGACCACTAGAGGTGCCTGTCTGACAATGACTAGAAATAATATGTAATAAGCTCCCTACAAAGATGGCCTGTGCAACCGTTTTTGGTTGCCGCTGCGCTTTTTAGTCTGTGCAGGAATGGTGGCTGTTTATGAAGAATATGTAACATCAAAAAATATGTATCATACTGTAATTCACATCATCAATCTATTTGTACATCTGTTTGTAATGTCTCTAATGTACTACGTCATTTATTCAAACTCATATTAATGTCCCGTATCCGACAATCTAACTATTAACTCATTGAGTGCCAGCCCTCTTATAAAGAGAAAGTGCCTTGTTCCTGTGTTTTGGGCCTTTTTGAGGCATCTTTCAAGACCCACAGAATATTTTGTACTGTGACTCTGAAAACACTGAATAGCTCAAATGAAAAAAGAGACTCTCTATTTCATTATGAAAAAATGTTTGTTTTTACCTTGTTCCATTCTTGTTTTATGAAGTCGAATAGAGGCTAGTTTCACCAAAAACTGCCACTTTTTTGCACCGCTCTGATCCTGATGTCTCCACTTCCTGCTTCGATCTCTGTGGCGTATGCTGCGTTTGTGTTGTATCGGAAGTAGGGATTTGTAACTGGCAATGAGTTCACACCCGAGTTGAAGGCGTTTGAGTAAACAAGTCGGAAATCAAAGATGGACGCCTCCAATGAAAAGTTTGCTGTGCTTGCTCTGTCGGAATGCAGAAAGCTAATGCAGCAATATGAGGTCCTCAAACAATTAATAGGCACAAAGAAGACGCAGAGGGTGTTTGTTCTCCTGCGTAATTATGTGTGGGAAACACATTTGACTCTACTGTAGGCTGAAACGCATAACGCTTACACGGTGTTAATCCAGGGTGCTGCCATCTTGGATTATGACGTCATGGTCAAGTCGGGGTTGGTGAAAACTTTACGAGTTTACGAAGTCAGAAATCTGACTTCGATGAGCATTTCAGTTGACATCTACGGCTCAGAACTCATAAATTCCGTCTTATGAGGACAACACAAATGCAGCAGTATACCATCTCTTGATGTTCTGTCTATGTACCCAGAAGCCCTTACTCACAGGGTGCATGAGAGTGCCCCCTTGTGCCAGCTGCTGAAAATCCACTTTATATACTGTATATATACATCAATGGCACTCAATTATTTAAAAGCTCACAACTTGACATATGTGAGAAATAATCATTAGTGTCACTGGATGCTACCTGCAGGTATAAAGTCCTGTCTCCACTGAGGAACTTCAAATATTTGAATGAGAAATTTAACACTTAGTAAACCATCTAGACCTGTGCCAACAAATCCTAGGTACTGCTTGAAACAGACAGTGCTGAGAAAATGATCCCCACATCCATCTACATAGTCCTGAGACTGAGCATCACAGTGACATCATAACAGAATATCTGCCATTGTTCTTGCCTCGACAGTCATTCATATAACAATTTTACAATAAGGGAGATAAAAAGCCCTTCAGACATCTGGTGAACTAATAAGAGTGATTGAGTGTGAGGTTACAGATGGTTAAAAGTTAATAAAAAAGAATATCAACAGCAGCCTTGTTTGTGTCACTGGTCCCTCTGGTTGTTTGTAGTGTAAGTTCAAAAGGGTTAAAAGTGCCTCTGTGCAGTAGCAAAGGTGTTTTCAGTGTTGCAGAGAATCATTTTTTAATTTTTTTTTCCTCAAATAGTTTTACAGTATTACTGAGGATGTTCGGGCTGTTGGGGCAACTGCTCCTGGCAAGTGAAGAAACTGAAGTACCCTTTATTCACATTTTCTGACATCCTGTGCAGGGAACATTGTGAAGATGGAGGGGGAAATGAAGCAGTGTGCACAGGATCTCAATATCTTGCTTCTGCTATTGTCTGGCCTCTGCCTTTTTTCCCAGGATTGATCTGTTCAAGTTCAGGAGAGCTGGGTGCTTTTTTTGAGATGATTCAGCATCATTGCAGAGGCTCGCTACATCACCTTTCACCGGACAAGATTAATGTTTATGTCAAGGTCTCACTCAGCTGTCTGAGCATTACATTTGAACGTCTCCTGGATTAACACTTGATAAATGTTCACGAGCAAATTCTATTCATAAATCATCCATCAGGACATGAATTGAATATGATTGAATCCTTAAATGATAAACAGACACTTTGTTAATCTCAAGGTGAATTCAAGATGTATGGGCTTTTCTTTCTGGCACTAAAACTATCAATAAATATTGTCATATTCAAAATATGGCATCCACACCAAGGTCTTTTTCTTATCCGCTGCTGTTTTGTATGTAAGGCTTGTAAAGCCCTCAACACTCTGCATGTCTAATCCTTTGAGAAAAAATGGTGAGAGCATGGCCTTCTATGCTGTGAACCAAAAGATAAAGAGCTGCTCCTTTACAAAATAAAGAGAAGGCCTTATTTTTATTCAATCTCCTCAGCATCAGGAGAGAGCAAAGATATGGTGAAAGAAGTTTGTTAAATATGAAAACAATGTGGACAGACACAATATGGCAAAAAGCAAGAGCTGCAGCTTGAATACGGAAGCACGGATCTGAAATCAAATTATCAACACGAGGGAGATTTTGCCAGAGGGGATTCTGGGCAATGACGAGCATATTTGTCGATTTTCTGTATGTATGTAGAGCTCAATGTTTCATAGACACGTCAGTGCCCTTTGGCTAACAGAGGTACTTGTGATCTTCTTCCTCTATACCTATCTTTTGTATATCTGTTGGTCTGTCTGTCTCTCTGTCTCTGACACCATGTATATCCCAAGACTGCCTGCCAGCCCCTGAGTGGCAAGCTTAGCATCCGTGGTGCAAGCCAGCACTTTGAAAAAGTGCAAAGCTGCAGACCAAAGCGGCTTAGAGAGGCTGTGCACACAGACGCCTCAATGCGAGTCTTTTTTTTTTCTTTCTTTTTTTGCAACAGTCACCCCTGCTTGCCCTGCTCTCATGCTCCCAGCAGGCTGTGGTAGAAGATAGCAGTGTGTGATCACACCTGACGATGGCACACAGGTTGCCCCAGAGCTCTCCGGGAGTGGAACAAGCTCAGTGTTGATCTGTGGCTGCACTGCAATATGAACGACATGTCTCTGAATGATCAAGGCTGCACTAAAGACTGGGGTCTTCATTGACTTTTTGATAGACAAATTACCCAGACATCTCTAATTCTACTTTAAATGACTATTTCTTTTACCATCATAAAAAATATGCCATAGATTTGCTGGCATGGTCTTTGACGTTTCATGTATGTCAACATTGATTTTCAGAGTAATCGTCTGAAATTAGCAATTTTCTGGATATGCTACATTTCCTTGGGTATTTTGGACAGTTTTACCTGGTGCACAGTTATATCAGTTCCAGTCTTGGAGCTCATTGTGTAATTGGATTGTTTTAAGTTTATTGAGGAGTATGTCTCATTACCAGAGGCCAGAGAACAAATGTTGCTGGAGCGCAATAAAAAGTAACAGTTACAGTAAAATTAGTGATACACATCTTTATTAAAAATTGAAAATCACACCAAGGGTGACACAGTGGTGCAGCGGTTAGCACTGTCGCAAATCTCAGCCCAGGGCCTTTCTGTTTGGAGTTTGCATGTTCTCCCTGTGTTTGTACTCTGGCTTCCCTCATCATCCAACGTAGGTCAACTGATTAATCTGAATTGCCTGTAGGTGTGAATGTGAGTGTGAGTGGTTGTCTGTCTCTATGTGCCCTGCGATGAACTGGAGACTTGTCCAGAGTGTACCCTGCCTTGCACCCACGACCCTACATAGGATAAGCAGTAGATAATGGATGGATGGAACTCATGCCACATCAAATATATTTTGATGTTTCTCATGTCTTGACAAAAAGTTAATGCATGATATTTTTTTTTTTCAAATCGTGATTGTTCTGGGTGGCACGGTATCTATGTTTCTATGTGCCCTGTGATGAAATGGTGACTTGTCCAGGGTGTAATCTGCCTTTCGCCCTAAGACCCTATGTGAGGATAAGTGGTAGAAAATGGATGGGTGTGATTGTTTTCCACTCAGATCTGTAGTATTGTTACCACTGAACGCAGAACACGCCGACATGCCGACACCCGCCGTAACAAATCAAGATTGCTTCTATTATCGCCGGACATCGGCACACAGAGTGCATAAATTCAGCACAGGGCAAATCGTGTGGGACAGGAAGGTGTGTACAAACACAAAATAAAATATCCGGTTTATTTTCAAAATAAAATAATCCATGTCTGCGGCGGATCGTATAATCACTAAATAATCTACTCAGTAGACACAGGGTGGTTCTCTTTCACTGACGTTCGGCTATCTCCCGCGATTATACTTGAATTTGCGAGATCTTGTTCTTCTTCTTCTTGGTTTTCTGTGTCGCATGTAAATGATGTCATTGCAGTGTCACCCGCTGTATGATGACCCTGCCCACGCCAAGGAGGTAGGTATTAAATTGTAAAGGAAAAGCACCTAAACTGGGCCATACCGTGCTGTGCCGTTACTGTGTCGTGGAAAAGCACCAATGGAGCACCAAGTCAGAATCACCTGATCAAAACAGCTTCTTTTTGGTTTAGGCCTGCTGATTTACAGGTTCGCTGTTCTCATTTTTAAACTCCTTACTCCTCACTCCACTTATTGTTTCTTTTAGTTGACTTGCATAAAACGCTCTGAGCGCCACAAACAAGCGTGGTAGTGACTCACTGTCTGGTCTCTCACTGTGTGGCCTATTTTTTTTTAGCACATTATATTCACTCTCACATCGCCTCTGGTAACAGGAATCAAACTTTTTGTGAGACAGACAAATGAATAAACTTGGAGTTGAAGCAAGAGTCCTGCCTGAAGGGATGCCCAGTTTCTACAAGGGTAGTGACGCTGTAAAAAATGTGGCACTGGAGGGGCTGCTGCAGCAGAGCG
Organism: Synanceia verrucosa; assembly: GCA_029721515.1. Classification (NCBI taxonomy): domain Eukaryota; kingdom Metazoa; phylum Chordata; class Actinopteri; order Perciformes; family Synanceiidae; genus Synanceia; species Synanceia verrucosa. The sequence goes on along the minus strand of CM056560.1, from coordinate 5,698,404 downwards.
TGGGAGGGGCAAATTCAGGTAAAGTTGCCCCGTAGAAACAGTTTTCATGCTGTGGCCGAGTAGGCGCATGTGAGATTAACTCCAGTGTTTGTGCTTCCTCAAGGCTGCCATCAGTGCCCTTCTGCTGCACGGCGTGAGGAACAGTTGTTACCTCATCAAAGCCACCTTTCCAGATTACCTGGGTACTATCTAGGTGGGTGTATGTGCTTGTGTACGTCTTCTTCAGCTACTAATTTCCTCCCATTCTTTGTTTTATTGGCAGTGCACCTCCTTCTGCCCGCAGTCATCTAGCTGACAGGTTGCTCTCACTTTTGGTTTCTGACTTGTGTGCTCAACCCTCGCAGCACTTTTGTTTGGACTGTACTGGAGGTCAGGACTTATCGAGTTAAATCAGAAAGTATGTGAGAGTCAACCCGAAGACGTGTGCGTCAGTGTTTGTAGGCGTCCAAAGGTGCACTTGCGTTCCAGTGGGTGGATGTGTGGGAGTATATTTGCTTGACTCTGGGTTATTCTTTGTTTCTTTCCAGCAAAAGTGTGTAAGTAAGTATTACTTTGAGTTAAAAAGGCCCAAAGGTGATGAGGAGGCTCGAGACAGACCTCGTCTTGAACATCCTCAACTGGCGAGAATCATTTTGGTTGGATGAGTCAATGTGATCAATGAATGCCTCGGACTAAACACAGGCTTTATGTTTTAATCACATCAAACCAAAAGATATTATGTTTCCTGAATGCATGGATGGCATTCCTCCACCGCCTCAGACAGACACATGAGTCAGGCTTTTATTGGTATCTAAATAGCTGCAGCACATAGCCACGGTAATAAGGCTGCACTGGATGGATTTCAGGTATCGTGGAGTGTGAATCATCAGCTCTGCATTGAGAGGCAGCGACAGCGACTTATCCCTCACAGCAGCATCTCTCAAATTCTGATTAACCCAAGGTCAGATTAGCTAAACATTTGCATCAACGCCGCAAAACCTCATCAATAATTCCATAGCACAGCTTATCAGTCAGGGTATTCTATTATGCAGGCTTTTTACTCGGATATCTTAATGTGATTCCCAGCATTTGGTATGGTTAAACATTTTCTTTTCTGTCTCCACCTGGCCCTACAGCTCATTATACAGTTAAATGAATGCTAATGATGGTAGTTTAGGGATGATAGCCGTTCCTCCGTCGTAAAATTTCAAATTACTGTGCCTGAGCGCTTCAGTTATTCTTCAGTTGTGAGATCAAAACTTAGCAAACAGCAGCAAGTCGTGACCCTGTGCCACTCCAGACAGATTATTAAATGTTTTCTCACATTTATTGTCACATTGTAACTCAGTCTGTAGAGCATGTCATCCTTTCTATTAGCAGCCTAGATGCTTAAGTGAGTTGCACAAGTCAAATTTAGTGATATTTCTGCATGTATATGAAGATTTCAATGAAGTTTTTATACAATTTGTAAGTAACATTTGCTGCAACAAGTGAGGCTTCCGCATGCGTAGGATTCAGACCAACCTATGCACCATGCAAAGCCCTACAATAAATTCAGCAGAGTGTACAAAATGTCAACCTAGTGCAGGAAAAAAGCAGACGATTCATTGTGCATCACGTTCTACAAGGCGCTCTTGTTACTTTGCAGCAACGACGAAAGATCAAACTCATAAATATTCCCTCTTCTGGGACTGATGAAAAACAAACAGCCAATTAAAATCCAGCTTGCCTCTGCGAGTTCTTCACTCTCACTTTCCTCCTCCTCTTGTTCTGTCTGTCTTTCTGTGCAAAGTGCAGCCTAGTTTGCAGAACTAGGTTGCAAAGGTATCTACTATATATTTTCTAATGATGAGGACCCAGACAGGTAGCCTCATCTGCCAAAGCCTTTTCTTAATGCATACTCAGTTCATTTCACAACTCTTTTCTGAGGTTTATTTAAATAAACCCTACACTGGCACACTCTCATCTATCTGTTTTTGTTCATATGATTTTGACTTTTTAATGTCAGGAGGTTAGGCCAGCTTGTGTTTACTCATCTCAGCTGAGCTGTGTTTCTTGGAAACACTGATGATGGCAGAATAGGACATGAAGCGCAAGAAACCTGCCATCCACCTTCTCCGTAGCTCACTTTGAAAGGTGCACAGGGAAAGTGGAAGCTGACATGTTGCTGTCACTGACACAAAGTGATGTCTTTGCAGATCAGCCGCGCAGTCACGCTTATGTTGTGACCGCTCTGGTTTGAATGCTCAAACACCGGGAATCGCTGACAAAAAGGCTATTTGAACACTGGCTCAACATAAGTCAGAGTTATAAAAAGCAGCATGGCATCTGGGCTACAGTCAGCAAGAGAGGAAGCCCAAATCAAATCCTGTGCAGAGCCATAACCCTTCTTTTATGTGGATTTCTCTCCCCTGTGCCCATGCAGATTAACTGGACTGGTTTTAGCTATGAATACATCTATGACCTAAATGCAACTCCAACGGGAACAAAATTTACATTGAAGTTCAAACACTTCTAGAATTTCATAGTAATACCTCAGATCACTTCACTTGTTTTTTGCCTTTGAGGAATAAATATCTGTAGAGAAATCTATTTTTAAGTTCTCCCCTGGTAATTGAACAACACAAAACCTTAATTTCTCACAGTGATCTTTGCACTTTTTCCCTGTGTATGAATTTGAAATAAACATCACAGCCTCCCAACTTTTTCACAGTCTCTCTCTTTTTGTCATTTCAGTGTCAGAAAGCAGAGCCCAGTTACGATCTTTTTAACATGCGGCTGATATTGCTTACTGAAGACTGAACACAGACCATTAAGTTTCATTAAATGAGCACAAAATCAAATGCAGTTCAGTGTTGTTTATGTTCCCACCACAAATTGAATTGGAATTGACAATAGCATGAATTATACATTCATTTCCAAAAGCTATTAATGGTTCAGGCAATTAAATTACATTGATTAATGTTAAGGGTAAAGTTTTGATAGTTACTGTTGGAGAAAAACCTGAATTAAAGTGGAAAAAGTTTTTAAAAAATCCAATCTAATATGTCTCTCCTTCACATACAGTGATGAGGGGAGTGGCACATTATGTTCATCATTTTTATGGTTTGCTTTGATCTCACAAAATTTCAGAACAGCTGGCTCAGAATTTGTCATGAGAGAAGCGAACACACTTATGGCAATGATCCACTGTGAGAGAAAAATCTGTGGGACTCAGTATTGGTAATTTTATTAGCTCAAACCTGAACCAGGTAGTAGCTCTATGATACAGTAAATGGATGTATTATATTTAAGAATTGGATACTGGATACCTAGATGGCACCTACTGAGTCCAATGAGAATTATCTGCAGGTGCACACTGCAAAATATTTTCTAGCTTACAGGTTAACTTCTGCAACCCACTGTTCTGATGACCCCAAGTTCCCACTCAGCTCATTACATTGTGATGATGTTAAAGCAAGCGGTGGCACCATCCACCACTACTGCACATCTTTGTACATGTAAGTAAAACATATTATCTTTTCCCATTAACTCATTGCCAGCCATTAGTATAACACAGAAAGTGCCTTTTGCCTTTTGAGTCATATTTCAAGAATATTTTGTACTATGACTCTGAAAACACTGAATAGCTCAAATTAAAGAAGAGATTCTCTATTGCATCCATTCTTGTTTTATCAGAGGTAGAGGCCACTTTCACCAAAAATGCCACTTTTTGTCCAGAATCCATCGGTTTTCTTCTCTAATTTCGATCATCTCCACTTGCTGCTTTGATCTCTGTGGCGTATACCATCTCTTTATGCTCCAACTACATCTCCCAGAAGCCCCAACATTACTCAGAGGCTTGCGGGAGACCACGATCCAAAGAGAAGCTGGTCAAACAATGAAATCACCACATGTATGGTAATACATGCAGCCCTTGAAATCTGTCTTTTGATGGTGTTAATCCACAGTTGGAGGACTATCAAGCTTGTGAGTGAGGACAGCAGTGTATCTGGGGTAAAACCAGATAATTTTCTCTGTTTTGTTGAGTTGAACATAATAAGCATGTTCCTCCATAAAGTCTGTGGAAGTGATTCTGAAAGCTCTCCTTGTTCGTTTGTGCTGACTACAGCTTGTGTCAATAAAAAGAGCAAACCTTTTGGCCCCTGAAGCCCTTTTCATCCTCAGTCAGTCCAGCAGCTAAATTATGCCAAAGCATTTTCTGTCTGCTTCAAGGCGAGAGCCCTGATTGCCTCGTCACTGCCAGCCAACACTCCTCGCCAAGTACAGCCCTTATCTGAAACACTTGCCAATCAATCATAGGCACAAACTTTCCCATCTGATGTGATGGATGCTGGAAACCCACAGAGCGCATCCAGATTGTTTCAGAATTCAAAGCAGCTCCCCTGATCTCCATTTTAGACACTGTGCTTCTTGTCGTAGGCTTGCCATTTTCTTGATGCTTTCCTGACGACACATCTATCTGCTGTCTGCCAGGCACATCCTGCCATTCGGCCTAATGACCATCTGCATACACACTGGTGCTTTGAGGTGGCAGCAGCCTGGCTCTCTTGCTGCAAGTCACTTCAGTCCTTTGCAGAGAAAAATAACCTAGTCCTCCGCATCTTTGTGTAGTCAGTAGAATCTAAATTAATACAACTCTAAGGCAGATGGATTAGGCTGAAATTGGGTGTTAACACAGCCAGCACTCCTAAATGCAACTATTTCCTGAGTGTTGGAAATGGCACTCTTGTTTGTTGAGGCACCACTTTTTCATTAGACGCCAGTCTTGTTAGACCCTCTCATTTATGAGCTCCCGGTTTTGCAGTGTGGCTAAGGGCCTCAGGGCAGAAACAGAAGTACCACAAACCTAATCTTGGAATACACAAGTACAGACGCAGCCAAGCACATTCTGTCTAAGTTGTACATTGTTCATTCCACAAAAAATACAAAAATATGCTCTGTACCATTATGCAAACCGGTCATGTTGTTTTGAAATATTCTCAGCTACCCCAACACACACACACACCCCACACCCTATCAAACTAGCCTCCTTTTCCAAGCTTGTCAACTCTGTTTAAGCAATGTGTCAGGAATGAACAATTTGCCTTCCTTCTTCCTCACTGTCCCATCATCCCTTTGCTATCTCTAGCATCTCTGATGACAGATTGATTGCTCGCAGCATTTCCTGTCCTTATTGGATTTCCCTTCACCCTTCTCTCACTCCTTCCTTGACTCCGTCTTTTGGCGGTTGAGTGCCACGCTTGTTCGTCCTCCAGATGGTTGTGCCGGTGAAGTGAAGGGTATAAGAAACACATCCCAGCAGGTTGTTGTAGAAGCTTCATTCAGCTTTTCCTCAGTGAGCTCATCTGAGGTGAGATTTTGAGGAGTTGAATGAGTTATAAACAACTTTAGCTCAGTTCAGAATCCTTCACTGCTCTCCATCGTTTTTGCTCTCTTTCATGCTTAATACTCCCATCTCTTGATAGCATCCTCAGCACTGATGTTATCGCTGACAGCGCTCATCATGTACCAGATGCAGTTTGGAAACAAGGTAGAGAATTTCAAAAATGTAAGAAGTGGGGAAAAAATATTATAGGGGTGGAAACTGGTTGGAAAGCATGGTGATACTACACACCTGTAGATGTGTAGTGGTGGTATTTTATACAACTGAATGTTTCCATTCACATGATTGGCATCCAGTAAAAATAATAATAAAAAAAAAAATAGGATATCGAATTAAGGACTGTGTCTTTTGTTTCTGCAGCACTTTCAGTTTACATGGTATTATTTTGCACTGCTTTTTTATTTTATGACTATTACAGGTCACATCCACATGGCAAATGTTTTGTATTGCATCTTACAAAAAGTTATTCTTCATTTTTTCACACAATTTCTTAGGAATATTTAGCACCAATATCCACTCCATTTTTTTTTTTTTTTTTTTTAAACAATAGACCTTTGTCTTCACAGAAAACGAAAAGAAAACTGCAGAAACAGTTAAACTTAGGAAAAGTCAACTTTGTTAGGTTAGGCAGTAGATCAAGTAGAGGAAAGACAGACTTCCACAATCATCCCTCCAGTCCGAAAAATTGACAGCAAGTCTGAAAAACTGACAGCTGAGGAATCCTCCCAGTGATGAGTGTAGCCTGTTTGCATTAGAATGACCACACTCTCTTTTCACATCGCTTCTCATCTGGAAAGGCTAAAGCTCCCATTAACTGTGTTACTGAAGCATGAGAGCGCAGGTAGCTGCACGCTGCACAGATATGGACTGGCCCTTTGAGACAAACCCAAAATCCCTGTCACAATGAATGTGTGCCCCCATGGCCAGTGAGGCCAGAAAGACTGCCCCCAGCACAGATAATGAGCAGTGGGCTCCATGTTTTCACCAGCTGCTGCTCTTTAACAGTTTCATTTGCTAATCAATAAGTCAGTCAATTAGTCAACTTACTCAAGAATTACTATGTGCTCATGCATTGTGTTCTTGTCAAATACTGTATGTGCTCCGAACGCAAACACAAGGGTCACTTTAATTAAACATGGAAATTGTAAGAGCTTCCTGCTCTTCCCCACCTCTTCATCGATGTCTGTTTTGTCCTTGTTAAAGCTGTGTTTGCTGCCATTGATGCGCAAATTGGCTCCGTCTTGATCATCTCTCCCCACTGCTCAGTAAATGGCATGGGGAAAAACATATGATGCCTCCAAGAGGGTGCTAATATTTGTGTACTCATGGGTCAAGAGCTTTGACAAAATGTCTGACAGGTTGGTTTAGGTTTATGGTAAACCCTAGAGTGCTGGTAATTATCTGAGGCTACTAATTCTTTATGCATGAGGGACTGAAGGCTGCGTTGAACATAGGCTGTGAATAATGGAATAATATGTTGCATTGTACATTATGGCCCAATGCAACTGTAATCACAGATTCATAAATATAGAGCATTAGTGTGCAAGTCAGCAGAAAGCAGAGATGCATGCAAATACCTAGCAGCATTAAAAAGCCATCATGCTTATTGCTCCATGAACATTATTTTCATTGAAGCTGCAGACATAAGGGATTCTTTACCTTGCTATCTTTTAATAATGCTATACGTTCCTCGTGTGAGTGTTTTTGCTGTTCACCTCACTGAAGTCATTTAGTTTCATTAGTGCTGCACAATGAGCAACATTCTGAAGATTCCCATAAAATGTCTAATTATGTCTCCCACATGGGATGTTAGCTGGGATTTTATATTTTTGTTTGGTGCGATTGGAGTTCGTCATTACTTTTGTGCGTCATGCAGATTTTACTGCCCTGAAAAACAAGCAGGCACCGTAATTGTCCATATTTGATTTTTATCAGTTTCTCTGGGGTCAGTTAAAGAGCCGCTCCCGTTAAAGCACAACACAGTGAACACACCACAGATCTGATTATGCAAACTGATACAAAATAAAACATATTCATAATATTCATGAGATTATGATGATTTCTACAAATGTTCATCTCGCCTTCGACTATAGATGGAAAATTAAGTTGACCTTTGAATCGGCTCAATATGCGACAGCATAACAGCATCACTTAATGGAAGTCTGGCACAATGCATCTTTTTTTATTATGTATTTATTTATTTATTGACATGGCATTTTGATTAAATTCATTGCACCATTGCCACTTTGTGGTGAGCAGGACTGAAGCCAAGACAATTTGTACTTTGCTAGATGGGTTGGCTGTAGTGTAAAGGTTAAGATGGCAGGCCTGTGCCTTAATATCACTAGTTTGAATCCCTAATCAGGTCTGTTATTGAATATCGATCAGTTTTATTGTCCAGCGTTGACAGTCTGATGATCCTTTTTCAGCACATCTACTGAAAATCTGTGTTTTTTTCTTTGATTGCACTTTTGATTTATTCATCTCAATTGTGCTCAATGATGTTTTGCCGCTCTAGTTCTTGATTTAAATGGGTAATGTTTCCCAGAGTTCCTCTTTCTGTCTACTAGATGAAGCAGGCTATGCAGTGCTACAAATCTGCTGAAGACTTTCATTAGATAGGGCTTTGGTGGAGTTTTATTTTAAAAATCTAAATGCTGTTGTAGAGATTTTTTGACTACAAACAGTGAATGGGGGAAATGCTTTTTTGGTCATGAAAATGCTGGGAAAATTGGCCAAACTGAATCATTAAGGCTCGACTGTGGTGAGCTGACTAGCAGTGTTGCCTTCAAGCATGAAGGACTCGGGTTGGGTTGAGGTTTGAAAGCCCTTATAATTGATCTCAGGCTGATATGCTTTGTTCCATTTAAGTACACATCCTTCTTGACTTCCTTGACTTGTGTGGTCTATAAATCCGATCATAAATCTTTTAAAACGAAATAAAGGAGTACAATGCTAAATGTTAATTATGTATAAAGATCAGTAAGGGGGCATCACTTATATTTCGAGCTATGTGTCAGCTAGTCCTTATATGAAGATGCACGACTCTGCAGGCTGCAACTAACTGCTGCTACAGCAGAGATCTTTCAGTTTTTTCTGTCTTTCACTGGATTTCTTTTCCATATTCTTTGTATTTTCTATCTTGTTAAATCACACATGGACAGGGTTCTGTCCTGCACAACCTGAGGTGCACTAGCGATTTTCAAACAGCCTCCCCTGATGCAAATCCACTCTCTGACGACTATAATCTTATTTTATAGCAGCTGTCGGTCTGTTTTATTAAAATTATTTAATATCCAGGGATGTGCCAGCAGACTTTGCATGACTATTAAAAATGTTCTTGCTTCTTTAATCAACATCAGTCTTGTGAGGAAGTACTCTCAGGGAAATTAGCTTTTTTGGTGCGGTAAAGCATTTATGCAAAACACATGGAAATAGAGTTATAGAGAAATTAAATAAAACATATACACAAAATGTGAAATAAATTTTACTTTACATCCGTACAACATGAAAAAAATCTATGATGATGCTTTTCATTTGTCTGTAGCTATATTATATGGTCTAAGCATTGTCAGTTTACAGTTAAGTCACCGTATTTATTCAACAGCCCATATGAGTGATTTATTCTATCCTCTTTGCTCAGTAATAAACATGCAAAAGTGATCAGAGTGATTCATATATAAGGCTGCATTCATTTCCAACTGATACACTGAATGGGTAAAACTGTCAGGAACTTTCAAATGTTCCAAAACTGAAGGACAAAAGGAGCCAGATGTCAAATATAATAAAGACAACGAGCGAAAACGTCATGCTTTACTTCTTATTGGTAATTTTTGAGAAGAGCATTTATTGCTGTCTCTTTTCTGAAGTTATGGGAGGATTAGCCAATCCCATCATGCATTTGGTAGAAGGAAGACGAAGCTATCTGTGTTCTTTTTTTCAAGGACTTCTGAAACAACTTCAACATCAAGTAGTATTGTTCTGTTTCAAAGCTCTTGGTGCCCACGTTGTGTACTTGAGTCCATCTGTGCACCAATAGATGTGTTGAACTCAGAGGTGTGATCAGATGTATTGTTGGTGCAGAGGCAGCAGAAAACAATTGCACCATTGACCAACAAAATATATTGTAAAATTAATGCCGCAGAATTTTTCTGCTGGGAAACTTTGAGTGTCAATTGTATGTACGGTCTATTCATACGTATCTCTTTGAGTGCCATTGATATATTTCAACATCACTTAAAATCTGACGCTTGAGTGCCATCAGCATAACAATACATCAAAGTGGTTTTTCGGCAGCGGATCACCGATGGCGCTCTCCCGCAGCCTGCGAGTAATTTTGGGGCTTCTGGGAGATGTAGTCAGAGCATAAAGAGACAGTATATATCACAGAGATCAAAGCAGGAAGTGGAGATGATCGTGATTAGAGACAGATTATGGACAATGAGTGGTGATTTTGGTGGCCTCTACCGACATTTTTTTTCACCATGAAATAGTGAGTCTCTTCTTTCATTTGAGATGTTCTTTGTTTTCAGAGAAACAATATTACAAAATGTTCTGTGGACTCAAAATGGGCAAAACGCTGACACAAGGCACTTTCTGTTTTATAAAACGGCTGGTAGTCAATGAGTTCATGTGTCTAACTGAAGAGACAAATTCAGGCCTTTTTATTTTTTATCAAAATACTTTCCAATAGTTAAATGGAGGAATGATTTCAACAAGTGATTCAATGTTCATAAGGCGACCTCAGAAGACTTCAGAAGAATTTAACCTCTAGTGACATGATTGCAGTTTCCATTGGTCATGCAGAGGTCACAGATGACTTCATACAGCATATCTCTGAGCATTACAAACTTTTTTGCAATTATTTCTCTATCAGTTCATTAGAATGAAAAAAAAAATTGTGTGAGAAGCCAAACTCAGCTTGCACACTGAATATAACCCTGTTACAGCCATTGGACACTAAATCCTCCTCAAGCACGCTGAAAGCTATCAGGTCAAAAATAGTACGATCTCTGAGAGGATCAATCTGTGGTGGAGGAACTTAATTTTGTGCAGTTCTCCCTTTGAGATGGAGCACAAGAGCCACTGAGAAAATGAGAAAAGACAACATGAAAGCAGAAAATTGCCCGTGTGATAAAGAAAATATGAGGATGAAAAATAGGGATGGGAGGAGAAAGAGGGGCTGTTAAAGCATGAGAGCAGAAACAAGGAGCCAGAAATAAGGAGTTGTGTTCTTTGCCGTTATTTATCCCATTGAACTCCAAAATGAATAAGTCCTGCCTCATCACACCATCTGCTGTAATGTTTTTCCCCGTTCTCCTCCTCAAATAACTGCTCATTTTTGCACACACACATGCATAGTGTGTTGTAATAGTGACAAAACAAGGCTGCCAGCATCCTAAAAAATGGAGGCTTTGTCAGGCATTATGCTTGGGCTTCCATGTGAATATGTTTGTCGTTCCACAGGTCCTTACGAAATCTTTCCCATTCGTCCCCTGCTGTGACATGTTAACACTATTACAAGTGGGATCAACAAGTTCCCAGGTTAACTTGATTAGGATGTAATCCCCCACACCATCCAAAACACATGGGCCACGATAGTCAAGAGTCAACATCCCATAAACGTAACTTCCCTCTGCTCTCTCCAATGGCTGCACAATTGTGCATTTGTGTGCACAATAAAACTGGGTTCTTGCAAGTCAAAGTTCATACTTTTTAAGACCTCAACAAATAACTTAAGACCCAAAAATGACAGAACAATTTCTTTGGTAGAAAATAGTCAATTTATTTTAGCACCTGACCAATGTACAGTTTTTGAGGCCCATGCCAATTTAACAGGAACAAAAATCTGATCACTGATTAATGTCCGATAATAATTTTGATGAAAAAAATCCCAGCCCTTTAGCATGTGCAACAACAATATAAATTGAAGGTATAACACTGAACCTTTTTTTACAACTGTAATTTCACAACTTTCAAGAACAAAGAAGTGAACTTTGTGAACAAAATAACATGCAAAATTGCAATAAATCTCTGAATATTGTGTTTTCCTACTGGTATTAAACACCATCTCAAAATTTAATACCTACAGCAAATGTGTGGTAAATTTAAGACAATTTACAACCTTATTAATAGATTTTTTAAGGAACCGTGGGAACCCTGTAACATTTCACATTACAAGAATACATCCCAACATCTGTTTTTCACATAGCTAAAGGCTGCACTGTGTAACTATGTCCTCCTCTTCACCATGCCAAATGGATGAATCCTGGTTAGCACGTCCTCCTCCCCACCACTCCAAACAGATGAAGCCTCAGCAAGATGCCCTCGTCACCACCAAGTCACGCAGTGGCTGTGACAAGTCAAAGCTATGGGTATACCAATGCAGGAGAGAGGCCAAGCAAGTAGTCCCACTTCAACCTGGGTCAACTCAACCTAAGCTGGAGGAGATAAAAGAGGAGAACAAGTGATGGACAGAGTGTCACCAGGGAGTTGAGCAGTGGCCTAAATCCTGGAAAAGGGTTGTACATTCTGATGATGTATTTGATTGTTTTGTGCACTAGCTATATAACATTTTGCAAATGAAACTCTTCTGAGCTGGAAGTTTATTCAAGTCAGTGATATCAGAGAAATATTCCATCATACACTCAATAAGCAACCTTCTCGACAATATCTCTTCTCTGGCTTAAATAAATATGGATGCCAACTAATTCAAATACCTCATCTGTTTTGTCAAAATCAGCTAAAAATTCAGCCTTGACATTGAATTTTTTTTTAGTTAACCCTGATTATACCCAAAGTATGTTTTCCAACACAACTCTGCATCTTTTCCCTATGGATGGACTCCAGTGTGACGTCTCTTTCCTCACCATCAGACTATCAGACAGCTTGCCCATGAACAGCTGCAATCTACAGTGCTCTTCCTTAATACATAGCCCAAATTCAGAAAGTGTTGTCCCTTTTGGTCAGTCATCGACACAGGAACATGGGGAAAGTAGGATCTGTGTTAAAAAAAAAACAGAAGAGTGAAACTACAATTTTTAAAATTCAGCTTCACTGCGTTTTAGCTGGAAGTTTTTGTTCACTCTTGAGAAATAATCCAACTTGGCTTTTTCTTTTTTTCGACTTTTACCATCATTGTAATTGATTCTGTTGAAAATTCAATAGATGGTAGAGCTTGGTGCAGCTTTACTTTGCCTTTTCAGCGGATAGACCCGGAAAGGGATTAAAGCACGTCCTTCCAACAAAATAACAATAAGACCTGGCTTCAACCGATTTTCAATTATCCATTGCCTGAAGCTTTTGCACATTGCAGTGTTGGATATGTTATTTCAACAAGCACAAGCTGAACAACTCCAGTTTCTTCATGCTGTGTTCCCTGCATGCTTTATATTCCGTAAATACGAGCTGATAGCTGGGGGACTGAGGTAATAACAAGTAGAGGATGGTGATCTGCCACCACAGTAGCAAATTCAAGATAGCCTGACAACACAAGACATAAACACAACAGCTTATCCTCTTGTCAATATTCCATGCTTTTCAATTATTGTAATTAGGGGAATAATTAATTAGAAAGGCAAGTTATGCTCACCTTAATATAAAATAATACTCTTCTAGGTTTAACACTGATAATTATTAATTCACAGCTAAGAAATGCTTATGAGGATGTGCTTTAATCTCATTTAACTTTCATACAATGTAGCATACCACGCACACATTACATGCTGGGAATATTTAGTTGCACATATTTGAAGGTTGGAAAAATAAATTGGTGGTAAAAGATGTAAATTAATATTGTCAAACACACCCTGCTGAGCAGAAAAGGGAAAATTAAAGTTAAAGGTTCAAAGAAGAATTTTTGATCTCTGTTCGTGCTACGAAGTGTGTCCCTGTTGTGTTTTTCATTATGAAGCCATAAAGCCTGTTGGTATGTGCAATTAAAAAGTGAAATGTTTTTAATTTGTGAATGCACCATGGTTTTGCCTCACATATTTCCGCAAGTGGGTGTGTATTAGTTTCTATGCATCGGAAACCAACGCCAAGAGACACTTTTTACGTCAGTACACAACATTCAGGGGTCCTGACAGAGCATTGGTTTTTGACGCACTGGGGTGAGAATGTGTTTTGAAGGAACAGTACATAACTGCTACCTCCCCCGTGTGCCGAGCTTTTTAGAAAACAGTGGCGATCGAATGTGAGCAAGCTGTTGTGGAAGAGTAGAGTAGTTCAGTTGGAGAATAGCAAAGTCAGTGTGTGAGGGAAGTGAGTAGTGAAGCCAGAATGGATGTGATGATAGCTCTGAGAAATTCAAGTGAATGTGCACTGGGAGGTGCAGTTTGTGCAGAAATCAATGTTGTAGCTGTGGCCATACCAGACCAATGGGGTTTAGGGTAATGTTTACTGCTTAAGAATTCAGTTTTTCCTTTAATCTTGGACATAAATATCATAGTTCTAACCAAGGATGAATAGCTGACTGTATTTAAACATAATCACCACACTAGAATCCACAAGTGTTTCAGTGGCTAGAAGGTTCTGTTAAATCTTGATGTCCACTAACAGCCTTTGCATATCCAACTTGTTAGTGTGTTCTCATGAGATAAAACTTCTTCAAAAACCAAAACACGTATTTCACTCCCATTAAATGTTGTTCAGTTGCTTGGCACTCATTGAGCACACAGTCTTCAGAGAATTCTAATTTTTTTTTTAAAAGAGAGCAGAACCACTATCAAACCGATTTCTCCACTTGTGCGTAATTATGTATTTTCTCCTTTCTGCTGTCGAGGCTATTTCCCGCAACAATGCAAACAAGCCAAAAAAATTTGTGGATAGAAATGACTCCTCTGTCGCTAGAACAAAAACATGCCATATAGCATAAACTCACAAAGGCTCATTATTTCTTTGTGGAGTTATCAGTAGGGGAGTAGAGACAGTTGTAAATGGGAGTGTATACAGTTGTAGGCATTAAACACTCTTATTTAATCACTCGCCAATTTGTGGTACTCTTCCTTGTGTTTAACCCGTCCCTTCTCCCTTCAGCAGGAAGGTTAAATGGCATCTAGTTAATTGGTTGTGTGTCGGAGCATCCCTCTCTTCACATCCATCCATTGCCACACCTTTGGGGAATTAGGTCATTAAACAGATGGTTCCTCCTACAGGTACAGCTTTTATTTCAGGCCTACCACGCAGCTAATGGGAGATTATCGATGTCAGTGCCTGCAGAACAAATGATGCTGCAAACTGTTGCTGCCTCACAGTGATGAACTATTTGTCATCATGCATTGTTAGCATCTTATGCATACACCCTTCAACAGAAGTCAAACAAGCCGCTGCTTTGACTCAGATTTTTGACGAGGCTCCATTTGTTATCCCATCACAGTGTGTGGATTTGTCACCATTAATTCTGTAATTAAGCTCATAATGGATCATTTTAATTGCAACATATTTTTAATGAATGGCCAAATAGAGAGGGCTATCTTTGGCATGACAATGTTGAAAGCGTAATTTGTTTCCACACGGTGCAAATTGACATGCTGCCTAGCATCACACGCTTTAACTGGATCGGCTTATTAATTCTGTCCCCAGAATAAATACCATAATGACTAGCCAGAAATGACGAGTGATAGGTGTCACTGTGGAGGGAAGATAACCGAAAACCTGAAAACTGATATGGAAGTCCTACATCAAAGCTATAGACTATTGCTATTCCTTCAAAGGCAGCCATTATATCCCAGTCAGTAAAACTGTGGCACTTTGTGTGATTACACAGACGCCGTATACCCCTGCTTTCGCTTTCTTTTATGTTATTCTTCTCCTTTAATCTTTTTTTCCCTCTGAGTTAATCATCGCATGGCTGATAGGTTTTTGAAACGGATGTAGAGAGGGTGTAGGACAGGACCCAGGCACAAGATGACCTCTTTATCAGCAGTGAGCAGGCTGTGACCGGGCCCAAGTTCTCGACTAAATGATTTCCCTGGAGAGTTGTGGTTCTGGCGTCGAGTCAAACTCTGCCTGCTGTCACACACAGATGTATGGAGGTTACCCGACCCTTCTGCTGGCTGTCCCACGGACTGGGCCGTGTGGGAAGATGATGCATATTTTATCACTAAGGGCTTCACGTTGTCTGTGAAGCGAGCTAAAATATGTCGGGCTGTAATTAGCAACCGGCTAGTGTCTGAGTGGATTCAAAGCATCCTGAACAACTGCTTTTAAATTCCTTTTTGTGTCTCCTTTTCACATTGGATTGTGACTGAGTGCTTTGGGACTTGTGGAATATTCATAACTGAGGACGAGGGACAGCCTGATAGCAGTATCAATAAAGTAAAAGGAAAAACTCAAACCACTGTATTTTGTTTTGGCTCTCTGATTTAAATCCAAAAGTATTGTATTACCAATAAAATGGCTTTTTGATCCTCTATACCCTGGTGAAAAATAAATATGCTAAATGTACTAAAATTTATCATACATTGTACTTGAACCATGATACTTTGAAAAAAAATATTTTGTACTAAATATAATTTAATTATAATTAGATTGTAGAAAAGCTCAACTTGAAGTGTATTTCGTGTACTTTTATGTGCTAAAGTGGAACAACTTAAAGAATATTTTGTACACGTAAAGTATAAGTATATACTCAGATACTTGTACTTTACACAGCACAAAATTTAATAAATGGGTTTATGTGCCTTTCCATACTAATACTACTGAACACTTTCCCAAAGAATGTACTGAAGTACAAGCGAAAATAACTTCCCTTCATAATTAGACTTAAATATAACTTAAAATACACTCAAACTTAATATTACAGTGTTGGTATTGAAATTTTGAGCATATATTTTATAAATATGACAAAAATATGTGTAAAAACAAATTTCAAATAAGTGCACTTTATAAATTGCACATAACTTTCACTTAAAGTATATTCTAGTGTAATGTATTTATACAAAGTGTAATTATTTTAAAATTTGTTCAAAATGTTCATGAAAGTGTGATATTAGTATAATTTTTTATATATTTACAAGAATTCACATTTTCAATATATTATTGAAACTATGAATATACTTGAAATACGATAAAGTAGTTCTTTCACCAGGGTACTATTATAATATAATAGGGAGTCACCCTGTATCCAGATATTATAGGGCCAGTGTGTCCATAATTATGTTTTTATTGATTTGTAATGACCTAGGAATTATTGTGCGAATGAAACATAAATACATAGGGAGTGGGTCCTTTTCATGGAGCCTGCTATGTTGCATCACCATGTTTCTACAGTGTGAAATTGCTTTTCACTTTTAGTGTGCTAAATAGTCATGGGTATGTTTAGGTAATAAAACTACTTAGCTAGGCTTCGGAAAAAACAATGATGGGGATAAAAAAAAGTACATAAACTGTGTAACATAAGCAGGGATAATAAGTCACAGACACTGTGTGTGTGTCATTGGAGTCTCTTTAGCATACCATATTCAAGCTCCTCTCCTTATAAAAATGCACCATACATGTGAGGCCTCACTAGTTATTTTTGCAATGAGAAGGAGCTGTTTCTTTCACCAAGTATTGGCCCACACAAAGTAGCTGGTGAAATCTCTTAAGGTATGAAGTTGCTCACTCCACTGCTCATTACAAATCCCAAAAAATAAATGATTTCTGTAGTCTGGTTGATTTCCATACATTAAGCAGCAGAGATGGACTATCTTTTCAGTCCGCCACGCTACAGGAAGTGGTAGACTATATTAATTTAATTTCAATGTATCTGTATCAAAATATTAGGTGGCACAGATGTATGCACAATGTATTTATACTGTCCAGAAATAACAGCCAATTACAAGATTTACACAAAGAGCAGTCAGACGTGTTTGGAGGAGTTTTTGTATATTTCATGTGAATTGATAAGCATTTCAAAGCAAGAGAAACAATAAGGCTAAGCCATTTGTAGTACAGTTTAGTACCCAGGACAGTTGTTTTGTAGCACTTCCTCAATATTTGCAATGGTAGCAACAAGACTGAATTGTTGACTTTGAGTCATTAATTCGTTGAGTGCCATTGACATAATTATATGCCATATAAAATCCAACGCTTGAGTGCCATTGACGTATTTATATGTCATTTAAAATCCAACGCTTGAGTGCCATTGACGTATTTATACGTCAAAGTGTTTTTTCTGCAGCAGGCCCAAGAGGGCGCTCTCACACAACCTGCGCATAATATTGGAGCTTCTGGGATTTGTAGCTGTGACATAAAGAGACAGTATACACCACAGAGATCAAAGCAGGAAGTGGATTCACGATCACAATTAGAGAGCAAAACAGAATCTGGACAAAAAGTGGTGATTTTTTTGGTGAAAGTGGCCTCTACTCTACCTCTGATAAAACAAGAATAGAACAAGATAAAAACATTTTTTTTCGTGACAAAATAGAGTCTCTTCTTTCATTTGAGCTATTCAGTGTTTTCAGAGTCATAGTACAAAATATTCTGTGGGTCTTAAAAAATTACTCAAAATGGCCAAAAACGTTGGCACAAGGCACTTTCGCTTTTATAACATGGCTGACACTCAAAGACTTAAAATGGTTTTGGTAACTGGAACCAGGTTTAAGTATCAGTTTTGCATTTGATTATTGATGTCACTGACAACCAGAAAGACATTACTCTCATGAAGGAAAGAGCATAAATAAATGTGGCCACTTAAAATGTTGTGCTGTATTGATAAAAATGTCATATCAGTTCTGTTTAAGATTATATATTTGATTTCCAGTACTGTTAATGCAGAAATACCCAACTGCTAATGTTTTTTTTATAGGTATAGTTTCTTCATATGATGAGAAGGAGAAAGAGATAAAGGAATCAGTCTTTGAGCTATATAGAAATGAAATATTAGTAAAACAAGCTAGCAGAGGAGAAAATAATGTGATCATGTCAACTTCGATTGTGTTTCTCCTTCATATGCTTATTTTTTCGATTAGCATCACATGCAAAGTCAGTGCAACTCTTTGGTGCTACATTAGGTGATAAAGTTTAGTTCCGTACATCTCTGACATTCTCATGTGTTCTCTCAAAGTGAAAAAATATAAGTTTCTGAAAGAAATGAGCAGACTATAATGCAGCTGCTATACTTGACAGGCCTCACAATCCCAAAGCGTTCACTATACGCTGTCAAAATTTCCAAATGTTCCTGCAATGGTTGACATCCTTTAACATGGGCCATTGCACAGCATCAGTCTAATTGCCCCACTTTTAGCATTCATCCAACTCCTTTGTCCTGTTTAAAAGAGCGTGTATTAATATAATGCCTTAACTCAAAAACTGAAAGTATGCAATGGAAAATTTTGACAGTCGTGACAAAACCCATTCTGTGATTGAGGAAATTACTTTTTCTGCTTCAGAGAAGGGAAGACTGCAAGAAATTGAGCTTGAGATGTGGGTTGTATCCAAAATGTGCAGAAGTTTTTAGAACAAAAAAAAAAGGAAACATCATTAATGTTGCCTTTTCAGGTCACTATTTGCGTGCACATATACAGTAGCCTAGGGATATTATAATGAAAGACTTTTAGATGAGCAGTTTTAATACTGTGCCTACTCAGATGGCATGATTCATTCACCCTCCATATTTTAGCATTCTCTTCCCTCTCAACGTACACTATTTTACCAGCTTCAAAAATAATCAAAAACATGATACACATAAGTTGTGTGAGTTATAGTGCAGGGTTAGCTGGGTACAAACAGCACACAGCCACAGGCTTGTTTTCAAAGTCAAATATATTCAACTCAGGGTTGCAGACTATAAAATCCATCAGAGGATTCGACTCTGAAGTTCAACAATCAAGCTAAGACGTGAGAGGTCAGCTCGGCCTCATTTGACAACATTGAGGTTAATGTTAGGGGCGTTTTTTTTCTGGCAGCCATTTGTATTTATTAATGACTAATTGTTGTGTACAAGTTGAGAGCAGATCCAGATTTTCTTTGTGAGGGTTGAGTTGCTATAAGTAAGTTGTTTGAAGACTTCTTTTTCCTCACCTCGGAGTCTGCAGGCTCTGAGTTATTATGCAATTAACTCACCCATTTTTCAAAAGGCAAGAACAGTTACTCAGAGATCTTAAAGGATCCGTTGAAGTGGAACACCAGGCTAGTTGTATCAGTATCATGTGAAAAATTGGTCTTTTTGCAGCAAATTATTTGCCGGATCTTCATGGATGGTTACTTTTTGTCTTATTCACAAAGACATTACGTCCAGGATTGACTTGAGTTACACCAGTGCTCCCTAACGCCCTTAAATAACCATTTCTCCATAATATGTGGAGTATGTTTCCTCCTCCACAGTTGACTTACAGGGAGGGTGGTGTGTTTTCCTGCCACAGAGTGGGAGTGTAGGTGCTGCTAGATCAGTTTCCACAGCTTCACTATGATATTGCCAAAGTCAGTCAGGTAGATGTGATGAGCACTTGGAGATTACGCACCATCGGCAGTCATAAAGGACAAATGTTGTCCAATTCTAAATGACGTGGCAGCGCAACTCCATTATATGGCAAGGTCAGAAACAGGGCAGCAGAGGGAGGAGGGCCATGTAGCAAATGGATTCTCAACATTTGTAGATAAGACTGAGTGCTGTGTAACCGCCTACATGATTGTATTACGTTTATATCCCAGTAGAGTGTTTTGTAGCTCAAGATATTGTGGTCTCAGTAGGTCATTCCAGTCTGTACCAAAGGAGCACAGTATGTAATAAAGCTGGACGATATATCATAATTATGAATGAGTGATTTATTTTTATTTTTTTGTTTGGTTCAAACTGACAGTGTATGCATGTACTGTAATTTGACTGGTGTGAAGTGAAGAAGGGTACTAACAGTGTTTAATATATCACTCCAAAGAGTCAATTAAATCACTGATTGCCGTTTTATAAAACAGAGTGTCTTGTGTCAGCATTTTTTGCCCATTTTCAGTCATATTTCAAAACCCACAGATTATTTTGTACTATGACTCTGAAAACACAGAATAGCCCAAATGAAAGGAGAGACTCTATTTCACCATGAAAAAAATGTTTGTTTTTAACTTGTTCCATTGTTGTTTTATCAGAGGTAGAGACCACTTTCTTAAAAAACACCACTTTTTGTCCAGAATCCATCCATTTTACTGTCTAATCTCGATCATCTCCATTTCCTGCTTTGATCTCTGTGGTGTATACCATCTCTTTATGCTTTGACTAAATCTCCCAGAAGCCCCAACATTACTCACAGGCTGACCCGTTGCCAAAAAAACCACCTTGACTTATATATACGTCAATGGCACTCAAAGACTTAAACTGTATGGGGGCCACCTTTGATAGCCAAGTCTGCATTAATCTGTTTTTATGCACTTTTCATAATCATGTATGAAAAAAAACATATTTGTATAAGATTAGTGCATAGAAATGCAATCATTTTACATAAATACATACATACAGTGCATTTTCTTTTCCCTTTTTGTAAATTCTGTTTATTCAAAGATGCAAAATACTCAGTACAGCATCAGTATCATCTGTGAGCACTCCCTACATCACTCCACATTCTGTGCTGTGGGTAAACTTTGTAGGCTTTAAGCTTTGCTCCACTGCCTCCTAGATGTTAGTTAACCGTTGCCCAGAGAATTGACCACCCTCTTTTGAAAAGCTGCAGAAAAGCACTACTGTCAGTTTGTATTTCTTTACACAGAAAGGGAGACAGTTCAGCTCTTACATCTATAGTATCCCTTCAAATCACAAATTAAATTGTGATGAAATCAATACTTGGGCACCAACAGGAATGGTACCTTCCTGTTTCTGCACCTCAGTAATGTAATCACATCTTCATATATCAATCAGAGGATATTTTCATGTCCACATCAGCTGCAGTTTTATTATGTTGTAAATGTTAGATTTGTATTTTCAGCTGAGCAACAGCCAAACTTACAAAGCCAAAAATGAGATTTTTTTTGCAACCTGTCAGATGTGTGATGGCCAGATGTCGGCAGGAGAAAAGAAAAATTCACCTTTCACTGCCTTTTATTCCAGGCCTAGCATGTCATGTTTAGACTTGATGCAATGTGTCACCTCAGGCTGTCTCTCACACAAATGTAACCAGACGTGATCTTTTATTTTTTTGCACCTGAAGCAATCAAGGCATTCAAGTGATTTGATGTAGGTGACTGACAGATGCTCATGAGAGGTTTCTCATGATGTTGACTGGTGACATAGATGGGAGAGATCAAAGGTGGCAGAGATCTCTGATGCTGAGAGGAGTCATTGTAAGTCATTCTGGGTTCTTATTGTTGACACTATCCAGTAGTGCATGTCAGGGGACAGGGCAGATAAATCCCCAAACGGTGTGGAATGTCAGTTCTAAATGTGCTCACCAGAAATGTGATCAATAGCAGTCACACGTACCCTTTATTTATTTGACTCACGGTGGACAGGTTGGCTGTGCATTCAAGTGCAGTCAAAGCTATTTCACAACGTGGTGGTGTGAAATAATCTGAAAAACTTTGTGTGCATAACTTTTGTAGCTTTTTGACCTATATAGCCCGTTCACTCCCTACCTCACCAACAGATGTCAGTACATCTCCATATACAACTGCACATGCCGCACCATCCCAGTAACACGGTGTCCCTCAAGGCTCGGTGCTTGGTGCCCTCCTTTTCATCCTCTACATGCTGGCCCTTGGAAACATTATTCACCACCACAGACTTCAATTTCAATGTTATGCCGACGACACACAACTCTACCTATCCACAAAAAACAGTAACCCCTGCCACAGTCTCAGTCGTCAGAAACCTCAGATTCATTTTTGAGCCCAACCTTCTCCTTCCAATACCTGACTCAATCAGGAGGTCAGCAGGTCAAAGTTGAAACAGAACATTGTCTGTAAATTTTCATTGACGTTTCATGGATGCTGACAGTTTGGGTAATGATTTTTAACCTCCACCTTTGCAAATATTACTCAAGCAGAGTTTGGGCCAAGTCATTGTTTTACAAGTATCTCCTGTATCTTGATTAGATGTTTTTAGATTTGATGATTTCAGACTTGCTGGGAAGAAATAGCTTTAACTTGATTCAGGAAGTGAGGAGAAGTGAATCATTTTGTGATACATTTTAAATAACATACTTAAACTGAGTCCAAAGTCAAAATTTGTGACTCCACACTTCTGGCAAATGCTTGGGCTATTTCAAGCTAGGTGTGTGTTCTTTGCTATGCAGGGACCCTTTCATAACCTTAAAAGCACAGTTGCAGGTAATTGTATGACATCCAGACATCCAAGGACAGTAGAGATGGTGGAGTGCAGGCAAATGTGTATTATGTGCAATGCAAGGAGATGTAATGTTTAAAAATACCACAGCACACTACATAATGAAAATGGACCCTGATGGAATCTACCAGCCATACTGACTCTTATTTGTGTGGTGCTGCTCAGTAATTGGATCAGCGTGACAAACAGAAATTCACTGTCCTCATATATTTAGGAAAAATTGCTGCCACACGAAAGCAAAACTGAGACATCAACCCAGTTTAAGAAATGATTTGCATTGTATCACAGAGACTGCTGCACCCACAGCAGAAGAGAGTGCTCCTTTTTGAGTCATTCGCTCTGACGTTAGATTTTTTTGCAGTGTCATGCGAGGCGTGGAGGCAGAGGGAGGCATGGAGCCAAGCAACTAGCCCACCAACTGGAGCAGCGACACTCAATTAGACAGACATCTGCCAGGAAAATACTTCATCTCAATCTGAGATAATTTAACATGAGATATGGACAAGTGGGAATCTCAGAGAACATATTGCAGTGGTGTTGAGCCCTGATAAAGCCGCTGGAGTAATTAGTTTGTCTGATGTGTCGAACCAGTATCCTAATCCACTGTGTCAAAGGTGAACAAGTTGCTGAAGCTCATTCTGGCACCACATCTATTTTATTTTATAAAACAAAAGTTTGCACATTTTACTGCCTTAACAATATACAGACGTACTGTCCATTTACTGAGAGCTACTTCATGATGCACGTCCGTGAGTTTATAGAAATTTTGAAGAAACAAAATCAACAATGAAAAGCAAAACATGTTTCCACATTGATCAATATTTCATCTATGTTATCGCTGCAGGTTTAATATTTAAGTGCATCATCTCACAGAAGTAATACTTCTATTATTGTATTATCATCGCACAATAAAAACCAACACATCATATGCTTGTTTTGCTGGGATTGATTGCAGCAAGCAATCACAATTACACAAACAGCATTTTAACAGGTGCTGTTTGCAAAGCCTGAAGTGAAACACTTTATGGTAATCCATGTTTTGGTTGGGAAAAAGACAAAAAAGTGCTTTTGTTATGAGCATTTCTGAAACAAATCTTGTAAAAGTGATCTTGAACCATTTGTTGAACTCATATGAAATCATGTCACATGCTGTCTGGTCACTGCATCCAACAGACTTTGCTTCACAGACCCTTGCCAGACTTTTACCTCCCCATCAGGACCAATGTGTGTGCCAGCAAAGACAGACAGCAGTAACCCCATGAGCTAGCCTCCTACGAGCGGTCTCTCTCTTCCTCCAATCTACCTTTTTCCTCTCTCTATCGTCCTCTCTTTGCCTCTCCATCTGTTCATGTTGGCAAACATGTTATCCACCAAGAAGATCTAGCAGTGGGTGAAAGGGGGCTGCCCTGGGTCCATCTCCGGATATGGACGCCACCATCATTTCCTCCCCTATTACACATGTTGTTCTCTCCCAACTCTGTGTAGTTATACGTGAGATGTGCCATCATAAACTTAGCCAAGAGTTACCTCAGGGAGCCTTTTCCTCCCAGCATGCCTTTCCTATTGCTGGCTGCTTTTTCATACAAGGGAGAGTCAGGTTAATTCAATAGGCGTGTCTCCACCAACCGTGTCCATGTTTTCTTCTCTGTTGCACAACTGTGACCATGTGGTATGATTGGCGCTTGGACAGTGTTTCTGTAGATTTTGACACAAGAAGGTCTAGGCAAATTATTTTTCAGTTTTACAAATGTTAGAGAGGAAGCTGGATGGCTTTTCGAACAGAGCTGACTCACAGTATCTGATGGGTGGTGGTGAATACGATCCATATGTTCTAAATGTTGAGAAATATGTTTGAGTCAGGGGCGTCACTAGGTTTTAAGGTCCGGGGGGGGCTTAGCCCCCAGATGAGACTAATTTGTCTATTTATATAGCCATATCAGTGGCTGTTTTTGCCTCCCTAGAAGGCATTTCATCATTGATTAACCAGCCAACAAGGCAGATTAACATTTTTTGCCAAATGGGAGCATTTAGTGCACGTTTTGCCTCCAATGAGGGCACTTAAGCACATGTTTTTCAATAATCGGGCCACAAGGGGGGGCAACCATATTTAAGTGATTTATGAATAATGCTATAATTATTTATTTAAACACATATTGTGACTACTTTATATTGAATTTGGCAGCACTTCTTTGTAAAAACATAAACAAATAAAATAAAGAAAAAGAAATGAACCAGCACCAAATTATTAAGGGGGGGTTTAGGGATATTTCAGGGGGGCTTCAGACCCCCTAAAATAGACCTAGCGATGCCACTGGTTTGAATTATTTAAGTTCCTTCTGGGCTTTATGCACTAGTCAAAAGCCAAGCCATCCTGGAGAGAAATATTTCTGGGAGAATACTTACTGTATGTATTATGACAGTCATAAGTCAAACACAATAAGCAGCAAGTAAACAAAAGTGACACAGCCTGGAACCCATTCAGTCTCAAGTATGTACTTAGTATTAGCTGAAAGAGCTTTTAGGCTCAATCCCCTTTTTGTAAAAAAAAAAAAAAATATATATATAATGCTACTAAAAATAATATTGTTGCCCTAAATGCCAGGAGACATATATTATACATATATATTTTTGGTTGTGTTATAGTGTTGTGATTGTTAGTGCTCTGTATGTTACGTGATTTCAGCGATGATCAGCATTACCATGCCATAAATATCAGCTTGTTATTCTTTTAGCATTGCTGATTAAGCATATTAGCGTGTGAGCCAATCTGAGATGATTGAGTTTCTGCTGAATCTGAATGATTTCATCTGATTTTGACCCAGTGGCACCAATGAACGAGCATTAAGAATAAGTATGTGGACATACTTTATGGTATCTACTTATGTAGATCAGCAAACCCAGTGTGATTCATCATCCGAACACCTCCTTCTGTGTTTGTTCCTCACACTTCTCCCCTAACATCCACCCAGAGCAAACTGATCCTAACAACCCTCCTAACCTAGACTCCTCACTCTGCATATGTTTCCCTTTCATCACTGCGACAGCAAGCTCGGGGGGTAGGCAGTTCCCTCCTGAGGAAAGCAGAAACACAGCGACCTGCATATTTACCTCAGTCAGGATACCAACAAGAACCTCCACAGCTTCCAAGCTCGGGGTTGGCTTTGAATACAGAGGATGAGAAGCCAAGCGCTCGCTCTGAGCTTCCTATCGAGCGCTTAGAGGTGCCAAAGCAGCGGAGGGAGTCGAAAGGAAAGCTTAATCGATCCTCGAGAATGAAATCTGAAGGCCTGGAAATCAAGCCAGCAGGGCACCCTTTCCCTCTGGCAGCTCTCGTCTCTATGAATATCCTGCAGATTCATATACCAAAGTGGGTCAAACCATGCAAGGAATCACACTGCAGATGAAATTAGGAGATCAATCAAAAGAGACACTGGGCGTCCCTGTTGGCTGAGTCAATCCTTCAGGAAATACTGATAGGCCTAAATATATGGATATCCCTTTAATGGCACATTTCTGTGAAGTAAATAAGTCAGTGGAACTCATGGGAAATTAATGACCCACTTTGGGTATCTTTTATTTCCATATGCCCTCCTTCCTCATGTTAAGCACATGCTATTAAGAAGATACAGTAGGAATGGGAAGGGAGCTGATTTTAAGGCTGCATGATGTGAGATTCAAGGACCTTTGCACCACAGAAAAAGAAAGAAGAATAGAAAAAAATAAAAAGGACAGAAGATGGCACTAGTCACAATATTGGGAGTGAAAAGATTGCTGTTGCAATGTATTGTGCCTATAGGCAACACCAAATATTAGGGTTTAAAGCAAGTCGAATGGACAGTGTCATAAAAATGCAAAAGATGCTCAGCTTTCCCCAGGCATGAAAAAATAATATCACCTTAAAGGAAATTGATTTCATCCTCAACCTTCAAATGTATTGACTTTTTTTTAATTGTGTTCAATATCAGTAAATGTCATTTTTAATGCAAACATTTGGTCCAGGGTGTTTGTTTCAGTTCATATTGTAGGTTTTTGTTTAAAAATACGAAAAAAAAAATATTAATTAAAAGACAGAAAAAGTCAAAAGGCACAGCATTCTAAGTACAATTTGAATATGATAAAATAAAAAAAAGCTCAATACTGTTTAGCTCAGCACAATAAACGACACTTCTCCATATACAGTTGTAATTTTCACTGTTAGTTTTCCCTTCCCATGCTGAGTTTTGATTACCTTCACAAGGGATTCACAGGAAACGATGCACATAAACCAAAGTTCATCTCATTGATTTCCACCTCACTGTTAATTGTTCACTTCTCTGCAGCCTGTACGTCTGAGCTATATTAAGTTATTGTGAGGAAATGTAATATAATCACCATTCACCATTTTTTGTTATGTCATGACAGCGGATCAGTTTAAAGGGATAGTTTGGGTGTTTTGAAGTGGAGTTGTATCTGTAGTGTGTGTACCTGACAGGAGTGTATTACTTTACTTCCCTGTTGTGCTGTCTGTTTCTCCAAACTGAGGCGTGCCGACCACCATCGGCTGCAGGTAACACACTAAGCACCTCACAAACCCACTTCAATACCACTCAGACTATCCCTTTAAGTGTTGCAGGGAGTAATGAAACAGTCAGGAGCTGGTAGATGAGAAGAGCTTCTGGCGACAGGCTGCACACCTCAACTCCACCTCCTGTCGCACTGCCCTGCTGTTCTGTGAAAAAAAATGACTTGTTGTGCTCTGTGCTGCATGAAATTAGACTGTGATTACAATTATTACTGACAGATTTCTTTATTAAAACAACACGAGTTGTTTTTCTGAACTATACAGTCATTTATTTCAATTCAGGATTCATTTATAATTTGTTTTTATAGCATTAAATCACAACTAATCTCAGGGCACTGTTTACAGAAAGCAACTCTAGACTGTTCCTCCTGATAATAAAAACAGAGACAAATACGTCCCACCATGAGTGACGGGGGACAAGGCCTTTAAACAGGCAGAGACCTCAGGCAGACTGGGTGGGTTGATATCTGTCTCAAACTATGAACAGGCAAACTATGAACGGATGCATCACTTGTTCTCATGCTGAATGTCTGACAACATAGCAGCTCAAGGACTGTTTGGTAGCCACAGGTGTCACCATGTCAAACAGGGCTGAAATCTCAACAAAGGGGCTCTATGTGGAATTCAGAGGATTTCTAATGACTTTCTGTTGAAGACAAAGATGACAAGGAAGAAGACAATGAAGAAGACAAAGAAAAAGAGGAAGCCAACGAAGAAGGCGAAGAAAAAGATGACAAAGAAGACAAGAAGGAAAAGACTAAGAAGAAAAAGATCACGAAGAAGAGGAAGACATCGTAGAAGACAGATGAAGACGAAGTAGACGAAGAAGAAGAAGACAAAGAAGTAGACGACGAAGAAGACAGAAGTAGACGACGAAGACGACAAAGAAGTAGACGACGAAGAAGAAGAGAAGACAACAAAGTCGAAGACAACTAAAAAGAGGATGAAGACAAATACGATCAAAATTAACCATTTTACTTCAGGTATACATTGTTACCCAACCATTGCTGAATAAATTTCAACAAAATAAAAGAAGGGCTTAGGGTCCACAACTTAAGTGAAAGAGTAAAAAGAAAAAATCACTTTGGCTTTTGAGAGTCTGCACAAAAAAATCCCAATAAATCTCAACTGTGTTCAAATCTCTCACAAACTACTGCAGAAATGGCTGGAAAGAAGCAACTGAGTAAAGAAAGAAGAGTTACTCTTTATATAATAATCATGTCACATTATTAAGTGTTTGAGTGCCATTGACAGCTTTCACCGTCAAAGTGTTTTTTTCTGCAGCGGGTTGCAGATCATGGTCTCCCATGGCCTGTGAGTAATTTTGGGGCTTCTGGGAGATGTAGTCGGAGCATAAAGAGACAGTAAACAGCAGGGAGAACAAAGCAGGAAGTGGAGACAATCGATCTTAGAGAGCAAAACGGACAGATTCTGGACAAAAAGATAATCAGATATCAGATAATTATTTATCTGCATATACATTTTTTATACTTTTTAATACTGCTCTTCTGTCTTATACTTGAAGTGTAAATACAGTAGTAATACTTTTCTTTTTATCATACATTGTTTTTTGTTTTTTTTTTAAAATAATGTGATTGCATTTCTTGCCATTACTGCAACATAATTTCCCTGGTTGGGATCAATAAAGTTATTCTATTCTATTCTATTCTGTTCTATGTTTATTTTGTTGCAGAGTACACCGAAAAAACTCAAGAGCACGACAAATTGTAGACAGTAGGAGCAGGGTACAAACAGCTATCAGTGACAAACAACGACACTAATAGCAGTAAATAAACATATTTTAAATAACGTCTTATCCAAAGTGACAAAATACGATGAGACACCCTGCTAATTATCTGAACAAGAATGGATGTTATCCTGCATCTTGTTGTATATATGAAAATATTGTACGTATGGTTACAGACAGCATTTTTCACTAGTATTTTTTTGGACTGTGTGTATTTGCCCCCAGAAGCTTATAAACACACTAGTATGCAGTCATAAAATGTGCAGACATCATCTCCAGGTTAATCTGCTCTTGCTCTCTGATGCACCTCAGCTGCTTGACTGACTGAGGACTTGAAGCCATCCTTGGCAAAGGATCATCTTTGTTGCTCACATTGCACATTATTACTGTGAGTATTTAACATGATTAGTGGTGGAATCACAGGAAGAAAATTAAAAGTTAATAGTCTCACAGTTAGAAAATATTGTTTGGGTGTTCTTATTCTGGCAGCACAGGCTGGATTCCTGATCCAGAAAACTTTTTGTACACCTGTGCTCACTTTTGCAGCCGATGCAGTTTCCATCCTGAGAATAAAACATTTCCCAGGGGTAAAGGCTTTCTTGTTTTCTGTGAAGATCATTGACTGAAAGACAGTGGAGAAAAAAAGTTTAAAAAAAAAAAAAATCTATGAAGCTAAATTGATTTCCCAGGCAAGCACACTTTCATATTTTTTGACTGGAAAAACTTCATGTAGTCTTGGCTCCGCATTTCATCCCTGATTGACTTCCCTTTTTCTGGTGCTATGCCCTTTCCTTCTTATTTCCACTTGATCTGTTACCTTTCCCTTGTTTTCAAAAATATGATCTGTTTAACTCTTCCCCTTAATACTGCTTTCTCCAAATCTCAGTTTGTGTTTTGCCTTCAGCAAAGGAACACTGTGGATGAGTGTGGAGCAGAATTGCCTTCATTGGTACATGTCACCATCTCATGCATGTTGTTTACATGCATGTTGTGTCTTGTAGCAGAAATGATATTTCAGTTTCATAGACCACTGACATGTGTGATGTATTATGTGATCTGCCTTATACAATGTCCTGAACCACACCTGTTTGTTTTTCACACATGTATTTTCCCATTCTTCCTGCTGCTCTTGGAATCTGCCCCCACATTCACTTAATGGAGCAACATGTATCCACAGCAACATTTCATCCTGGGGCCTGTGTTCCCATTTTTTCTTTCTCTTTTCAACCCAAACAAACATCTCCTCTCCTGTTGACCTGCCAGCGCTTAGCATGTCCCTCACGTTCTGAAGTGCCGTCTCAGAAGTTCAATCAATAGTTCAGCCAGGTCTCGTGGACTCGTGCTGCTTTGTGAACAGAATTTAGTCCTGCCTTGTACTCTGTCCCCAAAAATACTGCAACCCAAGCTCTGCACGGATCAGAAAGCATGCCTGGTTAAAAAACAGACAGCTACTATAACCATATTCTTCTTCTTTTCCAATCAAAGCTGAGTTATCTACTGATGGCTACATGCGCACATTTACATGCATGTAGTCCAAATGTTAACAGGCACATGCATTTAACCCTGGTTTTTGACAAGTAATCTGAACAGTGCAATACCACTATAAGCTGATGTGAAATCTATTATCCATCTAGATGTATTGTCTGCCTTTAATGGTAGTCCTTTGTGAAAGACTATAATAGGGCGCAGGTAAATGGTCCATTAGGGCATCAAAGTGCTAAAAAACACTATTAAGCTTTGTCTTCAGGCCAGTTTCTGCAATGGACTACCTTTATCACAGCACCAATTCACCCGATTTAACTGTCTGAGCCTTCAAAATCCATATCATCTACTTTCCGAGGAAGCTGCAAAGCATCATCATAAAGAAGACGTCTTATCATTTGTTATAAGAGTTGGTCAATCTATTGTGCCTGGTGCTTGCGTTTTATTTGCTGTCCTTGATGGCGGGATTGTTGAAGAATTTGGTTGGAATGGATTTGGTAAGCGGGCGGCATGGTGTAACAGTGGTTAGCACTGTCGCCTCACAGCAAGAAGGTAACGGGTTCGATTCCCGGCCCAGGGCCTTTCTGTGTGGAGTTTGCATGTTCTCTTCATGTCTGCGTGGGTTCTCTCCGGGTACTCCAGCTTCCTCCTACCATCCAAAAACATGCATGGGGATTAGGTTAATTGGCTAATTTAAATTGACCGAAGGTGTGAATGTGAGTGTGAGTGGTTGTCTGTCTCTATGTGTCCTGCAATGAGGTGGCAACTTGTCCAGGGTGTACCCTGCCTTTCACCCTAAGACAGCTGGGATAGGCTCCAGCCCACCCTCCGCAACCCTATGAGGATAAGTGGTAGAAAATGGATAGATGATGGATGAATGGATTTAGTCATGAGCCTGAAAGCAGATGGATAACTGTGGTGTTGTGACTGGTGTGTACATGAAGGCAAAGGGAAGCAATTGAGCTGGCCATGGTGCTTAAACAATGCCTGATCAGCTAAAGAACTGTCCACATGGTGGCAACCTTTCAAAAAGGTGTTCTAAAGGCTTGGTGGACGCATAAAGCACTTGCAAAGATCCTGGACTCTTTTCTTTGTCACACACACAAAAAATGGGTCTGTAATACTATGTAGTGGTGTAGTCTATGTGATTTGCAGGTTTGCAGGTATACACCATATCCCCACTAGAAAATGTCCCGAATTACCATATAACCATGCATATAGCATGCATTCTAGGGGTCCATGATTGACAGGAGCCCAGAGAGGCCCCTCATACAATTATAATACTGACAAAATAATATGTCGATCAGTAATAAACTCACTGTCACACATAAATCTTATTTATAGTGGATTGATAACACCAAGTTTATTTGTTTTAAAACATTTCTCAAAGTCCTCCTCATTTATGTAAAATGGTTCAGTCCAGCTGCTCTATCAGACACCCTGCAGAGAGCTAACAAGCGAAATTTTTTACTCCCTCACTCAAAAGTCAGCGAGTAAAAAAAGAAAAGTAAAAAGCTGAGACAGGAGAAAGAAGCAAAGGGTCGACAGTATGTCATCCAGGTCTTTCATGGGCAAGGTGGGTTTGTTAGTGGTTCATGTGATAGAACGTTCTGGAACATTAGCTATTCCTAGCTTTTTCCATAGCTTATAAACAAGCTTACTTTTCCACCCATATTAGCTTATATTTCTGAAGAAAACTCTGTATTTATTCACTCTACCAAGAAACACTGTTAAACAGTGCCTAAATGTTCCACTGAGAGGGACCAGTAACATTTCTTTTCATGGGGCTAAAATCCCTGCATACTTCATGCAGCCACACATCAGGTAAGAATATACCCACGACCAAACTATACCACTGATACTATCCAGACAAAGTCAAATACTATGACCTGTGATCATCAACTCATTCAGGTTCTCTCTCCTTCAGACACAAAAGATCACATCAAAGAGTAAGAGGGAGGAGCTGTCCACTGCTGATGGTCAGTTACTATAGTAACAGAAATTCCAATTTAACATCTAATATCAACAATTATGATTTCAAATTATAAGCCGAGGTAAAAAAAAATAAAAATAAATAGTATCCATAAATCATTCCTGGAAATGTGTCAAAGTATAAATGGACATTATTTGCCTCATTTACCTATCATGGCTCCAACAGTCCATGGTGCTACAGCACTGCTTTGTGTCAAATAATGGTCAATAACAGGCATGGTTGTGTATTCCTCCCACATTTTCAGGTAACATCAGGCATTAATAATGTAAGAGCGACCGATTGGCTGTTTATTCTTGTTTGCCCCGTAATGGACTGTAACTCTGTCTCTAGCTCATAACGAATGCATTCTGGGATTGTCCCCAGTGCTTTATTACAGGTGACAACTACACCTACATATCAGTTGCAGTTTTTCATAATGGTTTTGTGTTGTTTGTTTGAGTCTTTTCACCAAGACTTTAATCAGTCAACCAGTCAAGCAGAAACTCTGCCGGCAGTTTCAGCAGAGATTTTTACATGCATGCAAAAGCAAGAAGGTATTATTTTTTTTGCTGAGAAATATTGTAGTTTTATGAATATCTTCCCACTGAGGGACCAACTAAGATCAAATCTGTTGGAACAAACCCACCGTGCATGGCACCTGTTCCATCTTCAATATGTTCGCACTCACCTTATTGTACCATTACAGCTCATCTGCTCTTTGCAGAGCTGGCACATCTTCTACTAATGGATTATTATTCACATTTTGCTTGATCTGAAACAACACTTCACACAAAACTCACCGTGTTCTGTGTTCTCATGGTCACTCAGCACACAGCATGGAAAATACCTGCTTTGACGTGAGTCAGCCAATGTGACATTCAAGGTGCACATCACATGTAGAGAGGGACAATGCGTATAAAATTATTTCACACAATTACTTAAATGTACTTTCCCATTTTCCTCCTCTGCCTAAAAGTGAAGTGCTGTTGTCTCCCATGCTAGCAATGTGAAAGCTATTTGCATGTTGTCAAAAGCGCCAGTGTATGGCACAGTGCTGGCATCATACTCTGAACAATTCTGTAATTAGACACACATACTGTATGAACAATAATCACACATATGACTCTACATGTCCATCATTCCTGAACTTTAAAATCTTGACACTTTAATGTCATGTAATGTGTGAACATCCTGTTCTTGATGGGCATTAGTACACGCATATATTCACACATATAATTACAGGCTCACAAATAGCTCTGATTAGCAGAGTGGCTTACTCTTCTAACACTACCACACTCATGCATGATGAGGTGTGTGTCTAATGACGTGTACATGGACGTGTGTCTGTAAAGTGACTCAAAAAAGTAGGCCACGTGTCGCCACATACCCTCGGGGGACTGTAGGAGTGCCTCCTTAACTACTGGGGTGGGCAAAGTCAGCATCCTGTTAGCAGATGGGGGATTGGCTGTCTCCATTCTTCCCGTCGTCCCAATCCACTGCTGACCTGAGGCGTTGTTTTAATCACTCTTGGTTTGGCATTGCGGCGCAGCATGCCGCCCCACATGCACCGCACGCTGTCCTCTCCTCCACTCCTCCCCACACTCGTTAGCTTCTATGCTCCATCACTACTCTGTCTCACTTGCAGAGCCACAGTTGCATACACATTACAACATACAGTATGAACACATACATGTACATGTTGTGTTTTGGAGTGATGAATCCCTATATAATAGATACCAGCAGGGAAACTTTCCTCTGGACTGAATGAATTATTGAAAGAAGGGCAAGTGACAATGACTGTCTGCTTAAGCAGCTGGGGCCAATTGTGTTTTTGTGTGTGTGTGTGTGTGTGTGTGTGGGAGCCATCTGTTCATAAAAGCTATATCTGTACATATGTATTTCTATATGCATACAGAATAAGTGTATTTACTTTTGATGTACATTTTTCTGATGATACAACTGTACGTTTCCTTGAAAAAAACAATAGACTCAAAAATAATCCCTCTTAGTCATGACTCATCACTTAAAAATGTGTGTGTGATTGTGATTGTGTCTGTATCTGCAGAGGCGCTGCCCTCTGCCTGTGTTTTGCTCTCTAATTTCGATCGTCTCCACTTCCTGCTTTGATCTCTGTGGCGTATACCATCTCTTTATGATCGGACTACATCTCCCAGAAGCCCCAGAATTACTCACAGGCTGTGTGAGAGCACGATCGACGACCCGCTGCAGAAGAAGCACTTTGATGTATAAATACATCAGTGGCACTCAAAGACTTAAATACAAGAATCAGCAATCTGGAAAGAAATATTGTATGTCCTAATATTTTTTTTTAAATTATCATGTGCCAGTACATCTGTAAATATACACCTATTTAATCATAGTCACCTCAGTAGTCATGATCTCCATCATCATCATCATCTCCCAGAAACTATCATCACCTAATCCTCCATGTAAATCCATACGGTTTCCACCGGCCAGCCTTGAATGTGTGGGTGTAAATGATAGCTGGATTATACAGATAGTAGTCCGGCTGCTGGATGAGGCTGTATGAGAGTTGTTCCTCACTGTCGTCTCTCTTCTGTCTTATTATATTTTCTCTCCTTCAGCATCTGATCATGCTTGTACCTGTCATACAGGCTCTCAACTTTTTGCTTTTTTTTTTTTTTTTGCTGGCTGTTTTGTGCCAAGAGTTCAAGGTGTCAGTTGTGCTGGAAAGGATTTCAGCTTCATATCAGTACGACTTATTGATGCCCACAAGTCTATTATGCCTACTCGGGCTAATCATCGTTTGGACCAGAGGAGCTTTCTACTGATGAAAATTCTGAAACGAAAGAAAAACTGAAGCTGAACTCAAATGAACAACCAGGGAAAGTTCACCTTGGGATTAGAAGCTGTCACACTCGTGTGTTAATTTGATTAATATTTTAATACAAGTTTTCAGAGCACTTGAAAAGAAGCATACAAAACCAATGCGTTTTTTAGTTGAATATGGCGTATTTAAATGCTTAAAATAAGAGGATGTAATGCATGTTTTCCTCATTAATGATGTATTAGATCACTGATCACAGTTATATAAATATCTATTTTTCTTTTATAAAGAAGCATTTTATGGAGCTAATTTATTCCCTCATTCTGGGAAAGATGATCTGGTGCAGGCGGAGTTGTTTTTGTTTGGGTTTTTCATATATGAAAAAAGTGATGTTCAGAGCCTCAGTCTGAACTGAGCCTGGTCTGTTAAAAAAGATGGCCTGTAAGCACGGCCTAAATCCAGTTTAGAGTGTTGCCACATGCAAAAGAGGAATCAAATTGAAAGAAAGGGTGAATTTCATTAAGCTGCAAAATCGTATTAGTGCAATACCTTTTGTGATTCAGAGCAGATAGTGGTTGGATTCATAATGCTATCAGGAGCTGCAGTCCATTCTCTTTCAATTTACAGAAGAGTTTACTGCCATGCTGACAGCTCTGTGAGGCTGCACCATGCTAAACATGGTCAGCTCAAACCCAGTGCGTCTTTAAAAGATCGACAAGTTACACATCAAAGCTTCACATCTAATTACCAATTGAGCTCTGTATCTCTGTTAATTATGGTGTTAGATTAAAAAAATCTGAGGATTCAGTTCATGCTGAGGGGAACATAAATATCTGAACCAGTTGTGAAAATAGCTTTACTAAAACTCTAAAATTGTCTCGCTCTTCTGAGAACCAGAATTCACATGATGTCATGGGAATCCAGCCAGTAGTTAGTTGAGTTATTTCTCTCTGGACCAAAGTGGTGGGCTGGTAAATGGACATTTGGTTTTCTTATCTACTTCGTCCACATCTCTTTGTATCACTGGCTGCTGAGTGTTTCTGTTTGAGCTGGTGCCAGGAGTGACACTGCTGATGGAGGAGAAAGCTTTACCCATTCATTTTCTGCCCTCAGTAAACATGACACGTTTAAATGCCAAACCAACACAGAGGCAGTAAACAGGTCCTATCAATAAACTTTGTGGTCTTACTGCACATTCTGGGGTAAATTACATCCCATAGCCACTCATATCACTCCTTTGTGTACATTAGTCTTACTGTGTAAATGCTAATACCTGTGATGGAGTGTTCAGGCCACAGTGAGAATTTTCTTTTTTTTTTACAGACTTCAAGAATAAAGCAATTATTGAGGAGAATAAAGTCATTATTTACAAGAATAAAATCATTATTTATGAGAAGTTGTAATTTCATAAGAATAAAGTCATAATATTTTAAAGTGTTGTTGTAGAGGACACTAAATAATGACTTTAATCTCATAAATTTACAACTTTATTCTCATAAATAATAACTTTAATCTCATAAATTTATGACTTTATTCTCATAATGACTTTAATCTCGTAAATTTACAACTTTATTCTTGTAAATAATGACTTCAATCTCATAAATTTATGACTTTATTAGCATAAATAATGTCTTTATTCTTGTAAATAATGACTTCAATCTCATAAATTTATGACTTTATTAGCATAAATAATGTCTTTATTCTTGTAAATAATGACTTGCTGGAAGTCTGTATAAAAATGTTTTTCTTAAGGTGACCCTAATACTCTGTCGTAAATACCAACATGCCTGCACTGGAATTCTTCATCTCTATTAATATCCTTAGGCAAATCACAGCACTTTATGAAGCTGATGAGAAGTCAACTGTTATATCCCGCAGAGGCGTTGGAAGCAAGAAACTGTTCTGTGGTCGCTGAGGGCAAGCACCCTCCTACCATTTTTATCAAAGAATACTCATGCAACTCTGCCCTTGTGCCTCTGTGGCAGTTTGATGAGGTCACTGTGTTAGATCTGAGAGCTGCGTGATTAATGCTCAGGTATATACACCTCCAGGACATACTATTGTTTGGTGCTACAAAAGGCACTCTGAGTGTTTGTATATATTTGTAATGTAACAATGCACTGCCGGGTTCTCTGGCTGCAGCAACAGGCATTAATGTATCATAGAATATGTAGCTGCATTCAGGAAGGAATTTCACAGTAAAAAATGTGCTCATGGGAGATTTATTGTTTGCACCAAGCTTTTTTAGAATGGTGGGACAGTATGGAGGTCATTTGTATTGAAGTCGTGCTTTGCTGGCCCCCCTCTTACAACACCACAAACTCCTACCCCACCCACCCAAGTAACCTGAGTTGTAGAGAGGTCCTGGAGAACACAGAGTGGTTACAGATAAGGGAACACTGACAAATGAGTGGGAGCTTGTTTTTCTGAGTTAAAACAGAGAGCAGGGGGAGACAAAATCTCTGCTGACAAAAAGAGGGTTTGGAGGATGCTATGAGAGCACTGGAAAAAGACAAGCGAAGCACTTCAATGTGCCCTGATGGAGAGCGGGAGCGGAATGATAAATGGGGTGATTTGAAAATGATCAATAATGCTGTGTGCATACTGTATGTGCATGCATGTCCACATATATGAATGTCTGTACATGCATAGAGGATAAATGTTCAGAGGGACCTAAACAATTTATAAGAACATCCCTTCAGATGATAGTAAGGGAAACGGTGCAACACTGTACTGACAGTGCTGTCAGAGTACTGTAGAGGCAGGGTATGTAAGGTCATTGCAGAATAGAACCAGTCAGTGGATTTATTATTCAAGTCAATTTTAAGATAAGATTATCCTTTATTTGTCCCACAGATGGGGGAATTTACATTGTTACAGCAGCAAAGTGGACAGAGCAACATTACAAGGACGGCCTATAAAATACAGAAAGCAAAACTACATTGCATGTTATCTGACTGATTATAAAAATGTGATCATAATAATGGATCCAAATCAACAATGACCTGTCTGTGTAACCAAAGCAATTTAATATTGCTCATTCAGTGTGCCTTTAATCTCCACTGGATAAAAACAAAATATTCTAGAAACACAGAAACGCAAACCACACTGTTGCACTGGTTTCATCAACATGAATCCATTTAGAAACCAAATGCATATCAATAAACATACACAAATTAATTATTTACTGCAGTTTGTAATGTTGACTAACTGCACTGCACACATCAGCTATTTTATGAAATCATTTAGTATTATATAAAGGGAAATCATACTTGTTCCGTGCATGGTGTTTTACCAAAATAGAGTTACATGTTCACAGAGAATTTATAGTTTCTTCTCGTTTCAACAATATATGGCTTTGGCACCCCCAGTAGTATTATTCAAGAAGCAAAACATGCAGCCAATTTTAACAGGAATTAAATAAGGACAAATTCAAAACAGCAAACAACAGAAGGCTTTTTTTGGCGATTTGGGCAGCTGAAATAAGTCAGAAACACAACATTAACATATTATTCAAAGTGAGCAACTTTCAGTCATTTTAAGTCCGTGTTTTTTTTTTGTTTGTTTTTTCAAGCCACCTGGGGAATGTAAGTCCAATATTTCCTCTACTTTTAGCTCTGATTTTCTCTGCCAACTCCTGAGGGAAGTATCTGACTCTACAGCTCCTAAATGCTCAGATATGTTCGCCAGCTAATCTCTGTCTTTATTTCTCTGCTTGAGTGTGAATCCACTGGTAATTACAGAAAGTAAAATAGAATAGAATAGAATAGAATAGAACACCTTTATTGTCATTTCACAGAGTGACATGAGATTCAAAGCTGCCCCATAGAGTGCACATATACACATA
Source organism: Synanceia verrucosa (assembly GCA_029721515.1). NCBI lineage: Eukaryota > Metazoa > Chordata > Actinopteri > Perciformes > Synanceiidae > Synanceia > Synanceia verrucosa. The sequence goes on along the minus strand of CM056560.1, from coordinate 5,659,370 downwards.
TGTGTATAAAACAAAATATTTCAACTGTAAGCGCTAAAGATTGTAACAGTTTGACAAAAAATAAAGCCAAAGAAGAAACAAATCATGAGATTGTTTAATTATAGCTACATATAAGATTTTGATTGACTTCTGAGTAATTATTATCTTGCCTAAAGTCTTGAGAACATGATTACTTTCTGTACTGTCGTTAAAAATGGCAGACAACACCTGTGTTTCTTTCACTTGCATGCATCATGCTGATGGTAGATTTACCCTTGCTTCTTAAGGAAGACCTTAAGATAAAATATCCACACAGGTGACAGCAACGCTTCGCATGGATGGATAAAATTACAGCAGGATATTAACACCACCTTTGATGTCATGTGTGATTGGTTATTATGGTCTGCTGGTACTCCTGACATTGTCAGAAAAACAGAAAATCCATGAACAACATTTTTGGACTTGTGTGTGAGATATGGCCTGTGCAGAGGATTCTGTCATAAGACATTGTTACTGTGTGAAAAACCTGATTCACAGATGTGATGACAGTAATTACCTGCGACAGGCAGCCTTATTATCTCACCCAGAATCCTGGAAAAGAAGTCGCCTGGCGCTGCAGTTTAGATTCCTATTAACCCCTGTCGCCCTCCTTGACAGGTACGGAAGGTGGTAGTGGTCAAACGTCACCTGGTTTGCACATGACACATTACATACTGCATATGCTGCAAAAGCTCCTATTTTTGCAGGGGATAGAAATAGCTCAGGAATCATGCATGACCTGTCGAGGTGCAGAGAATAGTGTGAACACAGAGGACAAAGAAGCAGTCCAGTCACTTTTTTTTATGCAAGTTTAATGGGATGCTTGTTAGAATGGCTCTTTTGTTCCTGATGCATAGTAAATGACTTTCATTGGACAGTTCTAGATATAATGTAGGAATAGCATACTCGCTAATTTGCTTTGACTTGTGAAATATAGTAATTAAACAATATTTAAAGCTGCAATAGAACAGATGTCAGCATAGGAGAGAGTGAGACACAAACAGTTTCCATGTGTATTCTTCACCCACAGGGAGGACATTACAAAAATTCTAAAAACGTCAAAATTTTCATTGAGTACGATTAAACCAGAAAATGCTCCATTGGTGGCTTGGTGCATGGTATGATTGCAGAATCTTTACTATACTGTATATATTTTCAATCCAGTAATGTATATGGTTCAGGAAAGGGCAAAATTGGTGATATTATTTTTGTAGTTTATGTATATTTGATATATTATCAACTCTTTTGTACTTTTATCAAATCAAATAAAATAACATCAAAAGCCTTCATTGTCATCATAATACAGTGCATACAACAAAATTTGGAGTGCTGCTCCACATGGTGCTTAGTCAAATGTAAAAAATGTAAAATAAAACTTAAAATAGCAGAAATAAACTTATGCAGGAAATAAAATTATTTACAGTAGTAAGGCACAGTTTTTCTACAAAAAAATCATTGCACATTTTCAGAAATCAAATATTGCACAGTGGTATTATTTCATATTATTGTTAACTGTTATTGCACAGAAAATATGTGTTTATAATATAACATATATATAACAATTTATAAAGATATTATGATATGCTATGACTCTAAGATGTAACAATATAATAATATACATCAATACAAGTTTAGTGTATCATATCACAGATGTACAGAAGAGTGTTGAGGTAGTTTTAATGAAAAACTTTTACTTGTAACAGAGTATTTTTACCCAATGGTGCAGCTATTTTTACTTGATTATGAGATTACTTTGTTGTTGTACTACTACAGCACTGGATGAACTCTCCCCTGTGCTTAATCACATGTCCAATAGCAAACCAGCAGCACTCGATGACTTCCAACCGAGCATAAACACTTCTAGCATCCATGCGTCTTTCAATGCACAGTTGGAGCTATAATAGAAAAAGCATTTGGCTTTGGTTGAATTTAACACTACTGCTCACCTATGGTAGTTTCTGTTAATGGACTAATATGATTTACTGTATATTATCAAGTAAGTTTGCACGATGGTACGAGGCAGGGATGAAAAGCTACAACGCTGAAACATAGCAGGTGTAAGTCCAACTGTATATAAAGTTACATGTGTTCAGGAATTATTCATTTCAGCGTCATTTGTGCTCAGACAGTATTTTTACAGCACAAATAAATAATCTAACAGCACCGACTCTGCTGTTTGCATCAGTGAATTCCTCTTGTTCATAGCTAACAGTGAGTATATAAACCATGAATTTCAGTGGTAACTACTTACTCAGGTCAGCATGCATCAAACACTGACAGCTCACACACTCATATACTGTATAGAAATATTTCAACATAAAGAGAGTAATGCATTCAAATAAAAACAAATGGGATGCAATAGACGGGCTGTTCCTTCTGGGATTCAACGATTACGCAGGCACAGTTTAGGTCCACAGTGGCTTCTCAGCAGCATGTTTGAACTTCTCTTGTCGGTCTTTAATCTAATCTGTTTCCCTTTGGCCCAGTTTGTGCTTGTCAGCCCCAATTTTCAGTAGAAGATATGGGATGGTAAAGTGTGTTAGATAGTAGCTAAAAAGAAACCACAGATCATAGTCAATAGTCGACTGGTAAGTTAGGTATGACAAGCATGAAGAGAGGAATGATGAGAAACGGATCGGCCAAGTCAATGTTTTGTTTTTTTTTCAAAGCTATACTTTGAAACAGGGCTCATCATTTCAGCTACAAAGCAGTGTCATATTTTCCCCACACAACAATGATTGAAAACGTTGCTGAAAGAACATTTTACAAAATAGGAAAGATACTAATCACATGCCAGTTTTGACCCCTTTATTTGAATAATGAAATAAGCTCCTTTCTTCACAGGACAACAGCATTCCCAATAGGTTTTGATGAGTGCTTCCCTTCACTTCAAATAGTTCAGATTTAATCATTGTGAAAGGTGACAGGGATATTTCTGCAGTTGAAGTATGCAAAGAAAATATCACAGGAACAATTTTATTATATTGAAAGGTTTTCCTTTTCTGGAGCAGCAGCTCCATAAAGACGTTTAAGTGGTATTCTGCTCCAGTACAACAATTTGATCTTTTAAACCACTTAATGTGGCAGGCCTTCATAGGCTGCAAACCACTGGTAATCACTGCCCCTGATGTGGTGAGTCATAATTAACATCCTACCTTTTTTGTCTCTCTGTGCCCATTACTTATAATGGGCAAATCCTTTCCAAGAAAGTCACATGTAAAATGTGTTTGGCCCATCTGCTTCATTTTTCTTATTTTTGGGGTAATCTGAATAGCTTTCTGCATTAGAGCAGGGACAAGTGAAGAACATTATTAGAAATACCAGGAACAACCAATTTTAGATCAGAGCCTGTACTGTACTGCAAGGTGTCTTTATATGTACTTAAAGGTGAAAAATCATGTTGAGGGTCGCTGTCCTGTGTCTGTATAGAGTTGGCCTCACCCCCAGAAAACATGAAGACTGAAATATTGCTTATGTGGTTGGCATAAAGTACTGGAGATAGTTGAAAAAAGCATAGATATTCTAAACACAGTGCTCCTTCTTGGATTTTTATATATATATATATATATATATATATATATATATATATAGGTACACTCTGGACAAGTCGCCACCTCATTGCAGAGCACATAGAGACAGACAACCACTCACAGTCACATTCACACCTACGGTCAATTTAAATTAGCCAATTAACCTAATTCCCATGCATGTTTTTGGATGGATGATGAGAACATGCAAACTCCACACAGAAAGGCCCCGGGCCGGGAATCGAACCCTGCACCCTCTTGCTGTGAGGCAACAATGCTAAGCGCTACAACACTGTTCCACCCAGACTAATCCAACATCATAATTAATTTGATTAAAACTTTTAACGCAGTTAACCTATCTGCTATTAACCTATGAAATATAAATTGCAATGTACAATGCAGATATAATAGTATTCAGTTAAAAATAGCCATACTGCTTTGTTGATCACTTTCCCAGAAAATCTTTAACACATCATCATTCAGGCCCAACTGAGGCCCATCAGATCAGCTGAATGGGATCTCCCCTCCATCCAAGGTCTGCCATGTGAAACTCCACTCAGCATTAAACACCTGTTTCTTGCAGTAACCAGTCTACGCCAAAAGCCAAAAGTGGTTCCTTCATGGAAAGGCCTCCTTGATGTTGAAGAGAAGGATAAGGGGAAGAGAGAGTAGATGAGAATGGGCAAAAGAGATTGGGAATGTAGGGGATGGGTTGTTATTGAGGAGGAATGGATAGTGGAATGAGATGGAGGAAGAAGAGGTCAGTAAGAAATGGATGCTAGAGAGAGATAGAGGGTTGGAGATCAGGTGGGATCAGATATAGAATGAAATGGCATACAGTTTGAAAACATGGGACGAGAGGATGTGTTCAGTAAATTTGCTTTAAGGTCTTGGTGTGGAGTAACCATGTATACCATCCTTCAGGGACCTCATTATATTGTATCAACAATGCAGACTGGGACTTATTTGAACCACACATTAGATCCAGCATGCCAGGGTGAAGTGGGTTCCAGCAACTGTCATATATCCTCTGTCATTATTTAATGCTTCATCCATCTATAGTACTGAAATATTTTTGTTGACAGTGTAGTGCTATAGCTATTTCCAGCTAGACTAAATATTGGTCCCTTGGCTTGCCCACTGCCATTACTCTGCAACCCTCTTTAACAACAACCCCTCATTTGTTTTGGACCCAGCAATTTGTCATAAAGGCGCTAGACAGAAGCAGCATGAGCGTGTACAATTCACTCAAACTGCAGCAGCTGGTGTGTAATTTGACATAGATTACAGTATAGATACTTACATTCAGTGGAATACTCTAGCAGCTGATTATGTCACATCTTCCCGACTTGGACTCGGGAGCGTGTCTAGGGGGTGGTCTGGTGTGGCATGTGGCGCTTCTAAAATCTCAATGGCCACCCCTGGTGCCACCCTGCATGATGGACGTGACTTGGTTTGCAGTTCAACCTCTAACCTGAGGGGCAGTATTGTGCCAGAATACTGTTGAGAGGGGCAAGTGGTTATGAAGAAGATGATGCAAATTTGATGCTAATAATATGTAAAGTCAACCTTTTGAATTTTTTTTTAATCAATTTAGTTTGATTTGGGTCGGCACTTGAAATTATGACTTATATTTTTGCATTGTCTTTATTTTTGCACCTTTCACACTTGTATTGTCCCTTGTGTCATGTTTACAAGTTCATATTTATTTTGATTTACATTTATACTAACATTTAAGATAATTTTAGTAGTCTGATTAATCATGAAAGACAAAAAATGATGAACTGATGCTATGATGCGCAGTGACTGATCCTGCTTGTCCACCCTTGCATGACTTGGTGCCCAACTTGGGCCATCCCTGCGAAAAAATCTGGACACACCACTGCTTGGACTCTGCAGTGGAGGTTGCAGTAAACGTGAATTGGTGTCTGATGGAGGCGTGACACGTATGGCTGTTCATATGCTGGGTGAGCAGAGGGGGACAACACTCAGCTCAGCAGGCTAATTGGGGAACAGCTGCTAAGAGTAATTTGTCAGACAGGTTAGATTGCTGAGCTCTGGTGAGGATGGCAACAGCTCTGCTTCACCCAGTGACATTATAGGATTTAGTTTCTGCCACAGAGCTGCTGGACTCAAAGGCGGTTAGGCCTGGCGAGAGGACGGCAGCTGGGGATGTGGCGTGGCAGTATCACGGATGCTATACTGTGCTCACTTCCAGCCAAGGGATACCCACTGCTGGTGCCAGGGGCAAGGGGAAGTCATCTGGGCATGCTTCAGTCAACATCCTGCTTGTTTTCAATTCACAAAGGGAGGACCGTATGTTGTCCTGCAGGATCTTTCTTCAAACAGAATCTGTGATTGGTTTAATGTGTCACTGGTGGGATAAATGTCCTTTCTGCCTTCCATAAGCGATGTTAGGCGCCAGATAAGCATTTGCTGCCATAAAGTTCATGAACAGCTGCCATGTCTGTATTGCACTCCTCATAAATTACAGAAAATAGCTGTGGTTGTGTAAAGTATCAGTTTCTAAAGATCTACATCTGCATCTTGTCTGCTCTCAAGTTCTTGCTGATGGTAAGTAAACAGCCAGCTTTGCAAACACACTGAACTCTGAGAAGTGCTCGTTTCCTCCCATAACAAATTCAGAATACAAATCATGCACTCTAACACATTTTGGAACAAATATGGGTGATTAATTCCTTTCATTTTGCCAGATTCCAGCATGTAGAACACACATTGCATGGGTTTTGCAAGCAACTTGTAGTCGACTGCTGAGACTTATAGTTTCATAATTACTGCTTTGCCAAAATTAAAAATTCCTGTGCATTTTTCTGCCTGTTCCTCCAGTGGATTGTGTCAACATATAGATAACTGACAAAAGCTCTTCAATTTAATAAGATTTATACCCATTGGCTTTAAACATAATTAAACAAATTGCTCACTTTGTGACCTTATTTAATGAGTCACTGCGAATGAGCCACCTAGTACACACTGTAGAATATCTGAATGACTGAGTGACTAGGTTCTGCTTTAGTTGGTAGTTAATTGTTCATGGAGCTTGGATATCCTCAATCAGAAGTGATGATTTCAAAATTGAACGCTCACTCATCTCAAAAAGACGCCTGCTGTCCATGCCTCACTGTAATGCACTCCCACGCTGACTCACACTGATTTTGAAGAGGGTGTGACACATCCTGAAAACACAGCAGAGATGAAATGATGGAGGGACCACAGGGAGAAAAATAAGCATACTGCCTCACAGAAGGACATCTGTCTTTTATTATGCCTTAGTATAACTGACTTAGCTCTACTTTTGGATGCAAAGTTTGCACAAAGTGCAGCTCAGAGTCATTGCACAGACTGGTTGTCAAAGGAATAGGTCAGTGGTGAATGTTCTGCTGCTGAAATAGAGGGTGAGAGACTTTTTGGGCACCTTTAGTTATGGTAATAAAGTAGTAATGCCTCAGCTATGCATTATGGTCATAGAATTTTGCCGTTCACCAGACGCCAGGGGACACACTGCTCTCAACTAGTTGCTAATGGACGTTATCTTGACTGGTTCCTGGTTCCTTGCTTGTGGTTTCAAACAGGAAACAATGTGGCGATCCCCTCATAAACTTGCTGTTATTCTCAACAATCAACCAAAATGTCATTCTTAAAACATTTCAGTTTAGAAATAAACTGTGCTACCACTGAATGTCATTTCATGTTAGACATAGACCGCCTAGTTTGACAGACGCGCCACGCTGGACAGACTCAATTACATAAAGTAGTACAGGAAACCTAGCGTACGCTGGGATCCATGCACACTTTCAGGTGTATCAACAGTAAAATGAGTGTTGAAACTGGTGCTGCACCACACCAACTTCATAGCTGGGGTATGCCAGGTTCTGATGCTTTTGGTCTGTAGGCGACACTCAGAGGGGATGCTGGGAAAACTGTCAATAGTTGGTAAACAGATGTGAGGTGCTAAGACCAGCCTTGGAGCGAGGAGACTGGCACTGCTAGAGCCCACACAGGTGCTGCCCACATTAGGCCTCGTGGCCACAGGAGCTGGCTGACCGATCGAGAGTGAGCCAGTCGACCCTGAGCCTGGCCATGTTTTGGACTGGATCCTCTGCATGTCAGCCAGGCGTATCAAATTCCCATAAAATGCAGTCGAGCAGGTCAACATAAAATCCCAATTTGCATTAATAGCCAGATTCCCTAATGTAATCGGAGCTTATATTGCATTTTGACGGCGTACGGTGCTTTCCGGATTGCAACATACGCCAGCGCTCAGTATAGAATCCACACAATTCTTCATACATGAGGCCTCAGATCTGATGAAAATGTGCCACAAGTTCTCGTTGTGCTCGCTGCTGCTTGCAGGCAGGGATGAGTCATGTTGTGTCTGTCAACTAGGGTGAACTGTCCCGCAGAAATATCAGCATGCTAGACCCGTCTTGAAGCGTGCTCCTCATCTTGTTGACCATGCTTTATGGATGTGACTTTTTGCTGTCATGATCATATACATCTGTGTTCATGATTCTATCGTTTAGAGCACAAAGTCAGATCCAGGGCATCAGATTGATGCATTTAACTTTAAAAGATACAACATTTTCTTTTGAGGGAGTATGTCCCCAGACAACCCCTGTGGAGGGTATGAAGTCCACCTACCACAGTCTCAAAAGATCCTGTGGGAAGTTTTTTAACATCATCCAAAACTGGATGCCCCCCCACCTTAAAATCATTCTGGCACCGCTGGGTGAACGGATTAGTAGCCTAAATGAGGAAGGTGGGAGTTAGCAAAGCACTTTAGTTTCCTGTATTATGTGTTGCCTACAATTTCAAAGGCTGTTCACATATGGTGTGATAAGTGTTTTTACTTTCATTTGCCATAATTTAATTTGTTTCCATACTCTCTGCAAGAATATAACAATATCCCCACTTCAACTACTTTAGTGATTTGTGATATAACCTCAGAGATATTACAAAGTTAGATCACGAATGTTTTGCGAAGTCGTTTACCAGGGCTGAGAGAGAGATTTTTATAGTGTGAAATCTGCTCAGCATTTTCTGATGGGTATACTTTTTTATTTATTTATTTTTTTTAGTTTGCTCCTTGAAAGTCCTGCCTATTGGTTCAGAGGAGAGTTTTAAAGGGTGATATTGATTTTGATTGGCTTCAAAGACGGTCTAGTGAGTCTAAAAGTATCCCTAGGAGACTCTTTGACACCCAGGTCCAATGCTTTACCCTTTACTGTTCAGAGTATTAGCAGGTTCAATGTTCCCACAGCAGTAATAGAGTAAGCGTTTATCCTGTGTCAGCCTGGTAAATGAAGCGGGTTAAAGTAAAGTGCTTTGCTCCGCAGTCAGGCATGTTGAGCTGTGTTATGACAGATGAGTGATCACGATTTGATGGTGTGCTTTTCAGCATGTACACATGTTTGCCTCAAATGTCCCGACATAAACGCGGAGTATGACATTCAGTGATGGGTCTTTTTCTATGTTTGTCCCATTGTGTTTTTTCACTGGGTTTCTTATGTTGGCAACCATGCTCACACACACGTCACCCCTGTCGTCATCATCATCCCAGGCCTTGACATGGCAGTTCACCTCAAAGATGACACTTCCATCGTGTTTTCTTCTTGACTCCTCCTCCAGCTCTTGGGCAGCACTGGCAGCTGTCAGACACAGAGCGGCATGCAGCGAGGCGTCAGATGTCCTGGCATTTGCCCTCTCTATGTGACAGCAGCTGACTGACAATGACTGCCAGCCCGACAGTCCCTTACCCATCTTCCCCATGGCCTGGGTTCCAAATGTTATCATTACCGTGAGGAAGGATGTCATCATTTTCTTCCTTTGGAACATGGAAGCACTCGCAGCAAAAGTGGCAGCAGTGCAGTGGCTTTCAGCCTTGTGTGAATGACAAGATACTGTATTATAGCAGCTGTACCGACAATGGTTCAAGCACACCAGGGGCCATAAAAGTGATTCATTCTCCCTCTGTTTCTAAGATAAATGCAGAATTATATGGTTCAACCTTCGATGCCCTTTGGTTTGGAAATGAGCTCCCGTCTGTCGACAGATTTCGCTGTAAAAAAAAAATAACAGAACAAGAAAGCTGGACTATACAGTAGTTGAGGGAGAAGGGGGGGTCTTTAATGGGAATTACTTCTTCTTGTAGAGGCAAGATAACTGAGGCCAACCCTCATGTCAGCCAATCAGGAATTAATTCAGTTGTCAATATGGCTTGAAACATTATGTTGGTTCCTCGGTCACATTTTCCTTCCTTCGTACAAATCAACCACAGTAATGGGAGGAACTCATTATATTGATTAAAACAAAGTTGATTTCATGGTCAACATTGAGAGAGCAATGAGGACAGGTGGAGGCTGAATGCATAGAGAAGAGAAAAACTAGAAAAGAGCACTCAGTAGGGTGCTGATCTCCACCAGGTGTCTGCAACAGCCACTGCTGTGATGTTTAAGGAAATAAATGCAAACTGTGTTCGACAGCTGTCTCCACTGGCTCTGTGCATCTAAACGCAACATGTTGACTGCTAAGCTCTGAAACTGTTGGACCTGATTGATGTCAAACATCCCGCGGGACTCAACTGGTTGTTAACTGCTAACTAGCTTCCTTAACAACACAGTCTCACCCCAGTGCGTCAAAAGCTGACACTAGGTCAGGGCGTTGCGTACTGACTGAAGTGTCAGCGTCGGTTTCTGACGCAGGGGGCTCTCTATTGAAATACACACCCATTTGTGGGGATACAGTATGTGACGCTGAAAGCGGCGTTCCCATCATCCATTCATTTTAGAGATCTAACACTGACTAAAAATGCTGTTTTTGTCAAAATCAAACTGGAAAATGCTAACAACCTAAAATCAGCTCATGTCTCTGTCGTGAATAACGCTTCTTTGTTCATCACTTTGAAAAGTCTGAATTAATACTGAAACCAATGGATGATGGGAACGCTCCTGGGAATGCAGCTCAGAGCGTCACATATCTCTCAGCGAGTGGGTGTGGGTGAGTCAGAAACTGATGCCAAGAGGTACTTTTTGCATCAGTATGCAATGTTAAGGGGTCCTGATGACCAAGTGTTGGTTTTTGATGCACTGGATTGTGTTGTCTTTACAGTCATAAGAAGGCACGCTCCATTGTAGTGAGCGCTCTGTTCAGTTTACCATTTTGATCTATCCCATTGGTCCATACTCTGTAGAAAAAAAAATAGATACCCAACAGTCGATTACTACTGCTCCCCAAAGTATAAACCATTGACAGGATAAAACGATCAATAAAATATGTTTTAGAAATAGATCACTTAATGAGCAAAAAATATTAGGCTGATAGGTCTGGCATTATGCAAGATTAGACAAATCGTGGACAAACCGATACTGAGATGGACATGCCAAGCACGCGCACATGACCACATACATAATCTCCCGGTAGACATGATAAAGGAGTCGAGAAAGGAGACCCATCATCACAAATAAAGTAGTTCAGCTGATAGTCTCCCCTCTGGACCAGGCCCATATCAGATTAATGGCAATGGGAGGGACAACAACTCTGATTATTATTTCCCCTACCCTACACTCCATTTGTCCACTTTGGTCTCTTGGGTGCAAGACGCGGAATAGACTACCAATGTCCGTGATTACCTGCTTTCAATTTTCTCTCGTTTCTATTGTGCTGCAGCTGCACTGCCCATGAGTCACACACACACGCACACACACACACACACACACACACACGGGATTGCAGAGCACCTTTTCTCTTGTTTACTGCACCCCAATGAAAATTGCCACCTGAAGAGAAGAGCTACGGATGTGGCACTCTATGGGGAGTGTCATTCAATGTTAAATTCACTAGCACTAGAGTTACAGCAATGTTTCGGGTATTTTTTTTTGGACACTTTATAGGTGCTTCTATCTTGCAGCATGGTTATGTTATTTTAACTGTCCCCTCAATCACAACACGGCAGGGGAGGCAGGAAGGACACTTGTCGCTCTATAAGACAGTTTACACTGGGTGAAATATTGCTCTGTTATACCTTGCTTACACAGATAAATGTAAGTGCACATGCACACGCCCAGATACTTCAAGCCTCGCTGACATTGACTGACATTCACACATCCATGCTTACATACGTACACACAGTCCTTTCCTCTCCTTTCTTACTCTCACTATCTCTCACACACACACACACACACACATGCTCAGGCAGTGTTTGCTATGAGCAGAGAGAGAGAAATAGATGAAAAATGAGCCAAATAATGTCAGACCGAAGGCAGCACCTATCAAACGCATCAATGGATCCAAGGTGTGCAAGGACGAGGTGGAGGTTTTATGACTGCTGCCGAACATAAATACTAGCTGGATGTCTGTGGAGGAACGATCTCTGACTGCGGGGCAACAAAAAAAAATGCACATTTTGCAGAAAATGAATGTAAATGCTCTGAGGCCAAATACAGCTTCTATCAGGTTTTTATTTGCATCCAAAACCCTCATTGAATCATCTTTTTAAAGCATTGTTAGCACGCTGTACACAAAGCAGACATCACATATATACATTGCAGGATTAACCTGCTGGGGTGCCCCGCGGCAACAACAACCTTCTGGGAACCAGGAACCCCCTGCTATTCTTACTATCTGTGCAATGTTTCTTTGCTGGAATACCACCTGTACTCATTTAACATATTACACATCCATTCAGGATTATGCAAAATATAAGCAAGCAATGAAGGTGAGCAGGTCAACAGTGAATATAGGTACTGAGCTTTATAGTAACAGTGTTGTCCTTGGTTCATTCTTATACTACACTCTGTAACGTTAGCCTTTAGCATCTAGCTTTATGATTTCAACCTGTTTTCATTGCTGAATCAGTTTGACATGTTGGATGTATCTTCAGACACATCTATCTGCTTCTCTCTGAAACAAGTTCTCTTTTTCTCAAGAATTAGATCATATTTATGCAGGGGTGCAGTTGGTAGCTCTGACAGCTTGATGGAGGAACAGCGGGGGGGGGGGCAGGGCTAAGGAAAGGGTCAATTAAGAGGCAGAACTAACAATACTGCCAGTTTTAGAAATAATTGATAGGCAACAGTGTGAAATGCTTCTAAAGCATGGCCATTTATTGATTATTATTATCATTATATGATTATTCAATTTAAAGTTTTTTATGCAAATTCATTTGTTTTTTCTTTTTCATCAATTGAAAGCCGTAGCAAGTTGACTAGGTTACACCTCCAACAAAAATTCTCACACATTAATGCGTCAGTTGAAATAGTCCTGTAACCATTCTGAACTACTTTTGCTTTTTATACTTTCAGTTAATTTCACTCTGAATACTTCAATACTTCAATACCTTCAACATGTAACTGATAGGGCTGTTCCTCTGTTCGCTCTGTTAATTAGTTGACTAATTAGCTGTTTCAGTCTTCTTGGACTGAGATTTCTTCAGTCAATTAGTCGTTTATTTATGCTCCTTCATGCTGATTGACTTATTTCCAAGAAACTCCTGCACATCTGTGGTATACACCAGATATGAAGAGGTGCTTCTGTGTGGTTCTTTGTGATAGAGTCCATCCATCCGTTTTCTACCGCTTATCCTCATAGGGTTGCTGGGGGGCTGGAGCCTATCCCAGCTGTCTTGGGGCGGAAGGCAGGGTACACCCTGGACAAGTCTCCAGTTCATCACATGACACATAGAGACAGACAACCACTCACATTCACACCTATGGTCAATTTAAATAGCCCGGCCCCGGGCCGGGAATCGAACCTTGTACCTTCTTGCCGTGAGGCGACAGTGCTAACCACTACACCACCGTGTCGCCCTGTACAGTCAAGTTTCAGAATTCTGTACAGCAGGAAAGTCCAAAAGATAATACTCACTCACACACACATACACACTCACCTCCTCTCACACACACCCCTGCTGACAATCAAACAGTCCACCAGTCATTGCACTAAGACGCATTTTATCTTTCATTGCTAATACCACATATCTGCTGCATATATTACTGCTGTATTACTGCACATTTCTGCTGTTAATATTACATGTCTGCAGAAAATTTTGCTGTAAAAAATTCTGCTGTTAATATATGCATGCAGAAAATTCTGCTGTAATATTAAGTATATGTTGCATTTATCACATTTCCCCTGTTAATTGTAAATTTATGCTGCAGATATTACATTTCTACTGTAAATATTGAACTTCTGCTGTTAATATTACATTCCTGCTGCAAATAGTCTTCTGGAAACTCTGGAAAACTAAATATATCACTAGTACACTGTTTATGTTGAAGAAGAATATGTTTGAAGTGGGTTATCTTGGTCAGATTTGTTTGACATTTAGAAACTTAATATGGTCACAGTGTAGTTCTTTTTTTTACCCTAAAGCAGCCTCTTAGTTTGAGGCCTTAATATTATTCACTTCAGCAGTAGGCTGTATCCAACAGAGGGAGCTGCTGCTCATCCTCAGCCTGTCTGAAACCTGAGGAAAACTACACACACACACACATTCACACGCACTATACATGTATACGCTCCACTGTTCGGCATCAATTCTCACAGATATTGATCTGTGCAGACCGTACCCTTGGGCAAGGTGATTTTACACTTATCTCCCCCACTTCTCCAACTCCCCAGCCCAGAGTTGCATTCACTGCATTGTGAGGGTGAGGAGGAACCCCACAGGAATTGTCTTTGACTGCCTGTCAGTATTACCGTTGCCAGCGTGTGATTGATGTATTAGGTCACTTGTACATAAGCGCACATGAAAGACACACGTATACAAGCCTAATATGTCACATACACACAAACACACATATAGACACAAGCATACAAGTTCAATCTGGAGCAATTTTCCTCTGAAATAACCACTATCATGTCTCATGTGAATATATTGATCAAAGGATGCCTACGACGTCCCCTCATATGTTTCATCCACGAAAGTCTCGTTTAAAGGGGTATGACGACTCAGGTCCCTGTGCGAGTGGAGAGATTTTATTAAAAGTTCATTTAACCCGTTACCATATTAACAGCCATGTGAGGGATGGAAAACAGACGCTGTATTGATCGAACACATTCCCAGCACGTTCAACCTTGTCTATCTCTTTTATTTCACTAAGTGCCATATTGAAAGTACTCCAAATGTTTGTTTTATTGCAGCATATACTTATCCCACATCCAAAACAGTAATATTCTCACAGCTGTACATTTGTCTGACTTCTGATGTATAATATTACATTACATCACACTTAAATCAGTCTTTCATTCAGTCTGAAATGGCACCTTCTCTGAGTGGCTGTGAATAGATGCTTTCTGTAGCACAGTGAAGTGCTAGCATCATGCACAATTATAATGTTGAAAAACACTTCAGAAGACTGCAGCAACTAAATGAACAAGACCGCCTGATCTATGAGCTGTGCTGGTGCTGGCAAGAGCAGGAAATGTGAAGTTATAAATAAGGATCCAGGAAGCTAATATGCTGACTCACTTCATAATCCCTTCCTGTATGAGTGCAACAAATAAATCGTCAAACAACAGCTCAGGGGAACATCCAAAAGTTAGGTTATGGGACGATTTAAATTCCGGTGACTTCATTTTAAGTATGTAGTATGAAGGGAAACACTTACTTGTCATTGGCAGTTTTGTTTCTTTGTTTTCCCAAGAACTCTTTCACTGTGTGTTTTCAGGTTATGAAAGTAAATTATATTTATATATTGTTTTTGTTACCTAAAATGAATGATTAATAATACTAATAATAATAATGATAATAATAATACGAATGAATGACAGAAAAAGAAGAGATTTAATAACAGTGTTGTGTATGTATGCTTACACTGCTCTCTTGCAATCATTCTGCAGTTTTGCCTCAATCAAATAAGCTTCTCAGTGAGAAAGCATTTTTGGCCTTTTTGAGTCATATTTCAAGACCCACAGAATATTTTGTACTATCTCTCTGGAAACACTGAATACCTCAAATGAAAGAATAGACACCCCATTTCATCATGGAAAAACAGTTTGTTTTTACCTTGTTTCATTCTTGTTTTATCAGAGGTAGGGTAGAGGACACTTTCACTAAAATCACCACTTTTTGTCCTGATTCTGTTTGTTTTACTCTGTAATCTCGATCATCTCCACTTCCTGCTTTGATCTCTGTAGCGTATACCATCTCTTTATGTCCTGACTACAAATCCCAGAAGCCCCAAAATTACTCACAGGCTGTGTGAGAGCGCCCCCTTGTGTCTGCTGCCCAAGAAACCACTTTCATGTATATGTACATGTACATGTATGTACATTAATGGCACTCAAGCGGGTGGCACGGTGGTATAGTGGTTAGCACCGTCGTCTCACAGCAAGAAGGTACCGGGTTCGAATCCTGGGCCCAGGGCCTTTCTGTGTGGAGTTTGCATGTTCTCCCCATGTCTGCCTGGGTTCTCTCCGGGTACTCCAGCTTCCTCTGACCATCCAAAAACATGCATGGGGATTAAGTTAACTGCCCAATTTAAATTGACTGTAGGTGTGAATGTGAGTGTGAGTGGTTGTCTGTCTCTATGTGTCCTGTGATGAACTGGAGACTTGTCCAGGGTGTACCCTGCCTTCTGCCCTAAGACAGCTGGGATAGACTCCAGCCTCCCCCCCCCGCGACCCTATGAGGATAAGCGGTAGATGATGGATGGATGGATGGCACTCAAGCGCTGGATGACTTACAAACATGTCAATGGCACTCAAAGAGTTAATGTGAGACATTGACTTAACTGCTGCAAAGAAACACAAAACCATAGAGTTCACTCATTTTAATATTTGCAGGAAATTGGTCAACTTTTGAAATCCAGATTGGTTGAGATGAATTCCAAGATAAACATCTGCATGGTGATGACAGGTGTTGGATAGGATCACCCCTTCCACCTGAATCCACCTACAAATTGGTTTGAACAAAGATGTTCTGCCCTGCTGACACTGGATTACAGCCTCAACCTCCATGCGAGCAGCAGCCAGGTGCTATGATTTGTGTGATGTTGATGATGGGGTTGTTGAGTGGGACACATGGGTGGTGTAGATTACCTCGAGTTGGGTCAGCATGGTGGTAATTACAGGGCTTTAAATCTGGAGGGTGACAAGGGGTAGAGTCAAAAGAGGTACACATTGGAACTTAGTGGCTTCTGCATGGATGAAAAATGCGTTGTGTGTGTTCGCGAGCCGGGTGGCTATTTGTGTGCAAATAGAGTGAGAGCTCACATGCAGACAGATGGAGGCAAGGTAATTGTGTTTCACCCTGCCTAGTCCTCTTCTCTGATGAGTTGCTACATGTGGCGCCTGACCAGCGGGTAGGTGGAGGGAGCCACAGGAATTAAAGAAGTAGCAGCATACCATTTAAACATCACAGTGTGTCTGCAAAGGGCTGCATGCTTCAAGTCTCCTGTTGTTTTTTTGTAGCTATTTCGCCATTTTCTGGGCACAGCATGACATGCCCCTTTGTGTACATACAAGTGTGCCTTTTTCATCAAGAGTAATTGCTGTGTGTGGGCAGGGTGCAGCACAGCCTGATCCCTGTTTAATGTTGATCTTTGTTTTTAGCTCAAGGCATGGAATGTGACCGAATATATGCTCAAATTCCAATTCCCTCTTTGAATCCATTGATAGTCAGGTTGGCTTTGTTATGCCAAGATAAAATCACATCATATAAGTAGAATTGCTGCTAATTATCTGATTGTTATTGGCATTTTTCATCTGTTGTGGTCAGGATTCTCTGCCAGGAAAAATGAATTCATTACCTAATTTTTGTTACATGGCACTTGACACTAATAGATGCGTTTGTGCAGGTTCAGCCGAAACCCTGCCAGTTGCAGAAGTCCTGTCATTTTAGTTGCATATTTAGTCAGTGTTAACTCTTTGAATGGCAGCCCTTTTTTAAAACAGAAAGTGCCTTTTGCCAGCATTTTTGGCCATTTTGGGTCATTTTTTTAAGATCCACAAAATATTTTATATGTGTGTCTGAAATCACTGAAAAGCACAAATGAAAATAGAGACTCTCTATTTCATCATGAAACATTTGTTTGTTTTTAACCTTGTTCCATTCTTGTTTTATCTGAAGTAGAATAGAGGCCAGTTTCACCAAAATCACCACTTTTTGTCCAGAATCCGTTTGTTTTGCTCTCGCACATCACAGCAGACCCCTCTCACCCTCACCATGGACAGTTCTCGCTGCTGGCCTGAGGAAGAAGGTTCCGCAGCCTAAGAAGCAGAACAGCAGTTTCTTCCCATATGCCATAAGACTGCTTAACTCAACATAACATTCCCCCTCCTCACCACACACACATACACAGGAATGTTCCACTCCTTATTTAATGTATCTTGACTATTTCATTTTGAAAAAAAAAGAAAACAGTTTGCTTTACCTTGTTCCATTGTTCCGTGTTATCAGAGGTAGAGGCCACTCCCACCAAAACCACCACTTTTTGTCCAGATTCTGTTTGTTTTGCTCTCTAATCTCAATTGTCTCCACTTCCTGCTTTGATCTCTGTGGTGTATACCGTCTCTTTATGTCCTGACTACAAATCCCAGAAGCCCCAAAATTACTCACAGGCTGTGTGAGAGCGCCCTTGTGCTTGCTGCCAAAAAACACTTTGACATATAAATACGTCAATGGCACTCAAGCGTTGGATTGTAAATGACGTATAAATATGTCTTTGGCACTCAAAGAGTTATGGTACAGATGCTTTTGCATATACAATACATTTATCTGGAGTGCTAACCAACCTGCAAACTGAAATAAGTTCCTTTTCCTGTGACAGAAAGAATACATCATCCACATCTTGAGAACTACTTGGTGCACCATATATTTCTTCTTTCAAGCCAAACAGACCAGACTGGACTTTAAGAGAGGTGGATAGAGTACATCATAGCATGAGATAACATGAGAAAATTAATGTTTTTTGAACATTCAATCATGAAAATGTGTTCAAGTAGAAACCAAAAATAAAAGTATGAACCTCTTTTAACATCTATGTAGTCACATAGACGTTTAGAATCCAGTCATAAAGAAAAAATACCTATGAAATAAATATAAAAATTCATAAAGGTAAGAATTATAGTACATTACAAATATGATGAGTAATGTAACAGACAAGATAAAGTTGCTGCATTACAAGTTCTTTTCTTTGCTTTCTTGTCATAACTGATATAACCACAGAAACAACATCCAGCATGAGTCCCAGATTGTTCCTGCAGGAGGTTGTGTCGTTGGCTGGGTCATTTATCTTGATTCAGACAGAGTCGTGAAGTATGTCAAGGCAACTTGTTGTCCTCCACAATTAAATCTGCATCGGT
Organism: Synanceia verrucosa; assembly: GCA_029721515.1. Taxonomy (NCBI): domain Eukaryota; kingdom Metazoa; phylum Chordata; class Actinopteri; order Perciformes; family Synanceiidae; genus Synanceia; species Synanceia verrucosa. Next base: position 5,640,504 of record CM056560.1, on the reverse strand, counting down.
GGTGTGAAATAACAACGGGAGGCTTTGAGCGTGAGGAAAGCCTCCACATCCTCAGACAGGGTAGGCCTTCAGCAAACCAGGACTCTTTAAGAGCCAAATCCAGTTCCACAAACATGTCTGCAAACATGAGAATTTAAATAAATCCCATTCATATAGTTAAAATCAATTGTGAACTTGTAATTGATGAGTTTGGATGTACAGTATGTGTTTTTCATTTCACATCATTGTATTTGTTCAGCCTGATCTCCTAAATATGACTTCGAATCTTCTCTTAAATAGCACAACAAATATACTTTTTGTTAGCCAAACCATGTTTTACTAACCAATATTGTTATGTTTTTGGAACCATTGTAACCACATTTAAAATTCTAACCAAAAGGCAGGGGCGTGTCTAGGGGTGGCATGTGGCCATCCCAGGTGCCAATTTGACTTTGGCTTGCAATTCGACCTCCGACCTGAGGGGCAGTATTGTACAAGAATGCTGTTCAGCTTGACGTACAGTGAGAGGGATGGGCAATTAAGAAGAAGACAATGTTAATTCTGCAGCAAATGTGACATGATTTGCAAAGTCAACCTTTTAGAATTTTGTGTTTATTCATTTATTTATTTAGTATGATTTGGTCGATACTTTATATTATGAAAATAACCAAAAAACAAAAGATTAAGACTTTGTATTACACTTGTTCCATTCTGTTGTGTGGTGATTACAAGTTCTATTGAGATTTTAATATATACTAACATTTATGATTTAAGATCATATTTAGTGGTCAAATTAGTTAATTATTAGTAAAAGACAAAAACTAATACTATATTGGTGGAGGCACATGCGTGCCCATGCACAGTGACTGATCCTGCTGGCCACCGGTGCCAAAAATGTCTTGACACGCCACTGCCAAAAGGTAATTGAACATGTAGTTTAATTGTACAGGAATGTGATCATAGAATTGATTTATATCTTGATGGCTCTCAGACTGTCACACTAGCATGTGAGAGTTGTCGTTTCCTGTTAAATTTGACAAAACAAGAGAGCAGGTCATCAAACACAGTACAAGACATCTTGTGTGGTTATGTATTAAAAACACTCCCCCTCCCCTGCATATTGTCAAATAGCCACTGCTGGTCAGGTGATCTGCTTCCTCCAGGATCACAGGTTTAAGGAGGCGTGTCCTGGGAACAAAAGGAAGAGAAATGTTTGGGGTGGGAAGAAAATGAAAATGATTCTTCAGGCAGATTCAACCTTCAGAAGAGGGGAAAAGGCATTTAGTATCTTTTAAGGTTGTCCCTCATTCTTCTGAAGTGAACAGTAAATCTGTGACCATAAGTATTGAGCAAAAAACAGAAATAAGGCAGAATTACTGAATCCCAGTACTACATCTGGTGAGTCTGTTGAGCTTTTCTTGCAATGCATTACATTTCTTGACTTATATTATGAAGGCAGATATTCCATTTTAGTTTTTTGGAAAAATTGGCTGGACTTTGCAGTCTTTATAAAAGGAGGATGGTTCTGAGTTGGACAAACATTGAAATGAACATTATAGTTGTTTTTCTTTGAACTTATTTGAGGGGAATAATAAATTGTGTTGAAGCACATAAAAATTTTCTTTTGGCCTTGTCAAGAGGGCTTTGTACTATAGGTCAGTGTTCTTCAACCCTGGTCCTCGGGACCCACTATCCTGCATGTTTTAGATTTGTCCCTGCTCCAGCACACTTGATTTAAAGCAGTGGGTCGTTATCAGGCTTCAGCAGAGCTTGAGGACGAGCTGATCATTTGAATCAGGTGTGTTGGAGCAGGGTTTCATCTAAAACATGCAGGACAGTGGGGCCTGAGGACCAGGGCTGAAGAACATTGCTATAGGTCATAATATCACAATAGCTCTTTGTATTTGAGTCTTGTCTCTTGTTCTGCATAAAGGTATCTCTGCCTGTTTTTAGGTAGATCTACTACTCAGAGGTGGAGGTATGCTCCACTCCTCTGTAGTGCAGTGGTTTTTAGTTTAATGGAAAGCCTTGCTGCTCTTGTTGAGTCCATGGTTTGGCTGATTGTTGCAATTATATTATGTAAATAATCAGTTGCGTGTGAAGGCTGCCAGCAGCAGTCAGTCAGTCTATAGATATAGACTTTGCAGGCTTAACATTTGGATTTGAAGAGCCTGGTCATGCTTTGTGCTTTCAGATGACGTGACATTGTTCTGCTACTGGAGCACTAAGCTGTTCCTGTCATTTCTTGCACACAGACATTTTTTATTAATATTTTTTGCCTGTGACCATGTGCAGAATTTGAATTTTCACCTCTTCTGATTTACATATTGCACAGAACTGCTTAAAGATAACAATACAAGCAATGAAACTCATTCAATTTTAAGCTAATCAAATGAAATCTCCTGGTTTGGACAGAGAAACCTGAACATCTGTTATACATCCAAAAATGCAGAGATACAAATTTGGAAAAATGCATAGACATCAGATCACAGTGTCTGCACACATTCACTCCCCCAAATCTTCCAACTGCTGAACCTCTGCTCTCCTAACACACATCACAGACACACTCCCACTCAGATCAGAAAGAATGTAGCACAAAAGTAGACCTAAAGACAGACCTGGACTGTGAGCAAATTCAGCTACCATGTTTCCATGTGAAATAGATGTTTGCATTAATGTTTAATGCAGAGCAGACGCATACTGCAAGCTTAACCAGGTGCAGCAGGACCACAGAGTTTTGAGAGACTGACAGCTCAACTGTAAAATGATAATTGACATTGACATATATGTATTCTTTTTCCATGACAGAGGGAGAGTGTTTGCACTCTCGTAAGGCAGTATCATACATTAGCAGAAACGACAGCAGCATATTCTGGAAGACAAAAACTGCACAGTTAAATATAGATGAAATATGACTAATTACTTTAAATAGCACGCTAAGACAAAGAAAGACCGTGGAACTAAAACCACTACTTGAACACATCACTCATCTGAGGTGTACTTTAAAAAAAATAAACTTGCCCACCATTGCATTGAGTTATGAGTAATTGCTCCACTTTAATTCCCCCACTATTATTTAACTATTACCAAATATATATTTATATTTCTGCAATCAAAGGCAATTTTTCTTCTGTCAGCATGGAGAAGGTCAGTGAATGATTTGGATTCATTGTTCAGGTTAATTGATTAGCAAAAAGATTAATTTGTGGTACTGCCTTTTTAAAAGTCCAGAGTCTAGAATTCAGCAAAATCTATTTGCAGATATGGATTTGCTATTGATATGTATGTATCAAACTACACACTAGTCTTTGAGTACCAGGGTTTTAATAAAACAAAACTGCCTTGTGCCAGTGTTTTTTGCCAATTTTGAGTCAATTCTCAAGACCCACAGAATATTTCGTACTATGCCTCTGAAAACACTGAATAGCTCAAGTGAAAGAGGAGACTCTCTATTTCATCATGAAAAAATGTTTGTTTTTACCTTGTTCCGTTCTTGTTTTATCAGAGGTAGAGGCCACTCCCACCAAAACCACCACTTTTTGTTTTTTTTGCTCTCTAATCGCGATCAACGACACTTCCTTTTTTGATCTCTGTTGTGTATACTGTCTCTTTATGCTCCGACTACAAATCCCAGAAGCCCCAAAATTACTGATAGGCTGCAGGAGACTGCGACTGGCAACCTGCTGCCGAAAAAACACAACGTTGAAATATGTCAATGCCACTTACGTGTCAGATTTTAACTCTGTTTGCCAAAGATGTCCTCTAAAATAGAATGCTTGAGTGCCATAACATTTCCTTTTTTCGGCAGCGGGTCGCTGATCACGGTCTCCCGCAGTCTGTGAGTAATTTTGGGGCTTCTGGGAGATGTAGTCGGAGCATAAAGAGACGGTATACACCACAGAGATCAAAGCAGGAAGTGGAGACGATCACGATCAGAGAGCAAAACCGACGGATTCTGGACAAAAAGTGGCGTTGAGGCCCCAGGGTGGGAGTGTCCTCTACTCTACCTCTGATAAAACAAGTATGTAACAAGGTAAAAAGTAACATTTTTTTCATGATGAAATAGAGAGTCTCTTCTATCATTTGAGCTACTCAGTGTTTTCAGAGTCATTGTACAAATAGCACAAAAAAAAAAACTGGCACAAGGCACTTTCTGCTTTATAAAATGGCTGGCACTCAAAGAGTGTCATAATGCAATTTCAGGATTACAATCAAGATCGCATGGATCAAGTGAATATGTTTTTGTATCAGTCACTAAAAACAACAGCTCATTTCAAAGAGGCCAGCGTGGGACACACACTTACACAAAGCTCCACTGAAGAGCATCACTGTGCAAACTGAGAGGCAACAGAGATGATTTACTCTTAGTGTCTGTCTGTCTCTGTAGTGGAGGGGTATCACACAGAATAAGGAGTGAGTAAGAGCCACATTTCATGACGAAAAGAGAGGAACTGTTATTGTGAAGAGGGAGCTGGAAGCGTATTGTGTGTATGTGAGCGGGAAGTGAGAGGGCAAACGAGCCAAAACTGGTGAAAACAAGAGAAGGAAGGAAAGATGGCAGGTCAAGAGACAGGCCAGATTTATAGAGTACCATTTCAGTTTTTAAAAGCCTGCCTGCATTACATTAACTCAAGTGATTATAGGGGGAGTGGGGAGGTGTTGCGGTAAATCATGTCCACTTTCATACAGCAGCAGCGCTTTCTTGATGGATTGTGTTTGTTAGCGGAGCCTTGTGCAGAATCCCTGTGACAAAGCAAGACATTGCAATAGTCCAGGGGGCAAAAGGAGAGATGCTGTGTGTATATAGTGTGGCAGTTATTTGATTTGCGGCTTCACGTTGCTGTTGTTCTGAGAGACGATCGGTGTCAGGCCAGTCAGCAGCGTCTCCTCTTTAAATAATGTTGTCTTGCTTGATCTGTGATTCGCAGCGGAGACGTCAAAACTGCCACAACTGTCTAAAAGTGTGCATTTCCTGTGTGTTGCAAATGTCCCCACTATTCTGTAATTCAATTTTATCAGCACACACAAACTTCTGTAAGAATGTTAATGTCAATAAACTAAATGAATGGGAGGAAATGAGAGAGGAAATGTGTACATGTAGGTGTGCTTCAGAGAGGGGATTTAACATTTGGCACATTACGTCTCCAGCACAAAATACGAAAATAGCTCATTTGTTTTCCAAAAGCAGAAAGCAGCACTCTTGAATTTAGATACACTTCCTCTCTGCACAAAGCAAAGTATGCAAGGTATATTGAAGCGTCCCCATCATCTTCCATTTGGTCAGTGAAATGCATCCAGTGTGCTAGTCATATGATAGTAAGAGCTCGTACAGGGTTCACTGCTGTTTCTTTGCTAAACATCAAGGATTGAGTCATTCTGATCTATCTGCTGCACCCTGTCATGTTGGAGACATGTAGCTGCCACTCTTTAGCTTCAGGGCCTCCTTTTGTTCTGTGATGGAGCAGAAAGTTTGATGAAATGGTTGATCGTTTTGAAATGATTTACTGCAGGCCCCCGAGGAAAGAAGTAATAGCTCTTTCACTGAATGGCAGCTGCCATGACTAAGTAGATGATCATGTTCACAACAATGTATACAGACAATTCTGAAATGTGCAATTAATAGTTTGGAAGATATTCTAGACTCTGCAGGTACAAAAGTTGCTGCTCCCAGTTGCCACATGAATCGGCTGCAAACATAGTCTGTATGAAATATTGTCATCTCTGTGATGTCACTCATATGTTTATGAAGAGATGAGCCTTTGTGATGCTCAGTAGTAGAGTAGTAGAATAATAAGCGAAGATTAGTAGGATAGTTTATATGGTTATTATGAAGTATTGCTTAAAACAGTTAAAAATAGTACGTACTGGACAGGTATAATCCAGTGCCATTCCTCACTGATCCAGAGTGATGCTGACTGCTACATAGACAACATGACAAACTACACTAACTGGCCATTTTATTAGGTACACCTGAACGGTAAGGGACTTTGAACATAGCATGGTTGTTGGTGGTCTGAGTATTTTAGAAACTGCTGATCTACTGGGATTTTTACTGCAACAATATGTCGGGTTTACAGAGAATGGTCCGGAAAAGAGGAAATATCCAGAAAGCGATAGTTGTTGATGTTAGAGGTCACAGGAGAATGGACAGACTGGTTGGAGATGATAGAAAGGCAACAGGAACTCAAATAACCACTGGTTCCAACCAAGGAATGCAGAATGTCATGTGTGAAGCTCAACACTGGAGCCTTGAGGAAGATGGACTAGAGCAGCAGAAAAGCACGTCTGGAGCCACTTCCTGTTAGCTAAGAACAGAAAACTGAGACTACAGTTCACACAGGATCACCACAACTGGACAATGGAAGATCGGAAACATGTTGTCTGGTCTGATGAGTCTGATTTTAGCTGAACATTCAGATGGTAGGGTCAGAATTTGGAGTAAACAACATGAAAGCATGGATCCATCCTGCCTTGTATCAGTTCAGGCTGCTGGTGGTGTAATGGTGTGGGATTCTTTAGTACCAACTGAGCATGGTTTAATTGCTGCAACCTACCTGAGTATTGTTGCTGACCATGTCCATCCCTTTATGACCACAGTGGACTATCTTCTGATGGCTACTTCCTGCAGGATAATGTTCCATGTCACAAACCTCAGATCATCTCAAACTGGTTTCTTGAACATGACAGTGAGTTCACTGGACTCCAGTGGCCTCCATAGTCACCAGATCTCAATCCCATAGAACCTTTAGGATGTGGTGGAGCGCGAGATAAACATCATAAATGAGAAGCCGACAAATCTGCAACAACTGAATGATGCTATCATGTCAATATGGACCAAAATCTTTCACTTTGTTTAAAGTATGCCATGAAGAATATAATTTCTTTCAATTCTGAGGGCAAAATGGGGTCTAACCCTGTACTAGCAAGGTGTATCTAATAAATACTACTGCTGCACAGAAACACGAGACACAGGAGTTACTGTTTGTACCACAGCATGCTTGTATCCTGACTGTGGTTGTGTCTCTGTAATGTTGTTGCCTGGTTACAGAGCAGAAAGCAGGAAGATGCTGGAATTCACTGGAAAAAAATAAGACCTTTTCCTGGACTTCAAGCATCTATAAAATCTACATGTAAATTATGGTCTAAATGTTGAGTGTGAAACTGAGTAGCCATGTGTTGAAAGCATTGGAGAACAACTAATACAATGCCACATTTCTGTCTTCAGACTGACTCTGATGTGATGTGGGTGTTGTTGTAGCTGCAGGTTATTGAGTGCTGAGCAGTCAGAGGTCAAGCAAGATGTTGAAGACCCTTCGCTCTCTTTGCCCCTCTGTTACGAGCAAATAAATAATAATGGGCCTTGTGTTGCCACGTCTCCTTATTTTCTGTTAAAAAAAAAAAATTCCATGTAAAATGTTGTGCTGTTGTTTATTAACCTTTATAATCAGCCTAAAGCCTAAACCTCTGGCACATGCTAAAGAATTGGAGAGACACCACTGACCGCTCGAATGTCAGCAGTTGAGATAGCCAACTGCTAATTAAATTTAGATGTACTAAATTTGAGATTATGAGCAGGGCTCACAGCATGGGGATGGCTGTGCCGGAGGCTCTTAACCTGAGGGTGGTGAGGATTGGGATGCAGTTTTCTGTCATAGAGAGCAGAGCAGAGTGGAGGCCATGAGCTGGCGGGGCACGCTAACATTTGGCTTCATTCTTTGCTACAGTACTCCTCTATATCTTTACATAGCACAATAATAATAATTTAAATATATTTACCCTAAAATATAATAATCTTAATTTGACTTTATGATATCCATGATTTTTTTTTTTGTTTGTTTCAAGTTGAAATTTGAAAAATTCCATTCTTGTTTTATCAGAGGAGTAGAGGCCACTCACTAAAATCACCACTTTTTGTCCAGAATCTTTTTTTTTTTTGCTCTCTAAAGGCTGGAATATACTTCTCCGACTACGTAATACTTTATCCAACTCCGTAGCTACGGAGACCCCTCGAGCCCTCGCAGTTCTCCGTCATGATGCGTGTTGTGCAGCCCTGCGCTGAAATGCACCCCCTCGGAAAGTGAAGCAATTCACCTTAATATCGCAGATAAAAGCAGGGGAAACTACAATTTTATGATTTCATTATTTATGAGGGAGATAGAAGAGAAGAACGTTGATTGCTTTCAGTCTTTAAAACTCCTCTTCCTCTTTCTTCTCAACATTAAATCAGATAATAGCAAACACAAACCAACAACTTTCGGTATGTTCTGTGGAAATATACCCCAGCCATAATTACTAAATGAATTAAATGGATTTTTTGAGCAAGTTGAATGTGTTTGACATGCCTTTCACAAGGCTAATCAATATTTAAATTCCTGTCCTGTCCGCAGTGCTACAGAGGTGACTTGTCTGTCTGTTTCTGTGTAGGGAGAGGGGCTGCATTTCACAGCAGGGGTGTAACTAGAGGACCAATCACAGCCCTTGTCATCTCCGTCTTCCCTTGACGGATTGATGGACAGTTAAAAAAAATTCCTGCATCCAGAGAGGACGGAGAGGCTCTCCGTCAGGCTCTCCGGCGACGCAGAGGGCTCTCCGTCTCTACGTACGGCACTTTACGGAGTACTATAAATTGGCCTTAATTGTGATGGTCTCCACTTCATGCTTTGATCTCTGTGGAGTATACCGTCTCTTTATCTCAGACTACAAATCCCAGAAGCCCCAATATTACTCACAGGCTGTGTTAGAGCGCCCTCTTATGCCTGCTCCTGAAAAAAAAAACCTTAGACGCATATACGTATTTGTCAGTGGTCAATGGCACTCAAGGAGTTATGATAGCAGCAAAAATAAGAAATGATGAGTGAATCCCAGAAATCAGTGGGTTACAACAAAAATACCAAATTTGTAAATACAAACATATTTGCATAGGGGGCCGATCAAGCGGTAACCCGGCCTCACCGTACATGTTCAGAGGGTTGTAACTTGACAACAATATAACTTGTAGTAATGTTTATTCTATATTTGAGTAGGTATTACTAAGTACTTTAACATCAAAACATAAAAGATTTCTGAAGAGAAATGTTTTAGTGAAAAATTTTGAAAAAACATGCCCAGTAACCCGGCCTCATGAAAAGTACATCACTTTTGTGGTTCCCATGTGAAACATGCAATAAACTGACTACCATATGTTTAAATACATGTTTAACTATACCCATCTCAAATTTTGAAGCAAAATGTTGAAAAGGCTTGCTTTTGTGACAAAGAAAGCAAAGTAACCCGGCTTCGGTAACCCGGCTTCAAGATTGTATGAAAGAAGGAAGACACACTTTTATACCTGGAAAACAGGTCAATTCTGTTTAATTATCAATGTTAAGCATATAACAAAGACATAAGATAATCATATTTACAATTACCTAGATAAAATTGAGTAATATTTATTGAGCAAATATCCATTTCAATTTATTGAAGAAAGTCTGTAGCGATTCACTTTGTTAATTTTTAATGCCTCATGAACATTTTTTCCACATTATCATTATCATAACTTATCTATGTTCATCTGTAGTGTCTTTTAATTGCCAAAGTCTCTACATTTTTCTTGTACTGTCTTGAAGTCATTTCTTGTCAGTTTCAGTAACCTGGTTCTCGCTGATGAGGACGGTGATGGAGCGGCAACCTCAGTGATAACAAAGTCTTTGTGTACAGTCTCAATGTATTTGATAGGCTTGAATGAGTTCACTGAGGGCCTGGTCTGTTCAATGAAGGAAAAAAATATGCAGGTTTATGTCAATTCCTGTCTTGAAGCCGGGTTACCGGTAACCCGGCTTCAAAATTGATGCCCCCCAAAATCATATTTCTGTACAGATTTGTCAAAATTTATCCACAGTTCCTAAAAGTGCACCAAAAAATCCTTTCTTTCTGCTAGTTTGACCTAAATCTGAGGTTTGTAAATAACAAAAAAATTAAAAAAACATGTTAACTAGGTAACCCGGCTTCAACAACTTTTCAGGTGAGTTTGATAAAACTGAATGGCCAAAAACATCAAGTTTTCTTTATTTTATCCCAAATTTGGCTATTGGTATGAATAATATTAGTTCTGATGATAATAAATACCATGAAAGATAATGGGAATATCATTTCTATAATAGCAAAATTTTGAGGAAACTTTGTGTCAAAAAAAAGGCCTAACACAAGGTGTTAAATCCATGAAGTCACCCTTCCTTAAATCACCTGTAACTTTTTTCACACAACCTTTTTTATAAAATAACAAAGCGTTCCATAAACTACATATATTTAGCTAAAATATGAGCCATTACAATGTATGATAGGAGCAACTTTGATTTTTGACATGCATGTTCACTTTCGCTTGATCGGACCCATAAAACATGGTTTTATATGTAATTGATTACTTCTCTTCCTGTATGAGGCACAACAATTTTTATGATTGTCACTGGTATCGCTTCATTATTGTCCTAAAATTCATTGTTGCAGGCCAAAGTCAACATCTCATGTGGTGTTTTTTTTCTAGTTCAAGAGACAACTGCACTTTTGCCCTCTTCCTTCTTTGTGCATGAGTGGACATAAACCTTTTTTTTATTATGATAATGTAAGTGCCTCCTTGTCCCTGATCTCCAGCCACATTCACTATTCCCCAGGCACACACATTGCCATTTTCCATACCTACCTGTCTGCACTTGCAAGCACAGTATATAGAGTTTGTGTTTGTATATGTGGTCCATGTTTATTTGTTTGGGATTTTCAGTATTCCTTTAGAATCAATCCATTCCTTACTGAGCGAAATATTGCCAGTATTTTCGTTTTGCTATATTTTATATTTTCGAGGTAATAAGACTGGGATCTGCTGGCAGGAGACACATTGGCTCTTTCATACAGTTTACATATCAGAAGACATGAGAGAATACATTTGTGATATGCACAATTTGATATATAGGGAGGAATGAGGGACACTTCAATAAATGTGAAATAGCTAGCTGACAGCCATGAGCAGAGCAGTGCATCATTCTGCGGCACTGTTGTATTTACCTCAGCAGGCATTAAACTCTAGCTAAAAGCAGATTGTCCTAGTGTCTGTGTAATTTAACCTCACTCTGTTCACAGTCATAGCACAGGTGTGTTTGTGCCCCAGAGAGTGGTAATAGCCCAGTCAGTGCAATCCATGGGAAACCACAGTAAGTTTTCACCTTGTTATCATTATCACCACTCGTGCACAAGAGCAGGCTTTGAAAGTTGTTCTTTGATAAATTATTCATACTGTGTGTGTTTGAAATATCAAACTAGCCAGTTCATTATACTCACGTAGACAAACACACCGACGTGCTCGTTGTCTTAGAGGAGCTACAAACCTGTGCGAAGTTTCATTCAGTGAGTATAAGGCCAACTCAGATCTTGCTTGGTGAGTGCTTTGATGATGCAATGAAACAAATACTCTGACATCATCTTCAAACACTTTGAAGTCAAGGAAGACTTGATGAATTCTGTGATTTGTTATACAGCTCAAACAGCAGGGACCACAGGCACATTTCCCCATGGGCGCAGAGTGTAGATCCTGCATGAGCTATAGGTGGGAGTCACTAGGCTACCCAGTCACTCTGACTGCTGGTTGTTTGAGTTTCTTAGAAAGGACAGAATTACTCACAGGCCTCCATAACAGCTAGTTGTGATTTAAACACTACATGCTGCAGGCTGGCACATGGCTGGTACCCACAACACTGAGAAGAATGTTGATTGGCCAGTCAGAGAGCCTCAAAGGCAGCAAAGCAAATCTTTATTACAAAATAGCATAAATCTTTCTTCATTTTTTTGTATTATTATTTAATTTATTTATTTTGTATTTATATAAATATTCATATATTTATGTTTTTATTTTTTATATTATTATTTAAAATCATCTAAACTCTATCACACTCTAGCATTAAAAAGTGTCACGTTTGCTCAGGCGATTCTGATGTGTTTTAACTAATATGGTGAGCTTGAGACATGGATTATAGTGCAGTGCCCCGATTTACTTCAATTCACTTTTGTCTTGTTAGAGTAGTAGAGTAATTAGTGAGCATTAGTAGAATAATTGGGGCGGCACGGTGGTGTAGTGGTTAGCACTGTCGCCTCACAGCAAGAAGGTACCGGGTTCGAATCCCGGGCCCGAGGCCTTTCTGTGTGGAGTTTGCATGTTCTCCCTGTGTCAGCGTGGGTTCTCTCTAGGTACTCCAGTTTCCTCCCACCATCCAAAAACATGTATGGGGATTAGATTAATTGGCTAATTTAAATTGACCGTAGGTGTGAGTGTGAATGGTTGTCTGTTTCTATGTGCCCTGCGTTGAGGTGGCGACTTGTCCAGCGTGTACCCTGCCTTTCAGCTATCCTTTCAGCTGGGATAGGCTCCAGCTCCATGCTGTGAGTTTGACACCTTGCCTAAATTACTATGAGGGAATCATTAATTCTCCCAAATCCTTGCATTTCTACAGGAAACACAAGAGCTTACAGTGGCTTATGCACAATAAACATATGCATAAAGGGGAAGCATCTGCCATAAATATTTTAATCAATGCTTCCATCATTAAATTAGACACCCTGTGGCTACAAACTATTTTACAGTGCATGGAAAATGAGGCTGATAACTTTTTTTTCTCTGCAACTTCAAATGTCCCACTGTATGTGTGAATGAGTCATTTTTATGTGATAGCTGTGAATAATAGGCTGCATGCTATGTTAATAGGTGTTGCTGTATATTTGAGAGCACAGCTGGTGAAACAAAGCCTCAAAGAAGGCATCGGTGTACAACAGCAAAGATCGTTTTCTTTAATGAGCATCAGTGAAGCCCAGTTGACATGTTCATTGTCACTGCACAGGCCTTTCTTCCCCTCGATAATGCTTTCAGACTGAAGCCTTATGATCCATCTCTTTGATAAAAACTGTTTGGTGTTCGCCTTGAGAGACAAAACTTTGCTTGATCTCGCTCTGACTTCCGGGTACACATGCCAAATGAGCATGCATTACTAAGGGGAGCATCCTAAGTGCTGTCAGCAAGCATTCCTGTGATGGTCTTTCAGATGTTGCTGTTTTAGCTGGTATTTCATTATGTTGTGAAACTGTCTGTGCTCATTACGAAGTTTACTGTGTGTTGAAAATCCAAAGCAAACAGTTCACGTGACATTCTGCTAAGGAGAAAATTAAAGCTCAGACACTATTTTGGGTTTCTACAAGAAAATGTTGCATGCTTTAATTTAAAAAATATATATATATATCCTATGTTTCTGAAAATTCCTGTATTGATCCTTCCTCTTTAACACCTCCCTAAAAAGCCCAGTCTGCCCTAATTGGTTTGCAAGAGAAGGTTTTTCATGACATGTCCCTTGAAAAGCTCAAACATTTGCGATGTTGTTAATATATATCCGTTGTTTCCCTTCAATAACAGTACTATACAGTTACTATAGCTTGTGAAACAATAATGTCTAGACCATTAGAAATAACAAAAATACATGTAAATATAATAAAATTGAATGGTGTTCAGTGATTAAATGCAGTATTGCTCCATTGTAAAGAAGGACATGTCGCTTATTCATGCAAAATATGTTTTCAATTGACTTTATTTTAAAGGTTTAATGGAGGCAGGTTGTTTTTGACCACATAACAGAAGGGGTTTTATTGAGTAAGATAGTGTCTTATTTACTTAAAAAAAATTAACATTTGAATGTGAACTAGTTAAGTGGTGTCCCACTGAATTTCCCAGGAACCCACTCAAATCACGACCCGGGGCCTCATCACAGCATCACTGCATTTGAGTATTTGGAGTTCCTACTAAATAAACCCTCTGCCCATCAGAAAACAAGATTCAACACGTCATTCAGTTTTGGTGCTCCTTTCATTTCACAGGCTGGCTCATTTGAGTATCTCCACCCACGGCTTGAGTACGACCTTTGCAAATGATGGGTTTCATTGTAGTTACTCGAAAGCCTGGCGTCTCTCATACACAAGCGAAAAGGTGCCATGTGAATCGAGCATGACAACGTGTACAGTATATCTCACTTTGTTTGAATCAAATTTGTCTCACAAAGATTTAGTTCCAAAATTTCCCCATATTGTTCATTATGTCAGGTGCTTCAGCTCTCTGCAGTTTGTAATCCATGCTGTCATCTTGCTTTTAAAATTCAGCAGCTGCTATCAGAGAGGGCTGAAGTGGAGGGCTCTTCCTGCAGAGAGGGGTTGCACTATTGAAGGCATTGAGTCAGGGTTTATGTGCAGCACTCTGAGTTCATAACCTGCTTCCTGCAGCTGAATCAAAAGCTGCTTGTTTACACAACAGGGTTTATGCTGAAATAACTCATGTACCGACGTGTTATGACAGATGCAGAAAGCCTCTTAGAAACAACTTATCCCCCACTTAAAGCTAGCAACAAGCCTGGTAGGTGGCATATTAGCATGGGCACTTTAAATCAGAGTCCTCTATTTAACCCTGTTTAACCTTGAATGCCAGTCGTTGGAATGAGACTTAAGATTTAGAAAAAACTTGACACATCACACATCATATGAATGTGGAGGAGACATTTATGAATTATTAAGACCGTTTTAATTGTAGAGGTTACTGCCTCGGCTCTGTTGAAGGTCTCCAGTGAGGGAGTGTGATCAGAGGAAAAGAGGCTGGATACAAACATGCATGTTTTTTAGGGGGTTGGCAATGTGTTTGGAGTCCTATGATGGTCTTAATGAAACTTGGAGTGCTTAGTTGACAAGAGGGCTCCTCTGATGGAAATCAGTGCAGTCTTTTGTAGCAGAAAGAGAGAGAGAGCAGCCAATGCTGGGTTTCAGGTGCCTGATGTGTCGCTGGCAGATGTAGACGAGCATTTAATGACGCGTCACTGCACCAGACAGGTAATCAATTTATTTAGGCAGTAATGTATGTATCCCAAGGTAAATCTTTAATTGAGGGGCAACAAAGGAAGACGATTGTGAAATGTGATGCAGAAGGCCAAGGACATTTTAGCTGAATTGGCTTGGAAGTCCAGCTGTGTTTCATTACATTTCTGAAACTTATCTGTTAAGCTCGATCCTCTCACCCTTGCAAGGCTTGAAAGCATAGACCACACCAGTCGCCAGGTGTTGCTTGCTAACAGATCCAGCATCCGTACACTCCTTCTCCCAACCCTTTTCACGGGTAATTGGCTTCATTTCTGGATCAGTGCACTAGCGTGAAACAGAGCCCACGAGCATCACATACATCACATCACAGCAATGTCTCCTCAACAGGGTTCCTCTCCTACCTTGCAAGCTGTCCTGTGTGTCTCTCCCTTGTGCTTCAGCGCCCCATATTTTTGCAGGAACTATCCACTTCAATCTCACTCAAACTCAAGATGCGAGACATTTGAGTGACTGAGAGTTAAAAAGAGACAGACTGAGAAAGATGTATGTCCTTTCACAGCCATGTCCGAGTGACAGGTTGAGTCAAGCCTCATTGAAAAATCCACTAGGCATTTGAATGATTTCATAGTGTGGGTGGGACAGAATTAGACCGTTCACTGAGCTGAGTTAACACTCCTCTCCAGTGGTGAATTGTACATGGACTGCTGACTGCGTGCTCAGGAGCGTATATATGTTTGTTATGCACATATTTGAACAACATCATTACAGGATTTTCATTGGAGATTTTTAAAGGCATAGGAGGAAAAAATAATAATTTAAATGTAAAAAAAAAAAGTGAAATTGAACGTGCAGCTGTCCTAATTTATTAACCTGTCTGTGTCTGATTTATGAAATTGTCACAACACAGTGAAATGAGCCATGATTTGATTTGATAAACTAGATTTAGCTGCAGAAACAATAATCTGCCACACCAATCTAGGTGTTATTTGTATATGACGTCTTCATTGCTGTCTTATGAGAGGAAATTCTCGTTTTTTTATCAGTTGGACATTAGGCATCATATATCAACTCGTCATATAACTATTCATAAATTCCACTGCAATTACATATCAGTAATGTTTGAAAAATGAATCAGAATGATGAATCACATTTATGTAAAGCTATTACTTCTCTGTGTCAGCAAGGTAACCTAAACGTTCTCCTTTCCAGCTGCATCCTCTGACTATTTCTGAGGCGTTTCCAGGCCAACCAAGATACAGGAGACGATAATCCCTCCAGCATGTTCTGCCCTGGTGTCTCCTCCCAGTTGTAAATGTCCAAAATAGCATCAGCAGGAGACACATCCTGCTCAGACACCTGAACCATCTTAACTGGTTCTTTTTTAATGCAAAGCTGGCTCTATGGTTTCATAATTTAAGTGTTTAATCCTTGTGTTGTCTCAAGGTTAAACAGCAGAAAAAATAAATGACCTAAATGACCTTCATTCAACTTCATATTTAATGGCTTCTCCTGGAGTGACCCCAACATTAGAAATGATGAAATATTAGGGTGAAAAGAATGTCTTAGGGTCCTAGGGACAATGAATGTATGCTACTTACTTATTTAATTTAGTAATAATAATTAATAATTTACTTATTCAACCATAAACCACATTTTTCCTAAACTTTATGATATATATATATATATATATATATATATATATATATATATATATTTTTTTTAAATTGCCTTAAACTGTATAAGCAGTCAAAATTTAACGTTTGGGAGTGATTTGGACTATGAAGAGCTTCATGTCGAGGCTTATGCCTGCCTCAGGCTTTCCTGACCTCATATCAGGTCATAATGTCAACGTGTACCACAAAGAACCAGAAAGGCCAATCCTGTGACAGCCAGCCAGCTGTCAGTCAGCCCAAAAGCTATAGCCACCCACCACAACAGCCACTCAGCTCGCCAAGATGCTTTTCAGTTTGAAAGCTCCTCACCGGCTACAGCTACCAGGCAGCCAACCAGCCAGTCAGCTCCAGCAGCAGCCAATATCCCCTGTAGTGACAGCTGTTGACCCCAGACCAGGCATTCTGTATGGGCCAATCAGCTCCTCTCGCTGTTCATCCATGAGGAAATTATGCTTCAGCTCTATCAGTTGCCAGTTCTTGAATACTTGCCTCTTGACCCTGTAACAAGTCATGTTGTTGTGTTCTCATCTATTTTGGTAAAGTCATTTGTATAGCAACAATAGACTGGAATTTTCCACTCCTGTTGACTGAAAGAACTTCACAAAGACACTGATATTTAGGGCTGGGTACTGAACTTGATAATTTTGTAGAACCGACCAGGCGGGGGTACATGTCCCCTTCAGATTCAAAGTGCCACCAATCTTTCCTCCCACTTTCCCACTTTAATCTCACCAACCAGACATAGAAATCATGCTATCTGTTACTGACGTAAACATTAGCTACATGTTTGGTTGTACGTCTGTAAGGCTGAAAGAGCTGGGAGCACTAAACTTTGAGGTTACATTGATCTGAGCTCCAAGTTCTGACTTCCAGTGAACACACCATAAGGCAAACTCTCACTCCCCAGGGTCCTAAAGAGGAACTGGTAGCCCAAATTATACAAAAATAATTTATTGACGTATTGAAAAAAAGTGTTGTTCTGGAACCATTATCGAAAAGGTACCACCATATCAAAAAAATTTGAACGATACCAGCCCTACTGATGTTGCACTCAACCCATTTTGTGAGCAATTTTGTTTTCTTTTTGTTCTTATTCTTTTTCATCCATTGTGGCTTAACGAGACAGCCTCTAAACCTTGAGTAATTTTGACTAGCATCCATTGTAGTAGAGCTAGTAGAGATCTTTTCATGCATATCTTCTTTGGCCAAATCTAAAATGTGCTGTGTCCAGTGCCATGAAAGGCAGTGTTTATGCTTAATCGCTCTTTAAGGCTCATTTGAAGGATTTATACAGGAGTCTCCTTCCTAGGTTGTGGTGTATTGGTCTGTGACTGTGTACTAATTATCCATGGACGAAGGACAAAGTAAGAAAGTGTGTGTGCGTGTGTGTGGGCAGTGTGAGGACAGGGAGTATACCAGAAAGTTTTTGCGTCTACTTTACAGTAAGAGACCTCTGTTCGATCTTGTGATAATTAGTTTGAGTTTAGAAGGTGAAGACAGAGTCAAACAAAATCAGCCAAACTTGTCCTGAAGTAATTATGCAGAGCCTATCGATATCCAATCACCAATTCATAAGGGCCCTGGGACTGTTTTAGGACTATGAGCTCATTGTGTCACTGCTTGAGTTTTCCAGCTATTAATCTGCAGTACAAATAACGTGGACATTTCATTGACTTCAAAATGCAGGTTTTATCTCTGAATAGTCAATCAATAAAGTGAAACAGTGAGATCACACAACAAATAAACCTCAGCCAACCTAACTCATCAAATACAGACACTCAACACATAAGGCATCCTTTAGTGACATAAACAGGTTAAAAGTTTGTGTTGAAATGGCATCCATGCATGTAATGGATAAAAACTTCCAAGTCCTCCCTGACTTGTCCAAAACTGTACTAGAGTTTGAAGCATTGATATCAGACACGCCAAATCAAAGGCAACCAACAGCCCAAACCCACAAGAAGACGAAGTAATCATTACCTTGAATGCCCTAACAATTTAATAATGATTTTCCGTTCTCTTGAATGATGTCTCTGCGACGATGTGCTGTGAAAGTAAAATGTAGTTTTGCTGTTTTTGCAGGTGAACCACTGGCTGGAAGAAGTGCTGCTGGCATTCCTAGAGGGTACTGGAGTTTCTCCTGGGTAGCAGAGGACGACCTGAGCTTCCCCAACGACTCTGTGGTCATGTCAGGTGAGTGGGACATTGTCAGCTTCTCTCAGGCAGATGGACAGGCAAAGGCGCCTCTGTCCTCCAAAGATCCTTCGCTCCCAATTGGCCGTGACACCTGGCATCAGCTCTCCATCAGTACACATAAACGTCTCTGTCCTGCCTGCCCTCTACGATCAGCACTGGCAACGCCACAAAACTGGGTTTCTGTTGATCAGCTGTCCCCACTCAAGGACCCAGAGAAAAACTTCTTGTAATCATAAATCTCTGCTGATTATGTTGGTGAAAGTAGTAAAATAGATAAAACACTAACAACTATAAGCATAGAAATATAATATTGCTTTGTTTCTCGTTTTTAACTCATTAAGTACAAGCCCATTTATAAAAACGTGCCTTGTGCTATTTTAGCCATTTTGAGTCATATTTCATGATGCACAGAATATTTTGTACTGAATAGCTCAAATGAAAGAGGAGACTCTCCATTTCATCATGGAAAAAAAAAACCTTTTGTTTTGTGCCACCTGCTGAAAAAAAAACACTTTGACATATATACTGTATGTGTCTATGGCACTCAAGTGTTGGATTTTAAGACGTACGAATACATCTTTGGCACTCAAAGAGTTAGGAAGCAATGTAAAATTCTCGCAATGCTTAGCCGACATATTAGATAGTAATTCCAAATAATAAAAGTTTCATGTTCAAATAACCCAGGCCTTAAGAATCATTTTTTCAAGTGTTAACTTTATTTAAAATTACAGTACCATTCTGTCCGCTGAAGCATGTAAGGAACACATGATCAGATATTGCAAATTTAATCAATTTTAAAAGCCAAACATAGAATGAGACCCAGGGAGAGATACTATATTAATCTTTTATAAGTAAGGTGTGGAGCTGCAGCAGAGCTCCTTATAGAGGATTACATCACAGATTTGCTGTAAAGTGATAATATTCTGGGTTTATTGCCTTTTTAGTATGGAACCCAACTTATAAAACCTTTGACAGCTTCAGATAATGTTCCTCTGATGTGCATCGCTGTTATACTAAATTCAAAACCCACATTAATGCTAAGAACACATGTACTTATGTCGGTGATGCAATTGTATTGGATGTTTGCTCACAGTGGACTAATCTGAATTGACTGCGAGCCTCTGGTGCAGCCATAGGTCACAGATAGAATCACAAGCTCTTTACTGCAGCTTGTAAAACAAATATCATCCAAGTCATTCTGCTCAGCTTGTGAAATAAAATACTAAATGTAATAGTCTTTAAAGAAATAGAGCTGCAGCGTCCTGTGTGGTGTACATTCAGGTGGGTGGCGAATGGGCAGATTAGGGCATTACGTCCCACGAGCCAAAAATGTCAAACACCGTCATGCATTCGAAACTGGACCTGTCAAATCAGATGGGACGGCAAAAATGTTGAGTGGAAGGGAGAGAGAAAGAAAGATGGAGACGGGCGAGTAAGTCTTCAGTCAGCTTCTACACCACATCCACAACACCGGCTTCATCAGCTAAAATAGACATCTAACAGTGATTATGTTTTTCTCAAATCATTCAGTACGTTTACATGCACATCTAAGCCGAGCTGTTGGCAATAACCAAGCTAAGGATTTAACTGGAGTTTCCGAGTGTACATGGACAGCAAGAGAATCAAATTTCTGAGTGAGGTATGTTCGCCTCCGAGACACTAGTTGGCGCTACACGCCCTTTTACATTGGCATTCTTCCGGTTGGTGTCATGGATAATTAATTTACAAATAGTAAACAAACGCTCCAGAGGTGCACGGAATGACCACTCTTCACCATGTCTTCTTTGTTGTTGTTGTCTTCTTCTTTGTTGTTTATGTTGTCATCTTCTGCTACTGTGTTGTTGTCATGCCTTGACTGTTGTTATTCCCCCTTCTGTGGTATCATCGGTTCCAGAAGGGGACGTGCCCAGGCCAGTCAGTAGTCCGGCTAACTGTGGTTTGCCAGTTCGGCAAAAAAAGTCCTATAATGGCCGAGTCATAATTGATATTAGAAAAAAAAAAAAAAAAGTTTGAGTGGTAAGAAAAGTGATCTGAAGACATATTGAAGGCCTGCTGGGTATCATCTGTAAGTGGTGCATGTGTGCAACTGTGTTGCATCAGACTCTCAAAGCCCATTCCCATCACTTGGCGGCTCTTTCCAACCTCTTGGAGGTTAGGAGGTCTTCCTGTAAGTATTGATTCAAGTCCCTCCAACAGACTGTCACCCAAACTGTTTATGAAACACATGCTTGAAAGTGAAACCCTGGGACAGCATGTCCTTGACAGCCTGCAGTGGACCACACTGTAATTGGTGTCAGTTAGACAACAGATCACCCCACCTTTTCTGAATCAGTCTGACATCCACAATCAGTGTTTTCTATGATTTCATGTGATTATGGCTCTCTCGTCTCTAGTATGTTAGTAAACCAGATGAGGAGGGTTTTATTTCTGTATGGTGATTAGTGAACTGAGCATGATGTGGTTGGAGCAGGAAGGATCACATCTGGGCAGTAAAGTCCAGGCACAGTTCAAATTAAATCATGATTAGCACAGATGATGTGCTGTTTGCCAAAATGTTGACTGAACAAAAAACAACAAACTTAAAATATTTAACGTGATTGATCGGCGTTAACAGGCTAACTCACGTGACTGTGACTCTACTTGGACAAACTGTCCGAAATATGTTGCCAGAGCTGTGCTGGCAGGTAATGAAGCAGGACTCCTTTAAAACAAATCAAGGAAAATGAAATAACTAATGATCAAACATGCTGCAGAAATTAGATTTACCATTTGTTTGAATCTGTAACGTGAAATGGCCAAAAAGGAAAAGCGAAGATGTTCTTTTCATAAACACAGCTAATGTGGTGTCATTCTGATTATATATATATATATATATATATATATATATATATATATATATATATATATATATATATATATATATTAGGTATCTGGTAACTGGCAGGATGTCCAATTAGAGTGACTGTTGTGCAAATAGCCATTTAATCCATGTTCAACTTCGACAGCTCTAATATTCTCTTAAATTGTCTTCATAGTGATTGGATGTTTGGTCATATTGTACCATGTATTTTTGAAGTTTTCACGGATGATCTGATATCACCAAGTACTTAACAGTCCTGGACAAATGTCAAAGTTTTTACAGTTGGGGTAACGATTAAGGTCAGTGGTCCGGAACTAATGTGTTAGTTGTCCAGGACTGTTAATTACTTGGTGATATCAGATTGTGGTGTTTTCACAAAAAAAGATGATAAGTCTTTAAAAGTGAGAAGATACTTCTGGAAGCGACATTATGTTGGGTTGCATTCTGTTGCGCAGGACAGCTTTAGAGGACATTCAAAAAATGGTTTGGTCTCACCAACATGGCACCGCGAACATGGCTTTAGGCTGCGTTGATGGTTCTCAGCTGTCCCTACAGCATCTGCTGTCCGCTGGCGTTTATTACCAATCACAAAAGCCAACACTGAAAGACTGGACACTCGCCACCAGCTGCCCCACACTCTCCGTCCTGTTTCCCTGCTTCCATTAGCAGCCTTTAGCTACAGGGGCTACAGGGTAAGTCAGTATCTGTATTTGCATATCAGTGCTGGTAAGCTGACTTTATTGCCTCTCCGTAAATGCAGAACATGCACTGTGCGTACGTCCTCATCCTCCAAGGAGGGCCACATTTTTTGCATCCATTACGCATTTGCGCATATGCGTAACGATGCGCATATGTGCGACTGAACCTCCTGGAGCTGCCACCACAAACAACTGCTCTTGAGATGTTATCTTTTCTCAATGGAAATCATTGGCAGGACCCGTATCCAAATGCCTGGATTGCCCTCTGCATTGCAATTACTCTCCCTGTTACAGTCATCTCTGCCAAACAAAGCTTTTCAAAACTCTAAAGACATACATGTACAGTACCGCCGCTCATCAGTGGAACAAGAATGCTGAAGTGACTTGGCTATCTTAAGCGTCAGTTCATACGATGACCTTATTGATGACTTTACATCCAGAAACTACAGATGTGTGCATCTGTAAAAGGCACATGTGTGATCATGATCATTATTTATTTATTTAAGTTTGAATTCATTTTTTAAATTGATTTTTTGATTGATTTGACTCATACAGCCAAATTACACTTACTGTACATTTGTAATTGCTAAAGGTTAGTCAGGTGAAAGGTTGTGTTTTGTTCTATGGCCATTTTGTACCTATGATATGGTTTGGGGGGCGGCATGGTGGTGTAGTGGTTAGCACTGTCGCCTCACAGCAAGAAGGTACCGGGGTCAAATCCCGTGCCCGGGGCCTTTCTGTGTGGAGTTTGCATGTTCTCCCCGTGTCTGCGTGGGTTCTCTCCAGGTACTCCGGCTTCCTCCCACCATCCAAAAACATGCATGGGGATTTGGTTAATTGGCTAATTTAAATTGACCGTAGGTGTGAATGTAAGTGTGAGTGGTTGTCTGTCTCTATGTGCCCTGCAATGAGGTGGCGACTTGTCCAGGGTGTACCCTGCCTTCTGCCCTAAGATAGCTGGGATAGGCTCCAGCCCCCTCGCGACCCTATGAGGATAAGCGGTAAATGATGGATGGATGAATGGATATGGTTTGGGATGGGGTGGGGTGGGGGCCTCCAAATAAAATAAAATTTCACTTAGGCCCCAATTTGGTCAGGGGCAGCGATGCCACTGTCTATGACTATAGTGTGTGTCCACCCTTGGGCAATAACAGCAGAGTAGTCTGTTGCCATATTCTGTTTAGCAAAACCTTTCCATACGGCATCTCTCGCACTCCAGACCTATTCTCCTCCTCGAGATGGATTGTCCTAGTTCAGCTGTGGCTGCCAGCTGTAACAGAGGCACTCAGATGGATGCTAGCCACTTGAGGAGTTGCATTGCTGTACAATAGAACATCTGCCTCACTCAGCTGGTAGCGCTGTTCTTGTGTAATGAGACACAGCAGTGGAATAAAACACATTTGCAAAGACAGAGGGATATAAAAGATGGAGCAGTGGTGCAGGTGCTTAAATAAGGCATTCTATAGCAGTCCCCTACTCAGTCTGCTCTCAAAATAATTTATTTATCCTTCTTAATTGTAATATTTGACTGCACACATTACATCAAGCAAGCAAGAAACCGTCAGGTTGTTTGAATTAATTTCACTGAAACACGTGCAGCAGGGCTGGAAAAGCCTCAATTACTGGCTGATTTGTGTCACTAGTGAATTACTTGTTAAATAGTTGAAATTAATAAAAAAAAGTGTGTGTGGTTTTTTTTTTTTTTTAGGAAAAAATGTCACTCCTTCATCACGATTCTTTTTAGAAAAGTAAAATGTTTATTGTATTCTTTTCATGCATAATATTCCTTTGCCAGAATAAAAATCACACCCATATGACTCACTTTTTCCATTATAAATTAAGTCGAGGTGGATGATTGGGTCAAACAAAGACCTTCAGTGGACCACTATTCGTATCTTGTGCAAAATTGAAATTCACACAACACCAATTTAACCTTACATTTGTCATGTTACAACCCGAACCACAATCTTTTCCTGAGCTGATGATATGACTGGTTTAAACAAATAACTGTTTTAGAATAAACCACAAGTCTTTAACACCAATTCTCAATATCTCACTTCAAACAGTAAGGTCTCATTAATACCACAGCATTAGTCTCACACATTTCCCACTCAGGAGTAAACAGGTGATTATGTCTTAAAGCTATTTTAAATGCATCTCAGAAATTATATGATGGTGAATAAAATATGATGAAATTAATGGAACCATCTGCTTGGTTTCGCTGGACTCTAAGATGATCAGTTTTTAATGAACACAAAAATGGACTTGTTTTCTTTTGAACTCCAGTACATCCTCATGTTTGAGAATTAGGCTGATTCATTCTCCTGCCACAAATGTTTTTCGAAATTCAAGAGTTTATTGCTGCTACTGCTGCCTGGCTTGGATTTGCTATGGACTTCCACCATGGGAAAGCTAAACTGTTAATTATTAACTCATCGTGCCTTGTGCTGGCATTTTTGCCCATTTTGAATCATTTTATAAGGTCCACAGAATATTTTGTACTATTTCTCTGAAAACACTGAATAGATCAAATGAAAGAAGAGACTCTCTATTTCATCATGAAAAAAAATGTTTGTTTTCCACTTCCTGCTCTGATTTCTATGGTGTATGCCGTTTCTTTATGTACGGACGACATCCCTGAGAAGTCCCAACGTTACTCACAGGCTGCGGGAGACCACATTCAGCGACCCACTGCCGAAAAAACACTTTGACATATTATTACATCGATGGCTTAAAATAAGAAAAAAATCGATCTCTATATATTTGCTGTTGAAAGTCACAGGAGTGCATATGGAGTTTGATATGAAGTATAAACAATAATATTTAGTAACATCCTGTTTTTAAAGCTAGATGGAGAAACAAAACTTTTCACACTCCAGATCGGCAGCTGGCCAGCTGCTCTGTGGACTTGTCTTTTTTCAACAATAACAGCCAATCTTGTTAGAAAGCCGAACACTGTGTCGGCAGGGTTACGAAGATTGCGCGATAAACCGCCTTACTCCATTGTTTGGGTGCTTTATCACCGTGGTAATAAAAATTCCATACCATCACCGCCCTAGTTGTAAAGCCATAGAGGGTATGTTGAGAAGGATATCTCAATACCTCTATATACCCTATACCTCAAATGAAATGTGCAAAAGGAAGATTTCACTTTGATCCCCTATGACTGAGAATCAGAAAGTATCACATGCAGTTTAGTTTAATACTTCCAGGCATCCCTTCTCTTGGCTCACGATCAAATAAACACATTTTAACTAATTTCATTGCTTTGCAAAAAGGGAACACAACTGAGTAATATTTACTCGTCCTGTCATGTACAACATAATCATACTTCTGAGTTTAGATTTCTTGATAACATCTGTCATACCTGTTGTCTGTAAAATACATAAATAAATACAAATAAGATTCAAGACAGCAGGGAAACATGTTTCTTTGCACATTAAAATGCTTCCTTACAGCCATACGCACTGAACACCGAGCAAAAAATCAATGTGTGTCACAAAGTGTGAAAAATGGATAAGAAAATAGGCATCTTCAAGGCAAGTAAAGCAAATTTAAAGGCAGCAATGTGAAAAATACAATGTATACAATATACACAATAATAAAGAAGTGGGTTGGGTAAAGCGGTCTTAAATAATCACTTGCCACTCATCTGTCACTCTGTATGTTTGACAAGACAGCTCCAGTACTTGAGAGGAAATGAATTTGCCCAGAATACTGAGGCCATAAAAAAGTCAAATGAATACATAAATAAACCCAGCCAGACACAATCTCATTGTAATCAGGAAATAAACATATTCATCATCTCAGTTAAGGTTTCATGGGGAAATTTGTCAGCACAATTTTCACTCTCGATGCACACTGCGGCATATATCGTTAGATGTAATTTACTTGATGTCAGAGGCACTCCTGTGTAAATCCAGTATCTCATTTTTTAAACATGTAATCACATGGTTGTGCACTACTGGGAATTGGTTAGTTCATTTATATACAAAATGAAGATGGTCACATCTCAGTGACCTTCGGCTGCGTACCGCGACACATCACTCAATCGCTTCTCCGTCTGATGAATGACGTCAGGGTGGTGTAGGCCCAAAGCCTATCTTGGTGATAGGCTCATTAAACAGTCAGTAACCCATGTTAACACAATCACAACCATTGGCCACTCAGAACATGTTCTGCTTAGTTTCCTATAGAGCTAAGATTTACCATTTTTAAATGAATGAATGGATTTCAATAACCCAGTCACTGGAAACATACTGGCATTATATATACTGTATAGGCATATCATCCTTAGATCATGCTAACAGAAATGCACAATGCCACGTGGTTAACAATGTGAAATGATTGGTAGGGGTGTGACAATACTCTCATCTCATGAGACGAGACAAGACCTTACTTTTAAGAAAACTGAAATGACAAAATATATGACTGAATACACAGTCATTTAATTCTACTTCTCTTATTAGACAGTTTACTCTATCTCTTAAATAATTTATAGAGAATACATTAAATCACTTTGGTGATGCTGCATCTATAAGTTACTTTATATTGTTGTTGTCCTTTCTGGCTGCTCCCCTCTGGGGCCGCCACAGCGGATAACCCACTTGTAGACTTGGCATTAGTTTTTTTTTACACCGGATGCCCTTCCTGATGCAAACCTCGCCCATTTTGGTAGCCGGGACTGGGAGAGAGTCAAACCCGGGTTCCCCAGTCTGATGGCATGCGCAATCATCAAAGTTACTGAATATGATTCCCAAAAAAAAAATCAAACTGTAATCCATTAAAATTTACATAAAATCACTTTTTTTTTCAAAATCAGTGTTGTAGCATCAGCAGCATGAGGTGATATGTGTCTGAGCTGAATGTGGTGATGCTGCAGCATAGAGATATAATGGGAACATTTTTGTTTTTGGTTCTGGTGTTGCACTTTGTAGACGGCCCCTGAGCTGTCTCCTCAACAGCCGGTGCTCATTAGGAGCAATGTTTTCGCATTGTTTTGGAAAAATACAGTTAGGTCATTATGTGCCTCACCATCCATCCATTTTCTTCCATTTATCCTCACATTGGGTTGTGGGGGGGCTGGAGCCTATCCCAGCTGACTTAGGGTGAAGTCTCCAGACAGAAAATCATTCACACCTATGGGCAATTTAAATTAGACAGTTAACCTAATCCCCATGCATGTTTTTGGATGGTGGGTGGAAGCCGGAGTACCCGGAGAGAACCCACGCAGACACGGGGAGAACATGCAAACTCCACACAGAAAAGCTCATTACTACCACCCAGAGGTCACTAACAGAAGCTTGGTTAGCTCAAAGGCTTCTTTCTGCCCTGTGCTCACAAGACATATTTTCACTTTAACCAGAAATATCGCCGGGATTTAATCTCGTCACACCTCTAATGATTGTTAATTACAGAAAAGCACACCTATCCACCTACGCACCTTTGTGGACCTGCTTCCATGCATTAGTCTTTCTGTATTGCTACACTCTTATTATATCACATTGCTTTTATAATATGTGACATTCAGTAAGGGTCATTTGAAATATTACGTCACATGCTTTGCGTGTTGCAGGAGGGTGGATGCCTTGCTAATGACCATCACAGCAATTACAACGGCTAATGAAATTATAAGCACATGTGAATGATCCATTAAAGTATAAATAGCCTTCTTCATAGAAGCCCTTAGAAACAATAATGAAATACAGTACTTACTCTGATCTTTGCAGACTTAGAAAGACAAGTCACAATCTATTATTGTTATGTTTTTTTTCTATTATTATTTTGCATGCAGGTTTTCTGTTCATGGTCACATCAGATTGGTTCCAGCTGTAAATTAACTTAAAAACTATCCTCTTTCTTAATAAGAAATGACATGCAGGAGGCAGTAATTGGCCATTTTGAGCTCCACAGATCTACAATCTTTGAACATTCTGTGAAGATTTGCAACCGCAAATCTCATGACGATTTATGGCTTAAAGTCCTGAACAACACCGCAACAATACCATCTCTGAGGTATTATTATTCATATTTGTCTTTAATTATCATCAAAGCATGTTCATGCTGACAGTCCATTGAACTGGCCTGTGGAAAAAAAAACATGGCTTGGGCAGCAGACGAGTAACAGTGGTAATATGAATATAATCAATATTGTTCTTGTGAAGCATTCATCATATATTGGGTTACAGGACTGATGATATTACTTTAGGATTATGTGAAATAAAATGGATGGTGTGCAGAATGAAGGAGGAGGAAATTGACACTCTGAAATGGAATCTGTGTGCCTGCACATGGCAACTCTTTTGATTGAGCCTCTCGTTGCTATTCGCTCAGATCGAACATATTGAAATGTGGCATAATGTTGACATAAAGCAGTTCCAGTTTTTCTGCTCTGACAGCTGGAAATAATCACATCAATTCATTATTTTTTCAAAAAAAAAAAAAAAACATGTAGGAATATTGGTAAATGCCTGTCAATTAAAGCCATAGAGCAGACATCATTTAATTTGGCATGTGTTGTAAAGTGTCAAGTTTTAACATTGTTTTTTTTAGTACTAACATTTAGCGTTAGGCAACAAATAATAACACTTTTTAGGCTTCTAAATCATCATGAAATTAATTGGCTTTCCCCTTACTTAAAGGTGTAACACAGAACAGTCAGTTTATTTTTTCACTGAAATATTTATTATACTAAATTATTACACAGCTTTGCTGAATATTATTTACTATTTGTTATTTGTTTCATGGCCAGCCACTGTTGTGTATAACAGAAACCTTTTCATTGTTACTGATTTCTTACTTCAGTTGAAATGACTAGCAGTAAGTGAAATAAACCTTGATATCACAGTTTCACAGTTAGTACCTGGTTCAATTTCAAACAATAATTACCCTGTGCCTGGGGATGAATCACATATTGAAGCTAAGTTTGGAGGATAGGAAAACTTTTGTCATGACCTGCTCCAATTATCAGCACACTGCCAAAACATTAGAGGGCAACTAAGGATGCCTTTTGGCACAAAAGGAAGAAAAATCAAACAGTGTGTGGTAAATATTTTTTCACGGCATTCCTTTAATTAAAATGTGCAGTGGTGTAATCAAAAGTTAAATGAACCCTTGCTCAGTAACGTCAAAGAAAAAAGGATATAATTACATATTCAGAGGCTATTATGATTTTGAAAGAAATCAGAGTGACTGTAAATGAATGGGCTGTAAAAAGCAATATCCCTGGTCATTTGGCAAGTCATTGGTTTCCAATAACTTTACACATGCATAAGGTGGGTGGAAGTAAATGACAGACCCAGAGCTTGCTCACCACACTTGAATCATATCTGTCATCCCCATTTGGCAGCCCACAGAAGTGCTTAGCTCGCCAGCATACCAAATATGGTTCTGCATGCATGAATGTTGGGATGATATCCTTGAGTGGAAAAATGTGAGGATACAGCTCTGAAACTTGTGTCTGTGGTACTTTCTGCAAGATTACAATCATATATGTGGTAAATATTCTACTTTTATGAAACAACCAACTATACACGATTCATTGAAATAAACTATGGCCCACATGTTATTGACTGACATGTTATTGTATGGTACTCTGATAGATCTATCAATGCAAACTTGAATGCAAAGGGACATTGTCCGTTTGCATCATGATGCATCGTGTGACAGAAAACATTGCTCCTAATGAGCACCAGCCATTGCTCAGGGACCGTCTACAAAGAACAACACCAGAACGATAAGAGTTCCCTTTATATACGCTATTCAGCTCAGACACATCTCACCTCATGCTGCTGAAACACTGACTTTGACTAAAATGATTTGATGTAATTTTTATGAATTATTGTTTGATTTTTACAGAAATCATATTCAATAACTTATACAGTATGACCTGTAGCATTCCCAAATTCAGCTCAGACACATCTCACCTCATGCTGCTGATACTACACCACTAATTTTGACAAAAAAGTAATTTAATGTACTTTTTTACAAATTATGTAAGAGGCAGAGTTAAATAAACTCTGTTTAATAAACAAGCTAGTATTTAACAATTGTTTCTCCACTCATATATTTTGTTATTTTAGTTTTCTTAAAAGTAATGTGAAAATATTGTCTCGTTCTCATGAACCCAATATCGTGTATCGTCTCGTCTCGTGAGCCGAGTGTGTCATCACACCCCTGGCATTGACTGATGTCAGCTCAGTGCAACTTTAAAGCCTCTGCTCAGTTTCAGATGAACACACTGTGTCATTCCACTCCTCCTACATAGACATTTATTGAAGGAAAGGAAATGAGCTTCCACTGCAACCTTGAACTTCTCAGTTTCTCCACATCTCATCAGCCCTCAAGGTCCCCGATGGCAATGAGCTCTAGGAATCAATACTTTTTGCCAAATGACAAGTTTCAAGCATGGAAACCATTACCCCTACTGGTACTAAGTGCCTGGGAATGACTGCCACTATGATTCCTCTAAAGGCATCTGCCTCGCGAAGTGGACAGCCATGTAATTTAAGGGCAGCTTAATGCAGCCTTGATGCCACCTCATTAGGTAAAGCTCCTTTTAAGCATTCAGTCCTACATCTCAATTCACTGATAACTTGCTCAAACCATGTTATAAGTCTCATAATGTATGTTTAGTACTGTAGATAATATTTAAGGAGATTTAGGATATCTGTTAATACAAAGTGATATTTCATAGTGCTATTGGGAAGCTGAATATACAGTAAAGCAGATTAGAATATTGGACAGACACTATTAACATAAAGGACAGAATCATGTCACCCTGAACAAATGAAAAAGGATGCGTTTATCATATTCAGTTAAAAAGCTCTTAGAGCTAAGACCTTTTTCACTAAGAAGGAACTCTAAGATCGAGCTGACCCACTCTTAACTGTTTTCTTAGCGACCAGTCGCTCACAGATCCAGCTGTGACAGGCAAATGAATATTAAAACAGTGTGCACATATATATTTTTTATATTTTTATTTTATACTTCATATTTATATTGTTTCGTTTTAATTTGTGACAGAAAGAATGAATTTCATTCTTCAGGGAAATGTGTTCTTACGTATATGCATATGGAAATAACCACTAAAAAATAGATTTTCCGAGGGCCGTTTAATTAGATTAACCATCTTTTCTGAATCTGTCCAAGCTTCTCCTGTAATCCAGCAAACAAAAAATCCACTAAAGAGCGTTGTCAGAGTATTAATTTGTAATGTGAAATGGACGAAAAGACCTTTTCATAAACTTACTACTTATTAAAGCTAATGTAGTTATATGTATACTGTATGTACTATTCTGTGGTCATAGTTTGAATGTAATATCTCATTTCCTCATGACTATTACTTATTTAGTTGTAATCTTGTTTTCACCATGAAAATGGAATTAGTGTGTTAACTAGCACTGTCATGTGTGACTTATGCACTGATTAAATGGTAGGTGATTGATTTGCCTTTGACAGCATAACTCGTCAATGGTACTCAAAGAGTTAAGAGTGATTTTAACCCTTTCGGTCCTGAGCCTATTTTGGCCGTTTTTTAATACTTTTGATTTGTCTTTATATACCACATAAAAATGTTTGACATGCCCATGCATGGTATCCAGCACAACTTCATCTATATGAAGAGATAGTTATTTCACTATAACCTGCTTTATTAACATATTGGGCCAAAAAAATAATCAAATTTGAACTGAATAAAAAAAATTGTATTTATTACAATAAAAACCACAAACATGCTCAATCAACTGTTTTGGAACTTGAAAAACTAAATATAGGTTGCTTATATGAATATGTAAATGTAAAATTGAAATAAAGCAATACTATATACAAATATTTGCAATAAAAAATCTGATCACGCCAGCGTGATCATAGGACCCACAGGGTTAAGTGGGAAACGTGGCCAAAGACAGTTAAAGCTGGAGTAGGCCGTATAGAGTCATTGGGCAAACATGGTCATTTCAAGTCAAACATGATGTTGTTTCCCCTGATCCTAACTAAGTGGTTTTGTTACCTTTTGTCTGAACTGAAAACATGTTTGGTCACGTTTACACACTTGGATTCTTTTGGTTTTCTTTTGGTTTAGCTGCTACATATCTTCTGCAGACACACTGCAGTATTGCTGTTATCACATTCTTCAGCTTTATTCATATATGATAAAACACATTTGCATTGCATTTGATCAACCACTGGCTCAGCCCTGTGTGACAGCATTACATTCTCTCTTTGCTCCACTAGAAAGTGTTTTATCTGAAGAACAGCAGCACTGTTAGCACCAAGATAATGCAGGCTTTGCTGGAGAAGTGTGGTATCAGGGTTGCACAGGCTAAATTCAAATTTCAAGACAAAACTTTTACAAACAGAAGGAGTGAGTGCTCTTTCTCTAAAATAAATATGTGATATCGCTTCTGATTTCTTAGAGACAGACACAGCATGGGAAAGTCTCCAGGACCTCGGCACAGTGTGACGATCCAAGTTTTCCCAGTTGAGGTGCCCAGTGAGATTGGAGCTGTATCACTGGGTATCTTAACAACTCAGTGCTAAAAGCTAACACATTGAGTGCCAGTCGTTTCATGAAACAGAAAGTGCCAGAGTTTTGACCCATTTTGAGTCGTATTTCAAGATCCACAGAAGATTTTGTACCGTGTCTCTGAAAACACTGAATAGCTCAAATGAAAGAAGAGATTCTATATTTCATCATGGAAAAAATAATGGTTGTTTTTACCTTGTTCCATTCTTATTTCATCTGAAGTAAAGTAGAGGCCAGTTTCACCAAAAACTGCACTTTTTGTCCAGAATCTGTCCATTTTTCTCTCTGATCGTGATCGTCTCCACTTCCTGCTTTGATCTCTGTGGTGTATACCATCTTTTAATGCTACAATTAAATCTCCCAGAAGCCCCAACATTACTCACAAGCTGCTGGAGACCGCGATTGGTGACCCGCTGCCGAAAAAATTTTATGTATTATTATATCGATGGCACTCAACCGTCAGATTTTAAATTACGTATGTATACATTGATGGCACTCATTGTCCAGTACCAGACTTTTTGCTGTTATATGTTCTTTGACTACAAATAGGGAATTAGCGAATTAGGGAATTTAGTCCAACTAAAAAACAAAATATCAGGTGTATTTAATTCACATTTCGTCTTAAACTATGGGTCGTAAACCTGGTGTGGTGCAAACTCTTCAAATTCAGTCATGGTGGTAAAGAGCTCAACAGCTGAAAAGTCTTACAGCATGTGCTGCTGTCCCTGATCTTGGTGATAAGAGCCAAGGGCACTTTGTCGGGCTCATTGTTCTTTGCATTGATGATTTCACATTTCCTTCATGAGCTGTGACATGATTGGTGCTCCGAGTAACTGCACTCATTCACTCCACTGTGTCACCTTTCTACCTACCTATCAGTCTAATGCAGTTTTTGCAGCATTATCAGACAAATGTGTTTATATGTTAAAAACTTTAATGTGATCCTGATTGAATTATTGGTCACATGGGTAGTCAAGTCCAGCACACTGGGTTTAAACCCAGTCTGGTTCTGGATTTATTGTAGCTAAAGCTAGATTGTGGATGACAATTGGAGACAGTCATAGAAAGGTGATTAAAAAACACTTCCTCCACAGCCAAGTATGAGAAGTCACTTGAAAGTGACCAAGTTCCCCTCAACCAGTCATTTACTGAGCCACAGGGATGAGTTTTCATGAGGTCTGTCCACAGGGAGGGAAGGGACAGACCCAGAGAGAGGCTGAGTGGGAGAAGAGCTGACCCTTCATTTTCTCCCTGAGCAAATGTTTTGGAAGGATAATACAGCAAAAATAGCTAAACTTCTCTTATACCCAGTCCAAGTCTTGACAGCAGCATTTTTTAAATGGACATTGCATTTCTATAACCCCTCTCCATTCATCCCAGTGGAAAAGTGTACACTATATGCACAGAGTGTGGTCTGCTATTTAAGCCCCTGCATCTCTGTGCTGACATGAAATGGCTTTTGTGCAACCAAAAATATGATGCCATTAAATCTGAAAATACAAAATATCCAACTGACAAGATTCTTCCTCCCTGAGCCGGCTGTTGCCTCTTCTGTCTGATCTTTTTTAGTCAAATCTGGAATGAAGCTGCACTGTATATTTTCCTCGACCAAGGAGGTTATGTTTTCACCGGGGTTTGTTTATTTGTTTGTATGTTTGTAGGTTTGCATAATAACTTATGGATGGACTTTGACAAAATTTTCAGGGTTGGTCTGAAGTAGCCTAACTTAAACCTGATTAATTTTTGGTGGTGATCGGATCCGATTCGATGGCACCACCAAAAATTAAGTCACTTCCGGCCAATCCTGAAAATTTCGTCAAAAACCGTCTACAACAGAGTTACTTTGCAAACCGTCAAACCAACAAACAAACAAATAAACAAGCCCCGGTGAAAACATAACCCCCTCGACGGCAGGGGTAACTTTAAATAAAAAAGTCGCCGCCGCTGCAGTGGAGGTCTGTGCTCTCTGAGTGCTTTTCTAGTTCTTAGTTTTGTTTTTTTGCAACAGTTCTGTTACAGCTGAAAAGTACTTCATTTGTCGAAAAAGTGGACTTTTTTGTTGAAAAAAAAAAAAAAGACTGCTGTGGGATCATTAATATGTATATGATTGAACACCTCTTTTGCTTTGGCAGTATTTTATAATTACAAGTTTCATTTGCTAATCTGACTAAAGGGATTTTATATTTCCAATCATCTTTATCTGGTAGTATGTAAGCACTTGCTACTGCTTCAGTTTTCTAGTTTACTCAGTGAGCTCAAAATTAATAGATGGGCTTCAAGATTCACTTTAATTTGAGTTATTGCATCATGGACGTGGACATATACTCTATAATTTTTGTGGCAATTTTGGTTTCCATATCATCAACGTCCAATCCAAAGACACATTTTCATATTTAAATGCCTTTTATTTTACCAGATCTCCAATGCCCTGGCAATAGCAGGACATGTGACCAGCACCAGGATGGTATCCCAGAGTTCACGTGGAGCATCGTGGCTGCCGGGGACCTGCGGGAGGGAAGGAACGAGAAAAGTGAAAAGAAGGCAGGAAGTCCCCAGGGATGGGAGGAAGGTAAGAGCGAAGGTATCACGCTCCCCCATTGCAGGGGAATTTCATTTTTCAACCAACTTTCCTCTCATACTTTGGTATTCTCTGCTCATGTTGAACTTTATAAAAAAAAATGTGGCATCCATTATTTTCTTGGTACATCTTTTTTTTTTTTTAAGTCATTGTCATTATGTTTTGTCGTGACATCTTATCTAGGTGATGTGCATTACGGGGTGCCTCTCTGTTTGCTTAAAACTACAGTACCTACTTAGTCATGTCAGTGCAGGCACACAAAAAAAAATCAGCTTTTAATAGCAAAAGAATGAAGCTGTATTGCATGTTTGTTGAAGATATTACTTTTCACAAAGGCAAAGAGCTGAGCTGAATATCGTTTACTGAGCCAGTAGTCTTCAACATCTTGTAGGGCCCTACCTTCAAATCTCCCATATCCTCCTGCATCATTCATTTTCATACCTTGGGAGATGAGAAAATAGTTTCTGTCGTCTTATCTCCTGAGGTGATGGTGAAATGGAGGGAGACAGAGGGGTCTATTTATTTCCTTTAATTTTTTTTTCTACCTTTCCTATCATGAGCCACCAGCCTGAGACCAGATGGGTGGAGTGCTGGAAGAAATTGGAAAAGTAAAATATACTGTATTGACTATTATATTATAGTCAAGGTGCTGTGAATGGATTGGAGAAATGATTGATGTCTGTCCTGTATACCTGCTTAATGTAGTAATTGAGGACAGGGAATGTGTGAATGCATATTGTGTGTTGGTTCAAGGAATCTTTAGAGGGTTAATGCAGTTCAAGGTAAACAAGTTCATAAAATAGCAGCAGTCCAGTAGCACAATAATGAAAAGGGTCTCGTGATATTTGTTAATAATTGCAATAAATTAATTGTGTATTTGTCAGTGAGCATGCTAATTGTATGCTATTTCCACACACTTTGGTTAGCATTGCTTCCTACATGAATAATTAAATAACATATTGAACTAATCAAAATAAGTTAGCATAAGCACTTTGTAGCCCTGATTTATGGTTATTACACAGAACACATTTTTAGTTCTTGCCTTGTAGCCAAGTGGAAGGTTTCGATCATAAGATAGGTTAAATTCAGCATTATAATTTAATTAAATAATGAATTGCTATTAATTACACACATTAATGTTTCCATCTAAAAATGTTCATTTTATTTTTAAGGTATTGTGCTATTAGTAGCATATAATATTGTGAAAACTTCAACCTATATTACCTATTTATTATTATTAATTATTATTGAGAAAACTCCCCCAAAATATTGTTTGAAGGTTATCCTGCTATGTAAATTTAAGTGTAATATTGTTCATTCGTTAATACAAAGCTATTATTTGGTTATTACTTGAAGGTAGGGTGTACAAATACTTCCAATCTTGTTTCAAAAATAATCTTTACTTTTTTGGATTCTTCATTCTTGGTTTTATTAACTCTTCAGTATGATAAGACAAATATATTCTCCAACATTATTCGTTATTATTAGTTATTAGTATTATTATAATTGAGTTAATCTTAATAACACTCAATCCTCAACATTAATGATTCAATTTAAAATGTGTATGAGATGCACATATTAAATAAATTATCTTTGAAGCAGTGTAATTAAAGGGGACATCAGGTCTTCACAGTCTTCTCCCTGACCCAGTCACAGCCACACTTAACATCACGCATGTATATGTGCAAAAGAAAACAGAGGAAATGAAGCTGATTATGATTGAAGGTTGGCAACGCCGAGTACAAAGGAAATATATGTGCATAATCGTGTTCAAGTCCTCAGTTAGCCACAATACAGTTGCCGTGTTTTGAATAATTGAGCTGGGCGAGCTGCTGTCTCCACACATTTCACTGGTGCTTGTGATTTAAAAGGGATGGAAATAAGGGATGAATACTTAATGGCTGTGATGTGTGGAATTGCTTCAGCTGTTTTCTACAATATCCAGCCCATCCGCTCTCTTTGAAGCCTGTACAGTTGGACAGTGTTCCTTTTATCCAGAGATGCTGATTGTTAGTCGTGAAGTTTTGAAGACAGAAGCTGACAAATCACGGAGGTTACATCATAGCTTTCTATTCATACTTCTGCTCTTGATATGCAGTAGGGTGGTAGTAGCTGAGTCCATAGTTTGGGAACTGGAGGGTTGCTGGTTCAAGTCTGGCTACAGTTTGCAGACTTCTTTGTCTCCTCTGTCAGTGGGCATAGTTTGCCTGGTGGAGTTTCTATAGTTAATGTAAATAGTTCTACCTGGAAATAGCTACTCTAAGATACTCTGTTAAGTGGTAAGCTATTTTCTTCAGTTGCCTTTTTATGAAATACTCTCTGGTAAGTAGTAATGTAGGGCATATGTCTAAGGCTTTTATTGTGAAAAGTAAAAACAGAAGCATTTGACAATGTGGGAGGAAATAAAGAGTTTGCTGTGTTGATTCAAGCTATAGAGCCTCGGTGTTGTTGATGTTTTCCATTCATTAATACAGACACAACGTAAGTGCTGTGCCATAAATTAGGCCTTTATTTTCTCAGGAGATCACAACCCCGTGGCATGAGGAGAAGGTTTATAGGGAACCATCTATCTAAACGCTGATTGTGTTATTATTCTAAAGCCATTACATTGTGCAATCAACATTGACTTCATGATGACGAGTTAAAGCCAAAAATATGTCTAGTGCCACTTTAATAGAAAATATAAATCAACTCATAAATGCTGACGTATTATTGTAGGTTAAGCTGCCCAGCAGTCTACAGAGTAATTTAAAGTATCCTCACATTTCCCGGCTGAAACATAAAAGTGATGGGTACACATTAATGCATCACTAATTCTAATTTGGTAATATCAAATACATATGAACCTGAAATGGACCATTCTAAATATTGAGTATTTTTATTGAGTGTGTGTTATATTTTTGCTTTTGTATACTGGACTTTTATGAATTTTGTTGCAGGATTTTTACAAGTCAGTATTACTTTTATTGTTCTACCTCCAGTATATAGTGATGCACACTACAGTATTAAAGCTATAGTATGTCATGTCTGCTAGCAAGATTTGAAAGTAGCACCTCCGCTGAGCTCCACCCCCTCCACCAAAGCCACACACCCTCAAACTTGAACATCTGACAATAGGATTCAGCAGGGAGAGGAGAGCCGATATGCTACATCACCACAGTTGTAAAACATCCTGTTTAAAGCCAATATATCAATGCCATTTTATCACCTTTATAATCCAGACGCTGGAGACTATGGCTGTGCAAATATGACTCAAAATGTCATATCCTATAACTTGTTCAATACATGCAGCACCCACGACCGAAGCTAAAGTTAGCATTGGGCTAATATGCTCTACAAAAGTCGCTAAATTGACAAACATTACATATTTCATGAAAATGATAACTCCTCCTGAAGATACACAATTAATCACCTGTCCAACAGAAAGAAATCAACCTCACTTCAACTCATCACTTTTCAGTCCCTTCAGATGTCTCAGTGTCTCCACTGATGTTGACTCTGGTTTGTCCACTTAGTTTTATCCAGAGTTTTGTCTCAGTCTTTTCTGCCTCCCTCTTCCTTCTCTTTGTCTGTTTAGCAGGGTGAGCTGTCAGAAGTAACACTGGAAGTGGTATTTTTGGCTGCATTATTCCCTATAGAATGGATTCTCCTGCTAACTCTGTATTTCTACAGAGTTAGAAGAGTTAGTGAGACATGAAAGCATCTGATTGCTTCTTTCCATTCAAACCGAATGGCAGTTGATTAGTCAGAGTTTTTACAGTCCTGTAGCTGCCACAGAGGTCTGATTCTTTTCCTTCCTTTTTCTGAACACATAATGTATTGACTGCTCTCAGGGTGGACGGACCATTTCATCCAGTAGAACAAAAAGTGCTTCTGAATAGAATGACAGACTCTAGCTTTTACACACCTCAGCATAAAGAACAATATGAAACTAGAAAAGCACTCAGAGAGCACAGACCTCCACCGTGGACTTTTTTAT
This sequence comes from Synanceia verrucosa, assembly GCA_029721515.1. NCBI lineage: Eukaryota > Metazoa > Chordata > Actinopteri > Perciformes > Synanceiidae > Synanceia > Synanceia verrucosa. The sequence goes on along the minus strand of CM056560.1, from coordinate 5,601,151 downwards.
TTACAGTTACCCCCGCTGCCAAGGAGGTCATGTTTTCACGGGGGCTTGTTTGTTTGTTGGTTGGTTTGTCGGTTTGCAAAGTAACTCAAAAAGTTATGGACGGTTTTTGATTAAATTTTCAGAATTGGCCAGAAGTACCCGAACTTAAAACTGATTAATTTTGGTGGTGCCATTGAATTGGATCCGATCACCACCAAAAATTAATCAGTTTTAAGTTTGGGCATCAAAATCCATCCATAGCTTTTTGATTTATTTTGCAAACCAACAAACCAACAAAACCTCGGTGAAAACATAAACTCCTTAGTGGAGGTAAAAAACACCAATGCCTAACTAAGGTTCCATTCCCATGAACATATTTCTTTTCCTTTGGTGGCTTAATGCAATCATTATCAGTCATTATGATGATGGCCCCAGCTATCAGAGGCATGACTGCAGCACACAGTGCACCCAGCTTTTGGATGATATCTGGGGGCGGTTAGCCACATTAGTGCTCCGAGTAAAGTAAGTAATAAGAACAGCATGAGGCAACAGTGCCCTCGGCAAGGCAATTAGTACAGAATATGATGCTTAACATTTAGACCAAGAAAAACCATATTATTATCATGGATCGATTCAGCACAATAGATCTTTGTGGGAGGGAAGAGTGTTTCTATAGCAGCACACTAACAGGTGGTGATATGCAGAAACTAGCAAGGGAGATAAACCTCAAGGAATTTACATCCACTCAATCAAAACGTGATACTTATGTCAACGTCAAAAACTTTTTCTGTGACATTAATGGAGTTGATTGAAAATGAGTCACCTGTAAAGTACAATCTAGAGGGATTTTGAATTATGGAAGCACTGAGACAAAGCTGGAAAGTGATGTATTTGGCTTCTCCTGTGTCCTTTCTGCACAGAGTAGGTCATCTCAATTCCATGTCTGCCCCAATGTCTCCTGCCAAAGAAAGCGTGAATATGATTACACATTGATTTCTCACTCTCACACACAGAATAGAGAAGTATGAGTATGAGCTCGGCGCTGACTGGCAGGGGCAGAGATCCACTAAAATGCTGTTTGCGCGAACTGTTGATTTGTTTGTAATAGAGTGACCCCCAGGCTCTCTGTCATCTGCCAACTCAGAGAGAATGGGCCCAGAGAATTTGGATTTCCTTAACTGGGCTAAGCATTATAGGATTCGGGATAAAAGGGAAATATAGAGGTAGCTGCAGCTTACAGAAGCTAATGTGGGTTTACTGTGTTGGCATTCATTCTTTGCATTTAATCCTGTAGCTTCACCATTTGTTGCAGGCTTTAAAGACGTCATATATCTGAAATGAACAACCAAATAACTAGAATATATGAATAAAAAAGAAGATTTAAATGGCAGTGCTTTCAACTGTGATTCTGAACCAGAGTCGTAACTATCTTCTCTGACAAAATGTCGGCAAGAATCATGTATATGTCATAAAATTAGCACACATACACATATAGTAGACACAGAGGAAAAATGTGTGCAGCTGTGCTGGAAAAAAGACAGGATTTTTGGCGATCTTGGCTTTTCGTTCTACTGAAGTAGCACCGTTGTTTTGCCGGGCACTTGAACATAGCCGCCCACAAATTTAAAGTATATTTTCAGTGCCTCACTGAATCTCCTGGGAATACCTTCTTGATCCCTTTCATAAAGGCCTGGGTTAACTCGCACATTCCAGAAGATATGAATTGGTAAAGAGCACAACAGGTGATCCGTATTTATTAGAAGTTCCACAACAAGCATATCAAAGTTTGATTTAAAAATGAACCAGAAGACTGTGAGACCAATGAGATTGTATCTGGAGAGATCAATTGTCCAATTGTCATGGATACAGGGAAGCCACCCAATGCTACCCAGAAACCTTTTTCTCTGAGCAAATAATTATGAACCATTACTTTGGATGAGAGGCAATTTGTTCTGCTTATCTGTTTTGGACCTGACCGTAATAGCCCTGGCATTTGAAGCAACACTGTGCTTTGGCTTTGGTTCCTCTATCTGCAAACCTGACCTGCAACAGCAAAAAAAAAAAAAAAAAAAAAAAAGACAAATGGCTACTTCCATGGCAACACGCTTAGCCTGTCAGACCTGTGCTTGTCTGGAACTAAAAAAAGAACAGTGATGCATTAACAATTGAACAGTTGTCTTAAGTAGAAAACTGAACTTGGCTGATCCGGAAAGCACAGCTCGTTCAACTCGACCACAGCTTGAACCACTGTGGGGAACGTTGTTTGTTAGTCAGTGAAACTTTTGACCCATGACCTTTTGTCCACAACAAGCCATCCCCTCATGTATGTTTCAGAAGACCTCTGGAAGTAAAAACATGCAGGACAATATTTTCAGTGTTTGTGCAATGCTCTGTATAATAAAACTTGGAATATGCTCTGACTCAGAACATTATCTAGACTTGGCAATACAATCTATATCGAGATGGAAGAGCTGCTGAAGCACCTGCAAACAGATGCAGAGACAACACATCCTGCTCACTACTGCTAATGTAAAATTTAAGGTATGAATTTCATCACTCATATTGTTTGGTCAGAAAATGTGCAGGCTAACCACAAACAGGAGGAAGCAGAACATTTGTTTGCACTCTGAAACTCCCTATACATCTTTATCTCTCAATTTTTGGCAGTAGTGGAATATAGCTATATATAATACTCTTACTGTGTTTGTGATGAACTGATGGATGAACTGCCTTTTCTGTGTTCAAAAATATACTCTTGCACAGTGTTGCACTAATTACTGAAAAATAGTAAATAGCTACAGTTTCTAGTTACTTCATTCAAAAAGTAACTGAATTACTTTGTTGATTACTTACATCAAAATGCATTACTGTTAAAAGTACTTTTTAGTTCCTCTTTAGGACCCTGGGGAGTGAGAGTTTGCCTTATGGTGTGTTTATGGTAGTCAAAATGATGTAACCTCAAAGTTTAGTGCTCTTAGTGCCCAGCTCTTACAGCCTTAAGTGTCTCTATACAGTCTATGGTGTCTGTATGAATCTGAGGAGGACCTGTCCCTAGTGCCATCTGATTTCATCAATCAGGGACTCATTTACCAAGTAATGGACAAATGCACTGCATTTATTTATTTTTAGATTATTAGTTAATGTCAAAAGTAACAAGGAGCATTTCACTACATAATGAGTTTGGATAGTTTAAATACATTTCACTGATGATACTTGCACTGTTGATTAGCTCAGGCTTATACTCCGTGCCACAACAGTTCCAAATCCCTTATCGCCTTCTCTTGTATCCAGGACATGCTATTAAAAGTGCTTCTCAAGCCTGGGGAAACAAAGGTGCTTTGAATAATGTCACTAAAGAATGTACCAGCAGAAATAAACTGTTTAAGTTAATGTACAATGAGGCCACTTACTCTTTTCCAGTGGGAAAACTTGCCTCCAGTACGCTGCGCACTGATGTGCATGCACATTTTAACAGCAGGGAGTCAGTTAGTCATTAGGAGGAGATTAAGAGGAGATATTGCCCAATAATATAGAACACACCATAGCAGTTTGATGTCAAGAAGGGCAGAGCACCATTCGCAGATTAAGGGTTAATGAGATGAATGCGCTGAAAAAGCCTCTCAGGGAAATGTGGTTTGTACAGTGGAAGAGGTGATGCTCCGATTAGCATGGTAACAAGAGGACTGCTCAGATGTTGTTTAAGGTTAAGGGTCAGGTAACCAGAAGGATCAGGGTGTTAAAACTGAATCTAATAAAGAGGAGCTACACTGACCTCCTGGTGGTTAAAATATTCAGTGTTAACTCTTTGAGTGCCATTGATGTATTTTGCCGTCATTTAAAATCGGATGCTTGAGTGCCATTGACATATTTCGTGTTCAAGTGTGTTTTCGGCAGCGGCTCGCCAATCATGGTCTCCCGCAGCCTGTGAGTAATGTTGGGGCTTCTGGGAGATGTAGTCGGAGCATTAAAGGGATACGCCACCCCCAGGCCAAATTCAGTGTCTCCCCACAGTCCCAAGACCTAAATAAGTGTGTGAAAGCATTTTCCTGGCCACCCAGCCATTGTCCGAATTTATCAGAGCTGACCGCAGGTTGGTTCCGCGGCGTAACTACATTCCTATGACCCCACAGAAATACTTCGGCCAAAGTGAATAAATGTACTCGATTTTCCCCCCCAATTACTTTCCGTGTACTGCACATTTACTTCTAGTGAATGGCGGTGCAGATCACAACGCAAAGGGCTTGTCTTGTTCATTTTCTTTTGGGAACTATTTTTCGATGCGGAGAAACACAGCCGACGCACACCACGGAACGTCATTGGGAACCCCCCACTTCCCCCCACAACACTGCGTCGCTTACCTGGACCAGACGACTGGAAGTTCCCGTTACTCCAGGTGATCCAGATGAGCGCAGGAGAGCACATGGTGTAAGTGTGGAGAATGCCAACCAATGGCTACTGAAATGGAGTGTTTTTGTTGTGCCGAGTGGGGCGAAACACTACCGTCAATGCAGAGGAATACTGAAGAGGATAGCCGCGTTTGTGTCACTACTACCCAGGATTTCACGGCAATGATTCACCCCGCAGTCCTCACTTTCTTTTTCCGGCGCGATAAAGTGAATTGGAAAAGAAAAAAAAACACACCAAGCGGACCTAATGGGCAGCTGTCTACAGAGTAAGTAGCCTATTATTACACCCAGTACATGATTAGACGTCACTCTGTGGTCATGGTATTTGTAGCAGGAAGATGGTGGCTACGCAGTGTTGTGGGGGGACGTGGGGGGTGGGAGTTTCCCAATGACGTTCCGTGGTGTGCGTCGGCTGTGTTTTTCCGCACCGAAAAATAGTTCCCAAAAGAAAATGAACAAGACAAGCCCTTTGCATTGTGATCTGCACCGCCATTCACTAGAAGTAAATGTGCAGTACACGGAAAGTAATGGGGGGGAAATTGAGTACATTTATTCACTTTGGCCGAAATATTTCTGTGGGGTCATAGGAATGTAGTTATGCTGCGGAACCAACCTGCGGTCAGCTCTGATAAATTCGGAAAATGGCTGGGTGGCCAGGAAAATGCTTTCACACACTTATTTAGGTCTCGGGACTGTGGGGAGACACTGAATTTGGCCTGGGGGTGGCGTATCCCTTTAAGAGACGGTATACGCAACGGAGATCAAAGCAGGAAGTGGAGATGATCGCGATTCAAGAGCAAAATGGACGGATTCTGGAGAAAAAGTAGCTTTTAGGGTGGGAGTGGCCTCTACTCTACCTCTGATAAAACAAGAATGGAACAGGGTAAAAACATTTTTTATGATGAAATCAAGTCTCTTCTTTCATTTGAGCTATTGAATGTTTTCAGTGACATAGTACAAAATATGCTGTGGGTCTTAAAATATGACTCAAAATGGGCAAAAAACACTTTCAAAAATGGGTGGCACTCAAAGAGTTAAGATGTGGTCAGCTTCATCTATCTGTGCTGTAGTGAACAACATGGAGAACAATGCATTCATCGTATCTTTGGAGGATTGAATCCAGCTCATGGCTTTTGTTGCATCTCCAACTCATGCATACTCTCCTCCTACTTCAGGTCAGAATAATCGTTCAGCGGCAAAGACTAGCCATGAAGTGAAACCCACGTGCGGTGCTGCTCGATCAAACATACCAAGAAGAATGGCAGGTTCTGTGTCTAAAGTTGTACCCCAGGGCTTCAACCCGTCCTCTTCCCTTCGACCATCATTACTCAGAAACACCAACCCACTTGATAACTCACTGCTAATGACTCGATATAGATTAGCCAAGGCTACTTTTCTCTTTTCATCAATGATGAAACCTTGAGGGCTTCTCTGATACTAGAGGTCACTGCATCACAGAGACCCCAAGAGGTGTTGAAAGACGGGTTTGAAATGCACCCTATGACCTTGGTCCCGATTCCTTCCATCTTAGTTGTCAAGTATGTCATCAGAGGACCTTGTGATTGTCAATAATCCAGCAAATGGCCCACCTTCGACCCTACTTCTTTAATGAACCACCCTGCGCTATAAAAGCAAGGTCAGCGGAGTGTACTGGCACTACATCGAGCTCATCACTTTTTATGTGCTGTGTTGTTTCTATAACGTATCACTGCCTTGATTGTGTGATGTCACAACTTGAATTAGCTTCCCCCTTAATAATATCACAATTACCTCACCACCACTTCATGGCTTTGAAGAGACGACAAGAAATTAGTGTCTGCTGGCAGCTGATACTTTTTGTTGCAGTTGCAGATTCATAAAGGCTAAATGTGATTTCTGCAAAAACACTGAAAGCTAAAGAAAACACATAATTTAGCACTGAAACATTCATGTATTCTTCCATAGGTTGATCAGTTTTTCATTCCAACAGAGGCTGATGCTATTCAGGGCAAACTGTCTCCGGGGATAATAATTACCTGTGTAAGCTATGGAGACGCTGTCATTCTCTATTGTCTCACTTTCTCGCGTGTTTAATGAACTACAGTCAAAAGACAAATAAGACAGAAGGAAGCAATTACAAGTACAGCATACCTTTCAATGACAGAAAAAAATCTCATTATCTCAATGTTCACTCTGATGTAATTATACAGTCTGTAGACGATCCAATTAGTATTCCTTGTGCTGTGTTGTTGACATCTCTCCCAAAGTGTGGCTATTGTGGGTGCATGTATGTACTGTATGTGGCTTTCATGCAACAAGGAGTTGTTGTTGTTGCATTATTTAATCACAATAGAATAACTGATTTGTCAGATTTACATAATCACAGTTTTTTTTTTTTTAAACCATTATAGCAGGGGCGTCACTGGGTTTTAATAAATAAATAAATACAGAGCATTTCATTTTTTATGTCAAGCACCTTAAAGGTGCAATGTGTAAGCTCTAACCAGAATCATTGTTTGAAATATTCCTAAAAAAAACCAAATACATAAATAACCGAAATTATCTTAAACGTTTTGTCTCTAGGCCACGGGGGATTTATAGTCCAATAAATAATAAATCCACATATGAAGATGATAAGGAGGGTTATTTTGACCATCTCTCAGTGTTTGAGCACTTTCTCTGGATTTTATTCTTGACTTTCTTGTTTTGTTTTTTTTTTTTATAGCCGATGACTATAAATTTTGATTGTATAGACTCAGTAAAATAAAAAGCCACATTAAATCACTGTTTCTCCCATTCACAATACCTCTTTCTAAAGGCCAGGAAATAAAATATTATATATATATATATATAGCCTCTATTTAGCTGCACAAATATACTATGAACCATTACAAATCTATTATTGCTTTGCATTTTCCCTCATTCACCCACCATATAACTCCCGAGAAGGTCTCAGACTTAAGAGGGAATTATTGTTACATATATTATACATTCAGTAGTGAATACTTAGTAAATTGCTCCCTGCTGGAGAAAATGACTAGACATTACACGACACAGCACATTCTGAAATAACCCTGTCAGTCAGTTATTCCTGCATTTATTTTCCATAAGGTCTTACTTACTGATATTAGACAAACCTGTTTTAACTGCCAGACGCTTCTCACTTAGTCTTGACTGGATCATCGACCCTTAAAGGTCAGATCAATTGGTTTCTTGAGGGCCACTGTCTTCCATACTCAATCCCATACCTGCCCGCTGCCAGGATATCTGTCCTTACTCAATCAATCAGTTTATTGATCCTGACCTGAACACAAGGGCAAGTGTGTGTGTGTGTGTGTGTGTGTGTAATGTTGAAGTAAGCGGACTCAGACCTGCATTCATCCATGTAATTACCTGGGCTCGGCTAAATTGTACGCTGGAGCTCAACCCATTTGTACAGTTGACGTAAACTCGAGCCACCAACAGTTGAGACGACTGGATTCCTAGAGGTCAAGGAGTGAAATGGATGTTGGGTAGAGCGACAGGGTGTGTTATGTTGTTCTCAGACCTCCTGTTTAGTGTTGCACCTGTGTCGCAGATGTGTTACATTTGATTAATTAGAGGCTTTTGATGGCGTCTCCCTGAAGGCTACTCGATTGGTGAGAGCATCCACTAGCTCACACACACACACACACACACACACGTCGTTATACATTATGTGTGGCAGTGCTGGACCCCCTGTTGTTGTGATCAGACACATTTCTGCTTTCACTGGGGACCTGCTGAGGTGAGTGGAGGGTGTGATTCATCCTCCATCTTGGACAGGGTTCTACCTTTGCTCCAGTTCCCCTGCTGGTCTTTGAAGCACCTCACATCATAGACCCATCTGTGTTTCTAAGCTTTCAATTCTCGCACCTATTTGTACACTTTTTTTTTTATTTTTTCTACCTCCCTTGGTTTTTCACATCAGGCATTCGAGGCAAAGATTAAGACACACAAGCTTGGTGACAAATGTTACCCCTTTGTCTAGCCCATTCTTTCCCAGTTTAGTATCACTCTCGCAGCAAAACTGTTGCAGTCCCATCACGCTTTGATAAATGAAACCCAGATAAAGATAGGGCTCTACATTTTTAAACCCCTCGCCTGTTTTGAAGGCTTATTTGCGCTCTGTAGAGCTTCAGCGTTACATGGATTCCTCTCAGTGAAAACCAAAAACATCTGTGCTTTTTCACAGCTTCGTGTTTGTGTTGCAGGTGGAAAAATGTATGAAAAGAGATAGGAAAGTCAGGAACAAGCTGCTTTGTTGAAACCTAATATTTGACAGTCATTTTGAAGATGAACATTGTAGTGGGTTTTCAAGCTGCATGGTCGTGTGGTTTGGAGCTGGCCTCTTCAACACATAAGGCAGTGTAATAACAACACTGATAAGAGATGCAGCGGCAGGGAGATAACGGCAGCACAGACAGATGTCTCAAGAAAGAAGAGTGGATTTCTTATGTGATCCAGCTTGTGAGGATGGTTTCATGAAATGCAAAGACTGGAGGAATGGAACATTTTGACTGACACAGTTGACACAGTTGACAGTTTATCACATATAGTGACGTACGCATTCCCAGATGGTGAGAAAAAAATTTGGTTGAGACATGAACAAAATGACTGAATTAATTCAGCACCATTAGTATTAGCTCATTGAGTGCCAACCCTTTTATAAAACAGAAAGTGGCTTGTGCCAGCATTTTTGGCCATTATGAGTCATCTTGCATGATGCACAGAATATTTTGTACTATGACTCTGAAAACATTGAATAGCTTAAATGAAAGAAGAGACTCTCTATTTCATCATGAAAATCTGGAGTAGAGTAGAGGCTACGTTCACCAAAATCTCCACTTTTTGTCCAGATACTTTGTTTTGCTCTCTAATCGCAATCTTCCCCACTTCCTGCTTTGATCTCTGTGGCATATACTATCGCTTTTTGTCCTGACTACAAATCCCAGAAGCCCCAAAATTACTCATAATCTGTGTGAGACGACATTTCAGAACCAAAAATGCCTCATTAAGGTACATCACCTGGGCGCCATGATTGGCATTGTCATGTACTATATGTAGATACACAGCTAAGAGGCCAATATGTTTTCAGTGTTTCAGTCAGAGTCATTTGTAAATAAAAAGCAATTTAAAGGTTGTAAGCATGATTTTTGTCAATGTTAAAGATAAGAGAATTTTGAACAAGAACTGTTAATAATTAATGCCACATGACAATGAATAATAAGAGGGAACAGACAGGACTGGTTCAGGGTGGTTTCTAAAAGCTGGTGTTCTTAATTGAAAAAAGCATTTTATAATGGAAACTTGAGAGAGAGCTGTTTGTTTGTTTGGCACAGCAAAGGAAGGATTAAAATTAGTTAACAGGGAACAACAAGGAACAAGTTGTGACTTTAAAAATGCATTAAGACTGTGCTTCCTTCTGTTGTTGAATTACATGGTCATGGTTGAATTAATCCAAAACACCAGTTTGTGTGCATGTACTGCTCGTTGTGTGTTTATTTGTATGCACACAGTTCATTTGTCATACTTGGCTGGTTTTGTTATTCATTGTCATCAACTTGAAAAAAAGTCGAATGCAGTTTAGAGACAGTTTTCTTCTCTCAGAGCTCCTTCCTACCCAGACTATTTATTAAATACCTGAATAAAAACATTATTTTTCTGATTATTTTGGGTTCTAGATTTGTCAGGCATGGAGAAGTCCAGCTGGTTTCTTTAACTTGAATGTTAGCAAATGCTATGATTCAACAGTTTTTCACTGTGGAGTGGTTCAGGATGTTTGGGAGGTTCTACAGTCAAAACAATCTTAGATTAGATTTACAGTTGATAGTGATGACCTATATACAGTTTAGCAGTTAAAATAGACAAAGGAAGAAAGCATGCTCTGTCCTCTGCTGGTCATAAGACCCCATGAGCACTGACCACAATAACTGACAAGGCCAAATCGCTGATGCTTAATAAGCTTGACTGGAATGTTGGGGATGGTGTTGGAGAGACTATCCAAATTTAATCCTGCTCATACTATTTGGACAGTTTTATGTTGTGGTTCCTGTGTAAAGGGCAAACCTCAGCAAGAATTCAGTAATCTCACTATGGTAAAGTATTTTCAGCAAAATGTGCATTTTTTTTTTTGCAAATTCTGCAAATTAAGACTATGCAAGGTTGGACCCTGATGGTCCCTGTGGTTGTAGAAAAGCTAATTTTACAATAACACTGGTTCACTGGACAGTCTGCCCCCTGCAGTTCTGGTTCTGGTTGTTTCGTGCCACAGCTCTGCTCTAAGACCCTCCATGCACATTCACCCAGATTGCATAATATCACCCTCTGCACCATATTGACCACAAGATCCATGAAAAGGGTTTAAGCAGTAATAATAGCTGCAAAACAAATGCTGTGGAGTAAAAAGTGCAGGCCCCATCAGGCCATCAGCTTCGCTGCCCCGTCTGCAGAGTGCTATTTGCACGCATCATGCTTTTCCCCAGCATTGAGTTTTTATTTTACATTCATGTGCACTTTGTTTATTGCTGCTCTGTGTGCCTTACAGTAATTGCCTCCCAAGGACAAATATTTTTTTAATTGAATTGTCTTTGCTTCTAAAATGTTTAAAAAGTAGCAGAAAATGGAATTACTCATTAAATATCTCAAAGTTGTATAAAAATCTATCACTTATTTTGCATTATGAAAGAAAGAAGAGGTACATTTGTACATGCAGCTACACAAAGTTTTAGCGTAGTGCTCAAATGTTCTCAAACGAGTGTTGGTAACTGGTGCTCGCTGCCCTCAGACAACGTGGCCTAAAAAGTAACTCAGTAAATGTAAGCTCCAGCGCTAATCACACTGTGCTCCACCCCTTCTCACAATGAAACAGGCCACAGGCTTCTCAGCAGCAGCCAGAGGTTACATTTAGTTTTTTCTCCTGCAGTTTATAATTTTTGTCCACACTTTCACTATGTTTTCCCCAGCAGCCCCAGTTGGCCTACTGTACGAGTTTCACATTACATTTACACTCCTGTAGAGTTACAGTGCTTATTCAACTGAAAGGAAGTCAGCATGGTTCCGTCGCCTCTTACTTAAATTTAGCTTCAGGCTCCAAAAATCGCTCTCTTTTGCTGTACTTCACTGTTGCACTTTAGAATAAGCACATTCATGCATGGTTATATTATCTTTTTCCTTCCTCTTCTGTTTGAAGAGAAGCTTTGAAGCCCAATTTGTGGAGATCTGCCACTCATTGAAAAACTCAAACAAATAGCTTGTTTTCTAACCATGCTGATGCTAACCACATAGAAGGATCTCACATTTGGCAATTTATTCCCAGACGAGTGAAGAAAATAAACCCCAAGTACACAAACGTGTTTTAAAGTAATGCAGTTTATAGTATGTCTTTTAATTTAAAGTGGAGCTACAAGTGCTGAGCAGTTCAAGCCAGCAGACATTAAGATACATATTTCGATATGTGATAAGCCACACCAAGTTCTTTGGTCAATATTTTAACTTTTGATAAGCTTGATGGTGTTATTTTATTTACATTGTCCTCATCTGGCCACAGTTTCCATGTGTCTATGATGTACCATCTCTCTATAATGTGCACAAACTTTTCTGAATAAAAATAATAATAATAATATATCACCTTATATCTTTCAGCCCTTAAAGTTTGAACCCCAAATGAAGGACACACATGCTTTTGTGGACTAATACAGATTAATGGATTTCATCTTCAGTTATGCAGCTTTGTGTCTACTTGAGGTACTTTGTCAAAGGGGTGGTGAAGTTCCTGTTGTAATGTAAGGCAAAGGGAAACACATGATCATGGGAATAATCATCCAGTCTGAAGCTAGAAACAATTGACAAGATTAATTAGCAAGTGTTCCATCTTTTAATGAACTCTTCTTTTTGTTTTTAATATTGGTTTCAGTTTGTGCCAGAGAAAAGGAAAAAAATAATTCATGAGTAGTGAGCAGAGCAGCCTGAATCACCATGATATGAAACTGGTTGAAGTTAGCATTAGCATTGGTTATCAGGGAGTCCAGAAAACACAAATTCACTTCACATTACAGTTGTTGTAGTGATTCATGCACATAATTATTAGCAAGGTTCATATTTGACCCTGAGCACCAGGCTTTGTAGTCACTCCATGTTCTGGTACATTTAAATGTGTAATTTTGTATGAACAATTCTGAATGTCGTGTTCCTGTTGATAAAATAATGATATCCTCAGTAAGCTGTCTGTCTGAACATCAGAGGCTACAACTGTATTATATTCACACATAAATATGAAGGATGGAGCACACAAAAGTGGATCCTCAACAGGACCTGAAGGCCAAGCTCAACCTGCTCCTTCTTGCAAAATGAGGAAGTAACTTCCAGACCAGAATTAGGCATCCTTTGCCATTAACTTACTGAGTGCCATTGACGTCATTTAACATCCGACGTTTTAAGTGCCATAGACATACTGTATAGATATATATATATATATATATATATATACATCAAAGTGGTTTTTCGGCAGCGGTTCGCCAGTTGTGCTCTCCCTCAGCCTCTGAGTAATGTTGGGGCTTCTGGGATTTGCGTCTGGCCATAAAGAGATGGTATACACCACAGAGATCAAAGCAGGAAGTGGAGACAATCAAGATTAGAGAGCAAAAGAGAATCTGGACAAAAAGTGGTGATTTTGGTGAAAGTGGCCTCTACTCTACCTCTGATAAAACAAGAATGGAACAAGGTTTTTTTCATGATCAAATAGTGAGTCTCTTCTTTCATTTGAGCTACTCAGTGTTTTCAGAGACCAAAAAACACTATATTTAGAACATTTTCATCATTCCCATTAATCTCAGAAAGCCCCAATGTAATTTTGTCTTGCAGAATGTGGGATTTTCTGGTCTACCACGATCTCGATCTGGTTGTTTTTTCATGTTCTTGTGTTTTTAAACATAAACATCCTAATCAATTGAGTAGACCTGCAACTTCTGTGTTCTGAAAGGTCTCTTTGCGTCAGTGGAGTCTGGAGAGATCATGGATGTATACTGAGCCACACAAGAAAGGTAAATGGAGGGGTAGGTAGGGGTGGATAAAATTGGAGACACATAAGGTGTGCTGTGACCATTTCTGTCGTGTTGTCATGAGTCAGCATTGGAGTGAGCATATAGCACGTGAAAATCAAGTCAGAGCCACTGAAAATGCGTGGCTATGAAAAGTGGGGGCCGCCTGCATAACTTATCCCCTCTGTGACATCCCTGACACTTGACCACTTTTTGGTTATGCAAACAAGAGCAACACTCAAGGCGGAAACCTTGTGCCAAATTTTGCGGCTGCAATGAAATGTCAAAAACATGACAACACATTGAATGGACCCATGTTTGCGTTTCTTTTGTGGCTCAGTGTATATATAATAGGGCCAAACCTGATACGTGGCATTTGCTTCAAATTATACTATATTAATATTCCTCCATGCACTGAATGTTGCATTATTTATGAAGAGTCTGTCAACGGCTGTCTAAGCCACCCTTTGAATTGATGTTAAAAAGCATAGGAGCATGTTTAGGGATCACTGTGCAGCGTGGATCAGATGGGATCTGTTAAGATCACAGCTAATCTGGCTGGATCAGAAAAGCAGGTTTACTGCAGTCCACACCGTGAAGCTCTGATAGCAGCCATATCCAAATGCTGTGTGACTCACACAGACAAGTTTACACACACAAACAGGCACACACACACACATTAATGTACGCTCATGATTTGATTAAGCCGATGAGAAAAACCAATAGGCGTTTTTTTTATTCAGCTGCTGATGTTGTGCCAGGGTCGTCTTTTGATGATAAAATGACAAATATTCATTGTTTCTCCCAGAATTGTATTTTTTATCAAGCGGTAGAATAAACATTCAAAGAGAACATAAAACAAGATATCATGACAGTCACACTTTGATGAATATTTACTTTTACTGACTAACAGACATACACATAGATGGATTTTGCACATATTCCACACACAGTGAAATCTTTTGATTTACTTCTTTCCTTTTCTTCCCAGCTATAATCGAGTGTCTTCCTTTCCTTGCAGTGTTGTTGTGAATGCACATCCTTGTCCTCCCAAGACTCCATATTCACCCAGAGGAAATACTATCAGTGCTGTAGAAACTGACTCAGCAAAAAACTGTTTCTTTTTCAATGTTCTGACTGCCTTTTTTTTCCCCCCTTCTCATTATTCACGATAGTACTGCCAGCATTGTGATGGGAAATGATGGATCAGAAAAGGGCACAGTGAAGGGGGTGAAGGAGCCAGAATGCTAAAAAGATTTTATGTATATATATATATATATGTATATATATATATATGTATATATATATATATAATGAAAATAAGAGGAGAGACACTGTCAAAGACTGAGTGAGATAAGTCTGGAAGAAGGATTAAGGCTGGTGGGGGGGTGTATTCGAGGTAAGATATGACATGCCTGAGTCGGCTTCAGAAGACCAGCAAGACCAGACGGGGAACAGAAAAGAAATGGAGATGAAAGAGATTGTCTCTGATACTGATAGACAGAGGAGATGACAGAAAATTGTGCCTGGCATTCGGTAAGCCTCATTTATTTTGTCAGCTATTCAGTTCTACTTTCTGTTCTTCCAATTACAAGAAGGAGTCAACCTGTTACAGGCGTATCGATCAGCTCCACACCTGTCTTGCAGGTCTAAATCCAGTTTAAACATGAGGGGTTTGTCCTGCAGTGTTCTCCCCAAAACAAGCCGTTTATGTGACAAAACAAGTAGGCTGAAGCATCACTCATAATGCTGCCTTCAGATGATCAAAAATTTGGTCTTTGCTTACCGCAAGGTAGGGTGCAGAGCATAGTGCAGACGCTTGTAGAAGCAAAGCATGGTGCAGGAACTACCAAGAAATAGCTACATCACATACAGCTGCTGTCTCATTGGTTTTGTTTGGCCTAGTATTTTTATTTGCACTATACAATAAACAAGTAAAGTTAACAAATTCCAAAAGAAGCAGATTGTGCAGGTGAGATCAAAAAACCTGATGGGGTTTATAGAAAGAATCTCACCTCATTACTTCAATACAACAATAATCAAAAATAGAAATCCACATCAAATAATAATAATAATGACAACAATAACAAATAGTAATAAAAAATATGACAATAATAATAGTCCACAAAATAACCATTAGCCCTAAAATGATTTAGAGCATAAAATCAAGATACAAAGAAAGAAAAAAAGGGAAAAAAAAACTATAGTAAATAAAAATGAAATGTGTTTATGTGTAAGAGAACATATAAACTTAAGCATAAATACAGTAAATCATGTCAGGTTCATCAAGAATATCCTAAGCTTATACTTAAATTGATTTACAGAAGTAGACTGCAAGGAAATATGAATATATCTGTTCCATAAATCAGCCCCTCTATATCTAATAGAATATTGACATAGTTCAGTACTTGGGGAGATGTAACCAAGTCTGTGTTGTATTAAGTTTGTGTACGTCACTGTTTAACTTAAAAAAAATATTTTACAGGGTAAAGAAAACTATTGAGGCTGAAATATATTTTTGTAAATAAATTCACAAATTAGATATTTGTTTAAATTAAAAACTAGTAGAACTAGTACACTCTGACAGCCCAAATCTGATTGATTTTAGAAAGTCTAGAGAGCAAAAAACAGCAAATGAAATGTTATTTTTTGCAAAAATCCAAACAAGGTGGAGGTGATTTTAAAAGAGACTCCACAGAGATTTCTACGTATGCATCTCAGCCTGGAAGCTTTGGTTGCTCAAATTGTATTTCAAAGAGTTTTTGTGTCAATTCAAACTGGACCCACAACATTTACATCAAATCCAGTAAGTGATGGAGTTATGCAACTTGACAGAAGAAGAAATTCTTTATTAATCCCTCAGTGAGGGACTCTCTTAGTACTTTTTTGTTGCACATCACACGCAGGTTATAGTAACTAGTTTTAGTTACTAGTTACTTCATTTGAAAATTACTTTGTTGATTACTTACATTAAAAAGTAACGTGTTATTGTTAAAAAAAAACAAAACAAAACGTGTTAGTTATTCTGCCCCATATCTAGGTGCCTTAAGCAGTTGGTGGTTTGGTGCCTTGCTCATTGCCCAGGAGGATGAACTAGCACCTCTCTATCTACCAGTCTATTCTCCAGACTTGGAGTTGAACCAGCGACCCTCCGGTTCCCCCAGTCCAAGTCAGTATTGAAGCTCTAAATCAAATCAAATGAGCGCAGAGCTTGTGGTAATTTCTAGCAGCACGCTAAGGGTAGTTCCTCTTTGTCTACCCATCGCAAAACAATGGCACAGCAGCTCAAAATGTTTCAACCCCCGATCACGTGTCAGCAACTTAACCCAACCAAGATCCCAAATTTTTTGGGGCTAAATCCATCTGTATTTGCACGATATGTTCCATCAGAGTGTGACATTAATCTTCCCCAGAAAATCAATGGCAGTGAAGAAGAGCTTCATTTGGTTCATGCACCCTCCTTTGTGAATATGATATACTGTATGTGTATGGAGGAGATGAGTAAATATAGAGAGGAAGTATGCATAACTAAGTTTTGTCTGTGGAAAGGAATACTCAGAAAGATGGATAATGGTGGCTTTTTTCTTCCCAGGAAAGCTTAATAATGTCTTTGTGCCCTTCCTTGGTGTGAAATAATGCCTTACTGTTCTCATTCTGGATGGAATTTCCCTGTCCAGGAAGTCGATTTCAGGCACCAAGGGAAATTTATGAGGCAGGAAACAAATGAATATAAGACAAAATGGTTGGTTAGGGTGGGCAAGCTGTGTGTTTTGTTGTGGAAAGGAATGATATCGGTTTAGATGCAGAAAATAAATTAGTATGCAGTCGTTCTTTTAGGAGGCAGAATTGAGGTGCTTTTGTTTGTGTGTTTACTGAAACAAGCAGACATCAACTGACAGAGAGATAAAGAGACGGTGGCACATAATTTGGGTTCAGTCAGTCAGTCAGTCTTGAGATTGGCTGGAAGAACTAATGCTTCATAAACATCTGTGTCGAAGGTTACTGAGCTAATGAGGCCTTTTGCAAACAAAAGCTTTTTCACTCTCCCTTCTTATAGCTGAAATCACAGCCTGTCAAACCAACGAGTTAATAGACGTAGAGTGTTGTCAAAGTGTCAGCCGCTTTCAAATCAAACTAACAATAATGGTCCTTTATTCTGTTTTTGTGCTTAACCCAGAAATATCACCATTTTCAAACATAACACACCCAGTGTAGTCAGTTGTTCATTATCAGTCCTTTGATTGGTAGCTAAGGCAGGAAAACACCCTGATGCAGGGTGCAAAGTGAACTTGTATTATAGCCGACTGTATAAAGCCCATTTGCATTTCCTCTTGCAAGGCTGGATCTTTAATTGCAGCATCTGCACAGTTATTAAGCATTTATTATCCTACAATTAAAAAAGCTATCAGTCTAAATTCCCTCGATGTGTTTGATGCAGCAGATAGCGCCGTGTGCGGTCAGGGTTAAAATGTCTCTATAAAGTCCAAATGAAGTGAAACCTAAAGGGAGTTTTGTTGAGGAATACAAATGTTCTTGCTGCTGCTTTAAACTCAAACGGCAATCCCATGGATCTGTGAGGGATTTACACGGTGAAATTGTAATAAGATTCAGTCCCGGGCAAAGTCTCTTTTATAGGGATGGAAATTTTACCACACACCACCACCAGAGGCTTTCCAGTTCAAGATTGTTGTGTGAATATTTATTCAAGTCAATTTGCACAGTGGTTATTATTACAGCAGTGTGATGTTGGAGATCTCTTATTAACACTGGTTTTACATGAAGGCCACAGTGGTTCCCTGACACGCTTGTGAAACTGTAACGTGACCCACAAAGTGACAAACTGTGGCAACACAATTTGCCTCACTCAGAGGGTTAATAACACTATAATAACCATGGCAACACCATTCTTTTGGACGCTACAGGTCATGTTACCACACTTTTGTGTTGGAGAAATACTGTGGCCTTCAGGTAAGTAAAAACATAAAAGGCTCACCCTAGGGGCAGTTTTTGGTTCCATCCCACTCTCTATTAACACAATGAGTGCCAGCCCTTTTATAAAACAGAAAGTGCCTTGTGCCATTTTGAGTCATCTTTCATGACCCACAAAATATTTTGTACTGTGACTCTGAAAACACAGAGTAGCTGAAATGAAAGAAGACACTCTCTATTTCATCATGGAAAAAACAAGAACACTTTTTGTCCAGATTCCACTTTTTTTGCTCTCTAATCTCAATCGTCTCCTCTTCCTACTTTGATCTCCGTGTCTTATATCGTCTCTTTATGTTCCGACTACAAATCCCAGAAGCCCCAATATTACTCAAAGGCTGTGTGAGAGCGCCCTCTTGTGCCAGAACCCGAAAAAAACACTTTGACGTATATATACGTCTATGGCACTCAAACGTTGAATTTTAAATGACATACATCAATGTCAATGGCACAATGGCAAATAGTTAATGTTGTATTTTATTTCAACTAGCAGATCCCAAGAAATCTTGCATACTGGCATTTTAATGTGCTATTAAATATATGTTGCACTTGTAAACTATCTGTAGATTTCACTTCATGTGTTCACACCCTCAGGACGAAACATACAATAAGGGGTGGCCGTCAACACTGTACAGGATCACAAATACCTTGGAGTGCACCTGGACAATAAAATGAACTGGGCCAAGAACACAAATGCTGTGTACAACTTTCTGTAGGGGCTGAGATCATTCATTGTCTGCACCATCATGCTGAGGATGTTCCAGTCTGTGGTAGCCAGTGCCATTTCCTGTGCTATGGTGTGCTGGGGCAGCAGGCTGAGGACAGTTGACACCAACAGAATCAATGAAATCATCAGGAAGGCTGACTCTGGGGGAGGGGAAGCTGGACTCTGTGGTGGTGGAGTCAGAGAGGAGGATGCTGTCCAAGCTGCAGAGCATCATGGACAATGACTCTCACCATCTCCATCATGTGCTGGACTCCTGCAGGAGCACCTTCAGCCACAGACTGATTATTCCACCAAGGTGAAGAACAGAACGCCACAGGAAGTCCTTCCTTCCAGCGGTCATCAGACTTTGTAATTCATCCACCTCTCCAACTCACTCTCTACCTCCACAAATCACCACAGCTCCTCACAATAGATTCACTGATTGTAATGCTACTCATTACTGTACAGACACTATGCCACTTTATCAGCACGTCACTTTTAACCTTTTACTTGGCAGCTTACAGTATTTTATGTTCTTATACTTTTTGTATGTTGTTGTAATGTTTATTGTTTATAGTTTTGCACTATCTTGCATTTTTGCACTGTTTTCAAATCACCTTACATACTGTGTATGGCAACTGCTGTGAAAGAATTTCCTCCAGGATGAATATATTCTTATCTTATCTTATCTTAAGTAAGCCATATATATTATGTTACTTTGCCAGCTGCTGAAGGCTGCATGAAGCCATAGTAACCTCATTAGTATGGAAGAACATGATGGATGAGCTGTATGTGAACTTTTATTTAGTTTTGGTTGTCTTTGAGATTAATAGATAGTAGTAAAATAATACATGCTTTGGAGTTTACTTTTTTCTGTGTACCTGAGCTTTAAAGCCCATGCTGAGGTACTGAGATGGTGAGAGTCCCTGTAGCTGTGGTTGTTTTAGTCTGCCGCTCTGGTGAAGTCATCAGCGTCAGCCTTCAACAGGAGGCAGTGGGCACTACTTTGACCTTAGCCAGCAGCAGCAGCAGCAGCAGCTCTTTTCCTGGCTTTGTCAACTGCTAAATGTACTTGTACAAGGTCACATTGTGCCAGAATGACAGAACTGGCGTGAACACAGTGCTCAGTCCAAGCGTCTGCTCTCCTCAGAACACGTTCCAATAGCTGTCTGCTGTAATCAGCGTTCGAGACAGGTTGTCCATTTGCGGCTAAAACTTATAACACCCAATTTGACCTATCAGCATCGGCATCACTGACATGAATCTGAGAGTACGTTTGGCTCTGCACTTAATGGCATTGGCACTGGGGGTCTCTGGAACATCTGGTCTTCCTCATGCAGAAGTTGAGTCATGTTGATTGTTGAAAGGTTTTATCAGTTTGAACACACACAGAGTCTGAACCTGCTCTCTCTCTCTCTCTCACACAGTAAGCCCAGTGAGGGTGGTATGGTTTCTCTCACGGTGGGCTCATCCTGATGTGAACTGATGAGGCCTGTCAGCGCTTAGCGCACCATGCTAATCTCATCATATTGCTTGTGGTTGGGATCCTTAGCGTCTGTGCTAGCTCAGCGGCTGGCCCCAGTCCTAATTTTATGAACTCACATAGCTATGCATCTCACCTAATAGCATTAGTGTCAAATGGTTTGATAAAGATGGGTAGCCTCCTACTTGGTTAGCTCTGTTACTCTACACACACACACACACACACACACACACACAAACTCTACCCCAGCAGCTGATATGTAATGAAAACAATAACGTTCATGTGAAAGGACAGGAAGACTGAAATGACCCGGTGTAGAGGAAGCGAGAAAGAAGGATACCACAACATCTGTAGTCAAATGCCACAGTAAAATGCCACATTTTAGTGCTTTGACCTTCTGAATTATTGGCTTTCCCAGCACTAAAGCTGTTAATACTATGCTATAACGACATTGTCACTGTCTGCATATTGGTAGTTTACAACATTGAAGAGGACCTATTATTCTTTTGCACTTTTTACCTTTCCTTTAATGTAAATTTTTTGTGCATGTAAAAGGTTGCAAAGTTGCGAAGACCATGTCAAAACACTGTTCCTGATCTGCCTTTTACCAGTAACATGGTGATGTCACCAAGTAACCTGTGTACATACCTGCCTAATAGTTAATTTGGCATGTCCTCAAACAAAGCTACTTAGAGCGGAGATGGAGTCCGATTGATGAATCACAACAGTTGATCAAGTGACCAATCAAAGTAGAATGAAGGTTAAAGCATCTATAGATGCTCTCATAGAAACACAAAATACAAGATTACATCTATAAATAACCATTATAGACTCTTTAGGACAACATCTCAGAGGCCTGTACTGTAACATCTGCATCCTTGGAATTTCTTTTCTTAAAGATTGTGACTTTGTCTTCTTAGACTATTCTTCTTCCCCTGCCAAGACCATAAAATCATCACTTCTTCCATTTTTTTCTTTGAAATGATCCAGGCGGGGCGGCACGGTGTTGTAGTGGTTAGCACTGTCGCCTCACAGCAAGAAAGTACTGGGTTCGATTCCCGCCCTGGGGCCTTTCTGTGTGGAGTTTACATGTTCTCCCCGTGTTTGCGTGGGTTCTCTCCAGGTACTCCGGCTTCCTCCCACTATCCAAAAACATGCATGGGGATTAGGTTCATTGGCTAATTTAAATTGACCGTAGGTGTGAATGTCAGTGTGAGTGGTTGTCTTTCTCTATGTGTCCTGCGATGAGGTGGCAACTTGTCCAGGGTGTACCCTGCCTTCCGCCCTAAGACAGCTGGGATAAGCCCCACGACCCTATGAGGATAAGCGGTAGAAAATGGATGGATGGATGATCCAGACAGCAGGTGTTTAAATATCTGTTGATTCAAGTTAGAAAATCTTCTTGCACAAACAGATGTTATGCACACCTTGTTCTAGTTCTCCTTTAATTCATAAACATTATGCCCTTATGTTTTTGCCATGCTTTATCGTAGTGTGTCTTCCCAGTTTGCAGGAATTTTTAAATTATTTAAATTTTTAACTTTCCACACGTCCACTGATTTTGAGACTCCCAGAAAACGACGACAGTCTGTTTAAAAAAAAAAACAAAAAAAACTGCTCACTTTTCAGTCATGTATTGACAATAAAGCAGCCATTGCAGAATCAAATATATGAAGACAAACTAAAGTTTTATCATCCTAAATTACTCAAAAATAGGTTACAATAATATCAATGACTTGGTGGTGGAACACTGATTATTACTGTTGCCTCATAACAAAACAGGAAAACAGGTCAGAGTTTAATGTGTTTTCGGGGTTCTCTGGTCTGGACCATGGCTCGGATGCACAGGAAATTTGTGTTCCCAGCTTGGTGTTATAAAAATACTAACACTGTAAGCTAGCAGCCCTTGTGTTTGTTAGTGCTGTGAAAGAAAGAGCTGCTGTTAAAAACATAATCAATGCTGTGAAGCATGTTTAATTGCTGGGGGTGTATGTGCTCACCTGTTTAGTGAGCAATTTGGCCCATTTTGAGCTAATTAGTTTCTCATAATTGAACCTGTTATACACAGGAAGGCTATTATACACTTAACTGCTCCAAAATAAAATAACAACTATTTTGGGTTTGTACAGTACATGAAAAGTGCTTGATTATTATGAAATGCTACAACAAGTGTGTTTCCTCATGGTGCAACCTCTTGGCATGAAGTGTGGCCAATTCACTGTGTCAGTAAGTGTCGCTTTGATACCAAGCCTGGCTCTCCGAAGGATTGATTTTATGGATCATTAACCAGGCTTTAGTTCCACACATCCAAAGAGTTGCTTGTGTTTATTTTTCAAAAAAACTGGCATTTTTGCCAGTTTAACAGTCCTGGAGGACGGGGCCATTTTCTTTCACCATCACATTGATCCTGTTTTATTTATCTCCAAAAGAAGCAAAGAGAATGAGCGAACACTTTAAAAAGTGATCTGAAGATTTGCTTGTCGCTGAGATGAAGGTAGCTAGTGTTTTTCTTCTCTGTCTCTCTGACCCTTACTTGTGCAGGGTTATTTAGTTCCACTTTAATTATTGAAGTGCTCACATAGAAATGCCAGAAATACATTTACAAGTATTTTAATCCATACCTTTAGAGCTGGCGTGTTGATTGTTCTACCCTGTGCCAACTTGTTGAAGCCTGAGAGAGTTAACATGATGTTTGTGTGCACTCACAAACACAAGCATAGTACTGTTTAGTGTCTTCATGTACTCTATATAGCCACTTTTTCTCTCAGTTCATCTAAGTGTTGCAATAAAAATGCTAGTGTTTGGCAGCTGTGTTGCATTTAACAGCACACAGAGTCCCCGCTGGTCCATCCACGCCAGGAGTCAGCAATGATCTTTCACAGATATTCTCTTAGGTTGAATATTACCTCAACTGCATGTTCCCTCACTGTCTACTTTGGCACCAGGAAAAACCAGTATATCTGACTCTGAGAGACTCTGCATGGAACTGTGTGTCATTTCTAAGATTGCTGGGTACATCCTTGACCTCCTTTTCCCCTGTTACCTTCTCTCGCTGCCCTTTTCTCCTTGTTTCTTTCCTCATTCACTCCCCTGTTTCTTTCAGCAGTCATGAGTCCAGCTTTCTAAAGGGTTTTTGGTGTCATCTTTATTTATTCTAAGATTTGTTGTGCACATTCATTGCAGTCAAATGGTAGGATCATCGGGGATATTGCCAAATTCAATGTTGCAAATGCAGCGGGTGATCTGTCCCAAAATCCAAGTAAAAAAAAAAAAGCAATCTGGCTGACTCCACTATGCTAGGTGGCGCTGTAGCCCTTTCAACACGTGGTGTTAGAACTACTTCTTGTTGATGGCTACTTAACAACAACAATAAACTATCTGGCAGCATGAACTCCGTCTCCTCATCCTTCCAGAAGTGAGTTGTTGATTTCTTCGAAGCCATGGTATCGTTTGACTTTTCTGGCAACAAAATTACTATTTATGATGGCGTCTGCGCCTCCTTCCACTTCCGGGTGAAATCCCCGGCGTAAATTCTCGAGCATGCGCAGGACGTAAATATGATACAATACCGTAAGAGGCCAAAGCAGATTAACAATTAACAAGATTAAAACAGGGGTTCCTATCGTATTTGCGAATCCAATCCCTGTACAATCCTTAGCCTGTACACATGAATTTGATAAGTTTTTGATGCCTTTATTATGCGCACACAGTGATTAAGTTTTGAATTTTTTTTTCTCCACATCTCTGCTGCTCCCACATGGAGACATAGAGAGACAGAGGGTCCGAATCCAGATGGCATATGAAGTCTGAGCCAATACGAAAGCCTTGTCTGTCAAGCAAGTTGTTTTCAACTGCATAGATGGGTCTGTCATCTGATAGAACATTTGAGTACATGAAGAGAGCTTTTCAGGGTACATCCTGCTGTCCCCCTGATACTCTCTGCAGTCATTATCCCACTTACCTACATTTACAAATGACACCTTAAACCAACACATTCAAATCACACCTCTTCACAGACACCAATATTAGCTACTTAGGTGTCAAGGAGTTCTTTTTCCAAACTCGTACTCACACATAAGGTGAAGCATATAACATCAGGTTATGCTTGCTATGCTGTAAGACATAGCAGTGCTGCAAACACGACAAATCTCCCACACAAGGGTTACCTGCCCCGTCTTACTTTGCACTTCAAAGTTGGCACGTCTGCCTTTTATTTTTTCGTATTCTTTCCTCCTCGCAACCCTTTAATTGTGCTGAGAGCTTTGATGGTGGGTGGGAAGAGAACGAGTGCTGTGTTGAGGAGAAGAGAAATTGAGCTTTGACACTAATTAGATGGAGAGCAAGTCACTACACTACAGACTGTGTTGTCAAAGTGAATTGTTGGTAGTGAGGGTGGGAGTGGGAAAGTTGAAGGCACAAGGCCGGTTCTAAGTTGTGGGCTGTGTGATGAATACATCTGGTGGGATTAGCGCCTCAGGGGTGATTTGGCACACACAGTGCAAAGATCACACAGAGGGTGAGAGGTGCACGTCTGCCAGCCCCAGGCGTCAGGATGTTGATGGAGTACGAGCAGTTGTTGCCTATCCTCAGGGTACATGGCTTAGGGCAGCAGAGCATGACGAAATATTTGTTAAATTTGTTGTGTGCATGACATTGAAATGGACTTTGATGAAGAACAGAGGAAAAGCTGGAAAGCATCACAAGTTAGCAAAACAATTAGGTGGGAATTTTACCTGAGTTATGATTGTTGTGGGATGAAACCAGTAATGTAGTCTGGTTTATTCTAGTGGGTGTACTCCGATCTCATGTGTTGTTGGAGATTTTCATACCATAAAAAAAATGTTACTGGTCGCCCCTCAGTGGAAAATTTTTAATGTTTTACATAAAACTGTATTTTAATGATATGTTTGGCAATAATTCCCATATCTGTGAAAAGAAAGCACTGAAGGAATAGTTTTCTTCAAAAAATATGAGCTAATATGGGGATAAAAGTGAGCTAATTTGTAAGCTACAGACAAAGATATGGATAGCCAATGTTCCAGAACTTTCCATCACATGAACCACTAACAGACCCACCTTGCCGATGAAAGAACTGGGTGACAAACTGTCGACCCTTCACTTCTTTCTCCTGTCTGGGGAGGAGTTGAGAAATGTTTCCAAATAAAATAAAATTAGCGTTAACAGTAGATAGTAAATAAAATACATGTGTGACTGTGACTTTATTACTGATCAGTATATTATTTTGTCAGTTAAGTAAGAGGCCTCTCTGGGCTCCTGTCAATCATGGACCCCTAGAATCCATACTGATACGTATCTTTGTGCAATTGTAATGGTTTTATGGTAATTTGGGACGTTTTCTAGTACATATATTGCTTATACCTGCATGTCACATAGACTACACCACTGGAAGAAACCCAAAACCAGCAATAAAGTATGAGATAGGAGTCTGTAAGAACAGCAACTACTTTTAAACTCAGTAACAGGAAGCCTTGCAGAGGTGTCAAACAATTTCAGTCATGAGCACCGTTTTCCCTCTTGTAAAACTGTCTGCATGTGTTGTGACTGCTGTGCTGCTTTCCTGTGCTGCTTATCATTGTGTTGCTTCAGTTGAAACACTATGAAGTACCTCTGACATGTATGGCTGGTCAAAAAAAAACATAAAAGGACCCTTTTTCAGCAAGAGCCGTCCCCAGTGTCGGGTTGGTTAACAGTAGGGAAGAGAACGAAATGGAAGTGAGAGGGCGGGAAGAGAAGGAGAGATCGACAAGATGGCCAGTGGTGACAGAAACATAAGTTGTGTGGGACAGGAAGAGAGACAGGAGGATGGAAAGAAAGAAGAAAAGTGGGGCGAGTAATGATGCAAAAAGAGATCGGACACAAACAGAGATTAGAGTTCTCTGGGAGATGGAGTGAAATAGCAAGCATTGAAATAAGCAGTTTGAGACAAATGAGACACAATATTAGAAAGGAGAGCAGGAAAAATGTCACAGGCACTGGTGGAGTAAAAAGAGATTAGAAGGAGGGAGATTTGAAGATAATATGTGGCAGGGAGGAAGATGGATGCCATAAATATGACAGGGATAGAGTATATAAGACAGTGAGGGAGAGGGAAGACGTCATTGGCAGATAACAGTCGGTGCCCTACTTAAAGATGGCATTTGAGGAAAACATAGAGGCTCCTGAGGACACAAAAATAATGTAAAGAAAAGAACTTTAAAGGCTTGTTCAATTTGTCAAGCCGTTTATTTTTTTATGTTCTGAATCGTTCTGATAACCTGGGCCATGTTTATCAAGCGTCTCAGGAAATCGGTCAAAAAGAGTGAAGAGTTTTCAGTCCTACTTTTGGGAACAGTAAGTAAGAAAACCCCTTAATTTAAGATTCTTGTCTTGGCCAGTACTGAGCAGAGATTTGTAAAGAGATAGTGGTCAGGCAGTGACAGTCACTAGGAAGAGAGATGGTCATTGATGAATACCAATCAATACTTAAAGCAATAATAAATCAAAACGTGGTAGCTCATATAGACCTCTATGGGTTTCCATACATCTGAGTCAAGTTGGCTGCAGCTACTTTTAATCGTACTTACATTTTTTAAGCCACATCAGTTGCCTACCAGGATTGCTGACAGTGTATAAAGTGAACTGATTACTAAGTATAAATTATGGATGTTAGTGATATTAGCATAAAAATTTAATATTGGGAAATGTCGGTATCAGGTATTTATTACCATGTTCAACTGTAGGCTTCAGCATTTCTGAATGCAGGATGAGATGTTTACTGGTGCGTGGTTGACCTAGCTGTGGCTAACAAGTTAGCTTGTCTCTGATTTGGAATTATTTCCAAGTGTGTCCTATTTGTTGGACTTTAAAGGTTAATGTTACTAGTCTGGACCGAGGCTATCCAACTTTTCTGTGCCTTTCGTTGTTTTATTTGCACTATTTTCTTAGTCATATGAAATATAATAGTATAATATTATAATAGAATAGAATAGATTTTTCTTTATCAGGCATCAGGGGAAATTCACTCGCCACAGCAGCATAGACAAAATTACAGTCATAAAGAAACAATAATTACAACAATAGTAATAAATATTTTTTAAAAAAAAAGTAATGCACTAAATAAAAAAATACTTTTAATTGCAAATAAAAAAGAAATGTAAAAGATATAAAAAGGTAGAAGTATGTTCAGTGCAGATTAGTGCAAAAATGCGATATGGTGCAAACCCGAAATGTGTAAAAAATATAGCAGTGTACAAAACATAAGAACATAAGAATAGTTCAATATGGCCATTCAATTTCCCAGTTAGTAAATTAATGCACTTTTAAAAGAAAAATGTCAGTTTTCCATAACTCAAGCTGAAGTTGGTGTCTTATTTTGCACAAAGAATGTTTCCAATGTTTCCAGTCATGTTGCATTTATGAATGTATCCAGTAGGGCATCACAGTAAAATTAGTCATAATGTGTCCACAACAATTCCACAACAGGAGATATAGTTAATATTGAACATCCTTCTTATTACATACTGTATTATGGATATAATCTGCCATGGATTTTAATTTACACAAACCTCTGTCAGATTAAAGATTAATGAACCAAGCAGATTAAACTAACATCATATTTTTCTTTGCTGACCTACTGTATATTCGCCACACATAAATCCTACACACTGCACTTTTTTCTGGCAAAATCTTATGCATTTGTTTTTCTACCAGTGTATATCTTGCAGTCTATTACAGAAACTGTCAGAAAACTATAGTACATCATCATAAATTCTACTTCTTGGATTACAGTTTTGAAATAATGTGTGGCCTTGTTAATAACTCATGTCTCAAGTATTTTTACTCCTCGCTTTCAGTTCAATTCACCACTACACAAACCCCTAACCTTAACAGATGGAAGCAATAGACCTGTAAGAAAAGTCTGTGAGCTGCTTTTTTTAAATATTGGGAGCCATAAAATCAAAGTCTCCATTAATTTTAAGCCTAGATTTGGGATCTACTGAGAGCCCCAGATCAGAAGACATTCATGATCACACAGATTTTATATTGGATTATGAATCTGTGGTGGAATCAGTGCAGAGACATCAAGATTGATTTCATACAGGACCTGGTGAAAAGGTCTGAAAAGCAATCAGGACATGGCGTGCATAGCCAAGAGAAAAACATTTTAATGTGATCTGGAGAGAGTCAAACGTGTGACTGGTCATCTCCATCTCATCATGCAGAGCTGAACTGAGCGGACCATGCAAACTCTGTTATGTAAATGAATAGTCTTAAACCTGCTGAATCGCTGCACACAGTCAGTGCACAGCCTGAATCACACAGGCTCACACAGGACTGAGGCATTGACTTCCAGCCATCTTCACACTTCCACTCCAGCCACTCCTCCTCCTTTCCATTTGAAGTGATGCAGCATCACTTCAAATGATGAGCTCATCAGTCATACAGACGGCTGTAATGATTGATTAAAAAGATGCGTCCTCTTGATCTTGGGTGTTTTGTTCAACTTTACCATGAAGCAATATTTCATTTTAAAAATTTAATTTGGTGGTGAAGTTTTGTGAACAAGAAATGGCCAAGTAAACTGGTATTGATCAGCTACCCCTTCAGCCTCTTGCAGAAACATTATGGCCATTTTACTCACTGACGTGGTTCACAACACTGTGAGAAATAAAAAATGTCTGAAGCCATCACTTTACTGTGTCTGGGCAATTTTATGGTTGCCAATTTCTAGCTGCAGCCAAAAGCATCTACAAATCAGTCAATCAGTTAGGTGGTTGTCGCTTGGTTCCAGCAACTTCAAAAAAGTCTTCCGCAGGTTTTATTGCAGAACAGCAGGGAGGTTCTTATGATCCTGATTACAGCAACACCTTTCAGTTAAGCTCAGTTGGTAAGGTGAAACTTTTCTTTGCCAGTTCCATTTCAATGTGCTATATATTTCTCAGTGTGCATTATTTGTACCATTGCTGCTGCAGAAGAATAATGGTACTGTCTTTTTTCTTGTTGTTGGGCCATTGTGAGTCATCCTTCATGGCCCACAGAATATTTTGTACCATGTCTCTGAAAACACTGAATAGCTCAAATGAAAGAAGAGACTCTCTATTTCATCATGAAAAAAAATATTGTTTTTACCTTGTATATTCTTGTTCTATCAGAGGTAGAGTAGAGGCCACTTTCACCAAAACCACCACTTTTTGTCCAGATTCTGTTTTGCTCTCTAATTTTGATCATCTCCACTTCCTGCTTTGATCTCTGTGGTGTATACCGTCTCTTTATGTCCGACAACATATCCCAGAAGCCCCAAAATTACTCAGAGGCTGTGTGAGAGTGCCCTCTTGTGCCATCTGCCAAAAAACACTTTGATGTATATATGTATATATATATATATATATATATATATATATATATATATATATATATATATATATATACATACATATATATATATATGCATATATATTTATATATGTCAGTGGCATTCAAAGAGTTAAAGCCACTGTGTAGCATTTGGGGAATCTAGTAGCAGAAATGAGACTGGGGCCTTTTTACATACAGTATTTCTATATACGTAGCTGAAGCGCCTTGTCTAGTTCTATCTCTGAAGGATAGAATTGTGTGTGAGTCATCATGGTAAAATGTAGTCCTGAAGAGACTACAGTCGTGGTCAAAAGTTTAAATACACTTGTAAAGAACATAATGTCATGGCTCTCTTGACTTCCCAGTTATTTCTACAACTCTGATTTTTCTCTGATAGACTGATTGGAACAGATACTTCTTTGTCACAAAAGCATACATGATGTTTGGTTCTTTTATGACTTTATTATGGGTCAACTGGAAATGTGACCAAATCTGCTGGGTCAAAAATATACATACAGCAACATGAATTAGCAATTTTGGTGACTTAGAAAGTTGTGTCAATGAAATGAGCTTCACAGCATGGTCTCTTAACTTCTTGTGAGTGATCATGAGTGACTACAGCTGGTGACTTCTCTGAGGCCATTTAAACAGGGCTCATTGGACACAAACGCTACAATGGGAAAGTCAAAAGAGCTCAGCACAGATCTGAAAAAATGAATCATTGACTTGAACAAGTCAGGAAAGTCACTTGGAGCCATTTCAAAGCATTCGCAGGTCCCAAGAGTAACAGCGCAAACAACTGTTTGTAAGCATGAAGTGCATGGCACTGTTTTGTCACTGCCACGATCAGGGAGAAAATGCAAGCTATCACCTGCTGCTGAGGGAAAACTGGTCAGGAGGGTGAAGAGTCAACCGAGAACCACCAACAAGCAGATCTGCCAAGAATTAGAAGCTCCTGGAACACAGGTGTCAGTGTCCACAGTCAAGCATGTTTTGCATCTCCATGGACTGAGAGGCTGCCGTGAAAGAAGGAAGCCCTTGCTCCAAAAGCGGCACCTTAAGGCTCGACTGAAGTTTGCTGCTGATCACATGGACAAAGATAAGACCTTCTGGAGGAAAGTTCTGTGGTCAGATGAAACAAAAATCGAGCTGTTTGGACACAATGCCCAGCAATGTGTTTGGAGGAAAAAAGGTGAGGCCTTTAACACAATGCCTGCCGTCAAGCACGGTGGTGGTAGTATTATGCTGTGGGGCTGTTTTGCTGCCAATTGAACTGGTGCTTTACAGAGAGTAAATGGGATAATGAAGAAGGAGGATTACCTTCAAATTCTTCAAGATAACCTAAAATCATCAGCCCAAAGGTTGGGTCTTGGGCACAGTTGGGTGTTCCAACAGGACAATGACCCCAAACACACATCAAAAGTGGTAATGGAATGGCTAAATCAGGCTAGAATTAAGGTTTTAGAAAAGTCTTGACTCAAACCGCATTGAGAACATGTGGACAATGCTGAAGAAACAAGTCCATGTCAGAAAGCCAATAAATTTAACTGAACTGCACCAATTCTGTCAAGAGGAGTGGTCAAAGATTAAACCAGAAGCTTGTGGATGGCTACCAAAGGTGAAAATGGTGAAAATGGCCAAAGGACATGTCACTAAATATTAGCATTGCTGTATGTATATTTTTGACCCAGCAGATTTGGTTACATTTTCAGTTGACCCATAATAAAGTAATTAAAGAAACAAACTTGTTGTTTTTTGTGACAAAGAAGTATCTGTTCCAATCACTCTATCAGAGTCACTCTAATCAGAGTCGTAGAAATAACTGGGAACTCAAGAGAGCCATGACATTATGTTCTTTACAAGTGTATGTAAACTTTTGACCACGACTGTACTTCCTACTGTACCACAGAGCAGGTTTTAAGTTCATTGCAGGGTGTTAAGAATTCTGTCCATCTGCCTGGATAGGTTTTGCCACAGTTGAGCAAGATGCGGCCATAAAACATTACAGGTGTGTGTTGTTGAGATCGAACTGAAGGCTGTGTTTGAGGTTTGGTGTGGTCCAAGCCAAGGTCCCAGAGGTAGCGTGGTGGGAATTGTGGTTGACATTGCCAGTTCAATGCTAATTTTAACAATGGCTTTCAAGTAAGATAACTCAGCTGTGTTACAGATCTGCCTTAAGACCTCTTGGATCAATCAGGCATGTAGTTAGACACCCTTGATCGGGCAACTGATCACATCGTTGCTGACAAGGGTTCTCTTTAGGGTAATAGTAGAGCTGCCAAGCCCTATTAGTGTCCATCAACTGCTGTGCTAAATGCCAGACTGACAGTGTAACTGTTTGGAAATACCACACATTTGGATGCCAAAGGGAGAGGAGAGATCTATGCCCTGTTAGTTGCATCTCCTTTGCCAGTCTGTGTCTGAGGCCAAGCTGAACTGCTGCTCCAAGCTAAAGGTGTAATAGTGCATGCAATCAAGAATACAGTATCATTCCAATACTGACAGATGGAAAAGCCAGAAAAGATTTGATGGAAAAGTTGTCGTTTTGCTTAATGAAATTAAGTAGCCTTCCCAATGAATTCAGTCCTGAAGCTGTGCTCCTAATGCCTTCCTATAATACACAGACTACAGCTACTTCTTGAGGTCTTCCGAGGTTAAAAATGTTGGACCTAATCCAAAGCTGACCTGTGGACAGTCTCAGTTGCTGAAAACCAAGTGAGTCTGTCAAGACTTCTTTGGCTTCGTCATGTAATTCATTGATTATGTCACAGGTGGAGGTGGCAAAACAATCAATTTAAACTGTATATTCCAGTTGAAGATGTGGGATAAATGAAACTGAGTTATGAAACTTGTGTCTGTGAATATGTGGAAAATGGAAGAAATAGAGTCGTTAGTATCAAATTGACACTTGAACAGATCTCTCATGTTGGGGACCTTGCTGTGTTTTTCATTGACCGGCATCAGCAGGCATTGAAAACCACTCCTGCTTTGACTCTTCACAGGATTTGTTAAATCAAACAAATGGACAGCTTTCTCTGTTTGCATGGAATTACTTAGGAATTGCTCTGCATGGCTGGAGGACAAAATAAACGTGGTCCACCTATCAAATACGTCACTTAAACCTATGGGGAGATAATACTTTGCATTTCTTGATATTTCTAAACAACTTTATTGTTCTCAGTATTTGCACAGCTAGATTACTTTAGCCGTGGCTGATATGCATCAAGACTTGAATGTTATTAAAGAACATTCATAGAATAAAGAATAACAATGAGATTCCACTCCAACAAAGATGGCTTGTCCACCTCTTACACAAACTTCACTTCACTGTGGGGTTTCTGGATGTGTTGAATTGTTATTGCTGGTTGCAAACCCATGAGTGTCCATGTCAGTGGAGGTAGGATTGGTTACCATGGCAATCACATTCTCTCTTTTCCCACAAACAGAAATGGACCAACAGCAGCAAAGATGCAGAGAGGAGGGGGGGATGAGTGGCTCTCAGAGGAGCACATTAAAACAGAGAGCAACACAGATGGATTTAGGCCTCCAGGGTTAGGCTTG
The DNA here is from genome assembly GCA_029721515.1 of Synanceia verrucosa. Lineage (NCBI taxonomy): Eukaryota > Metazoa > Chordata > Actinopteri > Perciformes > Synanceiidae > Synanceia > Synanceia verrucosa. The sequence continues at coordinate 5,567,641 of CM056560.1, read as the reverse complement.
GCTCACTGCTAGTGTATAAAGAAATATATAGTCTCCTGTAAAGATAGAATATAATACAAAAAAGGCCACTGTGTTGTTTATGAGTCATGTTGATGAACTCTTTGTAGCTCTGGGCAGCGGTTATCCTCCCTCTTTCTTTCGACACATGCCACATTAATTATGGGCTGCATATTTACCATCCTAAACCGACATAAACATTGGTCTTTTCACAAAAAAAGAAATATAGGTTTGCCATTGATTAAAATAGCAGCATTAAAGGCTGTTATATATTTTGCAATCCTCAACTCAGCAGCTCTGTAATGCAATCATTTATGAATTATATATCACTGTGCAGCCTGCATTAAGTTCATTTCAGTCAACAGCTTTACTCTTTCATTTAAGCTGCACCCACTCAGTCACACTGAGTGCAGCACAGGATGGCTCTGACGAGGAAAAAAGGAGGGATCAACATACTCCACCAGTCTAACCGTCATTGCCACAGACAGTCGGACTGTAATCGCCATTTGTTCTAGTGTATCATGTGGAACCTGTTTGTGTCTGTAATTGGGCCAGCTTGTGCTACAAGGCTCGATGACAGAACTGATTTTCTTTTTTTTTTTTTAAATTTCTACTCCCCTGCTGTTTTATTTCTCATATCTACTCATTTCCGTGCTCTATTAACACAAAGCCAGCTCGCTAAAGACCCTGTCCTCTCCAGCACAGTCACAGAGTATCTTCTAATTTGGCTTCACTCAGAGGGGAGAGCGGACTTTTACTTCCACTCAAAGGAAGTGTGTTTTTGTTTATTTGGACCAAATTGTCTTAGGCATTTTTGACTTGTCTATGTATTCTTGATTTATTATTCCATTATAGTCAATATACATGCAACAGCCATTAAGGGAATCCATGGTGGGTCTCTTAGTTTGCAAGCTGTGAGAGATTTTGCTGGGTGCAGCCGCAAGTAATTAAAAGAAGCGCCTGTTTGGCAGGATAGCTAATTAAATCAGCTTTTGCTCTGTGTGTGTGTGTGTGTGTATGTAAGCATTTTTTCTGTGTGAAGGTGCTTTGAACTCCAAGCATAGCAGGTTAGCAAGTTAGCATTTACCAGGTTGGCAGGTTAGCATTTTGAAATTATTGTGTTCATGTATGTATTTGAGTTTGGTTTGTATTGGTTTGCTGTGGTCCTGTCTCTATATAGTCCAGTCATTGCATTCCCAGAGGACATCACCACAGCCAACCTGTGTGTGAACACAAGCACAGACATGTGACATCACTCTCTGTCAAGCTCAGGTCGTGAGCATAAGTGGAGTGTTTACTGTTTACTCCACATGGAAGACTGAATGTATATGTTTGAGTCTAACAAATTGACTGAGTGCAAATCAAGTGTTGAGTCGAAGTCAGACAGTTTCGTGTTAATGTGTGTCTTTTCATGCATGCCACAAACCTGCATGTCTCTCAGCATACCACCCCATGTGTTTACATGGTGGGGAATTTGTCACCCGTAGCGTAGCGTGACTGCTATCTGATAATAAACAGAAGGGCTTGCTGAGCACGACTGGGCGCTCTAGCACTTTGATTTCCTTCTGTGACAGAGGATAGCTTTAAGTTACTCCAGCACCGGTAAGTGCCTTCAGGAGTGTTCACGGTATCAGCAGCTTGACACCACCTGGAATGGTGTTGGTGGGCTTTCTTCAAACTGGGAGCTGCATAGCGAAAGCACTGACAGCTTTAGAAACAGGAGTGTCAGGAAACTTCAATTTCCTAAATACCAGGCTGTAACTCTTTAATGTGGGACTGTATCAGCATGACAATATCAACAGAAATCAACTCTTTATACATAGGCTTCAAGCACAGCTGAAACAGTAGAAGCAGCGCTTGTCACAGACAAAATGAAATCACCTTTTCACAGCGGATTGTTCAAAGGTCATGCTCTTTTGTTATTATTTCCACTGGGAGATCACATGTTCAGTCATATGGTCATATGTGTGCATCTCTGTGCCTCTGTTTACGGTTCATCTGGCATAACTCTGGACACATCTTTTGAAAACATTTTATTGACTGTTATATATTATCATTGACTGCTGATTCCTGACAACCTTTAATCGGCCAATAGGGGCCACAAGTGATCAACAACTGCTTCAGTTTGTTTCTACTAAGGATTATGAATTGTTCCTTTCTTGGTTTGCATACCAAGGTGAGACGATTGCAATATATAGCTAATTAACTTAGCAGCCAGTGGACACCAGCATCATGTGTCATGTTTGGAGGGGAGGTATAGTTGGATGTATTAATTAAATTCATTACAGTAGTACTTCTGTACAGAAGCCCATTGTTTAGCAACTTATTTTTCTTGTGATCTTTGAAAAACAAGCTAATTTTATACTGGAATAGAAATCAAAACACTGGGCTGATCACGGTAGGTTGGAGTAGGTGCCTGCCTTCTACTTCGGTAAAGTTATAAAGATTCGAAGTTCCGGGATCAATGCATTAAATACAGTATGATCTAAAGATGCAAATGATGCAAACATTACTCCTAATGAGTATCAGCCTTAGCAGAGACAGCACAGGGATCATCAATAAAGTGCAACACCAGAACGGAAACTATTCAACTTATACATCTCACCTCATGCTGCTAATATTACACCACTGATTTTAACAAAATTGGAGTTTATGTATTTTTTATGAATTGTTTATTTTTTTTTCTTTGGGAATCGTAGTCAATAACTTATACATTATAAACTGTGGCATCAGCAAATTCAGCTCAGATGTACCTCATGTTGCTGGTATTACAACACTGATTTTGACAAAAAAAATGATTTTATGTAATTTTTATGGATTATTGTTTGAATTTCATGGGAGTAATAGTCAATAACTTTCCCATTATTCACCCCAGCATCACCAAATTCACTTCATAAAGGTGAGCTGTTTCTGAGCTGAATATGGTGATGCTACAGATTATCATAAGTTATTGAATGTTTTTCATCCTGGTGTTGTACTTTGCAGGTGATCCCTGTGTTGTCTCTGCAGGAGCAGTATTTTCCTTGGAGCACCGGGGACACATTGTTTCCATAAAAATATGGTTGTAGCTCATGTAGCTCATGTGCCTCACCAACTTCAGAAATGCATTGTTTGCATCTTCAGATCAGAATTGATTTGACATATTGACAAACGAAACAAATAGCTTTCTCGAGAAAAGAATCTTTGTTGTATTAAGATCACCAGAAAACTAAGTTGACAAAACTGTGTTTTAAAAAAAGTTAAACCATGGCTGTTTAGGCTTCTGTACTTCTGCACTTTTCTGAGTGCATTTTTTTCTTGCAATTGAAACAAATTTAACACAGCTACCAGTTGTTCTCACCTCATCTCGTCTTTACTCGAGTGTTAGCAGTTAAATTGGAAGTACAAAACATTGCTAAACACTTACGCATACAGCAAATACAAATGTGTTGATTATTGGCCAGGCATTGTCACTATTCTGTTTAAAAATATTTATTTTGAGCATCCATATCCCATGTTGCCTTTGTGCTCATGTACTGATGTGAACAAGACCGTAATGGGGAATGGAGGAATGCCAACTACTTACTCCTTTACAATTTCAGTGTTACTGTGATTTCACAACAACAATAAATATAATAAATAGATGTGTCACAGATGGACTGTTCTTACTGTTCATTAGCTCACACCCACTCTCCTGGCACCATTTTTTTCTAGGAGAAATAAAATGGAAGAGAATCTTCTGATGTTTTCAGCAGTTTTACTGTGAAATGTTGCACTTTCAGTCCACTTTCCCAGACTGGGCTGCTTTGTTTGTTTTTTTCTTCCCCACCTTTTCTCAGTGTACATATGGAACATTAACTGATGATTAGTGTTCATGGATTGTAAGCACGCCTAAATTTACGTCCTGTGTTTCCTTGGATACTGAGGCCTGCTGGTGGCTGAGCCCGCTGCTGACCACCACTGGGCCACTGTGAACCAGTATGTAACAACTGCAATGTCTGGTGGTTTCACCAGAGTCAGTTTGTGTTTGTTTGGTCTCACAAGCAGAGTTTGAGGTTAACGTTAATGCCCAATAGCAAAAATGAGGCCGGTTCAGAGCAACAAAGTAGTCAGAATGTCCAAAATAAGGTACAAGTACAATTGGTTGGGAAACTATGTATATTTTTTTGTTCTCTGCTTTATAATACGACATGATTATTGTTATACATAAAGGTAGGTGTGTGTCCCTATCAAAGCTTCCGTTTGTGACCTGTGGGTGGCAGTAGTGAGTCAACTGCAGCTCTTTGGTAATGATTTTGGCAGATTCCAACTTCCTGGATCATTGCATCAAATACCGTATGATCAAAAGATGTAAACGATGCATTTATAAAATGTTGGTGAGGCACATGACATGCTACAGTCATATTTTTATTGAAACAATGCGTCCGCAGTGCTCCACAGAAAACATTGCTCCTAATGAGCACAGGCTTTTGCAGAGAGTACAGGGACCGTCTACAAAGTGCAACGCCAGAATGAAAAACAAAAAGCATTCCTGTTATATATGCTGTTGCATCACTAGATTCATCTTAGACACATCTCACCTCATGTTGCTGAAACTACAACACTAATTTTGACAAAAAGTGATTTAATGTATTTTTTATGAATTATTTCAAAGGTAGAGTTAAAGAAACTGTTTAATAAAAAAGATAGAGTTAAATGACTGTGTCCACTCATATTTTGTCATTTTAATTTTCTTAAAAGTAACTTGAAAATCTCATCTTGTTTCCTTCTTGTGAACCCAATGTTGTGTATCGCCTCGTCTTGTGAGCTGAATGTATTGTCGCACCCCTAGTTAAAAGTAAAGTTTGGTATTGTTATGTATTGGGTGTATAGTGCCTGTTTAGTTACCAGTGGGGTCCTCTATTTCCCACATTACATTGTGGGATATTTTGATTCTGCTACATAGGGTGTAAAATTTTTCACAATTCTTTTGGACAGCACTACAAAACAACAAACTGAATGAGTAATTTCGGACACAGTTGATCATTTGAACAGAGTCCATACAGCTTCCTGTAATGCAAGTACACAGATATTCTACCTGGTCCAGCCTCTGTGTGCTTCTTGGCTGCAGCTCTGTGTGGCGTAGTGCATCCAGGCCTCTTGTTGAGAGCAGCTTTGGGATTTCTCCCTGCAAGCAGGGCCAGCCAGAAGGTGTTGGCAGGGGAAGGAAGTGTTGACTTTCCCCAGTGGATTGTGATCCATCATCTCCTCTTACATAGCTGAGAGGCTGTTAGCTGACTGGCTAGTCTATTGCCTTGTCCCTTGTCAGCCATCCTAGACCATAACACATACTCATAAACCAACACTGAGGAACAAAAGTGCCTTCAGGTGGAACGGCGGTGCTCTCGTGCACTCGTGCTCATGCAAACACATTAATTCTAATCTGGGTAAATTAATTAAGCATGCATACAAAATGCCGACTGCACGCTTATTTTTCACATCATACACATTGGAGACGTTTCTGCAAAAGAGAAGAAAAGTGGAATGAGGGATAAGACAGACCATAAACGGAAGAAAAACAGGAAAAAAGTTCTTAATGGACTTATTGCAACCATCTTCCTCTAATGTCCTATAATCAGATGAAATCCTAGCTTTAAGGAACTCAATACTATCGGCATTTGCTTGGGGAGTAATCAACGAGTATCTTATCTACCTTCCTACAGACTTCATGGTTACTAGTTTTACTGTTGCTGAGAGGGTTTTTTTTTCCATGAACACTTGGGTGCTTTTTTCTGCTCAGAGGATCTGCTAATTTATGTATTCATTCCTTTTTGTCTCAACTACAAAGGCAGTACGTGTCCCAGTTCTTTATGTTTCCCTCAGCTGTTGGATCTTGAGCTTGCTTGCCAGGCAAGATCGTCTAACTTACTCAAACTGATCCCGCCTACACCATCAACATGCTTGTGAAGTTTTTCCTTCCCTTTTCACATTGTCCAGCATGCAAGTCTTTTAGTACATTTCGTTTTAATTTGATACTTTTTGTTCTATCACAGTATTTTAACACACTTTCAGTCAAGTCTGAGCAAGTGAGCGTTTTTTTTTCCAATGTGCTTTGATGACCTTCCTGCTGAAATTGTTTGACTTTCTATCAGAATGCACTGCACTGAATTTCTCTGACACAAACATGGCAGACTGAAAAAGTAGCAATAATCTTGTTGGACTGTTGACTGTGCAGAGGTGGCCTCTGGCAGCTCTAAAATACCAACTACACCCTATCAAAACAATGCAGTGTAATGTGACATGAGAAATCTATCTGACAAGGGTGTTTGAAGCCTGGAAATGTTCCCATTATTTGTGGGCTGAGGTTATCTATCTTCAGTGCAGCTGCTGGGCTAGCCATGATCAGCTTGTTAAATAATCCCTTCTGTTCAAGGCCCGTTGGTATGAACTGTTGGAGGTCTGGCTATTGATTTTTCACTTCAAAATGGATAGATTTTGTTAAATAATAATAAGAACTGTGAACATATACAGCAAATTCTTAATATATGCTTGAAAAGCAGTAGACAGAAGGAAACTATGTTTTGCTTTAATGTAATTTCACCAATGCTTCACTCCTGCCCTGCATCCCCTCTTCCTCTTGTGGAGCTCATCGGGGATATCCTGTCTCTCCCATGAAATTGGTGTGGCCTGGCTGACAGCTGTTGAATGGGTCACAAGATGCGGAATTAAAAACTCAGAAAAAGAGAGAAAAAAATAATTAAATCAGCATTTGCACATCCGTGGTTGAATGCACTACTTAGCAAAGAGTAGCAGTGTTGTCACTGAGCATTTTGTGATCGAACACTGAACAATGTGGATTATTCACATGTATATTGTCTGTATCATTCACTGTGGTATGCTTTACATACAAGTTTCATACAAAGGAAATCCCCTTTGTATGAAACTTGTATGTAAAGCATACCACAGTGAATCCGGATATAATTATTTAATTATTTAATTATTATCATACAAGTTTCATTTAAACAAAATGAAACTTGTATGATTTGGGTATAAGAATAGTATATGACAGTAATAATACATACAATATCCTTATACTTCTTTTTATTATCTTGTATGAAACGAATGCAAAAGTGGACACTTTCAAGTGTAAATCATATAATAGTCATCAATTTCCTTTTCTTTTCCATATGGGTAGCTTTAATTCTATGTAAACCTTCCTTCAATGCCAGTTCTTCTGGAAATGTGTGTGAGGAAAGGGAAAACAATAAAGTTAGCTTGGTATAAGGATGGTTGTTGGGTATATTTCTAATGGCCAACTTGTACCCCTCCTCAGTGTACAACTACATACATACACTGTTTTGCTCTGAATTACTGTTCACCTGATAATAAACACTCTGAATCTTGAATCTTGGACATGAGTGTTGTTATGGATTTTTTCTAAATTTAGGGTTTCCTAGGGTTAGCTAGTGTCCTTTTTTACAGCACTAAATCTTTAAACTGTCTCTCCAGAATGTAGGGTTGAAGCATAGTGTCTCAAGGAAAACAGATGGCTAGTTATCTCTAAGTTGACTAGTTAACCAAGGTCAGTGGAGTCTGCCAGTGTTGGCCCTTTGATAAGGCCAATGCCTGAGTGTCAGCATGAGCATGCCCTGACTGTAAAGCTACTCAAGAGTAATGTAATGTAAGATACTTGTACTTAACTGGGCATTAGTTTGTAAGGCTGAGCACCATAGGGGAAGGTAGGAATATGTGGCGGACTCTAAAAAGTTCATATTCCTCCTGATACCAGAATCTACAGTAAATGTTACATCTTTAATTAACTTCAAAGGCTCCTGGGTGCTTCCAATCTCCAACCATTGACCGATCAACATTTTTCCACATCAAGTGTTTGAAAGGTTTTTGCTGCAGTGCTTGGCTCAGAGTTACATAGTCCTTTGTAGTTAGAGGTGGACTACATATTCAGGGCATGCATATGGTGTCACCAGTTGTCTCTTTTTAACTGCTAGCGAGCAGCAATAGGCAGTCTTCCCAACTGTGAAGACTACCTATTGTGTTGGTTTGACTGCTCCAATACGCCACTGCTGGGAACTCAGTTCTCTGTGGTGTTGTTTAGCTTTTCAGCAGAATGTGAAACTTTATAATATTATCACAAGTGTTGCTTTTGTATTGTGTTGTGTGGAAAATTCAGTTGTGCTGAAGAAATCTATTGGTGATGCAGAAAATGAAAACTTGCATTCCCAGATAATTGCATGCTTGGGTGTGTTGTGTGATTGTTAGTAAATACACGCAGTACACGGTTGGAATGAAAAGATGCTTGTAAAGGTGACAGAATGTTTATGGCTTTACAAAACAGTGGGAGCCGGGGACTCTGAATGAAGTAAAGCTTTGGTAATAGTGTCTGATAAAGCAAGTAAAAATCACGCAGTCATCCACTTACAAGAGTCCAAATCTGTATTTCTGTTTACTTCTGTGCACCTGTTGCAAAGCAGGGTTCACTCATCTGGGAGAGACTCATTGGCTGCATTTGCAATCAGCCCTATCTATAAACTACTTAATCAGTCAGCTTGCTGGATGTAGACACTTTGTCCCTCAGGCTGACCCACTACCACCCTCTGTAAATGACTGCTAACGCTCTCTGTTGACTGGCTTGTTTACTTTGCTTTGCACCAGCAGCATAACACTGTGATAAGAGTCTGTTGTCTCAAAACCACCTTATTATGTCCATCTTACTGTCTGAGCTTGCAACTACAAAAACACATTCAGTAGAGTGCAGGTGTGTGTGTGTGTGTGTGGAGACCATTACTGTGATGAATACAACCCACAATTGCCCCAGTCTATACCGCACACATATGCATTATCTATGCAGCTCCGTGCAGCTAAACACAGTTGCATTGCAATCAACGCCTCCTCTAAACAGAAACTGTCAACGCTGATGTGTGTTTTGCTCTGTTAGCCAAACATACCGCAGGACTAACTAATTAACTCTCCTCCTACCTACACGAGAAGACGTGGTTTCATTGCAGTCAGCACTCACTTCAGTCTGAGGCAGAAACAAGACTAAAATGTGAAGCAATTGTTGTTCGATTAAGAGTCAGCAGTCAATGATAAGTATGATAAACGATGAAACAGTGAATAACCAGTTAATGGGCTCAGTAGTATGTGAGATTAGCAGTGGACAGATATACATGACCTGATAAATAATGTCCTGGATGGATATTTGGAATGCTAGACAATGCAACCCACAAGATCACAACTTCATACAACATCCAATACTTTCAGGGATTTGAAATAGAACTTGAATGCTGAATTAAGTTTTTTTTGTACCAGTTAAATGTGCATATGGTGCAGAAAAGTGCAAAATGCAATACTGTGTAAAAAAAAACAAAAAACAATAAAAATCATGAACTGCCAAGCTGGAGTTTCAAAGGTTTCACCTTTTCTGTGGCTGTATTGGATTAGACCGATGTGTGGTTGACAGGCCACTTAGTTTGCTCTGTCGATACATGAGAACATTTTTGATAATTGATAGTTTTTGGACTGTCAGGGAAAAAAAGCCATCACACTGCAAGTATTACTTGATTTATTTTAATTTACCCAATTAAAATATGCAATATTTACACTTTGCACCAACAGTGCAACTCACTTTGGCAGCACAGTAGGACACGTCTTTGAGAATGGAACAGTTTAATTAATTCATAACTACAACAAACTTTAAACACAGAGAAGAATTCAACAGTGTATTTGTTATTTGGCTTACCGACTGAGACAAAATCACTAAACATAGATATACTTAGAGAATAAAAAAAACATGGTCGAACAGTTCTTTTGATCTGTTTTGTTCTCAGTGTATTTCAAGGGAAGCAGTTAATGAATTGCGTATTGACTGGTTGAAAGCTGCTCGAGGCGTCATCAACACAACGATTGATGTTTTGATGTGACTGCTGTGAAACAATTTTGGTTGATAGAGTTCACAACATTGTATGTTGGAGTATTTAACTGTGTTTTGACAGTAATTTCTAATTCTAACAGAAACATCTCTGGGAGTTATCATTTGTTCGTTATGAAACATTTGACAAAGGCAGAGGCAGTATCATAAATGTACACTGCAAAAGACTGAGATTAAGGCCATGTCCACATGGAAACGGGTTAAGGAGTAAATGTTTTTTGTTGTATACTTGTTTTTTCCACACTGAACCGGCATTTTAGGATCCCATATATTCTAATTTTTTAAATTCTACCCGAATGGATAAATCCTGAAACCCCACCACCAACAACACTTAGGCTACATTCAGACTCTGATTCGTTTTTTTTTTTTTTTTGCGAGGTTGTTCACATTTCACATATGTGATTTCCAGTGTGAACATTAAATGCCCCAAAATTGTCCTGCATGCGTATTGGAGGACAAGTAAACATGGATGTGAAATGAAATTTCAAAAACTCCGATAAGACCCCTCCAGTTTGGCCTAAATAGAGCCAAGAGATTCAAATATGAATTAACGTTTGTTGCTTGTTGATGACATGTAGGACGGATGAATGCGACCTTGTCGATCAGACTGAAGTTACATGTCAAAAGATCAGATATGTATCGATTTTAGGACCACATTTCCAAGTGGCCTGGGTCGCATTTGAAAAAATCAGATATGTGTCGTTCAGACTGTAATTAAAAAATCAGATACAGGTCATATAGGGGCCTTTTTTTATTTTTTTTAGAGAAGCATCAAACATATCAAAACTCATCAGAGTGTTGATCCAACACTGATTACGGCAATAGATAATGGCAGTAATGTGATTTTCAAAACAAAAGCCTTTTGAAATGTTCAAAACTCTTCTGAACATTTCCTATTTATATTTCATTGTTTTGTTTCAAACAGATATTTTTAGCTGGTTAATCTTTTTGATTTCTATTGATTGCTATTTATTTCGGGCTTTTGAATATCAGTTTCACAGTTCCACATCTATGATCTCAGACTAGTTTGTTTCCTGCTTTAAAATTATTTCGTAATTGCTATTGTGCACATATATTTGGGTAGCTGTGTCTGCCAACGTACAAATATAAAGAGTCAGTCATTCTGTGGCTTTCTGGATTACAAACATAATTCATCAAGGCTCCTATGTCACATGTAGGCTCAGTAGAATATACAGTAGAGTAGACAAGGGGGGGACTGTCTGAGTATCTCCACCACCAACCTGAGAGCTATCCCTGCAAAGGTCCACCATAGTTCTCCTAAACCAGTCAATGCAGACTGGGATTTTTTCTGGAGGGTTAAATCACTAAACATGTTCAAATGAAACCTCAAACTACAAGTTGTAAATCTGAAAATGACCATGGTATCCTTTGAAAAACAAATATTCATCAAGTCTTAATATTTATGCCTTAATATTTATACATATGAAGTATCAATGACTCCTGAAAGTGAGCTAATGAAATTATAAAAGGATAGCTAGACTCTCTGGTTAATTATGAGCTGGATAATTAGCAGAGGGCTCTGGCCTGTCTGACATTTGAAGTGCCAGAGGTTTACATTGCAGTTTTATTGTGCGGTCCAATTCATTAGTGTCATTAAAGTGGTTACTGACTTCTTGGACTTTAATAATGGGATCACAGAGGGGAGTGTACTGCAAACACACCATTCAGACATCTCATTAATTTTAAATACAGTAAGTAGAAATGAGCCTTCACAGTGGAGCACAGACATGACAAAACACAAAACCATCCGCACTTCATGTCTTTGTCTCTTACACCACTATTAGGACGCTAAATGGTCTCTCTTTTGTTTGTTTGTGCTGCTCATGCATCAGCCACATATTTTTGCTCGTAAAACGACAGGTAGTTTCCTCAATGTTCAACAAGTTTTCTTGCATTTTATTATTTTTATTATGTGTGTTTTGTAGGTTGAAGCGGCGGACTATAGTATCTTGACTACACTTTCTCCTGCCTTAAGTGTTTTTGTGCGCTCTAATGTTGCTGTTGACGTCAACATCTTTTTGTCAGTGCTCAGTTTTGAGACAACAAGATTGCATCCTCATGCTGCTGATTTGCTGACAGTAATAAATTTAAACCAGAGGGGGATGAAACAATCAAACCGGTGGTCCTGATATGGCCGAGTGCCTTGAAATAAAAAGAAAACACGTACAGCAAAAATTACTGAAATAACGATGATTGGCACATTTGGCAGAGTTCCTGGGACTAATTACAAACACTGAAGCCTGACAGCTCCAGTTTATGTGATAGAGCATTGGAAATGTGAAAATTCACCTCTTTGTATCAAATTAAAGACAAACACATGATGTCAATTTGATTAGGTGAGCATGAACTCTTTCAGAGCCATTTCAATGTCAAAGTTTTTTTTGACAGTGACCAATTGCAGTTTCCTGCAGCCTGTGAGTAATGTTGGGGCTTCTGGGAGATGTAGTCATATCATAAAGAGACAGTATACACCACAGAGATCAAAGCAGGAAGTGGAGATGATCGAGATTAGAGAGCAAAAGAGAATCTGGACTAAAAGTGAAAGTTTTTGGTGAAAGTGTCCTCTACTCTACCTCTGATAAAACAAGAATTGAACAAGGTAAAAACAAACTTTTTTTTCATGATGAAATAAAGAGTATCTTCTTTCATTTGAGCTATTCAGTGTTTTCAGAGACATAGTACAAAATATTCTGTGGGTCTTGAAATATAGACTCAAAATGGGCAAAAACACTGGCACAAGTCACTTTCTGTTTTATAAAACAGCTGGCACTCATTGAGTTAAAGAGTAAAGAGAAATATGGCTTCCAGAAAATACTGTATTACAAGTGCCATAATAGGGGACACTTTTTGTCATCCCCCCTCCAGGAAATGGAATTTTGGCAATAGCATTTAAGCCTATGGCACTGAACATGTTGGACCATGGACCATGTATCCAGTCATAATCAGCCATTATGTTTCAAATTAAATCAAAATGATGTGACATTCATCCAAAAATCCTGCCCGCCACAGATACATAATGAGCTGAAAATAGATTTAATGATGTGGGAGGCTCCAACCCATTTACATCCCACTTTACATGCTTCGTTAAGACCCATTGACGTCACTCTGTAACATAGGAACATGAATACTACTGAAAGCATGGACATTATGAATTTAGAACAGATCAGCTGCTTAGGTTTAGGTAACAAATACATTTAGGTGTAGGAAAAACTTGTAACATAAAGACAAAAAATATGTTGCGTTCAAACGGACACTGTGTCGTTTCTCCCTGTGGTGACAGACATGGTTTCCTTCCTCAGTGCAGGACTTGTTGTGACAAAGGAGGGACGCCATGGAGATGAGACAATGGAATTTTTGGAGTGGTTGCCAAGCTTTGCTCTGCAGCACTGTACAATTATATTTGTCTGAAGTCTGAACACTCATTTAATCAACCACATTCGAATTATGCAGGGCTGTATAGTCCATATCCAGATGTTCCTTTTATAATCACTGATTTTGGGTTTTTTTTTTTTTTTTCCCATTTTAGTGAGAAAGATTTTCACTAAAACAGAGTACCACTAATTATCTCTATTCATATTAATTGTTGTATCATGTCTTAAAGAAGAATGAGGTTGTATCTAAATTCACATGGAATTTTCTATTAAACAATGCTTCATTTTGCAGTTATTTCGTTACTGCAGTCTATTCACAACCTGGACACCCTCTCCCCACCAGCTCCCTCCTCAATGTATTACATTTTTTAAGCAAAGCACAACACGATACAAGCACAAGAACTTACTCATGCTAATGAAAGATAAGTTTTGCAAACACTCCAGATGTTTAATATGCTTGCTTAATATGCTTTATGTATTGCTTTGTGAGTTGCATTCACAGTGGGTAGCACGTCTGTGAACATTTTCTGGTTTTATTCAATTATTTAGATTAGTGTCATTTTTCTTTTTTGGCATTTTGGTGCTGCTTATTGCAAAAAAAAAAAAAAAAAAAACACTTTGCCTTGCAGCTGTTATCTATAGGCTACATGCTACCTTCTCTCTTTGTCATTAATTGTACATTTAGTGGTCAACAACTTATTATTGTGTAAGCTGAGCTTCCCTCACTGATAACACATTATACACAGACAGATTTTTGATGCTGCTTCCAAGTAATTGACAGAGGACCAACTGACAATTTCAGAATGTTTTGCATAGATTTTAAAGGTTTTAACTCACAGTTTATGGAGTTTATGCCAGCTTGATTTTGCAGATACTGATTTTACATTAGTCCACTATAGAGAAATACTGACTTGCTTCCTACTGACACTCTTTGAACTGTGTTCATTATTTCATATTTTATTGGTTGGGTTTTTATGTGATCATTGGCTTGAAGAATAATTGTTTTACAAACGCAATGGTTTTATGCCCAAAGGACTGAATTGGTTCCACTAAGTCATTAATGGTGACAGTATGTTCATTGCTTTTTATTACCTGGCCTTTAAATGAAATGTGTGTGGTTCAGTTTTAGGTCATTCACACACACACACACACACACACACACACACACACACATATATATATATTAATAATAATGTATGAATATGTCTTTGTTGTTGTAGGGTAGTATAAACAGGTTATGGTACAACTGCATTTTGTCCTGTGTTGCCAAAATGATAAATGATCCTTGAAAAGATGTCACTGATTCTGCAGGGCTCAGATCCTCAGGCAGGGAGTTCAAGAGCTGAGAGGCCCTGACTGTAAGAGCTCAGAGCTAGGATTGAAGAACAGCCAGCAGAGCCCTGTTTGAGGGTCAGGATGAAGCTGTCCTCTGGCTCATAGTGAAGCAGAAATTCAGCAATGTAACTGAGAGCTGAACTGTGAAGTGCTTTAAAATGAATCAGAAAGATCTCAAATGAATTCTAAAACATACTGGCAACCAGCAAAATGACTTGACTTAACCCAGATTCTAATAAATTTCAATAATGTAACTGAGATGAATTAAAACCATGACTGACCTTCCCAAGATCAGGTTGACAGAGAAAATACATTATTCTTTTTAGATACTCCTCAGCTGATAAAAACATGATTAAACAACCCTTGTGACCTGCTTTTAAAATGAAAGGACACTGTCAAATATTACACATGATTTCTGGTTTGAGCAAGTATAGCATTTGTGGACAGGGTGCCAGGATATCTAAAAGAAGGATCAGCTTTGAGGGACTGGAAGTAATTATTTCAAATTTGTATTAACTCATTGAGTGCCAGCCCTTTTTACCTCCGCCAAAGAGGTTATGTTTTCACCGGGGTTTGTTTATTTGTATGTTGGCTTGTTGTTTTGCAAAATAACTCAAAAAGTTGTGGACAGGTTTTGATGACATTTTCAGGGTTGGTCCGAAGTGGCGTAACTTAAAAAAAATGATTAATTTTTGGTGGTGATCGGATCTGGTTTGACGGCACCACCAAAAATTAATCGGTTTTAAGTTACGCCACTTCCCGCCAATCCTGAAAATTTCGTCAAAAACCGACCATAACTTTTTGAGTTTCTTTGCAAACCAACAAACCAACATACATACAAACAAATAAACAAGCCCCAGTGGAAACATACCCTCCCTGGCGGCGGGGGTAACTTTAAATGAAAAAGTTGCCGCCAGAGGTCTGCACTCTCTGAGTGCTTTTGCCTTGTGCCACTGTTTTTGGCCATTTTGAGTCATCTTTCATGATGCACAGGATATTTTGTAATATGACTCTGAAAACACTGAATATTGCAAATGAAAGAAGAGACTTTCTATTTCATCATGGAAAAACCAAGATCACCACTTTTTGTCCGGATTCCATTTGTTTTGCTCTCTAATAGCGATCATCTCCACTTCCTGCTTTGATCTCTGTACCTTACTCTGTGTGGGTATAAAGAGGCGGTATACGCCACGTATCTTTATACCCACACAGAGCAACATAGGTACAGAGCAACATCACAGTTCATCACAAAAAATGTTTTGCTTGATCAAGACTTGAATGTAGCCCTATAGTTTCAAAAGTTGAGTTTCATCTTATTGTTTAGCTCTCCATCCCATGGCTTCACTGTTCTGGTTGACTCTCAACAAGGAGTTCATGACTGAACACCTTCGAGCATTTGGCTGTGGTGGACAAAAACACTCCATAACAAAACAACACCATATATCTAGTCAACCCAACAGAAGTTTTGTGGGCCTTTAGGGAGAGTGCTAAATAGAACACCTTAATTTTCGACCCGAGAGAGCCCAAGAGAGAGTGTGTTTGTTTTACAAGCAGGAGGAAAAGTGGAGTAAAGAGGCAACAAAATGTAAAAGACTAAACTCAAATGTATAGAAGGATACATTAGAGAGACACTATAGAAGCATTACCTCAAATGAATGATAATGTTTCTCCGTAACTGCTGGATAAATAAGTTAAATAAAATAAAATATAATCATAAATAAATAACAGATAAATAACTGTTCATATCAATCAATCATATCAACTTAAAAGGTAAAATATGTCAGACTTATTTCCACTGTTCCCATGTGGTTAAAAAAACAGTTGACTGTGGCAGAAAATCCCTTTAAGGAGGAAACCAATGGCAAAAGGCTGCTCAGCAGCATGCTGAACATACTTTTACACGATCTCTACAGTGGAAGCTGTTGGTGTATTGCTCCAATAAATGGGTTGTAATTTAAAATGTGAAGCAGTGAAATTGTTGGGACCCCAAAATGCTTGTGCTGGCCTTGGGTAAATGCATAACGTTATAAGAAGATTTGGCAGGGAATACAATTTGAATGGCTTGTTTTCCTCTGTCTCTCAAGCCTTTTAGCCGCAATTTTATTATCTGAGGGAATTCGGATTCTCACCAACAGTTGGCTTGATTTGGTACGCTATGTCAACAAGAGCCTCAGTTGAGTGAATCTGTAACCACACAGAGAGCGAGAAAAGTGTTTACCAGCTTGAGTCAGTGACACAGAACAGCACTGTCACTTGGATTGAAATGTTTCTGCTTTTTTTATGGAGGGGTGGTGTCTGCCTCAGAGGAGCAATAATCAAGTGTCATGTTATAAACTCCATCGATAAAGTCTGAACTTAAGAAAGAAATTGGCTCTAACAGGCAAATGGCCAACTAGTGCTTGTGCTGGAATTTTTACAAAAACTTCTGGATCAGTGGTTATTGGAGTCCTACAGCAGGATGCTGAAGCAGCAGTCGGAAAGAAGGATGACCCTCACAAACATAGTTATAATCCAAGATGGCAGCACCACGGGTTAGCGCTGTGTAGCGTTGCACGTTACAGCCTACAGTAGAGTCAAACATTTTTCCCCACACATAATTACGCTGGAGAACAAACACACCCCCTGCGTCTTCTTTGTTCCTTTTAATTGTGTTTGATGTGGACCTCATATTCCTGCATTAACTTTCTGTATTCCGACAGAGCAAGCACAACAAACTTTTCCATCTTGGTTTTCTGACTTGTTTACTGGAACGCAATCAACTCGGGTGTGGCATCATTCCCAGCTCTGACTTCTGATGTAAATGGAACGCAGCACAACATTCACAGTGGACAATAACACCTCCACGTCCTCCACCATCACTGCAGAGCAAGTCAGCCAAGAGCTGAGGACACTTCCACCCAACAAGGTCGCTGGGTCGGACTGGGTCTATCCAAGAACCCTCAAAACCTGTGCTGCTGAACTGAACCTGAGACTGGGGAGGGTCCCTATACTGAGGAAAACATCCTGTCTCAGTTCCCAGGAAGGCACACCATAGTGTGCTGAATGACTATAGACCAGCTGCCCTGACTTCACACATCATGAAGACTCTGGAACAACTCTGTAACTCTGTAGACATCAGATTTGCACTCTGAGTGATGCCACATGCAAAAATCCTTTGATGACAGGTTAGACAGGAGGGGGAGTGCAGGAGCTTGGTGGAGGACTTTGTGGTTTGGTGTAGCTGAACAATCCCAAGACCAAGGAGATGATGGTGGAGTTCCAGAGGTTCAGGCCACATCTGCAACACATCCCCATTGAGGGATCCAAGGTGGAGGTAGTCAGAACGTAAAAATACCTGGGACTGCGTCTATTTATTGATTAATCCTTCCAGCTATCGAGTCCTGTATTTGTCTTCTGAACACCTTTTCCGTTAGTTTTCGAATTTTCTATCCTGATGCAAAATAGATTATTGGATGGGTTGACTTCAAATGTCTCCCAGAGGTTGTCTTAAAAGGCAAAATTCAGTGAAATTCAAGGGGGTGTCATCCATAGCATGAATTTCCATCTCATTTCTGTTTTTATGCCAAGCTGATTAAATCAGCTCTAACTTTACTGCATGAACCTCAACCAATGATCATGTTGCACCATGCAGATTGGGACAGACAGTTGAATCAAGCCTTGTGATGCAGTAAATGAGGGCATCAAGCTCTGCTGGGCAGCAGTATTCACAGGTGAAGCAGAATTACAGTCCTTCCTCTGCAGTCGCTGTTATAATGTGTACCATGCCGATAATTGCTCCCAAGCAGGTATTTCTTCATCTTATCTGGACTAGGAAACAGGAGTGAATGGGGTTGTGCCTTCAGGCCCAAAACTCTTACAGGCTGAGTCTTAAAGCCTTCATATGAAAACGCTGCTGGGTTTGTAGTAAATGGATGCAGTCCGCATTGCCGGCAGACTTGTTGTAAGTACTGTGACTGTCCTTGCCAAATTGTCCAGACCCTTTGTGTGGAGGCATGCAAATGTGGAAGGACGAGCGAAAGAGAATTCACTGACAGACTCCAAATTTAGCAGTTTTTCCAGAAACATTACAGTATAACAGAAAGCCTTGGATATCACTGACAGCTAAATGAGAGACTTGTTCTGTATTGCACATTTTATTCTGTTTTAAATGTGCAGCTTACCTTGCAGTTTTTGAATCATTTACTTTAATTTGCTATATCCATACAAGCATGCATAATTATATTTTATGGTAGACACGTCATTTTCATGCATATCTCATTTTCTCATCATGCAAAACCTCTGGACTTATACAGCCCTATTTTCTCATCCTTTCTTCATCCTGCAAATTGCATATACAACTAATGGCAAAAGGCTGTTTAGATGCAAAACCTGACATACACAAAGAGACATGTGTCCCAGTTACAGGAGTACACATTTTACTGAGTGCAGCCTGGAAATAGAAACAAAAAACAAAAGTGCAGAAAAGGGAATACAGCAACCCTGTGGTCCAAAAAAATAGTGTATAACTGTGTAAACTCATCTTGAATGCTCCCAGAGATTTTTATTTTTTTGAAAAAAATCTATTATTCTGCAAGATTTCTGCATTGTTTCTTAGCTTTTTTCTCATCAACACTACTTTTCTTAACTGAGCATATTAAAAATGAATTTTCCCCCTTTCAAGTTTATATTCTCTGTGCTTCCACTCACACACAAAACTTTCATCCTCTGATGAACTTCCTGCTTGAATGAGCGCAATAGGTTTTGCAAGTGAAATGGGACTTCATATTAAAGCCTGAAAAAAAAACTGTGCTTTGATTTTTCACCCGCCACCTCCTCTTTCTGTCTTTTTTTTTTGGGCAAGGGATGTCATTGACTACTCTTTTTCAAAGCAGCTTCATTTCATGAATTTTCATCAAGTGCTACTCAGGCGTTGCCTCAAAACTGTTTGAAATCATAGCTCATCGCTCATATAGATTCTGTAAGTGGTTTAACAGCATGTTACATGACATTTAGAATTGCTTATCATTTTTCAAGGTGTCTTATTATTTCTAATCTGTGTTTAGGAGGATCAATAAAGTCTCTAAGCCTTCACTGTGTCTTGGCACAGCTTTCTACAGTTATTTGTTTGTCTCTCTTCCTCAGGTCACTTCCTCTGGGTGAACAGCTCAGCCTTTGGTGGCCCCTGGGTGCTGAGCCCTTGGCTATGGGGGGGCCAAGGCCCCTGTAACCTGGACATGGCTGTGTTCCTCCACCCCAAGCGAAGTGGGCAATACACCATATGGCTCATAGAGCGGGATAGACCACCACTTGCTCTCTTCTCCACTGACACGCTGCCACGCATCACAGGGTAAGCACTTATTTTACACACATAAAATCCTGGGACACTGGTTTTGAACTGGCACTGGGAATTAAAAACATATTGAATTGATAAAAGCCTAAGCTGAAGTGCCTTAAACTTGGTCGAGCAGCCAGCAGTGGTGGTTCCTCTGGCTGCAAGAGGAATTGTTGATTGTATAAAAGTCTATGAGAAAATGAGTCTGCTTCTCACTTGATTTATTACCTCAGTAAACGTTGTAAACACGAGTTTATGGTCTCAGTCGTTAGTTTCTTCAATAAAGCATGATGTTTGTTTGAGAAATTATGGTTCCATTTAGTGCGTAGGGTGTTTACGGTGGTGACTTTAACCCTTTAAAAGTGTTTTAGTCGGATGAAAACATATTCAAAAGTTCTCCTTTCAGTACTTTATGTATATGTATATATCTCGTCGTATTCATGTCTGGCCTGCCTTTATTAGCATGGCTGTACTTTATGTGTGGGAAGTCCAACACAAAGAACAACTCTGTTTCATGCTGCTTGTGTGTGCAATCTCTTAAGGGCACTGGAATCATATGGATGTCATGCTTTCATCTTTCCTCTCTGTTGTTGTCTGTGTGTGGGTGTGGATGTGTCTTAACATTCGTGTGTTTGTGTGTGTGTGTTAATTCGACTGGTGTGTCTTCTTAAAGGAGCATAGCAGAGATGCGCTCATTATCATGTGTGACAGATTAGACCGAGCATTTGTGTGCTCTCATTTGTAGTCAGAGGCTGCCATCCACCCACACTATCTCTGCTGTTTGGAGACTCACTCAGCCAAACTCCTCACATTTCTATACTCCGACAGGAGCACTCTCATATCATAAAAAGAAAGGGGCAATAACAAAAGCAAGAAGAGCCGCCGGTGGCCATTGGAAGAATCACTCAGCTTACTAATTGCCAACCATTGCCCTTGAAATCTAATCATGTGTTTTGACATGTCTTGTGTTTAGTTCAGGAGTCGGGACATTAGTACGGCATTCGCCAAGGGGGAAACTAAACATCCTTGTACACTGGACGTTTAACGAGGCCTTCATTACTTGAAGGTGGATTAAAAAAGTTATGAGGTTTAATTTCATTCATTGTTGTTAAACTTTTTATTGGAATGACTCACAGGTTGAAGCTGAGACGACAGCCATTTCTAAATAAAACCAAAAAACACATCACGTAGTATGTGATGTAACTGGGCACTATTTAGAAGCTGCCCACATACAACCTTTAACTTTGATAAACTCTTTGAGTGCCAACCATTTTGTAAAACAGAAAGTGCCTTGTGCCAGCGTTTTTGGCCATTTTGAGTCATATTTCATGACCCACAAAATATTTTGTACCATTCTTGTTTTATCAGAGGTAGAGTAGAGGCCACTTTCACCAAAATCACCACTTTTTGTTCAGAATCTGTCCATTTTGCTCTCTAATCTCGATCGTCTTCACTTCCTGCTTTGATCTCTGTGGTGTATACCGTCTCTTTATGCTCCGACTACATTTCCCAGAAGCCCCAACAATACTCACAGGCTGCGGGAGACCACGATTGGTGACCTGCTGCCGAAGAACCACTTGGACCTACTATTGCGTCGATGGCACTCAAGCGCTGGATTTTAAATAATGTCGAATTACGTCAATGGCACTCAAACAGTTAATAGTTATGGAAAAATATGAGGGATGATCCATTAAATACCAAATTCTTAATCGAAAAGTGTCTGATTAACCCAGATACGTGTCAAAGCTGCATCTCCAGTACATCCCTCAGCCACTGAGGGAGCACTTGCTTTGAACCCACTGAAAGCTGCTCTGTTGCATTATTGTTGCGTCACATCTGATGGAATCGTCCAAGTAGGAAAAAATAGTGAAAGTGAGTTGACTCTCAATGGAGGATGTTTCATCCTTTGAAGGCCATTTTTTAATGATGCTTGCTTGTCTGTTGTGCATTGGAAAAAGGGAGAAATGAAAGGAAAAGAAATAGAAAATATTTTAGATAGCTAATGGTTGGAAAGTCTCATGTCGCATCTTACCAAACATGCTGGTTACTTTAATTATTTTCCTTTAATAGGCATTCTGGAGAACAATGTCAGAGTCACAGAATGCCAATGGTGATGCGACATAGAGCTCAGGTTTGGTCCATTAAACATCAGTAATTAATTTGAATGGGACCAATGGTTGAAAACCCTGTGTGTATCACTAATTAGTGTTATAAAATATGTCTTTATCTGGCTTCCTTATCAATAAATTATGTCTATGTGGCATTGTATTGCAGTGTATTGTTTTATTGTCTTACTGAGCATTTCAAACTGTTTTACCGTAGCATACACAATTTTAAAAGCCACTTGCTTCTCCAAGCTGCCGACCAGAGACGATTGGACGGAGTAGGTTGGTCTGAGACTGGAGCTCTGCAGCCATGTCCAATAAATAAATCTCAGATTTTATTAATTAAAGTTCAGGTATAGATTGTAGAATCTCTCTGCTTACAACTATGCAAGTAGAATTTTAGGGTGAGCTCTTTATTATGTCTTCCCTCAAACCCCCGTCCCAGATTTCAACATAAAATGTATAACAGTACCTGAGGGAAGCAAATTTAGGACCTCTGAAGATAGACAGTGAGGGACTTGACTCATCAAACAGTGTCAGCTTTCACAGTGAAAGTCAGCATTTCAGATGTTTCAGTAAGCAGTGAAAGAGAGGAAGGATGAGAGGAGGTGAACGGCTGTATGGTAAATCAGACAGTGAATCCAGGGCACTCTTGTTTTGTGAGTGACAGGTAATGCATTAAACCACTGCTATATTTCATCACAGATGTCACATATGTAGTGTATGCATTGTCTCAGTTGCAAGGTGCATTAATATAATGCTTAATACAATGAGCGTAGGTATCAGAACCTCCCAGTGTGACAGAGTGCAGTCATGCATTAGTGTGGAAGGTGTTGGATGTCATTTAAAGCGTCACATTAGAGCGCTATAATCTTAAAACTGATCCATGGCTTATATAATGTGGGAGAAGGAAGCCTCAAAGATGTGTTAATGCTAATTTTGACATACAGTGGGAACATTATGTTCCAGTGATATATGTATGCTGCACATTCTTTGTCATGAGCTGGTAGCGCAGCCGTAGTGTATGAGGGAAATAATTACTGTAGTATTACTTTGACTTAAAAATAAATAAAAAGATAATTTTACATTATTTCCATGCAAGAACCAAAATAAGGCTAAACAGTTGATACAATCTGCATGGACACGACCAATTCTTCATTCTAACAGTCATGGATGCAGTTGGCTGGAGACGAAAGCTGCATTTTTATTTCTAATTAGAACAGCTGTAATCCCTGTAAGTAAAATGGATTATTCTTGCCACTAGCTCATAATTCAATTTACAGTCCCATAAGTGACATAAAAAAACAAACTCAATACTGACATCACATGCAACTGTGCATTCGCAACACATACACTTAGCAAGGTGATTAATATCCTGCTGCATTACTTTGTTTGTAAATTAAGATGAAGAAATCAATATGAACTGTATGAGGCTGGTTAGAATGAAGACAGATGGGTTTAACTCTCACCAGTCACATATTTAAGACCTGATATGATTTAATTAAATCCATGCTCATAATTGCAGTCACTGTATGATAATGGATGTATGCACAGTGGGTTGTTTCCATGTGGTCACACCAGGTGATTTTTTTTTATTTCATTGATCAATTGGATTTTTTTTTTTTTTTTCTAATAAAAGTCTTTAATAACTACTTTGTAATAACAATAACCATGATGTCATAAAGCAGCTGTTCTCTTAAGTAGGCTCAGGTTGCATCTTTTGGTAATCCCAGAGTCCATTCATTCTGCGTTTGTGGGATAAATAGGCCTTTGAAGTCGTATGAACCACTTAAATGACCATTCTACACCTACCATGTTGTGAGAGTAGAACTTGAAAAAAAAAAAAACAATTTAAGGTTTACAGTAAAATAAATCAACCCCTTCCGACATCACATGACTTTCTACTTTGCTCCGTTTAAGATTATTACTCTACTTGTGGTCAGCGTTGTTGTCTTGCAGCAGTGATCACCCATGTGAATACATGATAACAGCCTCCTGAACATTCTATTAGGTGTAGCAGGCACCTTCTAATCCATACAGGTTGATAACCACTGATAACACCCATTCATTTGCTGAAGCTGGTGCTGTATTAGTTTAAATTCAAAACAAATAAATAGATAAAAAGAAAAATAATATCCTGTTGTGTTACCATAGAACCATGCCACATTATGTGTTCTTAGTGCTATTCTTTTCTGTGAGTTTTTTTTTTTTTTTGTCATGGAACAGGAGCCCTTATATTCAACAGTCTCATACAGCCATGTTTTGTGAGTGAAGCTAAACTAGTAAAAGGAAGAGGGATGGGTTACCTCAAGGGCCTCGTGTTGGCAAAGTGGTGCATTCATCCCTGGCAGGCCTTTAAAACTCCTCCACTTAGTGCTCTCCAGAGCTGACCCAGAGTTTCCAGACTGTGGTCGCCATAGAACCAGGGCTGATGGTATCATTATGGCTCTGGATCTGGGACCACTGCCACTGGAGCGCTGTAGACTATTTGGAAAAAAGATAAAGGCAGTTTAGAATTCCATTTTTGGCCAATGATGTTATACGGCATTGCCCCAAACTTTATTGTTCTTTAACTTGATAAACAAGGATTTCATGTGCTATATAGTAGTCCAGTCAGTGTATACATAATGAGCAAAGTGGTAGAAGTTTTGAAGCCTGCAAAACAAATTTTGGATCCAAATTGTAATTTATTTACCTTTTAACCATTTGACAATATGCAGGGTTGCTATGTAACACTCATTCATAGGCTTACAATCTCTCTTAATAAATCGATCGATGTCTCATTGTAATACATGTAAGTGAGCAGATTATTATTAATTTGTAATGTAAGTTATGGCCTGTTCTATTTTTTTTGTTCCAGCCAAAGCTAACAAAAGGGTGTGGGTGACGCCACAGAGGCTAAGAGAAGACCTAAGGCTTTTTAATGCATTTTTATTCTATGACAGATTCTGTATTTCTCTGGCTGCCAAGTGGCATTGTTTTCTTTTTTTCTGTTTCAAATGTAAAGAAGATTCATTACAGCATCAGCCACCACAGCTACACCACTGCTCCTGCTGCCTTTTATACCTTGGCATGACTGTTACCTCTTTAATTGACTGTTACAGTTTTCCTCTCTGAGTTTGTTTTTTCCTGCACGACTCAACGTCCCACGACAAAACCTGTCGGGCAAATTCACATGTGAAAAAAAACAGAAGAAAAACTCTTTTATGATTTTTTTTTTTTTTACTGTTCAAAAAAATAGTTATGAAAATAAGGCTTTGAAAAGTGATCCTGGTAAAACCTCCTTTTTCCACCTTATGTCTCTCTTCTGTACATATAGTGTGTTATAGACAGTAGCCACGTTTACATGTTTTTCTGAATTAATTGTAAATAGTTCAGAATTAAAATATTCTCCTTCCAGTTTACATTGAAATTATAATTCCGAATTGAGGTTTATGTGGAAAACATGTTAAAGCTCCTTTCCGCTCAACGTCTGGGGGTCGGGAAGGGTTCTGATTGGACAGTGGGCACACTTACGTATTACTTTCTACCGGAAGAAAACACACTCCAGCTGGCAACCAGCTTTTTTGTCATTTCAGCTTAACATTACTCCATGGACACAAACATAATACACACAGTCATTCTGATAATACTCGTTAAGCAGCAGTTTGAGAATATTATCACACTTTACGCATGCAAGCTGAGGAGGAGAAGAGAAGAGTGTCGGAGAAGGGCGGAAGAAGACAAACGACTTCTTCGGCTACTCTAGCTCAGCCCACTCACAAATAAAGAGCAGTGGATGAAAGGAAAGGATGAGCATGCGCTGAACAATCGGAATACATAAATAAATAAATTAAGAAGAATAAAGGTTTACATGCAAGAGAACTAAAGTAATTAGGCTTTAAAAGCAGAATAAACCACCCACTTACTTTGGAATTAAGTTTAATTCTGAACAATCATTTTCATTCGGAATTAAGTGTTTACATGGTCTTTTTAAAGCGGAATTAATTTGTATTCAGAATTAACCCTTTGGGTCCTGAGCCTATTTTGGCCGTTTTTAATACTTTTGATTTTGTCTCTATATACCACATAAAAATGTTTAACATGCCCATGCTTGGTATCCTTATTTCCGCACAACTTCATCTACATAAAGAGATAGTTATTATTTCGCTATAACCTCCTTCATTAACATATTGGGCCAGAAAAAAAAAATCTAAAAAAATGAAAAAAAAAAATTTTTATTACAATAAAAAACGCAAAAATGCTCAATCAACTGTTTTTGGAGCTTGAAAAAATAAATATACATTGCTAATGTGAATATGTAAATGTAAAATTGAAATAAAGTAATAATATATACAAATATTTACAATAAAACATCTGTCCACGCCGGCATGATCATAGGACCCACAGGGTTAAGTTAGTTTTATTCAGAATTAAAGCTCTCATGTAAACACAGCAACTGTATGGAGGTTACATTGCAATCTAATTATACTGCTTATAAGTACACACATCCACATTTCAAACATCATGCTTCTTTTTTCCTACTTATTTATCTCAATGAGTCTCTCTCTGATACACAGTATTCTCAACAATATATAATTACGGCGTCTGTTGGTAGATCTCAATGGGACTTCATAAAAAGCTTCAGAAATTAAACATTTCAGCCTTTCAGCCATTTCAGCACTTGTAAACAAAAAAATAACATCTTATCCGCAGATAAGTTCGATCTTGTCGTGCTCAGCTTGCATACTCCACGATCCTCTCCCTCTCATGCACACACTCTTTATCTTCCCCCTTTCCTCTCCACAGACAGGTTACATAACCTGTATTCCCGCCCATCCTCTGGTTTTGATAGGCCTTTCGTCTCATCTAAGAATTGCTAATCATATTTCCCCAAAGTTGCACTGTACATTCCTGACAGCTGTGGGTGGGTAGAGGAAGGTGGAGTTTGGAGAAAGCAACAGTGGCCTAGTTTTTCTTTTTTTTATGGCAAGACTGGACTGATTTCAAAAGCACATTTTTGACATTAAATGCTTAGTATGAAAATCTCCTCACCTATAACATATTTGTATGTCAACAAACACCAGGCTTACACTACAAAGGAAGAGGACAGACTATGCCTCAAGTTAAATAACTATACATATGAAACTAAGCTTATTTAAATTAATTGTCTGTTTTTCTCTCCCACCAATGTAAACGAACACACATTGACTGCAAAAATGGTGCCTGAGACCCACAATGCATTGTGCGATCACATGGCCTTTGGAGCCCTATAGTTAACCTGATGGTCTCTCACTCCTTGTTGTTTGGTTTTGTACAGACTGGTGAAAAATACAATCATGTGTTTGGATAAAGATTTTTTTTATGTGTGACCATAACTATGTATTGAAAACAAATATGTTGAGTTTATGTTGAGTTTATGTTCTTTCAGACAGTTGTGTTGTTTTGTAGCTCAAGCACATGTGAATTCCCATATGGAAAAGAAACAGAAAAAACTTGTACTGAAAATGTCCTGAAATTCATGAAGAGTGTATGATTCACTCTTGAAAGTGGCCACTTTTGCATTCGTTTCATACAAGATAATAAAAAGAAGCACAAGGATACTGTATCTATCATTACTGTCATACTATTCTGATAAATACCCAAATCATACAAGTTTCATTTTGTTTAAATTTACCAAGGATCTTATATTTGGATTCACTGTTGTATGCTTTACATACAAGTTTCATGCAAAAGGAGCTTTTCTGTGTAAAAGTGGCCACTTTCAAGTGTAAATCATATACTATTCATGAATTTCAGCAAAGTAAAGTTTTTTCTGTTTCTTTTCCATATGTGTTGTGAAACCAGATAGGTAAAGCTCTTCTATGCCGTCTCTTTGTTTTAATTTATTGATTAATTTCTCAGCATAGATGAACGGTGAGACTGACTGTATTCGTCTATGGAGGAACTAAAGATTCCACAGCATGTTTGGTGATGGATTAAGAATATATTTAGTTGAGGACCGTTCCATTGTGTATTGATTCATTTATTTGTCACTTAGGACAGACATGGATTCATCATTCATACAATTTATATGCGACACAGAGCAGATTCAACCAGCTGAGATAAATCTGTCTGCGCTGAAGCACAGCAGTGAAAACCAGCCTGTATTCCCATGTGAACCAGTCAGTGAAAGACGCTGGTTTTGGCTGGTAGCCAGAGAACAGATGTCCTGTGCATCAGTCTGAACACCAATGAGCCACCTTTAGCCTGAAACTCCACATTTTACATACTGTGAGGGGGCGAATGAAACTTTCACTTGTTGCCCTGTCCCTTGACACCTCTAAAATTATTTAAGGTGCTTCACGGTGGGAGGTTTGCTTCTCATAAGGCCATTATATTTCAGAGGACAGCAGCAGTGGGAGGATATTGGGGGAGGTTGCTGTTCTGAATTGAAGAAAAAAAGTACAGCTGTCCACAGAGAGCCTAATCCCCTAGATTGTTGGACCATTCCAGGTGTATAATCACCTGCAATCAGACCATTCTCCAGTCAGTATTACCATCTGGTTCAATGGCACTTTGGTTATTGAGGTGCCTCAGAGGGCTGCTACAGGGGTTATGAGAGGTTGCTTTCCCAAAACCTTGAAAACCTGCTATACAAGATGTCCCAAGAGAGAGAGGCTTTGCAGGACAATCAGGTCATCCATCCAATCAAATGATGAGAATGTGTCTGCAGTTATAGTGTGCATAGTGTTGGTGTTGATTAAGGTTGTATATGGCCCATGAAGGTTCATCTTAATTGCTCATTTCACAGCCAGTTGTACAACAATGCTCATTTACATCAATTCATTACGTTCACTATGTGTTATGCTGAGTCATTCTTCCTAATCTACTGTTGAACTTCCCCCACAGTTGACAACAGGAAGCCCAAATTTCATTTTGTTTAAAAAATATGAAAACATTTAGGATGTTTCCTCTTGACCTTTCCTTTGTCAGAATCTTAAATACACAGCTTTGTTTGTGGCATGCTGACTTTTCCAATAAGCCCATCAGAGACTTGTGAATATGTGATTTTCATACAAAGAAGTCAATATTTTCGGGCAAATTTACTCCACTTATTGTTGATTGTCCTAACTAAACTTGAATGCAGCTTTCACTGCTCCCAGTTTAGGATGTTTGCACTGATGTTCTCACACTGGAAGAGAACCAGATGGTTGGTATGGCCTCCTCTTCCTAAGGGTTACTTCCCCACAAGTAGATGCCACTTGAGCTGCACTCACACATATGTTCATGATCTCCAAGCACTCAGCTGATTCTCCACTCCATGGCCTCTTGCATTCATGCTGCCCGGTCCTCTCTGGCAGCTGCAAAAGCACATGTGCATATAATGATTTCCACTTTTAAACTCCCATATCAGCCAACATACGAGTTAAGTTTAGTAATTGCTTGCAAATTGGCTGTGAATTTTCTTAGGGTGAAAATGGAAACTGACCATTTTTGAGTGAGTGCCAGCACAGTGAGGCATGCACAAGGAGGCGATAGTGATGAGAGCTAAATTGCACAGATCCACAAGTTGTGCATGTCACTGTGGAGACTGATTAAAGTAGGTAGGTTAATGTGAAAAGAGAGTACTGTAGTACTGGACAGGATGTTGCTATGTCCTTACCAAGGTGATGAAGGAAACAGAGCCCGCATGCAGAACTCATGAAGCACATCAAGTGGTTATGACGTTTATGTAGGCTGGGAATCAGCTGGATCCTCAGAGATATCTCAACAAGCTTGCTGCTTGTCAGAAATAAATTGCAACTTCAATGCTCCAATCTTCCAGTGTTGTCTCTGTAAGAAAGAAAGACTAAAAAAAACAAAATTACAAAACCTTCTAATTCTGATTCTGGCTAAAGTCCAACATAAATTGTGCAGCAAGATAAAATGCTAGATAGATCGATCACCACAGTTCATTACAAGATGATTTTTAACGCTTTAAGTGCCATTGACTTATATATACTTTAAAGTGTTTTTTCTGCAGCAGGGATAAAAGAGAGCTCTCCCACAGCCTGTGAGTAATATTGGGGCTTCTGGGATTTGTAGTCGGGACATAAAGAGACAGTATACGCAACAGAGATCAAAGCAGGAAGTGGAGACAATCGAGATTAGAGAGCAAAACAGATAATCTGGACAAAAAGTGGTGATTTTGGTGAAAGGGGCCTCTACTCTACCTTAGGTGAAAACAAATATTGTTTTTCATGACGAAAAAGGGAGTCTCTTCTTTCATTTGAGCTATTCGGTGTTTTCAGAGTCATAGTACAAAATGTTCTGTGAGTCCAGAAATATGACTCAAAATGGGCAAAATCACTGGCACAAGGCACTCTGTTTTAAAAAAGGTCTGGCACTCAATGGATTAATTAATCATATTTAAGTTTGGCTGGAAATGAGACATTTAAAAAAAAAAAAAAAAAAAAAAAACAGATTTAAACAGAGATATCATCTCAGTTGCCAACAACAAACACATGGACTGTTGTTTGTATCCCTTTTACTTTCATAATGTTAAGTTTCATCTTCACTTCACAAACATAGTAATTTCAAGCCAATGATTTTTCTAAACCTTGGGATGTGATTTTTTTAATACTAGCCTATCCTAGTATGTCATTTAATGAATATTATAAATCCAAGACAAATTACAAACCGGTTCCCTACTTCAGCACCAAGGACAGAGCAATGAATTCATCAATACGCTGCACAGTTAGGCTCCTGATCATTCAAAGCTATGACCAGGGACAGATTTGAACTCGCACAAACCTCAGTGAGACAAAGGATTAATTAGTCAGTGTACAGTGTACTCTCACTGCTAGTGGGGAGGATGGTAGATTAACAAGGAGTGTGCATTTTGGGCATGCTTTATTTGCTTATTCAAAATAGTGTGGACAATTCTTGCATTCTTGTCTGTTACTGATCGCTTTTTCTTTAGCAGCACTGAATTTGGTTTTCATCCTTTATGGAACTAATTCTGCTTTTCTGCAAATCTGTGCACACTGGCTCAGTCTCCCTCCAACTGACTTTGAACAAAGTGAAGGCATCAAAGAGTGATCTAATCTGATATCTGAGGTTATTATTGTAGATGCAAGTGGGATAGATAGACACCAGTCGTTCATTTCTGCACCAGATTAGATCTGTACAAGTGGATCAAAGTGATAAGTGTCAACCAATTATTCTTTGAGCATGAAGTAGTTCAATGTGTTGATAAACTGCTCCACATAGTTTTTAACTGAAAGGAGAATATGTATAATTTGGTTACAACATTCACATCCATTTGTTTTAGATGGGGAGACAGGCGGTAGAAGGGATATGTGGTGGTACTGCAGATATAATATATACCCTCATTTTAAGTACATTATTCCATTCGTTTTCTAATTCATATATTCAAAATAACCTTTGATGTCAGATATCAGAAATAGGCTTTTTTAATTTAAAGTTCTCTTCAAAAAATGTGTGATGCAAAGTTTTACGTGTAACCAGCCTATAGCCTCAATTACGTGACAATTGGCATTGGGTTTGTGATGATTCCACATCCCAACATGAAACAGCTATGTGTGTTTAGGATTAGGTAACAATGCCACCAACTTTTTAACCCTTTGAGTGCCAGCCATTTTTACAGAAAGTGCCTTGTGCCAGTGTTTTTTGCCCATTTTGTGGCGTATACCATCTCTTTATGCTTCGACTACATCTCCCAGAAGCCCCAAAATTACTCACAGGCTGCGGGAAACCGTGATCTGTGACTTGCTGCCGAAAAAACAGCGAATTACATCTATGGCACTCAAAGAGTTAAGAGAAACACCAGAAATAATCAATGTGACTCACTTTTTATACTAAGTCACTTGTCACTTGTCACTTGTCTTCCTCACTTGTTGTGAGCATCACTAATTCTTCTGCGTCACTAGCTGTAACCTTAGCATGTTTTTGTGGAAGTGTTTCCATAACAGTCAGTGGGGACTACATGGTGTGAAATGACATGCCACAAGCAAGAATGACTTTGTGATTGCACGCAAAGTGGCGTACAAATTGTTGTGTCAGAAATCATTTGGTGAAACTGATCTGATAAAGTATAAACAAAAAAATGTAACAGAATTTTTTTTTTTCCCTCGGAAACAACATCCAATTTCTGTTTTTATCAAAAGCTACGATGGTTATGCTTTGGCTGAAAGAAATTAAAGCATTTTTGCTGAAAATGATGCCACCAGACATCAGAAAGTACGTTTCTCTCAGGAGGCTCTCAATGCCTCTTAAGTCATGTAGACAAAATGACAAACTGTACAAACATACAAGAGAAGAATGTGGCTGTGGGATCAGCTCAAGGAGTACATCCTGTTTAAATATTTCACAGGCACAGAATTTGAAAAGGGGGATTTGGGATTATGAAACATGGTTTTCATGAAATCCAAGCAAAGTTCAGACAACTCATCCTGACAGAGGCTTCGCAGCATTGATGAGTTTCTTCTTTCTCCATAGTCCAAATAAACCAGCAATTATTTGTATTTTTTGAGCTATTATTGCAACATAGTCTCATGAAATGGTTCGTATGATGCATATCTCTACGAATGACCGGCAACATTAGCGATCAGCGAAGCCCCGAAGGGAGAGCCTTGAATATGGTGGATATTCCTTTCATTCTCAATGGAAACGGCAATATTTTAATAACGTTTATGCATTGAAATACACTTTGACAACATTGCCAGTGATGGTTAGAGTTAGGGATAGGGTTACAGGGTTAGAGTTGTGGAAATAAAATGCTTATTTCCCACTAGCAATGTTATAAAAAACGTATTTGAACTCATAAGCTATCTTAAAATATTACATTTTCCACTGAGAATGTGTGCTATGTTTTCAGAGAAAGAGCAGCCTGCATCGAACGTCACATGATCACAACTCGGCCTTCCAGTCATGTGGGTTATATACGAATTATAGTGCGAATTTGTACGAACATTGGATGAGAACAGCCTGATTATTGTCTATAATTCACATATCAGCCACACACACCTATAACACCTTGATGTGTTTACCCCAATGTCATCATGAAGTTGAAAGTTTTAAATATAACCTTAATAAGACAGTGTCTAGGTATAAAATGTAATAATGATAATGTGTCTCTGTGGTGCATCACGTTAAATTGCTTTACTTTCCCTGCCAGGGTCAGGAATAAAACAAGGGGATGCAATTACTGCCAGCGTCTAACTTCCAATAAGTAATTCCCTTAACAGTAGATAATGAATCCATGTTTAATTAGAAATGGTAATTGATGCAAACCCTATAGACTATTATATATTGAATTTTAACATGTACTTTTTTTTTTATTCAAAGCGTATGTATGAGACGATTGGCTTCTGTTTCCACGTGCCTTTCGGCTGTTATACTATATGCTGTAGAGGGTTGACATGGGGAATTTGGCTTTGTGGTTTAGGAATTGGCAGATTGTTTGTTTACTTTCAAGCTTTCACATGGCCGCCTTGTTTCTATAAGACAGATGTGACCTGTTTTCTTTTGAACCTGTTTATTTATGCAAAAGAAACAGGTATTCTTTAGTAATAATAATAATAATAATAACAATAATATGATAGGCTGCTTCCCACACAGTCACCTAATTATTTTTCTGGCAATAATTGTTAAAAATTGTGTTATTCTTCTCCTCACTTATATGTGGAATAAACAATCCTTGGACCCTTCACCTCAAAGTCTTGTCTGCAGTTTGAGGGTTTTACAATTGTAACTATTTTAATGAGTACTTGAAATCATCAGTTGGTGTTGAGGCCTGGATATATAATAGCCCTTAATAGTGCATAAAAAATATCCAGCTGCTCATCAGCGCTCCATTACAGGAATTAGCCTCAATAAGTGATGAGCGGCCTGTAACTTCTCTTTGACAGGACCTGCCATGGTTTGACGACCTGAAAGCAGCACAAACAGCATTTAGCTTGGAGGCAATGTGTGCCACGTTGCCATGGTATTTTCAGGCACAAGGCTGATGATGGAACATGGGAAGGAATGAAGTGCTGAGGAAAAAAAACAGATTTTAATAAGAATATGAGCAGGTGATAAATGCTTAAAGACAATTTTGAAAATATTTGAGCTGATTGACAACATCTGCTCAGCTTTTCAAGGTAGCAGGTAGTCAAAATGATACCTTGATACCTTGTTTTCAAAAACTGTCAGACCAAAAACTGTCAGAAGTCTAAATCTTGGTAATTATTAAGCACCAATGTTCACATGTTGCATTTCAAATCTACATTTAAAGAAATCCATTTGTTTTTAAACTATTAATCCAATCAAAAGCCTTTATTATCATTATATGACAGTGCGTACAATGAAATAAGGAGCGCTGCTCCACATGGTGCTCAGTTAAATGTAAAAAAAAGTTAAAAAAAAAAAAAATATATATATATATATATATAGTTTAAAATAAAATAGAAAAGACATAAATAAAGTTATATATGAAATAAAAATACTACTTACAGTAGTAAGGCACAGTATTTACAATGGGAAGGCTAAAACTGTTTTTGCTACAGTAAGTAAAAAAGTTATTGCACATTTTCAGAATTAGAATATTGCACATGCAAGTGGTATTATTTCACATTGTTGTTAACAGTTATTGCACAGAAAGATATATGTATTTATAATATACAATAATAACATACATATAACAATATATAATGATAATATAATGTGCTCTGTATCTATAAGATATAGAATGTACAGTATATGACATATATAACAATATAATAATAAAATATAATGTAACAGTGTAATAATAATATAATATTGCTCTTGTTATGATTTTAGACCATGTCTGTCTGATTACTGAATAATATCATGATGCTTGATATCACATATATTCTATGAAAAAACATATGAAAATCATTTTAATGATTATTTCTAGATGTAGAAATGTTATGGCAGCAAAAAAAATCTGTGGCAGCCAGAAAGTTCAAGCGAGAGGAAGCCAGAAGAAGACAAGAGGGGATGCTCATGAAATATATTTCACCCAGTCACGCCCTTCCGTCTGTGTGAGACCCAGTTTGAGTGTTTTCACTGAGCTCCAGTGTCTCAAAAAGACTCTTAATCTGAGATGACCCTCAACTCGCCATCAGTCCAGTCTTTTCCCTCCACGTCAACAACAAAGACCTTTCCGCCTCAGTGTCATTTCCCAATAATTACAGCTGCTTTCCAGAGCCAAGTGCTACATTATCATAACACCCTTCAGCGTGGGTTCATAGGAACCATTAAAATTTCAGAGTGACGAAATATCTTCCCACTTTTGTGTTTCTTTGATGTTGATTGGCCAATAAAACCAAACTGTCGCTTGAATGATGCTCTCAGACAGATGGTGAGCAAGACTTCAAGGCCATCTCATGTTGCCCGAGAATACAAATCAGGGTCTGCTGATACCTTACTACAAAGCAAAGACACGTCTAGAGCCAATTTATTTCTGTACGATCATGGATTTTTACATCTGAGACGCTGCTGATTACATTTGAATCAAAGCTAGGCCACTGTTTATGTCAATTCAATGAGTAAGCATCTGTTAATTATAGTGAAGAAACATTTATGAAATAGGTGAACTCCCTGATTACCTGTAACCTGCACCAGATGGTTTGTTAAACAGAAGCCCTCATTCTTGTCTTGCAGGAATCCAGTTGCCTTGCAAAGACAGATTAATTGTACACTAGAGGGAATGTTTTTGTGCAAGCCAGAAATATGAGGTCTTTGAGGATTATGGATTGAAAAAAGGTCAATTTCTTTTGGTGAAACCAGTTGCTTATTCCTGTGCTTCCAGAGTAATCATCAATAGAAAAGCATGTTCGAGCAGTGATGACATGAAAGGTTCACCCAGGGTCGAGGAAGGACCTGTGTGAGCCTTCCCTGCTGTATCATCCCCTCAGTATCCTGTTGTCCTCTTCAGCAAAATTACTGTATGCACCTCCACCATGCACACTTGCAGACATCCACTGTATTGGGGTTAACCTTCCATCACGTATCAACCCCAGAGGCATATTTTAGATGAGATGAAAGCAAAGCAACTCCTTTGATAGCACAATTTATGATACGAATTCCCTCTGATAACTACAGCTAACGGTGTGGAAGAAAACAGCAACGTGTTCACCTTGTTAAAGCCGAACATATCACCCACTGCCAATGCTGACGTCAATTTGCTTTGTGTTTGTGTAGCGGCCCCTGTTAGCTGACAAATTCTATGAGGAAACAGCAGGTTTTAGTTGTCAAACCCAATAAAATACAATAACAAAGTAGGTACAGTGTATGAAACAAATAAAGGGCGAACACATGATGTGAGCAGACACTGCTCCATAAAACCAAATTAACTTTTAAAGCATGTTTCATCTGTGAAAGAGGTGGAAGGCAAGTATGAGACTGGTCTTTTTACTTAACACTGTAATAAGCTATATTTTTCAAATTGTCATATAATAGAATAGAATAAATAATAGAAATAATAATAGAAAGATTGATTTTAAATATTTTCTTCTAGGAAAAAAAATGATTTGAGTTGGTCTTGAGGCAAAGTTTATGTGAAAAAGCAACCCTGAGGGTATATTTTTATCATGAATTCATATGTTTTCCCCCTGCAAATACTTCCGTCACATTGGTGTTTACATTCAGCTCTTGGATACATACTATCTTTTCAAGGACTGGTCTGTAAACACAGTGTGCCCCAGGCTCACAGGATCAGTCCTTAACAAAGAGCTGGAATCCAAGAAAATACTTGTTGTTTTTTTTTGTGACCACCGGGGTGGGGGTGGAAATGTGAGGTGAATCTCTGGTGCAACTTCACAAGGTTTCTTCTTTATTCCATTTGGCAGGTGGGAATTATAATAATGACATATCCAGCTTTCTGTTTAACTCATTGAGTGCCAACCGTTTTATAGAACAAAAAGTGTCTTGTTCCAGCGTTTTGCCCATTTTGAGTCATACTTCAAGACCAACAGACAATTTGGTACTACATCTCTGAAAACACAGAATAGCTCAAATGAAAGAAAAGACTTTATATTTCATCATGAAAAAAATGCTTGTTTTTACCTTGTTCCATTCTTGTTTTATCAAAGGTAGAGTAGAGGTCACTTTCACCAAAATCACCACTTTTTGTCCAGAATCCGCCCATTTTGCTCACTAATCTCAACTGTCTCCACTTCCTGCTTTGATCTCTGTGGCGTATACCATCGCTTTATGTTCTGACTACAATCTCCCAGAAGCCCCAAAATTACTCACAGGCTGCAGAAGAGCGCCAACAGTGACTAGCTGCCAAAAAAAACATTTTGACGTATGATTACATCAATGATGCTCAAGCATTGGTTTTCAATGACGTTGAAATACGTCAATAGTTAATCAACAAGATTTGCTTTTGTCTCTGTGTTTTTGGGGGGCTAATGAACCTCCATTTTTCCTGCATCTGCATTGGAAGGCTGCATAGCTGATGCTGATAACACACTGTTAAAACACATGATGGTATTTGGACGCACAAATCTCATCTGATCGCTTGCAAATGACAGTGCGGACAGTCTGTCTTAAAGATCTGATTTAAGGAACAAATCAGATTTGCCTGCAGTCTGAACATAGTCTGAGTTGATTGAGAGGAGCAGGAGCACTAAATAACAGTGCAAGGTGGCACCGAGCACAAGATAAATGGGCTTCTCTACAGCCTCAGACACATAATGACTCGTACCGTAGATACTGTTTTTTGTCAGTCGTCTTTGTTGCTAGCTCAATTAGATTACCAGGATGCATCGTTCCTCTGACAAAGACATTTCAAGAGACAGGAATCTCATCATGTGCAATTTACACACACACCTGCCAACTTTTTCATCATTAGGAGCCAACGGGTCTGGTCAGTTTCAGTCACCAGACCACGGCAAGGGAATTTGAATCTTCCTCTCCAAGTTCATTACTGGAACTAAGGCTGTGTTGAGACTGCATGGCTTAATGCTCAATTCGGTTTTGTTTGTGAAATCAGATTTTTTTGTGAGGTCGTTCACATTTCCAATCAAATGTGACTTGTATGTGATCTCCAGTGTGAACTTTAAATGACCCGAAAGTGTCCCGCATGTGCATTGGAGGACAAGATGACGTCACACACAGTGAGCATGCTCAGTGTTTACAGAAGTAAACATGAACGCTTCTTCCCGCTTCTGTCTACTTCAGCGCAGAATAGTGATGTTTGTCGCTTGTTGATGATGTGTAGGTCACATGAATGCGACCTGGCCGTTCAAACTCAAGTCACATGTCAAAAGATCAGACATGTATCCAGGGTTCGAATTATAATCTGAGCTTTGTGGGGCTCGTCAAAAATGTAACTCCCTGACTTTTGAGACATCCTGCCATCTCCTCCGCCACTTGTTACGTTGCTGTCTGTAGCGCTGTGCAGGCTGTCTGACGGAGCAGTTGGACTGAACCATTTTACGTTAATAGATGGAGAGATAAACTTAGTGTTACTAGTTCTTTTCGAAACCGATTTGTTTTAGTCAGAAAAATATATATGTGATTAAAATAATGAATGTTGGTCTAGAGACCCCCAGAGATGTAGGATTTTACTGCTTTTATGGGAGCTCATACCCCTCCTAGTGGGAGGTCAGCTCAGCTCAGCTCCCACTGGCTCCCAAATAATCCAAACCCTGTATGTATTGGTTTTAGGACCACATATCAAAGTGGCCTGTAATTGAAAGATCAGATACAGGTCGCATAGGGGCAAAAAAATCTGATTTGGGTGACTTCAGACTGCAGTCTGAACGTAGCATAAGAGATTCTTTAGTGTTCATTTGCGTAGTCCAGGGAGTCTGGGGATTCCTTTGGGATCATGGTTGATGCAGTGTTTCATTCACCACCCCGGTGCCCTGCCATCCTCTAGTCGTCTTGCTGGAGTACTCACACACTGACCTCTTTCAAAGCATTCTGGCTGTGGCTCACTTCTCAAGGCTCGTGAAATAAAGTCCAGTGTTGTGTGAAATGTCCAGGGACCTGTCTCCCCAACTGTTAAAACCTTAGCCACAGCTGCACCTCAATGAACTTTTCTTTCCCTGGTGATCCCTTCATTTTACCGAGCCACTGGATGCCACAACCCCACTGTTCCTTTATCCTCTTATTTTTCCACTCCCTGCGCTCATTCCAGCCGTTTCACCACCTCCTCCCGCTCTTTGTGTCATTGCTTTGTTTACTTGCGCTGTGTTTTAGTGAAACAGATGCACCTGTCCTCTGAGCAATATTTGGCAACTAAATGTCTCCCTTGGTGAAGGTCTTTGTAACTCATCAAATGCTCTTTTGAAGCTTGCTCAGTATTCAGGCAGCGAGGCATGCCTGGGATCATCAGAGGTGAAACTGTTTCAAGTTTCCAAAGGTCGAGCTGCCACAAGCATTTTTGCTAGTTGGTTATCTTAAAACTAACAAAAAAAAAACAGTTCATCCACAGTCTCTGCATTGGGAGTTCTTCTTGAGAGTCCAACTGCGTTCTCACCTATTGCGTGATGTTAAATATTAAGTTGTAGTATCTGCAAGAACAATAACGTTATCAGTTTCCCACTGATTGCAACTGGTTCATTTTACATTCACAAAGCCGTTCTCAGAGTTCATTCATAAACTATATTCATGGTTTTATACACACTTGTATTGTTATCCTTCATACAAATGGATGCAGTTATAGACTTAGCATTGGCCATCAGCGCATTTTTCAATATGCCTTGAGGCTGCAAATCAGAAACACTCTGAATAAAAAGACCATCTGCATAGTGAATAAAATCTGATACAGCTGACATGAGCAGAAAGTAAAACACTCGCAGTGAAATACAATTTTAATGGTTGATTCTTTTTATTGTTTATTTCATATCAATTAAAATTCATTAAGCATTAACTTTAGTGCCCAAATTCAATTACTCAGTTCAGTCACAATTATGTTTTTTTTTTCATGAAAACCAACCAGACTACCGACAGTGGAACTGTATCACAGAAAGCATAAAGTGTACTATACAACAAGTATAATACTGTATGCATTCAAGTATGAAACAAACAAGAAGTTAAATTGACTAATCAAACGACGGCAATGTTTGCATGGTCATTATTGGTTTAACAAAGCATGACCTCAGCATTCACAATCAGTGACAAAAAAATTCCATCAAATTATTTATCATAACAATACTTCTACATGAAC
The DNA here is from genome assembly GCA_029721515.1 of Synanceia verrucosa. NCBI lineage: Eukaryota > Metazoa > Chordata > Actinopteri > Perciformes > Synanceiidae > Synanceia > Synanceia verrucosa. The sequence goes on along the minus strand of CM056560.1, from coordinate 5,527,446 downwards.
CATTAACCAAGAATTTGTATGTTTCTTTGTGACACAGTGATCCATAATCAGGATTATGTTTTTTCTCTACTTTACCTATACAACATAAAAATTAAAGTGGATGAAACCAAAATTACAGCAGAGAGCTGTAAAACTAAATCAACCATAAAGCACTAGTAAGTAAATTAAAAGCAGAATGCTTACATACAGCATTTGTTTCTGATACACTTGAATTTGCTGAAATTCAAGTGTATGAAGTATCAAACATTTCATTATGTGAATCATTATTGTAGCTCTTATATGGTTATATGCTTCTCTGCAGCATCAGGAACACTGCCCATTTTGAGTCATCTTTCAAAACCTACAGAATATTTTGTGTTATGACTCTGAAAACACAGACTAGCTCATATGAAAGACGAGACTCTCTATTTCATCATGAAAAAAATGTTTGTTTTTACCTTGTTCTGTTCTTGTTTTATTAGAGGTAGAGTAGAGGACACTTTCACCAAAACCACCACTTTTTTTCCAGATTCTTTTTGTTTTACTCTCTAATCTCGATCGTCTCTACTTCCTGCTTTGATCTCTATGGTGTATACCATCTCTTTATATCCTGACTACAAATCCCAGAAGCCCCAATATTACTCACAGGCTGTGAGAGTGCCCTCTTGTGCCAGCTGCTGAAACACCACCTTCATGTACATATACGTCAATGGGACCCAAGAATTGTATTTTAAGAGCTAATTACAAAATTAATTTTCCAAACTCATCCCGAAGACATTCCATTCCACATGTCAGGATGACACATTTGTCATTCACCACATTGTTTCTGTGAAATAATATCAGATGTAAACTGAAACATACTGTAAATATGGAAAATACATTAGAAACATCAAAGAAAGGTCTCCTAGTTGAAAGCCCTGTGTTTGTTGGCTCCATTAGACCCAACAACCTCCCCTCCGGCCTCATCATAAGCACACAGTTGGTAGAGATTACAATATAAATTCAATGCAATTATTATTGCATGCAAAATTAGTCACTAATTATCATGGCATTACATTATTTGGACTTGAATTTCTCGTGTAATGACACGTACTGACTTCTGCACTCTGCAGCACTCATTTCCACATTCAGAGGTCTGAGTGTGACTCACAACGTTCCTTGCATGTTGTAAACGGTGTATGAGGACGAATGGGCCTTTGATGTCAACCGTTATTAACATCTTCCAGCTCTATTCGCTCACTTGAGGCCTGAACAGACTCTGAACTGATTTGTGTGCTGGTGCAAGGCCATGTGTGTCCCTTTGTGAAAGAATGACTTTCTTGTCAAGGTGACAGCACAGCAACGGCTATCACTCCTGTCTCTCATGTCCACTTGAAAAAGGAAGAACTTTCGAGCTTAGATTTCTCACATCACTCTTGGTTCTGTGTGCAGTGTGTTCATGTGCTGCTGAAGGTCCTAGTCCTCATTTTTCAGAAAAAAATAAAGCAATACACAATATAAGAGTTACAAGAACCAGAATGTTACACTTCTCTTGCCTGTAAGTTTGATAATATGACGCAGAAAATCCTACACACTGGCTTCATTTCCTACCTGGATGTCAGATCACTTTTTAACCAAACACTTTTTTTCTGTCTCTACTTGACTATGTATTAATTTTTACTTTGAGATATGTAAAGTTCTTACTTTGAGAGAGGTGCAGACAGCTGTGAGCAACATAGGTTTACTGGTGTGATAACACCACTGACATAGGTTTAGGCAACAAGGACATTGTTATGTGTAGGAAAAGATTGTGGTTTGGGTTAAAATAAGTTTGTTATGTAACATAAGTACTGATCCACAAAAAGTGTGCTTATTATGCAACTGACATTAAAAAAGTATGGAAGTTATGCAATAAAACAAAACTGACATCCTCTGTTTAAAAAATCCTGTTATCCTTAGTTCCTTATTAATGTACGACAGATTGTGAGGCATATTTTATTTCCGTAAGATGAGTTTGTTAACAGTGAGCTGCATATTCACCACAGGCTCTTGACAGACTCTGATATATGGAAATTAAGGTAAAACACCATTGCCTGTTTCACAATTAATTTCAGCCCCGACTGAGCTCAACTATTAAACCATGCGATCAATAATGTATTACTTCCATTATTTTTGGACTCACAGAAAGAGGAATAATTGAAAAAGAACCAGTGGCCATTATATAATTGTTTTAATAGCTGTCTGCTGTTATTAAAGGCCCAATGTGTTGGACTTAAAAACATCACATTTCTAACAAAATGCAAACTCCACACAGAAGAGCCCAAGCTGGCCAGCGATAGGCAAAAACGCTGGTACAAGGCACTTTGTGTTTTATACAACGGCTGGCACCCAGTGAGTTAAAAGTCAGCACACACACACACACAGACACACTATTATGATTATGATTACGATTCTTGTGAGCAAGTGCTATAGTACTTTATAGCTCCAAAAAGAAAAGTAATCTCAGTCGCTCTATCCTGAGTGCTTTAGTTAAAAAGCAACTGATGGAAAATCACACAAAAGCTCTCCTTGTAGCTGGAACATGATGGCTCAAGCATATTTTTAGCAACAAAAATTGGTATGCCCCTTCACCTAAAGGTACTGTAGGTAGTTAAAACATGTTTTTCTCTTTCACAGATCTGTGCTGTATCTTTACTGTGATTCAACAGGTGCACTGCAGACAGTTTATTTTCTGTCGTTTAACTTTGACGAGCAGTTTACCCCGAAGAGGTGAGGGGGAGATATTGGTCCTGAGCACTGAATCACAAAAACCTTTGGTTCAGTAGCTAACCACAACTCTGTGCTTACTTCAGCACATGGTGCCTTGGAATACATAGCAACCACATGGAGTTAGTCAAATCTCTCTGTGTTTACTAGTTCTCCCTAAGGCTAGAGCACAGTCTGGTCTGTACTGTGCAGCATATTTAGCTGAATTTACTGTATTTCAAATGAGTGCACCCTGAAGTTGTTTTTCTGTTTTTCAAATAAAGTTTAAGCAGAAAAATAGAACTGGTATACTTTGCTAAAACACAGACTGTTTGGGTTTTTTTGGGCTGTTTGTGTTCTTTTTCAGTGTGCAACACATCTTCATGTAAATGGCTTAACATCATGAGTGACACAATAAAAGTAATCGAAGTATGTAGGCATGACAAGATGCCACAAAGGCAGCTAGTAAAGGTGCTGTTCAGGGATGTGCCTTTCACTAAACATTCTAGTTCAACAATATTTTGAGCGATAATCATTCAGTCTTTGGCTACACAATGAGAAAAATGAATCAAATCATTGAGGAGCCAAACTTATTCTGAAGCCCACATAACATATATAAATTAAATAACACATGAAAACATCAACAGATCTTTATTTCCATGAGTTTTTTTTTCACAGTCATCATGCACGTAGTACAGTTTTGCTTTATAGAACTGTAGTTGCATTACTGTTTGCAGCTGGAAAGTAAAATCATGTCAGTTTTATTCTGTTTAATGTACCTGTGTTGATACATTTGTGTATCTGGAGTACTTATCAACCCACAATCTGTAGACAGACAACTACGTCAGGATTTTATGGTGTGCTTTCATCAGAAAATGTAATTTAACCATCATTTAGATTTTTGCTCACTAAAAGCTCATTTAAAAAAAAAAAAATGTTCAGTTCATTTATGAGCAGCTGGGTCCCATTGTAGGCAATGAAAATTACATCTACTGTGATTTCTCATTCATATGCAAACACTGTAGCCATAAATGATAAAATATATTTATTATTCCTGTTAAAATGTCCAATTATGTTTCTATTTAGACTTAGTTATAGACGTGTTTGTCTTCAGCTCTAACAGCAGCAGTCAAGCTAGGAAAACAGGTTCATATGTCATCCTGATAACTGTTTATCATGGTGTCATTATGTAGCTCAGCTTGTGGAATCTCACCTTCCAACTTAGGTTGATGGGACAATTAAAGATACTGTAAATGTGTTATTCAAACACTTTGACATTGACTTTGACATGTCTAGGCAAAGCTCCGTTGATCTCCATGGTTTACTGTATGAATAGTGGTGTGATGAGATCTCATGAGACAAGATTAAATCATGACAATATTTCTCATTGAAAAGATGTCTCACAGGCACAGGGCAGAAAGATACCTATCTGACTTTGAGCTATGAAAGCTTCTATTAGTGACCTGTGGGTGGCAGTAATAAGCCTTTACTACGTTTATTCTACCAGAAACTGACAATACAAAGGTGAAGGAAAGCAGCAACTGCAGCACATCGGTAAAGTTAGAAAGATATTGGCGGATTCCAACTTCCTGAATCAATACGTCAAATACAGTATGATCTAAAGATACAAACGAAGCATTTCTGTAATATTGGTGAGGCACATGATGACCTACAACTGTACTTTTGCCAAAACTATGCGTCCCCGGGGCTCCATGGAAAACATTGCTCCTAATGAGCACCAGCTGTTGTGGATACAGAGCAGGGACTGTCTACAAAGTGCAACACCGGAACCAAAAGCGAAAAGCATTCCCATTAAATATCACTAGATTCAGCTCAGACACATCTCACCTCATGAAACTACAACACTGACTTTGACTAAAAGTGATTCAATGTAGTTTTTATAAATTATTTAAGAGGTAGAGTTAAATACATTCTGCTTAATAAGAGATGCTTGTCCAGTCATTTATTTCTATCATTTTAGTTTTCTTAAGATTAATGTGAAAATATTCTCATCTTGTTCTTGTGAACCCAATATCATGTATCATCACACCCCTACTTAAAACTAACTACATTATTTTTATTCTTGACAATAGAACACAATAAATTGTTAGACTGTGCTGCGTAGACCTTCACTTTACTGTAATGGTTTAGGTGAGTGACAGGAAGCTAGCGACTCATGCATCAGTCACTTTTCAGGGGAGAGTGAAAGGCAGCAGGACAGGCTGTGTGATTGATTGCAGTGCTGATGTAACCTGGACTGGATTACACCACTGCAGTTGTACAGCAGCACAGAATTCTGGGTATTTCATAAAGAGAAAGACACTGAAGAGACGTGTGAGAGATAGATAGCAAGAGGGAGGTGGAAAGAGAGACGGTACTGAACGGTAGAAAGACTGAGGGTAGATGCTGATGGTCAGTGATGGATCCAGCCGGCCGTGGCGGCTTTGAGCAGCTGATCTGGTGCACTGATGAGGAACGTGTCTGAGGACATAGGCGAGTGTTTTCAGAATGATGACAGTGGGTAAATGTTGATGGCAGGAGAGTAAAAAGAAACCTGGGTTCACCCAAAGACACCTTTTAAAGTGCATGGAAGGTTTGCATAACAGAAGTTATGTGTATGACAAACAATAAGTTGCAGGATGCCCTTGAGGGAAAAAAAACAACAGCTTAGCTTTATTGCGTTGGTGGGAGAGATGTGAAGTGTGCTATATGTTTATGGTATCCATCTCAATGTCGTGTGAAGGCACCGTGCACTCTTAACAGCTTCTTTTCAAACCACTATCAATAATAGTTTAACATCTGAGACTATTTTCCATAAAACAACAGAGATTGTTGGAGAAAAATTGTTTTTTTAGAGAGTGCTGATGGAATCTTCAGATAGCAATCAAATCATCATGTGTCTAGGGACTGACATCAAATTAAAGTGACATGAAACACAGCTTTTAATATGCACAGTTTCGCACAATATTTGCAGTTTGGTTGAATGCCAGACAATGGAATTGCAATATGGGAAGAGACCGTTGTGATGCGAGTGTTCCCTGGCGTCATCGATAAACTAATACCTGAGACCTGTTGTAGTGTGATTGAAAAAGACAAATTGCTTTTGCTTCTGGGCATCGTTCTTGTTGTTAACAATAACCGCATCAGAGCATTATAATATTTGTAATGCTGTGAGAGGAGTGGGATCCTCTACATAAATGAGATGAAGGATTTATGGTGGGTAGGGCTCTCTGGATGACCTTGCAGCCTGGTGCTCTGCCAAAAACAACAAACGGGCTCCATTAGCACTCTGAATGAAGGCTTATGCTGAAACACATTAGTCTGATGGGTCCATAAATATATGGTATAAATGTGACAAATTATTCCCATATTTGCCAGGTACTCTGAAAGGCCATTATCGTCATACTTTCAACGGGATGTCTGTGGGAACATTCAAATTTTATTGTTATTTAGAATTTTTAAAGATGATATTTCAGATGTTGTGGAAGAGCCAGTTTTACAAATTCTAGGTTGCAAATGCAGATTAATGACCGCCATGAAATGAAGTATGATGATTCTCAAACACACAACATGGCAGATAACCACAATTGACTATTTGTTGCTTTTTGATTCTTAATATTTCTATAGCTAATGTAACATTTTTAGCACTGAAAAAAAGATTAATTAATTTCTGAATAAGTACAATATTCTTTAATGCAATCAGGGCTGTATCTAAGTACCATGGGGCCCTGGGCCCACTGTCATTTCCCCATTGTATGTTAATTGAAAGTTGAATATTTATTATTATATACTGAGCCACAATAGAAAGGCAAATTTCTGAGTCTAATAATTGTGTTTAACATATATTTTATTTGCAATTAAAAATACATCATTTAAAGATTCAGTTATTATTACTTATTCTATTATGTCTTTGCTTTGCTTTCTTGTTTTTGTAATTACTGTAATTTGTCTGTGCTGTTGTGGCGGGTGGAAGATAAATAAAAAATTTCTATTCTATTCTAAAAAAAAAAATTTTTTTTTTCTATTTGAAGTGTAGTTAAACTACCTTCCCCATGCTGCTGAAGCTTAGCTTGTTACATTTCTCTGGAGAGTAGCTAGATCAATAACATAGAATATTAAACATTAATACAGTATTTAAATTGTGTTAATGTGTAAGCTACAATTTAAAGAAGCCCTTGACTCGAATGAATGGTCCGAAAAGACTCAAAGCATCCTGGTAACAAATCCTATACGCTCGTGAACAAAATGTTTTGTAAGGATCCCATCCCTCTTAGTGTGTTTGACCTAAATCAATTATGAAGCAACACATAAGAGTTATTCTTTAATGGTGTTTCTGTGTTCAACAATTCTTGGTTTAAGCTGCTAAAATGTTTCCGCAATGCAAGCTTCCTTTGTCTCGTGGACATGAGATGATTCCTTTGAATTCAATCTTTTTACCAGTGCAAAGATGTTTGAACTATTGTCTCTTTTGTAGTTTAAAATTCATTGAGAACCTGCACTACATTCAGAATCTTTCACCTATTTATATATTTCTTTTCTTTTTTTGTTGTTTGAAAAGTGTTTAATGTGGTCAGGGCACCATATTCCTTTTCATTTCTGTGTAGAATATATTTTTTTAAACATCTCAAAGACATGAATTTGTTATATAAATCAAATGGTTGAACACACATTCAAATGTGCCACCTATTGAACTGCTCCATCGAAAACATTTTCAATGCAGATGCATGGAGTCACATTGATACAGCACCCGCCTCCCTCAATGTGAAGTGACAGGCTGGAGATATCCATGAGGGCTCCAGGGAGCAGAGGAAATACTGTAACTGCAGCCTTGTCACATCAAATGCGTGAGTCAGCACTGGCTCTCAGAGATCCCTCCCCCCGCCACTTCTTTTGATGCTAAGTAACAAACAAAAAGGTTTCCACAGGAGAATGGAATAAACAACGGCAGCTTTGTCCCTGCTCCCAGAGAATGCATAGCACTGTAAGCACCACCCTGGATGGCTTTATCAGTTTACCAACCTGAGCAAGTGGTGATGAAGGAAGCAGTCTGTCTGTCCATGGAGGATGTTACATTTGGTGCTTTTCCACTACACAGTAACGGCATGGTATGGTACAGCACGGTACGGCCCATTTTTGGTGCTTTTCCATTACAACGGAGTACCTCATGATACGTCACCGGCGTGGGCGGAGTCGACATACGGCAGCGCGAAACTGCCATGACATCATTTACATGTGACAGAAAACCAGGAAAAGAAGAACAACAATACTACTGTCATAAAAAATGGAGGACACCGAATTGATCATGTATTTGTTGCTCACTCTGTGGCTTTTTGTCACACAGAGCGAAAGGTGTTGTTTTCTGCGATGCCATTTTTCAATCAGTTACGTCACGTTTTAGTATTGCTTCGGCTCGCTTGGAACCAGGGCTGAGGAGGTACTGAAGAGGTACCTAGTACCAGGTACTCCTGGAAAAGTGCCACAACCGTGTCGAGCTGTGCTGTACCATACCACACCTGTGGAAAAGGTGTGTGTCCCTGCATTGGTGTTTGCACTTACAATTAACATTTTATTCAGCTTTAACTGAAAAGTTATACAAATGTGCTGAATAGACCTTTTAGATGAATAAAATGTCGCTAAAAGTTGATAATAGAGTTTGTATGTTAGAGGATTCTATCCAATCCACAGGGGCATCACTAGGATGGAGGACACATATTCTTCATCAATCGAGCCACATACAACAACAACACCATATTATTTAGGGGGTCTTAAGAATATCTCAGGAGGGCTTCCTCCCCCTAAAATAGGCCTAATGATGCCACGCTGATCCAGGTGAAAGAGCGGCTCAGCTGTAGACCTGACATGGATGAATTATATATTCATGTGTTAAAATAAATTCATTTTAACTCACAAACAGATACTTTGCGTTCCTCCGTATCCCAATCTGACTACTTACAGTGAGCCTGGGGGAACATATTTCATATTAACTCCAGTCTGAGATGATTTGTACTGTATGACATGACATTATTTTTTGCCATTGGCTCATTACTTCTGTGCAGCTGTACAACAAGATGGAGAACATCTCTGTAGATATGAGCTCAGTTCCAAGATTACATCTGAGAATTTTTATCCCTCAAGCCTGTAATGTGTTTTGCCTCCCCTGTTGCTACATTTCATCGCCGGGATGTCAGGCAGGTTTATGGTCAGCCATCACTCTTAAGAACAATAAGATCAGGGGTCAGCCCGAGCCCTTCTCTCAGCGAGACCCTGCAATGTCACTCATGAGACAGGCCCCCCCTCCCCCTCCACCCTATGCTTATTGGCTGAAATATTGGCTCGCCGTGCCACTTTTGACAAGTAATCTACTGCTGGCAGCAGCAGAGAGGGAGCCTGTTGATAAATCTTCTCTGGACTGAGTGTGTTTTATGGATATCACGTTCTTACTGCTAAACTACGCTTGAGTGTTGCCTCTGAACGGGGGTTGAATGGAAAACAGCCCAGTATGGAGGGCAGTCTCTGAGGGGAGCCATGTGTTTTTCTGGTGCCCACCATGTGGTTAAACCATGAAGGTGATTGAGCCCAGCAGGAAAACACACTGACGTCAGCTGAAGCCAGTTCTGAATCTCATGATGAGATCAATGTAGTTTATAATTGAACATGACTGTAAAAGCACCTCGTACTTTCAAGAAATGTTTAATGCTTGCAAGCCTAAGTTCATGAAAACCATATGAAGTCAAAGCTATAGTTGATGAAGATACCGTTCTTGTTTCAGGTTCAAACTTGTACTTTGGGTTTCAACTGGAACATGTTTACATGCTTTAATGTTCAAAAAACACATTCTTCATCCTGTCTGAAATACCTGTATTCATCTTCTGTCTGAGAAGCTGCATCCTGGCACTTATCTTTTTAAGTCCTCTTCCAAAAATAGCCCAAATTTCCGATAGGCTTGCGAGGAAAATATGTTGAACTTTTGCAAAGTTAGTTCTCAAGCCGTGGGTAGAGATACTCAGATGGCAGGAGGTATATTCTAATGAGCCAGTATGTGAAACGGCATGTTTTGTGATCAAGGCAGCCCACAAGAAACCAACCGGGTTGTATGAAACAGAAAGTGCCTTGTGCCAGCATTTTTGCCTATTTTGACTCATATTTTAAGACCCACAGATTATTTTGTACTATGTCTCTGAAAACACTGAATAGCTCAAATGAAAGAAGAGACTCTCTATTTCATCATGAAAACTAACATTTGTTTTTACCTTATTCCATTCTTGTTTTATTTGGTAGAGGCCAGTTACACCAAAGTCACCACTTTTTGTCCAGATTCAGTTTTTTTTTTGCTCTCTAATCTCGATTGTCTCCACTTCCTGCTTTGATCTCTGTGGCGTATACCATCTCTTTATGTCCCGACTAGATCCCAGAAGCTCCATTACTCACACGCTGTGTGGACCATGGACCCACTTTCATTCCCTGCTAATTGGCTTCTGTGTCTTAGTATTGTATTTAGATAATATTGGGAAACCAAAGTCCACCACTAGTGATGGTCAAGCTCCAAAAACACTGGATGTCAATGGTCTTTAAAACTGCACGCTGCACACCTCAAGAACGAGCTGACCTAATGACCCCAGCTGGCATCAGGATTACAGATACATTATATACTGCTTTTATAGGCCAGCATATTAACTGATATTTATGTGCACAATCACTGGAACACACCTTTAAAAAAAAAAAAAAAAAAAAAAAACACTTTTTCGCAAGGATTTAATTTTTTAAATTTAAATTTAAGGTGTGGTAAAAGTCTGAGGAAGTATGCAACAAACATTCATCTCCTGAAAGAACTAATTAAAATGCTGCAGGATCAGTATTGCGCTCAGCAGGAAGGCTAGATAAATATCTCTTCTCTGCACTTTAATAATGGAAACATTTCAGCAACCTGCTCCAAATTGGTCCTTTCTCATGTGAACAATTCTGACACCAACATCGTACTGCTTCAAGTCTCAAGGAGGCGTTTCAAAACAAGAAAAAAAAAAAGATGGGATGTGTTTTTGAAAAATGTTATAGCTTAGTGTCTATATTTTACTATCCTATCCTCCTAAGCCTTGGAGGGGGTTTACATTTCTCATCATTAAATTCTAAGCTGTCATCACACATTATTTGGTCCTGGGCGCATAAACTATCAGAAAAGACCAGGTCTAAATTTTAGCCTTTCCAGGATGCAGGGGCTAAACTAACATTCTCTCTGGTCTTACAAACACACCAGGCAAATTAAAGAGACAGAAAACTAAGGAGCTGTGGTGAAATAGAGCTGTTATTCCTTTCATCTTCCTCTAGTTATATAAAGTTTTCATGGCAAAGTGTTCTCAGTGCTTTTACTGTGCTGTGTGTCAGTCACCCTGGCCCAGTTTTGTGGTATTTGAATGACAGAGGTTCTTTCTGTTTGAATGGAGGAGGGTGCAGACACACAGGCACACAGCAGAGATGGCATTCATGATAGCTTTTACAGGAACTATTATGTCAGACATGCAAAAATGATCCAGCATGTTTTAAGTGAAATTAACCACAAAAGTGCTCATACTCTCAACTACAATTTTTTTAACTTTTTGAGTGCCATTGACATATTTCAACATCATTTAAAATGCAACGCTTGAGTGCCATTGACGTAAAAATATGTCAAAGTGGTTTTTCGGCAGCGGGTAGCTGACTGCGATCTCCTGCAGCCTGTGACTAATTTTGGGGCTTCTGGGAGATGTAGTCGATGCATAAAGAGACGGTATACGCCACAGCAAAGCAGGAAGTGGAGATAATCGCGATAAGAGAGCAAAACAGAATCTGGACAAAAAGTGGCAAAAGTGGCACTCTACCTAGAGCATAAAAAGATGGTATACATCACAGAGATCAAAGCAGGAAGTGGAGATGATCGAGATTAGAGAGCAAAAGGGACAGATTTGGGACAAAAGTGGCTTTTTGGTGGGAGTGTCCTCTACTCTACATCTGATAAAACAAGAATGGAACAAGGTAAAAACTTTTTTCATGATGAAATAGAGAGTCTCTTCTTTCATTTGAGCTATTCAGTGTTTTCAGAGACATAGTACAAAATAATCTGTAGGTCTTAAAATATGACTCAATATGGGCAAAAACACTGGCACGAGATTTAATTTAATATTTGTTTTACTATTATTATTTTTACAAATGTTATATGTTACTGTCCTGCTCCTGTGGTTGGTAGGAGAGTTTTTTTCACCCCATATCTCTACGATGGAAATGAGACAGAACAATGTTATTATGAGACTCCAATCGGCACATATGAAAACAAGTCTATGGGGCTCAACACTCCCACCGAAATCAGTAATTAAATTACTTTTACCACACAGAACCTTCCGGAGAAGGCTAATGAAATAAAAACCATTTCCCAGTCTATTTATTCCGCACAGTTTGTTTCATTCCAACATCATTATCAGGTACAATTTTTGCAAAATCGCTGGTAGAATAATGCATTAAAACAGAAAAACTATACACGCTGTGAACAACGCATGTAATGATCTAGAAGAGCTTGCTTTGTGAAAATGTCATCATAATCCTCCACATCTATAGTTGTCAATCTACACATGATTCCCTATACAGTCCTTATTTGTGTAGCTATGAGATCATTATTGTTACTATTTCCTTTTTTGCACAGCATACTATCCTTTTGTTCTCTTGCGATTTAAGACCAGTGTGTGTCAAAGTGCATAAAATATAAATACATGGAGTCCCAAATATGCTTCTCACAGCAGACGATTGCCATTTTTTCTTTTTTTTAATTAATTCACATTTCTGCAATTCTGTCAACACATTTTCTGTGTGCAGTGATGTGCACCGCTTTAATTTGAAAGATAAAGCTGCAGAGTAATCATATGTGTAATTACAAATAACTTTGTAGCTGAATAACAGATAAGAGCATATCATGTGTGTGCTGTAAGAAAAAAGTATTTTACTTTGGTTGTCATTTGATGAAGTTACATTCATGCAATTACTTTTGGGCTGTGGCTTCAACAAACAAATTTGTAGTGTGCTCACTAATCATAGCAGTATTAGCAGCTAACCATAGCAGCATTAGTTACTATAGTTAGCTACTTGGCATTTGCATTGCTTGTTAAATAAGCGTATCATAATTGAGTAGAACTTTCATTAATTTTTTTTGTATGTTCACACAACAAACGATTATTACAGGGGTTGGACAATGAAACTGAAACACTAACCAATTTAGTGTAGGAGGTTTCATGACTAAATTTGACCAGCCTGGTGGCCAAACTTCATTCATTGTACATTGCACCAGTAAGAGCAGAGTGTGAAGGTTCAATTAGCAGAGTAATAGCACAGTTTTGTTTAAAATATTGCAATGCACACAACATTATGGATGACATATCAGAGTTCAAAAGAGGGCAAATTTTTGGTGCACGTCCTGCTGGAGCATCTGTGACCAAGACAGCAAGTCTTTGTGATGTATCTAAAGCCACGGTATCCAAGGTAATGTCAGCATAGCACCAAGAAGGACGAACCACATCCAACAGGAGTAACTGTGGATGCAAGAGGAAGCTGTCTGAAAGGGATGTTGGTTTCAATGGTGCCAGCAGCGAAAATCTTGGGCTGTGGACAATGTGAAACATGTATTGTTCTCCGATGAGTCCATGTTCACTGTCTTTCCCACATCCGGGAGAGTTGTGGTGTGGAGAAGCCCCAAAGAAGCGAACCACTCAGACTGTTGCATGTCTAGAGTGAAGCATGGGGGTGGATCAGTGATGGTTTGGGCTGCAATATCATGGCATTCCCTCTGCCCAATATTTGTGCTTGATGGGCACGTCACTGCCAAGGACTACCAAACCATTCTGGAGGGCCATATGTACCCAATGGTTCAAACGTATCCTGAAGGTTGTGACATGTATCAGGATGATAATGCACCAATACACACAGCAAGACTGGTGGCAGAGTGATGAACATGAAAGTGAAATTGAACATCTCCCATGGCCTGCACAGTCTCCACATCTAAATATTACTGAGCCACTTTGGGCTGTTTTGGAGGAGCAATTCAGGAAATGTTTTCCTCCACCAGCATCACGTAGTGACCTGAACACTATTCTGCAAAAAGAATGGCTCAAAATCCCTCTGGTCACTGTGCAGGACTTGTATCTGTCATTCCCAAGATGAATTGATGCTGTATTGGCTGGAAAAGGAGGCCCTACACCATACTAATGAATTATTGTGGTCTAAAACCAGGCGTGTCAGTTTCAATGTCCAACCCGTGTGTTGGATTTACCCCTCGTAATTGAGTAATAGTAACGCCAACACCTTATGTCGATTCCTTATTTTTTTTTTTTACTATATGCTATGAAGATGTGACTACTAGAAATAATATAATATAAAATAAAAAATGGCAGTGCAAATATTTCTGTCGAAAAGGATAGTGCATGTCATTTGTATCTCTTTCTTGGCCTTTTTAGTGAGAAAAAAAATATGATTTCAAAAATATGCAATCCAATTTACAAATTGTATGTGATAAAAATTGTAATTTGAATCAATTTTTCACCACCTTATTTGATCGCTGCTCTGTGTCGCTTCACCTCCAGCCAGCCTCTGATGCTGAGATGGATAATGTCATTCTGTGACATGAGTGGTCCACTGTGCTGAGCTTTGCTGTACACTGCAGGGAGCAACAAAGGCAGGGCGTAGTTACAGAATATACAGTAGCGTCTGTATAGTAATATCATAAAATTCTGTTGCATCGGCTGCTGTGCCAGTTTGTCATCACAGCCTCAGGTCTATCTCTGCTGCAAAGATACATCACGTTCAGCTTTCTTGGAAAGAGGAGGAAGACACGTTGTTGTTGTTGTTGTTGTTGTGTTCATCAACAAGCAGCAGCTCCTATTTGCACCAAATTTAATCATGGAACTCTCATGAGGTGAGTGTAATTGGGCACTGTTTTTGTAATATGCAGTGCATACCTCTTATTATAGAAGCTATAATTGGAAGAAACATAGCAGTCCTGCTGCCTTCAGATTAGGTGCAGAGATTTAATCGACCAAATGATTGGGATTGTACATTTCAACAATACTGCTTTCTGTACTATGATGCAGAGTCTTGGCTAGGCCACATAAAGACACATTTCAGTAGTAGCTGGCACCCTGTAGTCCCACGGCATCACTGGATTCTCGCTCTTAGTTGCCCACTGTGGTGCTGGAGCAGCGGCTGGTCTTTCAGATTGGCTCATTTTGCTTCTTTTTGTTCGACTGAAGCAGCTGTTGCTCTTTGAAGCTCTGCAGAGCCCTTCTGGATTTCAAGCCTCCAGGTGTGTCTGCCTCTGTTGGTGGCATAGCTGTGGCCACCATGGTTGTCTTTTCCCTAAAGCTAGCTCTGTACATAAAGGAGATCTCTGGGAATTCTGCCATCCTTCATGCAGTGTGTGTGACCAAGTCAGCAAAGGTTTTTCTTGCTTGAAGGCTATGGACAAGGATGGGATCTTAGCTGGGGTAGGACATTTCTGTCGGGCACCTTGTCTCTCTGGGAGATGCAGAATATTTGGCATATATGAAAGGAATGGAGTCTACCCCCCTGGCAAGGCTTGAGTATCCACGTCTCACAAAAATACATTTAATGTCTATGGAAAATGCTGAAATACACAAACATTTCATCCATTAAAAGGGTTTTTGGAGCTGCGGATGTGTATCACTTCTGCCAATTAGACCTATAGCATCTTGTAATAGCTAAATTTTAATCTGTGTGGGCAGTGGTGCAAGCACGTTTTTGGACACTTAAATTGCACTGTGCTGTCCGAATTAAAAAGGCTCTTCCTGCCATGGCAAGCTCGAATGGTTCCAAGCAAAGTGTGTCATTCCACTGGCACAGCTTAAATTTGTTTTATTTGTGTGGCACAAAATGTGAGTTATTTATTAATAACTGCAAAATACTGTAGTTGAGTTCTGGGAGTCAGTCTTTACTCACTTTGAGTAATCGGGTTTTTTTATGACATGCATAAAAGAATCTCGTGGAAAATGGAGAAATAATAGGGTGTGTGCATAAAGCATGAAGTCACAGGAGCATAGAAAATTTTGATCATGTATTTTTACATGATTGCAGCTTTATTCACCATCATATTTCCATCATACAAAGCTGCAACCAAGGTGTCCAACTCTTTATATTAACATTTAGTGTCTTTCTTAGATATGGCAGTCATATGGACTCATAGAATAACTTCTAATAGCACTAATACCATGTCCTTCATCCACGTATAACAGCTTCAAAACACCTTCATGACCCATTCAGAGATACGGCAAGGAATGTTGAAATAATACTGTATTCAGGCTTTTATGATATGTCCATGTCATATGTAATGCATCCTGACACTTTGCAGCCAACTGCTAAATCTGCATATATAACTGTTTTTTCTAAGAGGTTTCATTTTTGAAATAACAAAAGACTCCAAGGGCGCTTTCATGAGCCAACTTTTAGTAATTTCAGATCATTTGTACTCTGGTGCAGACCAGAACAACTGGACTTGAGCGTTTCCGAGCAAACCAAAATGCTGGTTGTTTATGTAGGTATCTGTGACGCAGAATGTGATGAATTCCAGAAAAGTTGCATGAACAATAATGTTTATCAAACCATAAACTGGAGGAGAAGATAGTGTGTGCACATCAGATTAGTGTCCAGTCAAAATGGAGAAAAAAACTTGTTAAATATACATACTGTAATTTTTAACAGAAAAGGATTCACAATTACTTTAAGTCCCTAAAAATAATATTTAGCTTAGCCAATGATTTTACATTCACATTGATTTCCACTTTCCAAGCCCTCAGTCAAGCACCCATTTCCTAGCGCTCCCTATTTAAACATAGAAAACATTCCATTTACATAACCCCAGGCATAAAGTAAATACTACTCAAATATTCCCTTTTAATACACAGTTAAGCATTTGAATTTAAGTGGAAAAGAGGAGAATCATTTGAGCCCCAGTATAAAGAAAACTTGAACTCACATAGAAATGATATCAGTGTGTAGCTAAAAGCATTGAAGTTACTTAAAATGCACTTTTCTTTTGTCTTTTCTCTAATGAAAAGCTCATGCATAAAGGTTACACACAAAAATTAGTCCAGTACCCTAATCCTTCTAAAACATTTAATAGAGACCAGAGAGGAGGGATCAAAGGCCTCACATATAATTTCATTAAACAGCAATAAAGATATTGATATTTCTGCTTATTCAACATGATACAATTAGTGATGTAGAGGTCTAAATCAACCGCAAGGTGTATTTCTGCATATAAATGCAGAATAATATATGTGTATCCTACTCTACTATTAGCTATGTCAGTGGTTCTTAACACAAAATAAGCTGAAGGAGAGTGTCTGCTAAAAGAAATTCAAAGAATTTGCTGAATTATCACGTTTTCACTCCCAACCTGTCAAATATGGCAGCTTGGTTCATTCCTGTTGCTTAAAAATTTGCAAATGCACACATGACTTTGCCCCAGGAGACCACTGTTTGTGTCCTGTGTGTATGTTCACATACACAGTCATTTTAAGCCAAACCAATTATGTGTGCCATGTATTATATTTTTCCTCACTAAATGTGACCAATTGTATTTGATGACTTTGGAGTAAGAACTGCCTGAAATTACAGAATGATTTCACATCCCCAGGCCTTTGTAAATTAAATATATTGCTGGAACTGGCTGCATCAGGTGATGAAGTTTTGCATGTAGATATAGATTCATATTAACTCATTGAGTGACAGCCCTTTTTTAAAAACGTGCCTCATGCCAGCATTTTTGAAATATTTTGTACCATAACTCTGAAAACACAGAATAGCTCAAATGAAAGAAGGGACTCTCTATTTCATCATGAAAAAAAACTTTGTTCCATTCTTGTTTTATCCGTTGTCAAGTAGAGGCCACCAAAATCACCGCTATTTTGTCCAGATTTTGCTTGTTTGTTTTGCTCTCTAATCTCGATCGTCTCCACTTCCTGCTTCGATCTTTGTGGCATATTTTGTCTCTTTATGCTGCGACTACATCTCCCAGAAGCCCTAATATTACTCACAGGCTATGTGAGAGCACCCTCTTGTGCCTGCTGCCTAAAAAAGGAAAGACTTATATATGCGTTTAACTAAAATACTTATTTGTGATGTTGTCACATACGCATACATGCTTTGTTTTAGTTCAAGCACTGTGAAGGCCTCATAGGTGGGCACTAGGGGGTCCTTAGTAAACTATGATAGACAGGAAGTAGAGTCTGTTTACAGATTGAATTTTCTCAAGTTACGGACAACTCCGGACTCAAATGAGAATAGTAATGGTGTCGCTCATCTTATTAATTGTCTGTGATTTGAGAAAAGATCAATTTTGCGTCATTTACTGGCTGCATTTCTGTGCCCGCTTCACTCCTGTTAAATGGATATCATCAAATTCAAAATTTAATACTACAAATGACTCCAAAGTGATATGGGTGAGTAAATGACAGTATTTTATTCAAGAAATATGGGCCAATTTGTAAAAAATGCCACTTCCTCTTTAAGAAGAAGAGACTGAGCTCATGGTGATGATTTTCTGCTATTGAGGTTGTTTGCAGTACAGTCTGTCCCATATGCTGGTAGCAGTGATACAAACAGAAGATTATTTTTCACATCTAACGTGACGTTGCCTGTTGACACATGATAGATTAGTCAGTTAAGAAAGGGTGTTTTCTGTTGTCTTGAGCCATCATCTGTTTCCTGTGAGCTCAAAACTCTAACGGCAACATTTTTATCTTACAAAGTGAACGTGTTTTAATCACAAGTGCTGTCACTCGATTGGAGCAGTTTCCTGTGGCTCTGTAAAGTATGAGGTTGCAAAGTAATTGAATTTGGGCCATAATTAAAAAGTGCAAGGAGCCATGTGATCTCTCCCCGCATGCCTTTCATCTTTGTAATAGCGTAGCAGTTTACGTCTGAGAGGCAAAGTTTTCATCACCGGAATGAGTAATTTACAGTGGCCTTTCATGCTTTATGTGCCATGTACGGTATAGCAAAAGCCTTGTGAAATTAGATATGTAGTTTAATTTGACATTGACGAGAAGAAAACACAAATCAGTCATGGGAGAGCTGTCTAGGTAGTAAAAACTAACGTGGTTAATAGATGGGATATGAGTTTAATGTGATGTACTATAATATCCAAGATAGTTTATAATTGTGAGCTTCCCATTACATGTATGAAGAACAGTTGGAGTGAGCTTCTGTTTCCATTTATCAAAACAGGCATAACATTCCCATGATTCCTTGAGGCCCCACAATTCCTGTGATACTGTATTTCAATCACCAGTGTACCATTTGATCAGTGGGTCACTGCGACTGTAGAGTTGTAACCTCTGAATTATTCAGGACAGTGGTGGTATAAGCTGGATAACAGAATCAAAGAATCGACGGGAGATACTAACCATGACAGAGAGTATGAAGCAATATAACAGATTGCAGAGATAATGGAAAGAACTATAGGAAATGAAATTGGATGACAAAGGAGAAAAAGACTGAGAGTAAGCAGCTGCAGTGATGAATAGCACTAAAAATGGTCGGGATGGCTGTCGACATGTTTTACTTCTCCATCATATGTGATGTTCCCAGTGAAGAATGTGCAATTCTTGCACTGTTGGTTGTTTGTGAGCTGAGTGTGAGTGCTGATACAAGTGTCTTGAACAACACTATCAGCAGAGGTGGAAAATGTTGAGATAATGTGATTGTCGATATCACACACTTAAAATTTTTTAAATTTTTCAATGGCCTTACCACCTATCATAGGTGTGGTACTGCCCATGCTTCATATCATGTTGTCCCTGTTCCAGCCACTAACCTCCCAAATATTATTTTTGGTTTCTCACAATAACGAGCGCTGTATTATCTAAATTAAATCATCAAAGACATCAAAACAGTGAAAATGCCACATGAAGACACATGTTGACATGTTTGGGTTTGAGGCAGTGTCACTTCTCAGTCTCAGTGCAACCTAGTTTACCAAGGGTTTGAAAGAATGCTATTTAGCCTCATACATTTAGTACTTTTATAGGAAATGGGGAATTGTGGAACATTCTCGGGAGGCACTGCTTTAAATTTAGACACATGCACAGGACCTTCAGATAGGAGTGTACCTATCCAATATTGATATCGGATATTGGTCCAATATCAACGTAGTCTCATGAAATATTCATATGATATCATACGAAAAGTGAGGCACAAATTTTCGTGCATATCTTACGAATGACTGGCAACATGACCAATCAGCACATGCGCGAGCCCCAAAGAGAACCCGGAAGTGTCAGCCTTAAAAAATGCCAGACATTCCTTTCACTGTCAGCGGACATTCCTTTCACTGTCAGCTGGAACCGTAACATTACAATACGCATTGAAATAAGCCCGACAACACTTCCAGTGATGGTTAGGTTTAGGGATAGGATAACAGGGTTAGGCTTATGGAAATAAAATACATATTTCCCACTAGAAATGTGATCAAAATGCACCCGAACTCATAAACTACTCCACTGAAAATGTAATGAATGTCTGCTGAGAATGTAAGGAATGTCTGACATGATGTCCGAATTACGTGGGTTATGTACGAATTTTAGCGCAATATTTTTCGTACTGATTTGTATGAATATTTCATGGGACCAGGTTGCCAATATCAGCAAAAAAAAAAGTATTGGATTATATCGGCCTGCATCTTATGCTCTGACTACATCTCCCAGAAGCCCCAACATTACTCACAGACTGTGTGATGGGCGACCCGCTGCCGGAAAAACACTTTAACGTATTTTTACATCAATGGCACTCAAGCGTTGTGTAGACATGAAGAAGCCCATCAGCTAACATCTCTTCTAGTGAGTAGTAGTTGTGATTGATATGGTGTAAAACCTGATGTGTTGTGTGCACATTCATCAGGGAAATGACAACCTGTTAGGAGTGCTGCTGAAGGAAAACCTCTTCAGTCACTTGTCCTTTTTGTCCAAGTTTTTTTTTTTTGTCTTTCATTGTATGTCAGTATGCCCTCCCTGGTGTCTTGCCTGTGGAATCTTTGGGAAATTGAACTGAGTTGGCAGCCAGTCTCTCAGATAGCTTATCTGGCAATAGAGTAGTCAGCATAGAGTCACTGTGAGACGCTGAGATGACTGTTTTAGAGAACTTAAGGTTAGTTATCCTGTGACCCCTGTTCTCTGATAACATGAATGGGGTGTTTCACCAGATGTACACACCTTGCATAAGCTGAAAAAGAGGGCTTATCTTGAATGATTTGTGACCCTGTTCCTGAATCCTTTTTTTTTTCGGGGAAACAAAGGCCTCTACAGAGGCTTCTGGGAGTACTCCCCAAAGGAAGACACCTAACTCATACTGTCAGCGGACCGAGGTTACAGGATAAATATCCTTATGTTGAGGTGACTGAATAAAAGGAACGAAAACGAAGCTTGGAATATTAATTCAGACTGGCCAGTTACGATACAGCCCCACATAACCATGACACATGTTAAATGACGTAACATCTAAATCAGTGTTCAAACTCAAATTGCAATCAAGTTTATGAGGAATGTATTCATAAGATCTGATCACTTTATAGCTGAACCACAAACAAACACTCATCAACACCCTTGTATGAAGCCAGTTGGTCAGTGTAATGCCGAATCAAACAGAATGTGGCATTTGTTTATTTTGTTGTACTTCGTGTTGCCGGCCCACACATCCTTGGGCCAATGTTGAAAACTCCCACTCCTCCAGATGGCCAGACTGCCCCTGCTTCTTGAGGTGCGTCTGTCTCGGTGGCACAATTAAATGCTGTCTTTTTTTTTTTTTTCTAAAAATCTCATACATACAGCCTGCAAAAACTGGCGAGTAATTTCAAGAGTACAGATGGACAGTAGACTGAAGCAACCTGCCAATCAGCAGGGAACAGCAAGATGCACGAGTTTGTTCCATTAGCTTTTTTGGACTCTAGTGTTCCACTGCAACCTCTTCTTTATAACACTGAAATAGTCATCTATGTAATTTTGATTGGTTTCCTGGGACCCCATGAGCTTTAATATGTCTGTAACTGATTCACTGGAAATGCAGATGGAGCTCATTTCATTTAGAACAAATTCCCAAATTGTGTCCATGCTTTGTCTAAAACCCTGCTCCGAGTATTACCCTCCACTCACACAGTTTATTCAAGAAGCAATGTTCCCTTTTTAATTCTCCTTGTAAATTCTTTCATAGCGTCTGATCTAAGTCCTCATGGGCAGCTAATGTAATATCAGCTTGACCTCTCTTACGTTGTGGCAGAATTTTATTGAGTTTTCATTTAATTCTCGGCTCGATTAGCATTCCAAGCTCATGACTTGCTGAAGAGGATAGTTTGACACCTTTGCTAGGCAACACATTGTTAGGACACGATGTTGTACATGAGGTGTCTCAAAACCAAACACAATCAAAATCCATCCAACCAGTCAGCATCCTGTGAGGAACTGAGGGCATGTTTCTTTCAAAACACAATAATAGCAGTCCCTGCTGTAGCTCACTGCAACAGCACAGTAGAACATATCATCATCAGAAGAATAGCAAAGAACAGTACTGAAGGCCTTTCTCAGTGGAGAAAATGTTTGGCATTCTTCTCTTGACTAGTTGGAAACAGTTTGATTGACAGATGTTTCATCAAATCACCTGCCAAGTCATTTTTACGAGAGCTATCTGCCCTTCTCCATACAGTTTCGAATGACAGCATCTCAGATGGTTCTGCATAACCTCTAATTTCCACTGGATGCAGAACGACGCCGTTGTCCATCAGTACCCACCAGATCCACCTGCTGTGGCTGCGCCAGACAGCTGGAATTGCGAGATTCCTGTTCTCGGATGTCGGCACACAGTGCTGAATTCATCAGCCATCGGCGGTGGCGTTCAGCATTCAGTGGAAATTGACACATTAATTATTGGGTCCGATAAAATGTCTGCGTCATTACGCATCTGGTGGAAATTAGGGCTAACAAACCATTTGGTATGTCAGGTTTGTTGCATTAGGACTGTCCTTAAATAAGCATGCCACTCTGAAAATATGTTCAGAAACCTCAGAATCTAATTGAATTACAATTACTGAAAATATCCATAGTTGGTGTATTGTACAGGTGTCAGACTCAAGGCCCGTGGGCTGAATCCGCACCAGCACCTCATGTTAAGTGGCCCATGAGCGCATGCAAATAATATAATATCCATCATCATACAATTCTGTTCCACTTTACAGAAGCATGGTGTCGGTGAACTACATGTCCAACAATGCACCTCGATTTTGTAACTCATGCACTGCAGCGTCTCAATATGAGTCATTGCCTGCAGCAGCATTCTAGCTATTCTACAGTGATGAGATCGTAAAAAGTACTTTAAATGTTTTTTTGGGAAGAAGTTTGAAGGTGGACTTGTCCCGCTTACATGGGAAGAAACATCTTTAATGCAGTGGAGAAGGCCGTCAGTAAAATGAATGAAATGACCCTAGGAAAAGGCTGAAAAGCTTACCATAGCATTATGCACCACAAAGCTCAATAAAGTGATGACTACAGACACAAAAACTTTGTTCGGTGTGAATCACAGTCAGTTCCAGCTGTTTTTGAGGCAGCTGGACACGGGGTCAGAGTCCCGTCCTCCAGTTGTGTTTTGAACTTCAACATAAAATTGCTCTTTTCATGAAAACTAAAGGACTGGCCTGAACTGTCAGATCAGACTGGCTCTGATATTTTGCCATTTTGATAATATCAAAAATGACTTTGTTATTCACTTTAAAATGTTGATAGATGAAAGTTTATCTCATATCTTTGTGAATTTTTTGTTATAATAACACAGAAAAATGCCCACATATAATATTTTTGTCTTCATGTCTTGATGCACAAGCATGTGTTTTTGTTCATTAACTTTTTTAAGTACATGACATGAATGTCTACTTGCAATTATTCTTAGTTTAGTTTGGATTAGTTTTGACTAAAATCAATGATAACCAAAGGCAGAGGTATTTTTGTAATAATAATAAAGAGTATATTTTTAAAATCTTAAAAAATTGCAACCAACCCTTTGAGGGCACCCATAATGTGACCTGGGATAAAATTGACTTTGACGCTCATCTTTGCAGTTATTGGTGCGTATGTTTTTAGGGCATATGAAATTGACACACAGACATCCCTGGTGGACTCCTGTTTTGTTTTTTGTTTTTGTTTTTTTAATCTGGGTTTGTTTATGTCGTTGGGGTTGCTTTCATTGTCTTCAATTTGCACTTGGCAGATTGGTAGTTTCAGTCACGGAGTAATTTCTTTTGCACAAAAATGCAAGATAGCTGTATTCAGGTGGGACTCACATGAATATACAATATGGTAATGCTCGCCTTGAGTGCAACCCCAAATTTTAGTCTGCAAAATCATGTAAAAGCCTCACGATTACTGTTGACTAAATGCTTTGCCAGTGTTCACAAATAATGAAATTGCTTTGTTATTCATTGTCTGGGAAGCATAAGTGTGATAATACCAAACAATGTATATTTCTGAGAATGTGGTTTATAGTGATTTATGACAAATGTTTTCTATTTGGAAGAAAAAGATCTTTAAAGCTCATTTAATCCAGCTGAGCAACACTGAATTCTGCCAAAAACTACTTCCCAATACGAGTCAACCCAGTTTACCTCGTCTATCCCGTCATTTCAGCTGCATTGGGGTGGAATGGATTTGTTCTCAACAGATAGCATTCAAATTTGTCCTGTTTAGTTTGGGGAAGTGGCACTCCTTCAGCCGGGCCATGTCAGGCCATTGAATCTAATGTGCACTTTTCTTGACATATTGGCTTACGTCTGTTGTGCATTATGCAATTTGACAATCAAAATCAATGTGGCTTAAGTAGAGATCCTGATCCAGCAGCAATCTTGGCAGTGCAACCACCCGCCTCCTAAGTTCTTAACCCCTGCTGCCTCTATGCAGACAAAGTTGTATGCAGCATCGTTTTCAATCAATTTCATCTTCCCCCAATGAAATAGCCCACTTTGATTTAAAACAGCTGGCATGATCGAAACCTATGGCGATGTCTCAGGGGGTAAAAATTCCATTACCATGTAAAGCAGTTTCCATTTGTGTCCTCCCGTCCTTTAGTTTTTCTGCAGATGCATTCAACATGTTCAGTCATGATTTCTATTTCAGGCACTTAGGCCTGAGGATGAGAGTTAAATTGCTTAGTCAATACCGTATACTGTATATTGTTCATACCATATGTTAAATATTTTCATCACCAGGCTGCAGTTTGTGGAGAGCCATTTAGATGAAACAAGGAGACATTATGCTTGGGATCTTTCATTTTCCAGGCTGTTTGTTGTACTTCCTTCAGCTATATGACACCTTTTGCAATATTTGATCATTTCTAGCATGTCAGTGCAGTCACATTTCAGACTAATTAGCTTTGGCGTTCTCAAGAGTTGTTTAGATTTTGACTCAATGCTGACAAAATAATCACATTCGCACTCCTATCTACCCATGCAATATCCCATCTATCATCTAGTATCGTCTATAGCTGCTGAGGAGCATTGTAATTATGACTCTTGAGGAGAAAACTGAAACGTTATCAAATGCTTTGAGATGAATTTAAGAGATACAGTGTAAAATATGTAAGAATAACAAAAATGAATGTAAACTTTGGTCAACTCAGGGGCGCTGTGCTGTTTAGCACCATTCAAGCAAGTACAGAGAAAGCTTATAATAGTGTGGGAATTTTTATTAGACTTTGGTTTAATTTAGTTTTGTTTCTCTCTCTCTAATTCAGTAACTTTAGAGATTTTAGAGGTGGTTTGACAGGTCACCTGCCTTGACTCGCATATGAACTTAAGTGACATCCCATTCCTAATCCATAGGGTTCAATATGACGTTGGTCCACCCTTTGCAACGATAACAGCTTCAACTCTTCTGGGAAGGCTGTCCACAAGGTTTAGGAGTGAGTTTATGGGGATTTTTGACCATTCGTCCAGAAGAGTATTTGTGAGGTCACACACTGATGTTGGATGAGAAGGCCTGGCTCTCAGTCTCTGCTCTAATTCATCCCAAAGGTGTTCTATCAGGTTGAGGTCAGGACTCTGTGCAGACCAGTCAAGTTCATCCACACCAGACTCTGTCATCCATGTCTTTATGGACCTTGCTTTGTGCACTGGTGCACAGTCATGCTGGAAGAGGAAGGGGCCAGCTCCAAACTGTTCCCACAAAGTTGGGAGCATGGAATTGTCCAAAATGTCTTGGTATGCTGAAGCATTCAGAGTTCCTTTCACTGGAACTAAGGGGCCAAGCCCAGCTCCTGAAAAACAACCCCACACCATAATCCCCCCTCCACCAAACTTTACACTTGGCACAATGCAGTCCGACAAGTATCGTTCTCCTGGCAACCGCCAAACCTTTGCCCTTTTTTCTTCACATTTTCTTCACATTTTGATTGAATTTGCCACCTATATTTGTTTCCAGACTGTTCTCAGCAGTGACTAAAACCAACCAACCAAAAAAGTGATGGAGCCAATAAAGACACAATGAAGACACTTATGCAGTTTTCTGAGTGTGGTCTTTTAGTTCCATGTCAATTTTGGCAAATAAACACAACATATATTTTGGAAGTTGGATGGGAAAGTGTGAGTTTAACAGTCTGTTCATATCAACGCAGACCTGAAAAGAGGTGTAACCAGTCAGTGTTCGTGTGCTTCAAAATGAATCTCAGTTTTTGTTTCTAGTTATACCCTCTAAAATAATGCACAGTAATTCATACACATCCAAATGTTGTATGTAATCCATAAAATCGTAAATTAGAATGTACAAGAAACACAAACACTGCATAGAGAGGAGTTTGGAGGGGATAAGTGGTTCAAAAAACACCCTTTTCCAGGTGGTCCTGTGTGAAACCACATATCATGGTTTGTTTTTCACCAAAGTTATTATTAGTAATATTTTCTCAATTTATGCTCAAAGTGAGTCTTGGAAAAAACAATCAGTACTCACCTACACATATAATTTTATCAATTCAGTCCCTCTCCTGACACCAAATAAAACCTAATTTCTAGCCGATTCTTAATTCTAACAGGAGGATGTGAGAAAAAGAAAGCATGTGTAAAAAGTTAGACTTCCTGTCTACACTAGCCTCAAACCAGGTCTGGTAGCATTAGGGAGACATCACCACGTTGAAAAGAATATGCAGCATATTTCTTCATGCATTGTTTGTCCTGATGGATGAGACTCAAAGCTAATGGAAACCAGATCCCGCAAGACAAATACGCCTTAATGTGGTTAGGATATAAGCATCCTACAGTACATCCTCATAAACACACACACACACACACACACACGCCACATTAGAATTAAAAGCGTTACATTAGTCAGAGCAGAGCACTAAGGGAGCATAAATGAATAGCATTATGAAAAGAGCATTGTGAGTTGGCAGCAAAGATGAGTTGGCCTGAGCTGTTTCGTATTGTTTTTTTTTCTGAAGTAAAATAAAAACATTCCTATCATGGGAGATGATTTTGCCAAACAGTAATCTGAACAAAGGTTAGATGATTTTAAATAAGCAACAGGACACAAAGGACTGTAATAAGAATTATTAGCATCCACATTCGGATTAGTCATGAATTTCTAATTCCCGCATGAGGAGTCTTCATCATTCATTTTCATTTTATTTATTTATATTTAGGCACGCTCTGTCTTGCATGGTACACTACTAATTAGGTTTAAATGTTTGAGTGATGTGCTCTGGCAGTTCTCCTCTGATCTGCTGCTCAGTTAATCAGTCCTGTGAGTGCCAGTGCAGACGTGGCGTGATAAGACATGAAAATAATTCAGTAGTCCAGGTTCAATTTTACACTGTGAGCAGATAGAGATTAGATTTACGTTGATCATTTTAGATTAGATGCCGTACAACTTTGTCCATGTTATTATCAGTGCATTGAACATATTCAATGCCAAGCACGAATTTCCTTGTTTACACATTCACCCGTCTAAGAATGAGGCTTTGCTGTTACTTTGTGTTTCACATTCAAATACGAATTTCATTCGTGCTTATCTAGGTTTGAAGGGGACATATCATACATGTATACAAACTCTCTCTTATCCATTTCCATCAAAAGGAACCTGGTGCTAGTTTGGTGCTTAGATGGTTCAACTTTGCATTCCTCCTCAATATCAGTCACTTTTCCATTGTCAAGGAGCCCAGTCAGAGCCACGTCATTACGTCACTGAAAAACGTCAGTACGTCACGGCATTTTTGTGTCCTCCGGCAAAGCTTGTGCTGTACGAAATAGAGCTGACACATCTAATTGTACGGCATTATATTTGTTCCACATTCCTGAGCGAACAACGACAGATTTTGAGCGAGCAAATGCACAAGAAGGAGAAACACTGAGATTCAACGGTGATTGTGGCACGTTGAAAAAATAAATAGAATATATTTCTGTGCTCAAAATCTGTCTTTGTTCACTCAGGAATGTGGCACAAATATAACACCATATAACTGTTGCTAATCGCTTAGAGCAACGACTCAGTTTGAGAACAGATTTTGTCGCAGCTGTGAGCGAGGTCGTCTATTATCTGGGAACATCCATGATCACAGTACTGGCGGGACACTATTGATCAGGATTTCAGTAAGCAACAGTTTATACAAAACTTCTGTGTGTCCCGTGAGTCCTTTCAATATATTTGTGATATATCCAGGCAGTTTTACTACGGTCTTGTTGGTTTCAATAACCCCGCCCCAAGGCCCAGATACAGTATAATCAGTGCTTAGCTCTGGACCAGCAAAGACTTGTTCCTTGTCTGGCACCAGTTTTAAGCACCAGGGGCCGGTGCACAAATTGCTGGAACCACCCCGGTGGAAAAGGGGTATCTGAAACATTCTATTCAAGTCCCCAAATATCACAAGAAAGTAGTGTGGGCCCATGTTGACAACATTTACAACCCGTTCTGTCTGGCCATCGAAAACCTCTTCCCCACTATTGTCATTATGAACGGAGACAGTGAACATGGTTATTGTAAGTCACAGCTCGTAGTTTGTGAAATAGCAAAAAAAAAAAAATGCTTTTGAAGAACTCTACAAACCCTAGCTTGCATTGCTTATTCACAAAGAGACAAACATTGCTCGTGCTGAGTACTCTGGGTTCTGGTTTTTAGAAGAAGGCCATTTCTACATTTGGGCCCTAAGGTGAATTCAGCCCATATGTACAGTGTATGACTCAGTAGGCAAATCATTTCAAGGTTATCAGAGAGACAGTTGCAGCCCTTATCTGGTGCTTCATTTCCTTTCTATTATGGGATATGGCAGGAAGAGGGTCCCACTCCGTGTACCGTGGTACTATAACATCACTTCCCATCTGGTCGACACCTTCCCTCCTTTCTAAGCTGTGTCTTGGTGGAGAAAGAGTGAGCAGGAGGGTTTAGTGAACAGGGTCTGGAAAGAGGAATAGAGGAAAGCTAACATGGATAAAACTAAAAACATAAGAGGGGAAGCTGGCAAAGGTAGTAATGCAAAGCCTGTTGAACCCGAGCACGGACATTGGGGAAATCAGAAAAGCTCAGAGCCTGTTTGTGTAGTGAGGGCTTGTGTGTGTGCATAACACATTTATGTTTGCTGTACTCTTACCAGCACAATTCTACCCAAACAAAGCACAAAATAAACCCAGAAACAAACACAGATCAGACACTTCCCCCATCTCCCAATGCACTTGTCATAATGGAAAGGTAGAGACCTGTTGAGACTGGTGACAATAACATCATCACCAAGGGCCTGAGGCTACATACCTTTAAAACAGTCACATCATTACAATACTGGGCTCTTAATAATATCATATATCATTTCTAATAGAGAATAAAGGGTCCATCTTGGGAGAGAACTGCAATCTTTTGGATAATGAATGCAAATATGAATACAGTGTCTCATGCATTTCTATTTTTTTCAGTGTTCTGCATTGTAGCATGGCCACAGACAATCTGAAGACTATAATGTGTCAGGTCATTTAAATTTCTATCACAATGACAATACTATACTACAATAAAAAAAACACTTTGTACATAATGTTACATAATAAAGAGTTTTGCAACATTTTAAAAGTCCAATTTATTACTTTTTAAGACCTTTTTAAGACCTCAACAAATTTAACTTGAGATCTGAAAAAGTCAGAACAATTTCTTTGGCAGAAAATAATCAAAATCTCCTATAATAATTTTTTTTATGATTTTTTTTCAGCCCTTTAACACTTGCAACAATGACATAAATTGAAGGCATACCACTTTTTTGCAACTGCAATTTCACAACTTGCAAAAACAAAGAAGTGAACTTTGTGAACAAAATAGCATGCAAAATTGCTGTAAATCTCTGAATTGTGTGTTTTCCTATTGGCATTAAATGCACCATCTTAAAATTTAATACCTACAGCAAATTTATGGTAAATTTAAGACAATTTAAGACCTATATTATTTTAAGACTTTTTAAGGAACCATGGGAACCCTATAATAATAATAATTTTATTGATTTATAGTCATTACATGCTATTATTTAACACAAACCATGATCATAAACCTTAAAGTTGCTCAAATAGAGCATTAATATAGCAGCAAACAACTACCTGGATATAGAGGATTGATATCTTTCTTTCTCTCTCTCTCTCTCTCTCTCTCTCTCTCTCTCTCTCTCTCTCTCGCTCTCTCTCTGTGTGCTGTAATCTGAGTTGTTGACCCTGGCCGGCCATGCGTGCTTTTATTGCATGTTTGTACATTTTAACACTTGTTATCTCTGTCAGCAATGTTAGCGCTGTAAGCACCATTAACCTAGCTAGTAGGTGCTATACAGTTTGTCTGTCTTTATCCTACAGGTTAGACAGTGGGTTTATTTCAGCTTTTTTTGCATCAGCTGCAGGAGGCAGGCTTGATGAGAGCAGTGAGACAGAACCATGCAGGATAATAGATTATGTACAGATGCAGCTTCCTAATGTCCATCCACCGCTTATCCTCATAGGGTAGCTTCTAATATTTCTGAGCAAATAATTTTGTCCATTATCACAACAAAATTTTTCATATTGTAAAACTGTTTTTTTTTTATTCCACAGCTAGATATTTCAGTAAAGATCCAAAGGACCGAGAGAATCTGTGGAGTGGGCGTATTGTGATGTACTGTAACATCATGTGTTCTCGGCTGCTGATGTATGTCTGTGCAAACAGGACTGTTAATGAGAGCAGTGGTGAACTCCATGATAGCTTGGGCAGCAGCAAAAAAGTGACAACTAGCAAAACAAACTTCTGTTATAGAGTGTAATGATGCACTGTGTAAGTGTAGGACATTCATAAGGGAAGTAGTGTATTCACTATATGTTGTGTCAGTGTAAAAAGAGACAGGGGCGGGAAGAGTGGGAGAGGGAGTGAGAGAGATTGGTGATGAGCACAGAGCTGAAGGGAAAACAGCACAATTTCCTTAATAAAATTAGGGACGGTTAAACTACATGAAGCCAGTCGCTGGTTGAGGGAGAGCAGCATTCAGAGCTGGACTGCAGCCTGTGAACACACAAGAATTTGACCTGAGTGTGTTGTTGCCTCTCGACCGCACACCTGCAGCAGTAGAGGCTTCAAATTGTAGTCTTACTCCACACCAGACCTGAGCGTTAAAGTGAGGCACCATCTCGCACCTGGCCACCTCTAAACCTCCAGTTAGACCCAAGGAGTCTGGGGTGGGCCATGCATCAACAGGCAAAGGAAGAAGGGGACTCTCCCAAAATAGATGGGAATGAGGAAGCCACCGTGACGGCCTCCGCTGAAGCCCTGGACAGTCCGTCCTCCGAGACGTTAGGAGCTCAGGCAGAGCAGGCCCGAGCTGCCCGAGCCACCTTAACGCCTGACCTCCGCAGCGGATGTGGGTTTTGCTGTCTGCCCTGGTGTCTGTTCCTCACACTGACCCTACTCCTGCTCTCTCTCCTTGGCAGCTGGGCGGTGGTCCACCTCACCCTGGGGACTCACAGAGTCTCACCTTTTCGCGTCTCGGCCAGCTACGATCAGCGGAGTCCACAGGATGAAACAGCCACCATCGAGCCCCACTTCACCACCAACTGCACCATGGGTAAGTTATGCTTTTATGTGTGAGCACTATTGATGATTTTGTTAAATTTAACAGTTTGTTAAAATCTGTGAAAAAGACCTTAATTGGTAGTGAGATAACATCAAATTTATTGTATAATTGAGTGATAACTGCATCAACATTCGTTAGTTTCAGCTCCAGAAATACAAACAGTTCCTTAACTTTTCTAACATGACCAAATATCATACTTCTCTTTTCGCTCTGGCTGGCATTGATGGACATGTTACTCTCATTTTTGTCAAAGACTAAATAATCATTAACATAATTGATAAAACACACATTAGCCGACAGGTATAACAATCCATACTAACCAACGTGTTCGGCTGACTCTGGGGATCCTTGTTTTGTTTCAAGTTGTGATTCCTGTCACAGTTTCTATGAATGTGAACTTAATGTTTCTCTGCAGAACGGCTCTAATATGTCAAACTGAAAATTGCACAGCTGCATTCACTGATATTTAACTTCATTACACCATGTTGTGCAATGAAATACGTAGACTGCTCGACTGAAATAATATCCTTCTCTGTCAATCTCGAAAGCTCCTGAAATTGGATTAATATAACTGATTCAATTTCCTCTGAGCTTGACGCAGAAGCTCAGCAACCCTCTCAAAAACATGTTCAACTGTGCGTTACTAAGGATATATGCATAACATCCTGGTGCTGTGTTAATGAATTCTGTCGGTACATGACATGACATGACATTTCAGGGTGTATTTTGAAGATACTTCATTTCTATAACTTGTTTATCAGACCACATTAGAGGCTGTTGAACTCACATAAAAGGAATTAAAAAGTAAAGGATGGCCAAGACAAGCCCTGCAGTAGCGCACTAAATTTAATCCAAAAATTGGCAGCAGCCAAGAGAAGAGGTTCTTACACAGGCATGAAGTAGTTCACACAACACTGTCTTTCAAAAGTGTATTCATTCCTCAAACTAGATTTGCAGTAATTAGTGGCAGAAAGTAATTATAACTAGGGCTGGGTATCA
Source organism: Synanceia verrucosa (assembly GCA_029721515.1). NCBI lineage: Eukaryota > Metazoa > Chordata > Actinopteri > Perciformes > Synanceiidae > Synanceia > Synanceia verrucosa. The sequence continues at coordinate 5,494,641 of CM056560.1, read as the reverse complement.
GAATTTCTTGATATGATACTTTTGTTTCAGTACCGGTTCCAGAGCGATACTTTTTTCGATACCTCAATAAATTATTTTTGTCTAATTTGGGCTTCAATCATGGTCATCATCAATATTATTGGATTATTACTTCCACCAAGGAGGTTATGTTTTCACCAGGGTTTGTTTGTCAAGAACGTTCATAAATTTTTGAGTTACTTTGCAAACTGACAAACCAGCAAACATGCAAATAAATAAATAAACAAACCCCGGTGAAAACATAATCTCCTTGGCGGCGGGGGTAACTTAAATAAAAATAAAAAAAGCCTTGGCAGAGGTCTGCCCTCTCTGAGTGCTTTTCTAGTTATTATTATTATTATTATCAACTCAATAAGTTATTTTGTGTAATTTGGTCTTTATCATAGTAGATATAATAGACAATGGTCTGATGATGATCAACAGGCACAGGCTGCTGCTACCAGTTCCTCTTTAGGACCCTGGGGAGTGAGAGTTGGCCTTATGGTGTGTTCACTGGAAGTCAGAACTTAGGGTTCAGATCATCTTAACCTCAAAGTTTGGTGCTCCCAGCTCTTCCAGCCTTACAGACGTACAACAAAACATGTAGCTACTGTTTACGTCAGCAGCAGATAGCATAAATTCTATGTCTGGTTGGTGAGAGTAATCTGACTTTCTGAGTTGGAGATCCAACTTCACAATGGGGTTCTGATTTAAATGCGGACTTGAAGCTTAGAAATTCCAACATTTGTGTATAACTTGAATGTACCATGAGCCGAATCACACAAACGCAGGTCTCCCAATGCTGCTGCAGTGACATTAATGCTCTGTTTTACTGGTGATGTTTGACTCCTTATGCTGAGAAAATAGGGGGACGGATCAGTGTCTCTGTGAATGTGAAGGGGACATCCCTAGTGACATCTGAGAGCATGAATGAAAGCAATCTGAATTCATCAATCAGGAAATCATTTCCCAAGTAACGGTAACTGTGTTTATTTATTTTAAAAGTAATTCATGAGGGTATCAGTTATTGTCAAAAGTAACAGTGTTACTAGTAACTCCTATTTGCCCAATACTGTTAGTGACAGAAGGAATCTAAATCTGCAAAAGTAACTTTAACTAAGGTTGTCAAATAAATGCAGTGGTATATAATTATAGCATTTGTCGAGTTACTTACACCAACTGGATGGAGTAAAATGCTATAGAGGTTTGGAAGTTTGCACTTTATTTGTGGTTTTCAGTCACTCAGATATTGTACTGTGCTATATTGTGTCTGTGTTACAGAGAACGTGCTGAATGAATTATAAAACCCCACTTTGACATTGAACAGCAACACCAGTCTCACTGCAAACTCAATTACATCAACATAAACCAAATCTGCAGACTTATATACATTTTATTGAAAATCTGTACCTTCTGTCAGTATAAAATGGCATTGTAATTTGGGTGTTATTATTGTTCATTTCTTAATTGTGCTTAAAACTGTTGAGGTCATTTTTAGAGGAACATTAAACCAGCAGGAAGGAGTAAGTGTTTTCTATTTGTAGAACAGTAACATGTACACAGTGGACACCTGGATCTATCTTCTTGTTATGTTAACCGTTGTTCCCCAACGTGTTGTCTATTATTATCCTCGGTTGCTGTGACTTCTGAGATTCTGGGCAGATCACTGTGACAAAAGACAGATGGACCAGCATGATTCACATCATTCACTCGATCCCACTGTCTGTTGTGCTGCATGCAGGAAGGACTGTACCTTGTATTTTTTTCTTTAAAACCATACAAATCACCCCCCCAAAGGGCTCTTTTTTGAATTGAAGAGATGCACACGTTCCAGAAAATTTAATCCCCTCTCTACTTTTATAGAGGCACAGTCTCTTTGAGCTCTGCAACAATGAAATACCTTTTATGCTCGCTCAATATTTGACTCCACATGAAAGAGGAGCATCGCTCCACAGGAAAGATTTGTTTAAGCTCTAATTCTTCAAATTCGCTGGAAATAGGATGTTTGGACTTGAGGTCAGGTTGGGGGAGTTAGTCAGAGAGAACAATGCGTCATTTGATGCAGCTGAGTTTCTCACAGCTAGCCTATGCTGACCACAAATCAGCAACACCTGACTCCCCCATTACATGATCTGGATTTGGTTGTCAGATGTGTGTGTGTGTGTGTGTTTGAGAGAGAGAGAGAGAGAGATGTAGAGATAATGGATAAGACAAGCTAACATGCCCACACATTTCAGTCTTATACCCTAAACCCACAACAGTGCATAAATAACTTTAATGCTTTAACCAAGACCCAACAACAGTGGTGTCGTTAGGCCTATTTTAGTGGGGGTGAAGCCCACCTAAATTATTGTTAAGTCCCCCCCTAAATAATCTGGTGTTATATTTATTTTATTTATTTTTACAAAAAGAGTGCAGACAAATTCAAATTCATGTATACATTCAAATACGTGTATACATATATATATATATATATATATATATATATATATATATATATATATATATATATGCCTAACAAGCTAAAATCTAAAAATCAACTCAAACTAAATCGTGGCCCTCAGGAAGTTCATCAAGTCACTTCCTCAAAAAACAAAGAACAGCATAAAAACAACTGAAACACAAACTAATCAATACTGTATTATCCACTGATTCTTTGTCTCACTGTCTATTTCTGCGGGTGCTGCTGCTCATGCAAATCCAGCCAGTTGAACAGTGCCTAATTGTTCTCTGCTCATGGGTTCATTGTGTTCCTCCTGCCCAGGCAGCACATAAGCTATGTTTAGTAGAGAGAAAGAAGCATGCAGACGTGCTGTACTCTCCTGAAGCACCACCTGGGTCCTCAGCACAACACCCACCACACACATCCCACTTCCAAACTAAGCCCTAATCCGTCTCAGCACGCTCGCCGTGTGGCCTCAGCATATTACCTGGTGTTCTAAACCTCCCCCACTTCCCCTCTCCAACACCTGTCGCAACCCTGGGCTCAAATTACCTTTCTTCCCACCTCACACAGAGCATGAGGCGAGTGCTCGATTAAAGACAGATTGTTGTTTGCTTTATTTCTTCCATGCCCCTGCACTCAAAATGAGCTAATTACTGCTATTAATGTCCTGTATTGACATACTTTTGGGGTGGGTAGCACCAAGTCTGATACAAAGTGTGATGCTAATTATCTCCGCCAAGGAGGTTATGTTTTCACCAGGGTTTGTTTATTTGTTGGTGTGTCGGTTTGCAAAATAACTCAAAAAGTTGTGGATGGATTTTGATGAAATTTTCAGGGTTGGTTGAACTTAAAACCGATTAATTTTTGGTGGTGCTGTTGAATTCGATCCGATCACCACCAAAAATTAATCGGTTTTAAGTTCAGCCACTTCCGGCCAATCCTGAAAATTTCGTCAAAAAACATCCATAACTTTTTGAGTTACTTTGCAAACCAACAAACAAACAATCCAACAAACAAACAAGACCCGGTGAAAACATAACCTCCTTGGCGGCGGGGGTAACTTTGCAGAGGTCTGCACTCTCTGAGTGCTTTTCTAGTTGTATTTGATTCATTCCCAAAGGTGTGAAATTTAATTTCAAGTCTGTGGACTCAAAATGATCTGTGTTTCTCAAAGATACATTTGCATAACATTTTCCTGCAAACTTTGGGGAAATTAGTAAGAAAAGAATGATTCATCCTGGGAATTGTGGGTGAGGAAAACTAATTAATTTAATTTCGACCTCTTCTTGTGTGTTATTGCATGTTGTTTTTTTAGCATGTCTGCCTTGAGATGTGCAATATTAACACTCAGAAGTCATAATAGCTTCCACTTATGTCCTGCTAATTTGAAATCAGTGCATAAATTCTGCCTTGATGAGCTCTTCTCCTGAGGTTGAATCTGAATTGGAAATTTGACAATGTCCATTTCCTCCCTCTTAGTTGTTTTCTTGAGCAGAAAGACGCCGATTACTCAAGCCGGTGAAGTGTGAGGAGATATAGTCAATACGGGATAAATAAATGGAGCGGTGTCTCACTTCTTTCTCCATAGCCTTCCACTTTAATTAACTCATCAGTCACTGGGCCAACAAGCAATCCAATTTGTTGCCCCTAAAGTGACTTGTGCAGTTATGCCCATCTCTGGAGCTCATCCTTCTGACAGGAAGTTAGAATCCCGCCCTCTGCTAGTATTTCTCTGATATTTGCAGCATAGCCATGCAGATAACGTAATTATTCAAGCACGAGAAACCTGCCAGTGACACTCTTAACCTCCTACAGTTTCTCATCCTAGAAGTAAACAGAGACTACTGTGACGATGACTGACGAGCTCATTTCTGCATTAAGTCAATGGCAGTTTTGACTTTGCCTCTGTCACAGCGCTGTAGCCAGTCAGAAGGTCACATTTCCTAATAGTGTTTGCCCACTGAAGAGCATTTGCGTATTTGCACTCATGTATTACCCTGCAAACTGTCACAATTCATTTTTCCAATTTGACATGTAGCCGAGACAAGGCAGTGGTAAACCCCATGGGAATTTGAACCAGTGACCTTCCCTTCCCTGGCCCATTTCCCTAACCATTACACCTTGCTGTGGCAAGCCCTTAATGGAGCGTTTCGGCAAGTCTATACTTTGCGATTAGGTACACAGCAGCGTGAGGGGAGTCCCCAGGCCCATCAATCACACACGGCCCCGTGGAGGCAATGAGGGTTTGGAGGGAGCTGGTGGAGTGGCCAGAGTGTTAGAAATGTGGATGGATGGATGATGGAATGTTTTGTAGGGAAAAAGAGCATTCAATGTCATAGCATGGTACTGAGACTGACTTTTAAAAATGAGTAGAATATCCCCAGCATAAGCCCTTAATTGAGTTTTCAATTTTGCTTTGACTGCATGAGTGAAATACACTCATCCCTGGAGGGTTTTTTTAACAAGCACATGCTGATAAATATATATATTCAACAAAAATAAAACCCCTTACTGTCACAACAGTGTGAGGCTGTGTTTAAGAGATCAAAGAAATGTCAAAACTGGAGGAAATGGATGAAAGTTGAGGAATGTCAAACAGTGATGCAGTGGCCCGTTAGGATGGGTTATGCAATACAGCAGTGTCAGTTTTGTAAAGACTCATCAGTTCTGTTGGTTCTCATCAATCTGTGGGTGCACACGTGTGCCGACTGAATGATGTCAATGATGCAGGTGTGCAAAATATTGCAAGCAGGGTGTTTTTCCTTGTTGTGAGCTCAAGGTGTGATTTCTCTCTGAGACAAAAAATGGTACACTCAAAAAAAGTTAATCTGGGTGTCTGCTACATTAATCTCAGTGTGACATGTAGCTTCTACCATATATAGTTGTGTTTTGTGGTTGACCATCATTAAGTAATGTTATTTTCGCATTTGTGCAAGAACTTAACATTATGTAAATTAATTTATGTTGACAGAACCTAATGCATTTTGGGTAAGATAGCAAATTGCGCATACAACTCCAGAGCAGAAGGTGGCAGTAGTGAGCAAGCCGGGAGTTTTAGAAACTTTACTTCCTGAAGCTCAGCACACAGTTCAAAGCACATGCTGAGAGTCGACAATGTTCACTGTGGAAGACGCTAAGCTAAGTCCTTTACTTAACTTAAAATAACTTTGACTTAAAAAATAAACCACTGCACAGAAATGTCACATAACTTGTTATTGTCCGCTCTGTAATTTGAACGATTGTTTTGGTGGTGTGCTCATTTATCATAGCAGCATTAGCAGCTAACCATAGCAGAATTAGTTGCTATGGTTAGCTACTTGGCATTTGCATTGCTTGCTAAATACATGTATCATAATTGGGTGGAAATGCTTTCCACATTTTTTATGTTCACCCAACAAACATGTATATACTGTGCAGTGTTTTTTTGTGTCAGAGGGAAATCAGACAAGAAAAAATGCTAAGATCTATATTTGAGATCTTATGATCAGCACTTTCAGTCATATTCTACTTGTAAAGTTCAAGCAGTAGCAGGATCAAACTTGGAAACTAAACTTTTTCACTGCTAATTAATATTAACATTTACTGTTTGAAGCCTGTGGCTTCAGACACTAAAACCTTTCATGTTTTAAATTGCATCAGGCAGCTATTTATGCAGCTTTCGGTCCACAGCTCGGAGTGGTATTCAAAGTATGTGTGATTAATACAAATATTTTTCTCTTTCTTCATATGTTTGCGAGAAAGAAACATTTGTAATTAAATATTGAAAAACATACAGAAAAGTAATTTGTTTATTTTTCCTCTGCTAAATGCACATGATGATGAGACAACTCATACATAAACGCTACTAGGGGATGGAGAAGGGTTGACAGATTAATAGGGGGCATGTATGTTGGTAATTTTGGTAACAAGGGGGGGATTGCGTCCTCCCTCCTCCCCCCTACCGTCTGTACTGCCTGTTCGTAAACTTTTCTGTCAAATCTTAAAGCTTGCAATACAGCTGATGTGTTCAGGCTTTTATGGGCTGAGTATTTAGTCGAAGCCATACACACAGAGATTGACCAGTTCAATGACCAGTTAGTTGTTCCTAAAGCAGACATATCACATTCACTGTCAGGTTTACACTTGAAAGCTGTAGTCTGTCCTGTTAGAGAGCTAGCAAGATTTGAAAGCGGCACCTCCTCTAAGCCTCTTCTAAGCTCCTCCCCCTCCTCCAAAGCCACACCCCCTCAAACTTGAACATCTGACAATAGGATTCAGCAGGGAGAGGAGAGCGTCCCGTTCAAAGCCAATATATCAATGTCATTTTATCACCTTTATATTGCAGACACTGGAGACTGGTTGTGCAATATGGTCAAAATGTCATATCCTATAACCTCTTTAATTCAAGCGGCACCCTTGACTGGCTTACACCCAGATGCTAACGTTAGCATCATGCTAATACGCACTATAAAAGTAGCTAAGTTGGCAAACATTACATATTTTATGAAAATAATAACTTCTCCTGAAGCTAAACAAATAATGACCTGTCCAACAGAAAGAAATCAACCTCTGCATCACTTTTCAGTCCCTTCAGATGTCTCTGTCTCTCCACTGATGTTCACTCTGGTTCATTCTCTTAGTTTTATCCAGAGTTTTGTCTTTCAGTCTTTTCTGCCTCCTTCTTTTTTCTCTTTGTCTGTTTAGCAGGGTGAGCCGTCAGAAGTAACACTGGAGGTGGTATTTTTGGCTGCATTTTCTCTAACATTGTTCCCTACAGAACAGGAGGGACGGACAGATGGGGACATGGTCAGGACGAGACATGAAGGCATCTGATTGGTTCTTTCCATTCAAACCGAGTGTCAGTTGATTGGTCAGAGTTTTTACAGTCTTGCAGCTGCCACAGAGGTCTGATTCTTTTCCTTGAAGGACCATTTCACCCTGTAAAACAAAAAGTGCTTCTGAACAGAATGACAGACTATAGCTTGAACGTTTTGCATGTTCACATGTTTTATAGAAGAAGAAGAAGAATTCTTTTATTAGTCCCCATATCCAGGCGCCCCGAGCAGTTGGGGGTTCGGTAGTGCCTCCTTGGCAGTGCCCAGGAGGAGAACGGGCACCTCTCCAGCGACCAGTCCACACTCCACATTTGGTCCAACCTGGACTTGAACTGGCGACCCTCCGATTACCAGCCCAAGTCACTACAGGCTGAGCTACTGCCGCCCCCCATATCCCATGTTGTCTGTTAACCACAGAGTATAGAGGCACTTCAACAGGTTACTGTATAGTTATGACAACTCAACCTCATGGTCGTTCTGCAAGTCCTGCAGTTTTTATGTACATTTCTGTGTGGATTAAGTGTTAATGATAATTTCATCGTCTTTGTTTAGCACCTGGTCCTGCATGGAAATTTCACTTTCTATGATATGGAAGGTAGTTTAACTGGAGGGGATTTTGTTTTCCTTATCTATTTATTAGATAAGATACTGATTAATAGAGGCCTAAAAAGAGAGCTGAATTCCTCTTCTGCCCACTGCCTTGAGCTGTTACTCACTGATTAAATGTTCAGTATTTGCATATCAGACATTACTTCTACCGAAGGCAGAGTGTCCGACCAATTATGTTATACTTGCAATATAGTAGGACTTGCTGGCATTGAATTCTCCTTAATAACAGAGGTAACAGAGGTTAAAAGTTAGGAAATAAAATCAAATAAAGTAACTAAAATGGAAAAAGGTAATAAAATGTCAGCTGGACATGAAAAATGTTAACATAATACATTATAACCTTTCAGGGAAAGAGCAAACGGTAATGCTCTTTTTTATTTAAAGTATATATACTTCATTGTGTGAAACTTCTAGGGGTTAGTTTTTACTTATTTTAATGAGAAGATCTGTGATGCTTCCATTTTATTACACTCTATTTAATGAGGTTAGATATAGATCTGGAAAACTGGATTGATGCATTACTAACTACAACACTGCAATGTTGAATTTCATAAGTACCTTGAAAAATATATTCTCATGTTGTTTGTGAACAGAAATGCTACTTCACATAATCAAGTTAATTTTCTTCCTAATATTCAAATCCTTTTTGTTGAGCACCGACTGGGCCACAGCATGCACTACAATCCATAAATTTAGTTCTTTATATTACCATTTTTGTCTAAACAGCTCAATATATCTTGTTTTCATTCATTTTTTGTTTTTGTTTTATTAACTTCAATATGGATTTTACTATCTGTGTGGGAAGGATTAAAACAACAGAACTAAAAGGTAATTTCACATCACAAGATGCTCGCTGCAACTCGGTGTCAGAAGTACGATAAAAAGCAGGTGCTTTAGGAGCCTTGAGGGCAATCGGCAGTTCATCTACCTGCCAGATTTACTTGGAGGTAATTTGATGGATGTTCTTCTCTGTTTGTTGTGGCTTCTGTGGGTCTTTTGCTCTGGATCCTTTTGGGTCCCCTTGAGAGTTTGTTGTATGTCAAACACTGTTTGTCCAAACGGATTAAAAAAATAGAGAGAGTCAACAAAAAAAAAAACAGCTCATCAATTAACAGAAGATACAACCTGCCAAGACAATGCTACATCTGGCAGCACTATGCCTCACCACATTCTGCCTCTAATCTCTTGCCTCCGGCCTTTCCACGAGCAGCATCCTCTCAACACAAACAGGGTTTGTGTTGCAGGCACCTTTCCAAGGCAATCTAAACAGGCGGTTTCACTTTAAGATACTGAGCAAGTGTTAAATGGCCCAAGGCGTCAAGTAGAGTGTTGAGAGCATACATATGCCAAATGGAACAGATGTCTTAATCAACCCTGACCTGGCAGGGACGAGGACATTTCTAGATATTATGGACTAAGCATTATTGAAGAAAACTCAGTCATCAAGATAAAGTAATCCTGAATCTCATTTTAATGCTGTAGAGTGTATATTTGTACAGAGAAATGCTGGCGCTGAGTCACTTCTACCCATTTAACTTCAAATGACAGGCTTTACTGTGTTGTATACTGTGGTCTGCCGGTGAGATATATTTCACAGACTCTGTTGAGAGCTCTCAAGAAGACTCATTAACTACTGTATTCTATGACCTTAACTGACGTCAGTCTGCAACATACTATAGTATAGACCTCAATGACAATCCGAATGCCTGCTGAAGTAATCATGGAGTCAGGGATGTTAACAAACCTATCATTAACACACCACTTGTTATTTCAGTAATGGAGAAGTAAAAATCATAGTTATTACTCCAGCTGAAATGAATGCAGAAAACCCTTTGTATGTATTTCTAACCTTAAATTTAGTTGATTTCCTGTTTGAAATGTTAAATAACAGCTGACTGGGATGATGCTGGTGGATGCTTTGATGTGAAAGCTGCTCTGTGTGCTTGGTCCATAACAATGTTTACTCCATAGTAGGTGCAGTTACGCAGAAGACACAGAGACGTGAAAATTCCCGGTGTGAAAGCACTTAGTGACCACACAAGGTAGCATAAGTAATAACTCCCACCAGTTTCAATCTTACATTCCTGAAACTTGTAACATAAGTGTTTTACAGTCAGTCGACAAAGTAAGGAATGTGGGAGCAATGCTGAAGTGTGCCACTATGATTGTGTGGATGTCTGTTGGTGTCTTTTTAGCAGTTTGACTGAACTATTGCCACATGAATGATGATTGTTGTGATTAGGGGTGTCCCGATACAACTTTTTCACTTCCAATACAAGCCTTGAGTGTTGGCCAATACCAATACTGATCTGATACTATATCAGCACCAATCATACATACTTTTATTATTTATTTTGTCGTATTGAATGTTAAAAAAGGCCTTTATCAAGTGATATTACTCAAACAGAGAACAATAGACAGCAACAGTAAGAACAGTATGAGAAAAACTGACCCATTTATTATCAACCAATGGGCTACATCGATTTTAACCTTAGACATGAGCATATACTACAACTGAATAGAATAAATTAAAAATAAATTAGAAGTCCCTGAAAATTTTCATGCTGTTTTTGTGAAGTGTGTTGACTAGAACAACGGTCATTACGGTAACAGGGTACGAAGCAGAAAGCCATACATAGATGTGTGTCTGTGAAGTGATCTGGATTTAATGCTAGTGGATCCATCAGGTGGAAAGAGCTCCTCATTAACTCATTAAGTGCCAGACGTTTTATAAAACAAAAAATGTCTCGTGCCAGCATTTTTGCCCATTTTGAGTCATATTTCAAGACCCACAGAATATTTTGTACTATAACTCTGAAATCACAGAATAGCTCAAATGAAAGAAGAGACTCTCTATTTCATCATGAAGAAAAATAGTTTGTTTTTACCTTGTTCCATTCTTGTGTTATCAGAGATAGAGTAGAGGACACTTTCACCAAAATCATCTCCACTTCCTGCTTTGATCTCTGTATCGCTATACCATCTCTTTATGCTCCAAGCGTCGGATTTTAAATGACGTCAAAATACGTCAATGGCACTCAATGAGTTACACTAATAAGCTACACTGGTATTTTTTCATGTTTTCTTTTTTTCAATTGGCATAGATTGCAAAGGGTACAGACACATGGGACAAATATCATATGTCAGTAAAACAAGCCTTACTCAGATTAATTTTCATGTATGTGTAATATAACAATGGCTCCATCAAGCATGTAGTGTAGCCATTTATTCCACAAACAAATCAGGTTACATCTATGGAACGTGAAGATGATATTGAACAGATTATTTTCTTTTTTTAATATTTGTACCAGCTTGCTCTTGGGTGTGCTGCTGTCTTTCCAGCAGGGAGCATGACAGATTGTGATGGTGATTGGGCAGAACTCTGACCAATCGAGCATGGCTATGTGCAGTCAATTGAATTCACGAGCGAATACTTCTTGTCCTGTCGACTTCCCAATAAGAAACTCAGCTGCATCTTCAGCTTCCCAGCCACTCCAGATTATGCCTTCAATGTGGCAAGATAGCAGCATCGCCTTTGGTCGGACCCTTTGAGGTTTTCCTCCCTCATGACAAAAACAGTCCTCCATTATGGCATGTGAGATTAAAGAATACACTATAATGAATAAGCAGAAAATGACAAATGACTTCTGATTTATATGCTGGATTCAATCAAGTCTGTGAAGTTCTTTTTCTTTTTTCTTTTGTATTTTCCGTCTTCCAATCTGTGCACACAAGAAGATTTCAAGCCAGGCAGTTCTTCAGACATATTTGTTGTTTCAGAGCACACAGAGGGATTTCAGGACTGACATGCTTGCTCATCTGTAGGAAAACAAAAGCCATATTAATTTCAGTACGCCTTTCCATGAATCAAGACGGGAATTAAGTTTGTGCAGCTCGACGTCAACAAAAACATGTGTTTTCAATGCTACAAGCAATGTCTACCAAACTAAACCAAAACTTTTATTTAAAAAAAAATTATTTGCATCATGATATCATGATACCCCAACAAGTGAGACATCTCAAAAATGTGATATAAATGACGCTGCCGGAAAAAAAAACATAATAATAAGAATAATAGTTCCTAGGGATACAATAAGGCTCTCGACGCTGCTTGCAGCAGTCGGCTCGGGTCCTAAAAATGTTATGTAATGAAGTGATGGCTCCATAGCATGTACAAGATGGCAGCGCTTGTATCTGGGATGTTTGGGCTGTACAGTGGGAGGAAATGGAGACATGACGTCCATCTATGTATACAGTCTGTGATTTGAGCCAGGAGGAAAATGTTCAATGAGTCAAAACTCTCCATACCAATTGTTCCTGAATTTCTCATCATTAATAACAACCACTTTATATAGTCGGTACACATTATGCCTCTGGCTCGCTTTCCTTGAATTTTCAGCCACCAGTTTCTCTGTTATATTTTTTTCATGGAATTCATTAGATTTTGTAATCTTTATTACCAAATATATCTTTAAAACATGTTATACCAACATTAGAAAATGTGAGAAAAATGTTTTAACTTAACTTAAACATGGGCCTGCAATAAGTCATAAGTGATTGGAATGAGTGCGAGCAGATCAACAGAAAGGTGGTTTAATAACCTGAGCCTCAAAATTTCTGTCCGGACTTTTTTTGCTTATCCAGAAGACTTGGAAATAACAATATCTGGCAATTATTTACAATTTACTGCATGTTATAAGAGTGTAATAATAGTTTAAAATATCAAATAACACAAAATGGAATTTGATTTTAGAGTTTCATTTGGAGGAAAAGCAATGCAATTGAACATGACTAACAGATTTTGTAAGTATGAAAAGTATTTACAACACATTTTGTGAGTCGGGACATAAAATGAAAACAGAGGCCTTTTTACCACAGGGAATAAAGAAGCTTCCAGAAGAGGCTTGAGTGAAATTACCATAATAACACCATATTGGCTGTAAAGCGCAACGTCTCAGAAACTGTTGGATTCTTTCCGATAGCACAAACCATAATTACAGCAATCCAAAGTGTGCATGTGCAGCGTGTCACCGGTGACACGTTAGGTGTTAAAAGGGTTGAAGTCCTGTGACAGATACCACATTTATTTCTTTCTTTTGTATGAGCACTTGATTTACTGATTGCTATCAGGACATAAAGAGAATCCAACAAATATACTGTAACAAAACATGTTTTTGAAGAAGATCCAGCTTTAATAGCTTTAATAAAACCTAAAGCATGTAGAATAGGACACAAAACAATCTATATACATCTTCTAATGGGAGCAGGTGAAGGCAACAGCTTTTACATGCTCTAATTAACGTTTATCTGTTTGTATGTTTATCTGTTTTAATTGCACAGCAATTACGCGCTGAACGTAGCCAACCATCTGTCCTGGTAATCTAAACACTGTAGATTGTGGCTGCTGGTTCTGGATGTCTTCACTCCTCCCTGACATTTAAACAAAAGTAACAAGGCAGAGACGTAGGAGTACAGTAAACAGCAGGATGTCTGTCTCATTGTCTCTACAGAAGATCGATTTCAGTGCAGACCTGCAACTCTTGACTCTAAAACCCAGTGGACCTTGAATAAGAAAGATGCAGCTGATGTTATTTGGAAAATACACATATTTCTTATGAAACCTTGGAAACCTGGAAGGCGGTAATCTGATGTTATTTTGAGCAGTTTTTTTTTATAAGGAATGTAATGCGTAGTTTTAAAAAGCAAAGGCGATGTGTCTCAACACTGCAGCATGTCTTTGCTTATACTGTATGTGTGAATTCAAAAAAAGCTCCTTGTGACTGAAACACAACGTCTTTCCTGATCTCTGAATAGCTTCGCTTTGTTGCAGCGTGAAGGGTTTCTTTTAGTGTCTTGTCTGGTGGAGTTCGTACACCTTTGAGTATTTGTCATACATACCTGCAAGAGCAACAATATTCCTTTAAAGTTATCAGCAGTATATCAAGCACAGTAGCTTAATGCTTGATTTAAATGTGCTCCTCCTGCACAGCTGTTTACATTAGTGATTGTCTTATGCCTGCATGAGATGAAAACTCTTTCATGCCAACATGGAGTTGAGGAAAAATAACCCCAGCTTTGTTTTTTTTCATGTTAACTGCAAGGCATACCAGACACTAGTCATTAGCCACTTAGCTGTATCCAACAACTATCTAGATTTCCATGTTTGCCTATCTATTTTGTCATTTATCAGCGACTGCTGATCACCTCTGCAGCTCCTCGCCACTCATACATCATTCCCCTCACAAAAGCAAAAGCAACCCCCTGAGCACACGGATAACAAAACTCACTCCCACAAGGCAATTTATCCCCCACTGACCCACTTGTTTTCACTATCTGACAAGTGTGATTTAAGAACTGTGGTTGGCCAGGAGCTACCACCACATCTGGCTGCATTCACCTGCTCCAGGAGTTTAAAGTTCAGCGACATCATGAATTAGATTTTTTTTTTTACTCCACCGTCATCAAAAAATCATTGAATTTACATACTTTGCCCAAAGGTATCAGCATACTCTAGCTAGCTTTTTTCCTTTCTTGATAAATTGTTCTGCTCGCGGAGTCAACATTTCACAGAGAGGAAGCCGCTGAGCACTACGGATGCATAATGCATGTGCTGAGCATGACTCAATGCACATAGACCACATCTATACCCACACAGCTGGTCAAAAACAAACACGCCTCTGCCTATTTGAATAAAAATGGCACACTTTCCTTCTTTTTTTTTTGCTCACATCACGTCTGTGAGACTGTAGTTCAACACAGGCACCGTTCACAGCCTTTACAAAGAGAGACACAGACAGATTCATAGTGTACGGCGCAGAATTGATGACAAAGGAGATTATCAAAGTAATTTACTAAGGCTGATATGGTTTCAAAGAATTTGAACTGGATTATTCGGTGACATGTTAATGTGTCTCTGTGCACCCATTAAAGCTGTGCCACAATAGTGGACTGTGGGAGGCCCCTGATTTATGTGTTTTTTTGTCCAATAAAAAAAAAAATGCAACCCCCTCTTCCTGATCCATTGAGTTGCCTGCCAGTATCCCAACGGGCCTTAAGGTTTTTCCACCACAGTGACAGAGGAGTGAAGTGTGCCATGAATCAGGCATAGCTGTGAAATGTCTACTGCTGAGTTATAACTAGAGAGTAAAGTCTAGGGCTATAAGAAAATATCAATACTCTCGAATATCATTATATTATATTTTGTGATGCCGTTTCCATGCAAAGATGTGTAGCTCAGATGGTCTATGGATAGTATACCTTACTTAAAGTATTAGCATATAGAGCTCCGGACGTCGCATAACTCTATTTGTTTACGCCTCCATATTGAGTTTTAAATCACAACATTACTATATGCACAAGTAAATGACAGAGACTGAATATCTCTG
Source organism: Synanceia verrucosa (assembly GCA_029721515.1). Lineage (NCBI taxonomy): Eukaryota > Metazoa > Chordata > Actinopteri > Perciformes > Synanceiidae > Synanceia > Synanceia verrucosa. Next base: position 5,479,390 of record CM056560.1, on the reverse strand, counting down.
ACCCTTATCATGTCCCGTGCATACTTTTCACAAATCTTGAAAAAGGTTTCATTAGTTGTATATGTCTCTTCTCTTAACATGAATCATATTGAATCATATTACTAGAAGTCACACAATGTTCTGTTCACTGCTGTAATCCTAAGAACAGACATTATGTTCATTGAGTTTAATCTGAGGGAAGATTGTAACGACTCTGCAGACAAACATTTTTATGTTGTGTTTGCTTGTTGCTGTGTGAGCAACAGGAAGCACCGCAAATCCACGCCATAATAATTTGGTCTAACGTGTGTTTAATGAAAGTACAAACGTTAGGAATTATAATAAAATTATGTAAAATAAATCAGATATGGTGTTTAGGGAACGTTGGATTCTGTACCTGATAAATAATGGTCGCTGCTGGTTCCCACAACTCTGTTTTCTTATGATCGCTTCCTGCATGTTTTATGGCAGTTATCCATCTGTCTTCATTCAGGATCTTTGTTAATCCTGTAAAATCATCTTCCCTTTACTCTGAGAAACATTTACAGGTGTTTAACTGCAAGCGGTGAGATCCCTGGCAGTAGTTTCAACAGAGCGCCTTCCTGCCAATATGGCGGTGTTTTGATTTTGACAGTTACATGCCAGGATTGTTTGATGTGAACTACCAGAGCTCTATATCACAATATTTTGAATCATAACCCCTGTATTGTGATTCTGTTAAATGTTGGTAACAACTGGAGTGTCACTACTACCACTGACCCAATCATTCACTTTCATGTCATGAAACTTAGCAATGAAGGTACAATTCAAAGATGAATATGATCCAAACAAGGGCGTCTGAAGTAAAGGGAGAGGAAATGGGGAATGAAGTTGTGATCCCTCCACAAGATTATCTTTTGTGAATTTAGTTTGTTTGAACCTCCTTTACATTTAGCCCTGTGAAATGGATGGCTGATCTTGCTCCAGTAGAGACAAACTGCCACTGCCATAAAGCAACATGATCATAACAAAAGATTGATATCGCTGATTAATGGAGTTTGACTTTTTCATTGTTGGTTGTTTTGTATATTTCCCTCTGCCACATAACATCATAAATGTGTTTGCGTTGATTTATGCTGCACTTTATCTTGTCCTGTCACATCTGCGAGCGTGCCAAAAGTCTGAGCTGGAGAAAAGTGGTGCTGAAGGTGTGTCATCATGTCACGCGGACAATTATGCAAACGGTGAAACAAAGAGAACATTCATTATACACTTTGTGTTAAAATTAGTGGAGCATCACCACAATCTTGTCATCTCGGCTAACTGAATTTGCTCTCCGCTGCCCGTCCTGTCATGGTCTCTCCAACGTTATCACACTTCCGACTCCAAGTTCATCTGAATAGAGAACAAATCTACATAATACAGATCAAGGACAAACTGCAGTAAACGGGGCCAGTCACTTATGATAAGAATCACTTTTTGTTCAGTTTTTTTCCTCATGAGATGATTACGGTGGAGGTCAGCACTCAGTTTCCGCAACCTGGAGATATCATGTCTGTGATTTGCATAGATATACTCATGTTCCAGGTTACAGTTGAGTTGTTTAGAGCGTTAATATATTGCTGTCTGTGTATGCGTGTGCTCCCTCCCCCTGCTACTGTATCTAGGTCATTGTTTTTGCTGCTTGTGTTCCTTATCTGATGAATATGTACTGTATTCAAAGCCAGATGCTTATGCAGCCCGGACCGAGTTATTTATGATAGCACCAGCAGCCTCTGAATGTCATGCACGGTTTACAGTGATGGGTTATATTAGCCATTGTCACTGACTGATGCACCTTTATGCAGCAACTGTATATTTTCTGTTGTTTGTGAGTAATATTTCCCCCAAGCCGAGATTTGTGTTTTGTGTCAAATTTATACAGCAAATGATGCTCAATACGTTAAATTGGACCATAATGTGAGCTACTTTTTGCCTCTGTTGTTTTATTCCAAACTGTGGAAACATTTGCAAGAGGCACTGCAAGAATGATTGTGTGAGGAAATATGAATCTTTGACTCATGAATCTTTTCCTCCTCTTCCTCCTTCCAGCATCCTCAACCAGTCCTAACGTCACACTGGAGGGTCAGTACCACTGTCACCAGGGACCTGGGATCCCACTGGACAAACTGTGTGACTTCAGTACAGACTGTCCTCTCGGTGATGATGAAGGCGACCTATGTCGTGAGTACACTGTGACACTGAAGCACAGCTGTTGATAATAATGCATTGCAAGAGGATGAGGGATGCTCACGTGTTCTCTGTCCTCCCTGCATTTATTTCTGCATCAAAACATAGTGTAGTCGGGCAGCCGTGACGAGTCTTCTTTAATGAAGTCATTGCATCCTGCTGCCCAACGGAGCAGCAACTGAGCGGCTGCGCAAGCATTCCCGACAGAGAGGCGAGGGGGAAGACGGGAAAAAAAAAGCCAGCGTATCCATGCTTGGCTAGCATTTCTCACCCTTGACATATTCCACGGTTGTTATTTCTATCTCTTTGCACATTTGTTTTTTGCTTTTGTCGAGGCCTGGGAGGAACACTTGCCAAGTATGCTGACATCTTACTCACAAGTGAGGTCCCCCAGGCCCTGTTGTTTGTGTGTATCTGTCTGTCTGCCTGGAGAGGATCTGTTTTAAGTCCTACCTGCATGCATGCATTTTTACATTGTCTTCAGATGCTCAGTTCAAAACTCTTACCCTGTGTTATTTTTTTTATTATTTGTAGTTTGATTTCAGAGTTTTTCAACCCATTTTACCCCACAGTGCAGGTCACTTCCCTTGTGGTGCTTATTAAAATGATGGCTGCTCCCTTGTGCTTTTAGGTTTTATAACTATGGGAGCTAAGAGATAAGAGGGTAATGAGAGGATGGAAATCCCAGCCAGGCGCAATTTCTCTTCCCACTGAAGGAAGACTTATCAGTGCTAATTGGCCTGTGGGGTGAACCCAAGGGTATAATCTCCATTTGAATGTACTGAGTGTATGTGTATAATGTTTTGATTGTAGAAGCCAGAATTGGACATTTGAGGATAAATAATAATTGCTATAACACAAAGCCAGCTTGTACCTCTGATTTCATTCTGAAACCATCTAAAAATTATAAATTATTAAAATATGATAGTGATTATAAAGGCAAGTATTCCAGCCAATCTAGGCTTCAGGTATGTCGCTTGCAGTCAGACACGCTTAATTTGACCCAAGAGGATGAAGGAAAAGGATCCCACGTTCATTATATAAAAAAAATAATATATTTATTTTAGAATAAAACTGAAAACAATCGCATACAATGGTCCCCATTGACTATGTAAAAAATAAACAAAAAATGGCATCAGGTCTCCAGGAAAATCTATTTTGGGACAAAAAAAAAAAAAAACAAGCCAACCTGAGTCCCAAATTACCTGACAAGATAAAGGTGCAGAGCAACATGGGAAATAAAGAGTCAGGCAGTTAGATTAATAAATCTAAGTCAGGCAGGTCACTATCTAATAGTAATAATAATTAATATTAATAATGCAAGAAATAACAAAAAGTAACTGTTTTCATGAAACAAAAAAAGAATTTGATTCTATTTGATTCTATACTGATTACACTGTATACCACAGTGGCCCACACAAAAAAAAATAATACAATAATAATGTGTCTCTAGTGTTTATTTTGTCAGTTCTGTTATGTAGATATAAACATCTAATTCTAATGTATCAAAAATACAAAAATTGTTATATTCAGATGATTTTACACCACACAATACATAGTTATCTTCCATTTCTGCTGATAGGCACTGTTGCCATACGATCTAATATAGTCTGGGTTTTTTTTTTCTTGCCCTCATCATGCTGAGAGTGCACAGATGCATGAAGGACAACAGCCATTTGAATCTCCCTCAATCTCTTCTTAATTTAGACATAACCTTTGTCTTTTTCTGATTGATGACAAGGGCCAAGTTCATTCAGGGTGTCTTTTTCCTCTCGCTGTCACCCACAGTCGCCTACTGCCCCTTCGGATCTCAATTTGTTCCATTTTCGTCTCCATCACTTCTTACAATTACCCCCTGCTACCTAAATCACAGTGTTCCCTCTGTGATACCCAATTCTCTATGATCTATCTACGAGTTATCTTCATCTGATTTGATCTATTTAAAACCTTCATAATCTGAGCCAAGGCTCATTAACAGGAAAGGCAGGAGGAACAAACTTGGCTTGTGTCAATCACAAAGATCCCTGACATATAAGGGAAATAAAATCCCTGTGGATCTCCCTCACCATCCTACCCCTGCATCATTATGCATAAACACATCCTCCACTCTTTGAGAGGCACAGCTTCCTCTCGTTGATCTTCGTCGGTCTAAATTCTGCAGGCACCCCACTGCTTTCCAGTTTCCCTGCAACTACAGAGGGACGCTGCTTGCATCAGAGGTGGATGTATGCAGAAATATGAGCTAGTGATCTGCTGTGTTCTTTTGTTTTTCTCAGAGCAGCATCACTGAAAACAGATCATCGCTCCTCCCAAAGATCAGTCATTACAAATTCAAACAGATTTTATGATGTTGTTTTTTTCTATTTCTGCAGAAAGTGTTTGTTGTTGTTGTACTCATTTTGGCCACAAGAAGCTGAAGTGCACCACTGCCCTATGTTCAATTTGGACTTCATGTTTTAATTTCCATAACTTGCTGCACACATAATGCAAGTAAATAGTGTTTAGAGTGCAAGCAGAAATCTCATCAAGATGGAAATATGACAGCATGTCTTTATAATGAGGTCAGTTTTCTGTACTGCAAATAAAGGTATTAACCAATCATGCTCATATTTATGAAACAACAATTCAATTCTTACTTTTCGCAATAAATGCCACATACACTAGAAGATTTGCAAGTGGGTTTGCGCCACACTCCAGGTTCGTAAAAACTTAACAAACCTTTTTTTTTTCACCTGGTTTCACAGCTCAAGAAAGACAGGTTGTCCTGGCAACACCTTGGACACGACCTCAAAACCTTGAGGCCGTGTCCTTGTGTTGAGTTTTCGTGACAGACACCAGCAGAGTAGTGTCGACTTTGCAATGAAGTGACATTATTAAATGAAAGACACTCAACTCCACGATATTCACAAGGACTGATTAATGTACGTGTCAGTTTTCATAAAATAATAATGACACTGTTACATCGGTCTTATTCACACTTCATTAAATACAGCGTTGCAGGTTGAGTCTTTATGAAATTTGCAAAACTAGACAGCAGTTCATGAATTAGTTTTGGTCACAAAAGGTATTAAGTGACACGTGCTAAAGTGTCGAAACTTTTTTTAATTCATGTCATGAGCAGCTGTCGTATGATGTGACTTCACCAAAATCTGTGTTTTGTATGAAGAACATCTCAGTGACACCAACTGGTTTATATAACCAGAAAAAGAGACTCATAATATCACAAGACATTGAAGAACAAGACATTTACTCATTACCCAAAAAGTCCAGAGACACTTTTATGTGCTTGAAAAACATCTCTGAAAAACATAAATTCTGTTTTTGATGCTTTTACTACTTCAAAAAAAAAAATAAAAATGGAATAGTGTTAGCCTCATTCCTTTGGGTCTTTGAAACCTGTTAAAAACCTTTTGTATAATAAACAAAACATTTAAAAGTGTATATCATTGATGAAAGATGCATTTTTCCTGTTTTTCTTTTTGAAGAATACCTGATTTATGATGTCAGACCAGTCTCTGTTCCATTATCTGGATGATGCCATTTCCAAAAAGCACACTTTTATCAGGGCACTTACTGATTCTTATCAGTAATGGGCACTCACAGACAGTGTGGCTCAGGATAAAAGCAACATAAAGCAAACTTAAGGTGGGAACTTTCAAACACTCAAATGAAACTCAAACCCACCCAGTGTTATCAAAATCATGTCTGAAGTCTAAATATGATTTTTAAACATTCAGCAACACAGAAATTTAAAAAAATAGCAATAAGTATCATCAGTATATCTAGGTATGTCTTATTTTAGCACTGTAAAATATCCACTGCATTTATTTATATGGCAGTTCAATGTCATTTCAGCCCCTTGGAAGTATTCATGATATTAAAGATATATGTGGAGCCCTATACTTATACTCTGTCAGGGGCATCATTAGGTTTTAAGGACGGGGGGGCTATATCATATACTTTGTGTATATAGAGTGGCGTCATTTGTCCTATTTTATGGGGGCTGGACCCCCTCCAAAGTATACTTAAGACCCCCTAAATAATATGGTGTTGGTTTATTTATTTATTGAGTTATTTAGTTATTTTTTACAAAAAAGTCCTGACAAATTCAAAATAAAATGGTCATAATATGTGGCTCGATTGATGAAAAAACGCGTGCTAAATTATCCTCTTTGGAGGAGAAAACATACACTAAAGTGCTCCCCTGTTTGGCAAAACATGCTAAACTGCCCTGTTAACTGATTAAAACATTATAAAGTGCCCTCGTGGGAGGCAAAAAGGTGCCCTTTTTTCTTTTGGCTCTTGCCTTTCAAAAAGTCTTTGCACGCCACTGTATATACACATATATTTGAGCCTCATATATGTATATACACATATATATGGGCCTCATATATTATAGATACACATATATATGAGCCTCATGTATGTATATATATATATATATATATATATATATATGAGCCTCATATATGTATATTCAGTGGCGTGCAAAGACTTTTTGAAGGGCAGGAGCCATCACTCCCATGGGGGCACTTTATAATGTGAAACATCCACTAAAGGCACATTTTATAATGAAATTTTTCACCTTCAGGATGTTTCTTCACATAAGCTTCACTTCATAGTAAGAACAGTGTAATAAACGTATGCTGTATCTGAGCTGTATTTGATTTTTTCAGGTCGTTACTTAACCAAACATAAAAGGAGAGCCCTTGCTCACACTTTTTTATAAATACACAATATGGAAATGCATGACATTTTCCCTGTGTTGCTGCTGCACAGCAAAAATGTTTCTGAGCTTCATGCCGTACTGCGAAGGGATTTCAAGTTGATTGCCACCTAACACATCATGTCACCACATCACATTTCCACTCAGAGGCTCTTCCTCTTACCTTTCCTCTACCCCCTCTGGACACTTCAGGCCTTTTCCATTTTCTTCTCCTGGTTTCAGAGTCACTCCACCACACCTCCACCCTCATTTTCAACCCAACGCTGTGAGTGCTGAGAGGCGGCAGATTGGCCGTCACTCCGTCCTCTCTTCTTTCGACCACCTGTCGGGCCTATCCACCCATTGTATCCCCCCTCCCCATCCTCTCTTATCATCTTCTCATCTCCTTCCCTGACATATCCTCTCTCCTGTCTCTCTCCAGGCCACTTTCTCAATGGCAGCTACTGCTCATTTGAAGAGGGCGAGTGCAGTTGGCAGTCAATAACAGGCCACGGTCTCTCCTGGAGAAGACTCCAGTCGCCAGCCAAGGCTACCAGACAGAGCTGCCCCTCATCAGGTGAAGGCATGCTTGTCTCTTATTATATCATAACACACTTCTCTGATCAAATCGTGATGGCCGCATGCTCTCTACAGTGTGTTTACAGGAGTGTTATGCTTCATTAAAAGAGTCTTCCTCAAAGGGGTAAACTTTATGATCTCAAATATTTGAGTCTAATAGTTTGTGAATATGGAAAGATAACCAAAGCTTCTGAAGTGTCAGACATGGACATGTTCAGAGTGCAGAGCGCTGCTACAAACACATTCCCACTGGGTGTAAAAAGCTCCAGCATATAGAGTCAGAGTCCTACGTCTGTGATTCATCGTCAGTGCAGAGATGGGAATTCGTTGAGAATTTAAAGTTGGTTTGCTTATTCTCAGCAGGTTGCTTAAGTCTCAGAGGTAGTGCAGGACATGTAATTTTATGCCAGTTTTGGTTATTTTATAATACGGCTACAGTCACAGTATTGAAATGGGAGAAATGATGAAAATGCCAATAATTTACTTTATATATGTGTATTGCAAATTAAATGTTCTGTTTTATTGTGTTTCTTTTTTTGTGTGTGTTTAATGAGTGTGTTTGTGTTTTTAAGGCGCTACATTCAGTGTGGAGGGAGGCCAGTCCAAAGGCCAGCGTGGTTCAGCGATACTGAAGAGTCCACTCTTCCCACCTCCTCTGAGAAACTCCCCATGCACGGTGAGCAAAGTACCATATAGTGATAACAGAGGGAATCGCCATTCTTTGACATGCACAGACGAACGCATAACCAGACATCAGCCACGACGAACACAAGGTTCATTTGATCAAGTGAATCTGTATCACTGTATTTATGATTCCCTCCGTCCTAGGTGCCCATGGTAACCAGGCATAGTTCACACATCCGTGCTTCAGATTTCTTTATGTACTCTAAAGGTCAACAGGAAAAACGCACCGTTGCCTATGTATGTTGACGTTCAAGGTTATGTAACGATAAAATAATGAGTGAAAGAAATACATAATTATATATACAAATACAGTTACATACATCAGCAATTTGTTTCTGATTTACATTATTATGTATTTACAGAATACTCCTGAAATACGTTTCCACTTAAAGTAGAAAAGGCTTTTTGGATCATTTCTGTGATACTTAGTTATATATGTGTATATATAATGCCAGTGTTTTCTTATTAACTCATTGAGTGCCAACCATTTTATAAAACACAAAGTGCCTTGTGTCAGTGTTTTTACCCATTTTTAGTCATAGTTCATGATGCACAGAATATTTTGTACTGTGTCTCTAAAAACAGGGCGGCACGGTGGTGTAGTGGTTAGCACTGTCGCCTCACAGCAAGAAGGTACCGGTTCGATTCCCGGCCCGGGCCCTTCTGTGTGGAGTTTGCATGTTCTCCCCGTGCCTCCCACCATCAAAACACTAATTTAAATTCATTCATTCGAATTCATACCATAGGTATGAATGTGAGTGTGGGTGGTTGTCTGTCTCTATGTGACCTGTGATGCACTGGAGACTTGTCCAGGGTGTACCCTGCCTTTCATCCTAAGACAGCTGGGATAGGCTCCATCCACCCCATATCCCTATGAGGATAAGTGGTAGAAAATGGATGGATGCATGTCTCTGAAAACACTGACTAGCTCAAATGAAAGAAGAGACTCTCTATTTCATCATGAAAAACATTTGTTTTTACCTTTTTCCATTCTTGTTTAATCAGAGGTAGAGTAGAGACCACTTTCACCAAAATCACAATTTTTGTCCTGATTCCGTCTATTTTGCTCTTGAATTGCGATCATTTCCACTTCCTGCTTTGCGCTCTGTGGCGTATACCATCTGTTTATGCTCTGACTACATCTCCCAGAAGCCCCCAACATTACTCACAGTCTGCGGGAGACCGTGATCAGCGACCCGCTGCCCAAAAACTTTTTGACATATATACACGTCTTTAGCACTCAAGTGTTGAATTTTAAATGACGTATAGATACAACAATGGCACTGAATGAGTTAATGTTTTTCACAAGGAAATGTTTAGGATGCTTTAATTACTTACTGAATAATTAATAAATGTGTTGATTGCTCTCAGAAAAAGCTCAAAACTCCAACAGCATTATGCTAAGACAGCAGGTCAACACTCTGCCCTCCTGTGCATTTCCTGAGAGAACCTAACAGATATGGAGGCTGACCTCATCAATCACTGACTGTAGTCTAGGCTGTCCTAGTTGGGGAAATATTACAAGTCATGAATTATTTAGATCTTGAAGCTCACAGAGCAGATCTCCAGGGCTGGTTTTGTGCTTGCAGCCTTGAGTAATGCTGTTGCATGGAGCATTTAGAGTTCTGTTAGTTATTTTAATATTGTTCGCCACAGCGACCTTTGGCCTTCTGCGTGTATACTTTGCACAGTCAGACTTGAGACAGGAGGTGTTTGGAGATGAGAGATGCAGACACAAAAGTGAGGGATGGAGGTGGAGAGGTGTTGGAAAGGTCAAGAGGTCGCAAAACAAATAAGAGAACCTGAGGGGAAACTAGTCTCGACATGCAGACGGACTAGATGCAAGGGAGACAGAAGACAGAAAAACAAGAAAATAATAAAAAATATGGAGGAAGTTTGCTGCTTCTCAGGTTCTGAACGTTGTGGACAGCAGTGGCGGCAGTGCTGCACCATCGCAGACCTTGCCTCCCAGCTTTTCGGCACACAGCCAAAGATTAGCCATGATTCCAGATTAACACTCTAAATCCTTCTCTGTGCTGTTCAATCTAGCCTGTCTGCTCTTGGACAACTACGTTGAGGATATTAGTTTTGGGTATTAGCTACTGACTATGTTCACTTTCATGTCGTGCCCAGTGTGCACAGCCTGTAATCTTGATGCTTTAACGGTCCCCATGTGGTCTCGCAGTTGACGATAAGGACCACAACCTGCTGTCGACAAGCACAATGCAAGCGCTTGACATGAAAGCGTTGAATTCAGTTGTCTGGGTAGTGCTGTCTCCATGTGTTTTTTTTTTTCTTCATCAGGCTTAAACCAGCATCTGTTCCACTTACACGGTGAAGAAAGAATGATGTTCTTGGCTCCATTAAAATGCTTTAGAGGAACATGGTCACATCCCATTGTTTGTTAGCAAGCTTTAGATCCAGACTTCCTTTTACTATGTAATTCCTGCTACAGCCTGTGTGTTATTTAATTTGAAGCAAGGTGTACATCCACCATAGCCCTCTTGGAAACAGTGAAATAAGATTGAGATTGTGCTGAAGCAGTGTCGATAAGAAAATACCCCAAATCATGAATTCTATTAACGTTAGAATAATTACAAGTGAACAGATGGCTGTTGATGATTGAGCTCAATGCAATTTTAAGTATATCCCCTCATTGAGTGAAAACACACATGGCCGGTTTTCTTCATTTCAGAAATATTCAAAGGAAGTTAAAGTTGCTGCGTTATGTATCATCTTCATTTCTTAGCATGTACCTCAAATATCAATGTCACCTTCACAGCGTATTCCACTTTGATTTATCTGCGTTGCTCATTTGAATTCCTACCTTACCTCGACAGGTGCGATTCTGGCTGTGTTCTGGAGGCTCACAGAGGGGGTCCCTGTCCCTGCGGATAGTGGAGAACAGCACAGGCCCCGAGGAGCAGCGCAAACTGTGGCATTCAGCCAGCGATCCTAAATCTGAAAGGGGCTGGAAACTAGTTGTAGTCCCCCTTTACGGGCTGGCAGACTGGTACGACAAACCCTCACCTGTTTCAACACACGACAGGCAATTTGATGATATCAAACTGCATGTTTAGACTGGCATCAAAGCGCCACTTTGATCAGACTCCCATACCTCCAACACACTCACTCTAATACTTAAAAGCTCCGACAGGAATGGAGGTTTTAAACAACACTACCAAGAAGCTCTTCTTCTCTTGTATCACCTTAATGCAGATTTTCAAGATTTACATTCCATTTTCTGGGAAATATCACCTCTCAACTCAGCAGAATTAATGAATCCCATAGGGACTCCAGTCTATGGAGCTGCCATGAGTACAGTTGTATAAAATACACCCCTCTCTTTTATTTGACCTTGTCTGTGATAAATCAATACATATACGCTCTACCCAAACCTACTTGGCCTCCCAATTAACTATGGCCCTGATTTCCCCTGCAAAAAGAGAAAATTAAAACAAAATAGAGTAAAAAAAAAAAGAAAAAAGAGAAACCCCAGATGAGGCGTTTAGTCTCTGTTTGCTTGACTGAGGGTTTATTTGCCATTCAAGCTTGATCCTGCTCCCCTGAGAGTGAATACCTTTTGATTCCTGGGTTATGTAGTCAGCTGTGCTGGTGCTCTTAATTAGAATGTTATGTCCATAACCGTTAGGTGAACCTGCCAGTGTTTGCACGGTGACCTTTTTAGAGTTTAAACAGAATCAGAAATACAACCTGAAGTGCAGGAAAAAAAGTTGAGAACCTGTGAATTGACAGCAAGGATAATGAGAGCTGCAGCATGTCATCAAGTTTAAGCAGTGTATTATTAAAATTGACAGATACAAACTAAATCTATCCATCTATCTGAACGCCTCATAGTGTTCAAAGGGAATGACTTTGGATTTATAACTCACATTTACTGTCAGTTACAGCCACAGACAGCCTAATTATTTCTTAAGGCATCACCTTTAAGCTAGAAAACAAATCAATAAACACAATTATGACTTTATTATGAATGACATTTTTGCTTTCTTGTCTGAGAGTTGACACCACTCTTATCTCTATATTCTAAATATGAAGCTAGAGTGAACTGTCGATTAGCTTAGCTTAGCATAAATACTGGGGAAATGGTGCAAAATTGTGAATTAATAGAACAGAATAGAATATTTTTTTTGTTTTATTTATTCCCCAATAAAAAAAACAGTCAAAGACAAAATAAGTATTATTAATAGAATAAATATTTAATATATGTACGAAATAAAAAGGAAGAAAATGTTTATTTTTTACCAACATTTTTACCAATAAAATCACCATTTGCAAGAAAACTAAAGATAATGAAAATAAAGATAAATGAATAAAAAGCAAAGTAGACAATAGCTGTATTCGCTCTTAGTTTTTTGTACATTGTCAGTGATTTAATGTTTTATTTCATTAAAAATATTTTGTAAATAAAAGTATTTAATTTCAATCATAAAAATAACAGAAGTCTATTTGTTTTTCTGTCTGCTGAAAGAGCAAATAGTTCTTTACAATACAGAAGACATAGGCGACAATACACACCCTGCAAAGCCAAAGCTCAGTAGTATTATTTTAAAGCGCTATAAATTGTCCTTCTCATCCTTTCAGTCTAAAGCTATCCAAGCATTCACAGCTTGTGAGGTAGTTAAAACATCTCTGTGCCTCCGCAGGTTTTGGCTGCAGTTCAACACAGAAGATGGACCTGGACCCGGTTCAGCCATCTCTATCGACAACATCTCTTTCAGTATGGACTGCTTCCTGGCATGTGAGTATGATAAAAAAAGAGACTTTCTATTTCCACTCTTACTTCATCAGACCTTGGTTGAGTTTGAGAGGATTTGTTTGACAGATTGATCGACCATGATGAGCACAATGGAGGGTGGGGAAACTGGATCGCTCTGATAAGTGAAATTGTTTTAGGGACTTCACAGAGATTTACGTAAACACAACAAGTGACCTAAGGTTGACTTACTGTATATTCATGTTTTACAAAGGTGACTGAGCTGCAATTTTTACACTTTCATCAAGGACTCACTTATCGTTTCAATTTCTTTGGCAAAAAACAGTCAAAAAAAATTTAAATATTTTTTAAAAAATCCTAGATACTCCCTAAGGAATGGTATCTTTATCAAATATACTGCAACTTGCTTAGAAATATGTTGGCAATACTTAATGGAAATTATATTAAGCACAATCTCTGAGAACTTTTATGTCCTGAAATGTCAGTTAAAATCTGCCATGATAAAGCTTGCAGACTGATAAGGGCTTATGTTCCAATGTTGTACTGCAGACTTATAAAGGTCAAGCCTCACATCACCTGCCCGGATATTTTTTTGTGTTATAATTGAGATGGTGTATCTGTATCAGTATAAAAACATGAGTACGATGACAACCAAGTCTGGCATCAGGAGAATGAAAGGTTAGGAGTTCAGTGCTTTGCTCCATCTCTGCCTATCTGGAGGAACCTGTTTGAGCTGTGATAGGAATAGTAATGTTTGAGCATCTCTGTAGCTGAATAGAGCTCCAACAGTGGGAACAGTTAGACTAAAGCAGCCAAGAATAAGACTCAAGAGACAGAGACACAAGGTCAACCTCTGACAAAGTCATTTGATGCATGGTGATTACAAAACCGATCCTGTCAATGTTTTTGCTCCAAGATGGGAACTTACCGCTAATTTCCACTGGATGCGGAACGACGTCGATGTGCCGATGCCTGCCAAAGGAAGCCAAAGACAGGAAGTCGTGAACAGACACAAAATAAAACATCCGAAATAATCCATGTTCGTGGCGGATTTCCTTCTACTCAGTGGTTCGCGTTCACTGATGCTCCACTGCAACCCACTATATCATGCGATTATACGTGAATTCGCAAGATCTCGTAACCCCTAATTTCCACCAAATGCAGAACAACGTTAACATTTGTCAGACCCAATATGTTTCTATTCAGTGTCAGTTTCCACTAAACGTGGAACACCGCCGACGTGCCGACGCCTACAGAAACAAATCGTCAGAGCTTCTGTTTTTGTCGGACAGCAGGAATCTTGCAATTCCAGCTTCTGGCGGAGCCGCAGCAGGCAGATCTGGTGGGTATTGATGGCCGACGTCGATCTCTGTCAGCATTGTTCTGCATCCAATGGAAATTAGGGGTTAGAGTGGTGTCGTTCTTGTGATGATATTAGACTACAGACACATTTTCAGCTTTTCAAACCTGGTGTTTCCAATTATTAATATTATTGTTGTCCCCCTATCAACCAGTTATAACAGAATATGGAAGGTGTTTCACCTCTCTTCATTTAAGATAACCCACTGCAAGAAAATCTAAAAGTGTCATGATATGATAGCCATTATATTGAGCATGCAGCCATCTCAAAATAATAAATAAGTGTAAAAAAAATATGTCTATTCCCACTTAAAACATAAAAAAGCTTTGTCAAAAAATGTTCAATGTGTTCAGTGTGTGGCTTTTCAGTCAAGTGTAGGCTTACAATAAGAGGTGACAAATGTGACTGGCACACATGTATTTTGTTTCACCTTTAGATGATGTTTTCTGATTAATTTATTCATGGGCCAGAGATATAATCTCCTCACTGTCATCCTAACTGTGAAATGCAATCAGATAACGTGAGTTCATCAACTGAATATGAAGCGAGAAATTGCTGTTGGTCCAGACTGGGGCAGATTGTACCGTATCAGCACTGGCTTATTGGGTCAGAGCCTCTTTATTTAAAGAGGGATGACATTTTCCAGGAGATATTTGCACACCAATTTGTGTTTTATGTCTCTGGAGCAAAAGCGACACTGGTATGCCAGAGCTGAAGGATCATCTATCCCGCTCCGTTCACTTTCCAGATGGCAAGTTCTTAATCGAGGCCAGGTATCCATTACCTACAGCCACACTTGACACAGCCAGTTTTTATCGCCTATCAATCACACCAGCTGATGGGTGATGCTGAAGCTCAGCAAACGATGTCCTTTCCAACTGTGAGTGATTAGCATGATGGATCCCTGAGCATCATGACGCCTCCCTGTGATGTGTTTCAGTGGGAAAACATACTGCGATCACAATATGCAGAGGACCAGTCATCCGTGGCCTTTATTCCGTACCGCTCTTGGAGTTAGTGTGATGTATAGTTTGGCAAGCATGGGCATTTGATAATGCATCCATTGCCCTTCAAGTGTTGGACCTGGCTGTCGGTTTTATCGTTTTATCTTCACCAGCATTTATAAATTAGTTTATTGTGTTGGATAGCGCAGGAAGTTCATCCTTTTCTTTCTCTGCCATGTACCATCATTTTTTTTCCCCACATACTGAGCTGCCTCTATATGACCCGTTGTGCTTTTTAATATTATAATTTGCCCAAGTTATATTATTAAATTCAGTTATATTATATTTCAGGCTGCCGCAGTGTTAACACGATCCACAGCAGCATGCGCTACAGTAATTCCAGTTGGACAAACTGCCCGAAATGCAACAAAAGAAGATTAAAACAGATCATAAAGCAGAACTTCATTCAAAAAATCAAGGAAACTAGCAACGCAATTGTAACTAATGATCAAACATGCTGATAAAATTAGATTAACCATCTTTTTTGAATCTGTTCAAGCTTCTCCTGTAATTCGGCAAACAAATAATCCACCAAAAAGCATAATTTCAGTGTTAATTTGCAACCTGAATTGGACAAAAAGGGCAAAGTGAAACAAACATTCTTTTCATAAACACAGCGCTTATTATGTAATTATGTGATGTCGCTCTGATTTCAGCAGCTTATATACACACTGTGAATGTGGCCCCTCATTAGCAGGTCCTTGACACCACTGGATTGTCTATTCAACATTCCTTAAAAGATTTTGATTTGGAGACAGAAACAGGTCAGAATCAAACTGCAGTTTGCCCATACACAGCCATACACAAAAATTGCATTTATATATAATCAAGGTCTGCTTATTTTTTTCATTCCAATTATGTGTTGATGGGTTGCTTAGCATCTACTGTGTTATCTGTCATGGTGACTTGTGTAATACAGTTTTTTAGATTACTGAAATGTATTCATTTCACTAATTATCACCTGTACCTGCGGGTGTTGAGAAACATGGAGACCCACCACGGACCAGTGAGTACAGATCCTCTGCAGTCCTCAGTGTGTTCACAGTTATGACATATGCTGTACAGTAGGTCTAATGAAAAGCAATTTATTCAAATGTGGTCTCTCTCAGGTTCAGCAGCCTCCTTTAGATTTAAATTCTACTTAGAGACAGTAAATCCAAGTTAACAGAAATACATGTGGTCTGTTTCCCTGCAGTATGAGGCAGACCAGCGTGAATCCCATGTTTCCACACAGACTAATACTGACTGCTAGCATGATGTGCATAGAGTGTGGATATTTGTCAGAGCTATTTTAAGATTGTCACTGAGTGGAAATGAGCCCCCTCCCATCACCACCACCACCTCACCCCCCATGTGGCTGGCCTTTGGTGGGCTCTGGGCAGCTTACGGCGCCCTGCTAATGAACAGTGACAGCCACGCCGCCTGTCGCCCTGCCCTCTGGTTCATGCTGCTCTGTGGTGGACCTGCTGAGTCCTTCTCCTGCTGCAGCAGCATACCAATGCTGTGCACTCTCGCTCTGCCTTGCTGTAGCATGTTTCCGGCATAATCTGAATAACAACGCAGTGAGCCATATTAGCGACTTTGTTGAGGATTCAAAAAGTTGCTGAAATTGTTAGTTACTTACAGAGATTGTCTACCTGCCAAAGCAATCAAACAAATTGTGGTCACTTGTGTGCTGTATGTGATTCGTCAAATCTGCACATAAACTCTATCTGTATCAAAGCTCCCAAGCAGTGGAGACTTAGACGATGATATTTATTTGAGGATTACAGGGCTCAGGAATGAGCTATTGATTTTCAAGCTGGCAGATTTTAGGTAAGCAGAGCTGAAGACAAAGTTACAAGATTTCTCCACTCAAAGAAAGTTCCAGTAGAGACCCCCAGCCACAGAAGTTTGATTAAAACAGCCCTTTAATGGTATATATCACCCAGAGGACCACAGGTGTAGCTTCAGCACAAATAACATTAATGTCAACTTGTTTGCTCTGAGCAGGTCTGACCAAATAAAACACAGACACACAGTCGCTTTCCAAACCTTTCAGCTGTTGAGGGAGCCCCATGCCATATTGTCATAAACGGTGCGCCCTCAGCCTGAGGTGACAGGGGATCCGGGATGAAGAGGCGGGAGTGTTTTTGCGGTGAAATAATTACTGAGATAAAGATGAAAAGTCTTGCGTCTGTCCCCTGACACCTCCCAGAATGATGGCAGAGAAAGAAGGCATGATTTGTTTTCACCAAGGAGGCAAATGACACCATGTGACCAGCTCATTTGCTCATCACGATTAGGAAACTTGTAGTTGAATATCTGCTTGATATTCAGCGCATGTCTCACTGTTTTGAGGTTTGGAAACACCACCTGTTCATCAGTGGGTTGTCTAGGAGTATGTGGGCTTAAAAAAGCAAAGCAAGTGAAAGAAAATGCTCACATGAAACCTTTAAATCCCACTTTTCTGTTTGCCATCCAGGGCAACCTCGTGGAGAATATCAAACTGTAAACTGTTCTGCTGCTCTATAAGGCTACTGTACAACTAGAAACCATATGAAATGCAAATATGCCCTGAAACCACGTAATCTTCCACTCCATAGTCTAGTCCATATGCACAATATAATGTACATAGAGCTTAATATGTGGGCCATAGGCACATATCATAGCAGGTATCATTTACATTTTAACTATCTGTGTATATATGATGGTTAATGTAAATTTAAATGTTCTTTATTTATACAGCCCTTTACAACCGTTGAGTGAACAAAAGTGCTTTACAATAGAATGGCATGAATGGCTTTCTCAATGTCCTGACAGCCTAAAAACATTTTGGCCAGGAGATGTAGCTGGAAAAACTAGTCCTGACAACATTTGTTTCTCAAACTTCGGATGTCTGTCGAAAATAATCACTCCCAGATTCCTAAAAATTGGACTGAGCATTGACAGTAGGGTGCCAAAGCCAGCCAAACACAATATGTTTGGGTTTATCGTTATTTAAATTAAGAAAATGTTGGGCCAACTACTGCACAGTAGTCAGTCTAAAAGCTAAAACAGCAGTGATATATATTGTCTAGGCTGTGCACTCGGCTGGGTGTTGTATCAGTCTTTGATTTAAAAAAAAACAAAAGTTGTAAATCAGAGTCAGGACTAGCAGAATAGCATGTTCTTGTATGGCAGTAGAATCAGCCAAACCACAGCGAATCCTCTATGACTCCTCTGAAATAATCTTACATCTTCTGTTTTGCTCAACAAGGGTCATTTAACAAGAGAGTCATAGAGGGCTTTTTCCTACAGAACATAGCATCAAAAAATGAGATGCTGGACAGAAATCTTCAACAAATCATGGCCTTTCATCGGAAACAAAATAAGAGTCGCATTTATAGCAGCTAAGCTGACTGCATCTGGCTTGCTGATATGTACACAAGCTAAAGGAAACATGGTACATGTTCTGGGATATCTTCAGTCACTATTGTTCGGCAAATAACTGTTTGGATCTAAGATTTTGCATTTTGTCCTGTAGTGTGTGTTTAATGTTGCTGTGCTCAGTGCTAATTTTTAAAAGTGGTTGCCAAGCTGGCATCAGCCTTCTGTTACCAAAACTGAAAATAAAAATCAGTAGTGCAGGTGTTGTTCTTCATAGATCCCTCTACAATGAATCCTTTGTTCCTTTCAAACCTTTTGAGCTGATTGCCACCACAGAACCACTGGCCCTTCAGTGTGATGGGTGATGATCTGTCTTCTCATAAACAGCTGCAGAGACTGTGTGGGACGTTAAATTTTGTATGTAACTGATGGCAACCAAAGGCCAAGAATCTGTTGCCAATTTCTCAAAATAGTTGCTGTAACAACCTGAAAAACTGTTACAGTGGAGCCTGGATGTCCAAAAACAAGTGCTGGTGTTCAGCATTTACCTTGAGGTAAATGCCAGTGTTTTTGCCCATTTTGAGTCATATTTCAAGACCCACAGAATATTTTCTACCGTGTCTCTGAAAACACAGAATAGCTCAAATGAAAGAAGAGACTCTCTATTTCATCATGAAAAAAAATGTTTGTTTTTACCTTGCTCCATTCTTGTTTTATCAGAGGTAGAGTAGAGGCCACTTTCACCAAAACCACATGGACTTTTTGTCCAGAATCTGTCCGTTTTGCTCTCTAAACACGATCATCTCCACTTCCTGCTTTGATCTCTGTGGCGTATACCATATCTTTATGTCCCATCTACAAATCCCAGAAGCCCCAAAATTACTCACAGACTTTGGGAGACCACCGTTGGCGACCCACTACATAAAAACTACTTTGGCGTTGAAAGCAATCAATGGCACTCAAAGACTTAAGAACTGTAAAATTATTTTTGTTGTGTTCAAATGGCAGGGTTGCATTGATTGTTCCTGTAGCTGCTGCAGTCCCTGATCAGATGTGGCAGCGGATTTTAACACCATTCGGGTCGAACTTTTAAACCACTGATTCCAGTGCATGAACCTAATCAAAGAAAATCATCCATCTGTTCAGTGATTCACACAAGCAACCACCAGAACTCCTGCTTCTCCACCTCAAAATGATGATTTTTTTTTGGGTCAGCATTCATATTTTCTACTTCCTCTATCTTGAAAAGTAATATCCAATCAGGTAGCCATTTGCCTGGAAGACATAATTTCCGGGTAAGAATTTCGATGGTGGTGTGGAATCAAGGTACTAGCAAGCTTATGATCTCAGTCCTGGGAAAGTGATGGAGCTGGAGGCTTGATTGATAGCTGTAAAACACCCTGCCTTAGAGGGATGGAGAGGAGCTGGATTTTATATGTACTCTGTATAGTCATTGGTGGTGCAAATGAAAGAATGACCCCTGCTGGTGGTTTCACATTTTCTGTGCCAGTGAGGGGTCTGCAGCTACTGTGCTCACTCAGTTCTTCAGTGTTAACAGCAACAGGATTTCATTTCTGCACATGAAGGAAATAAAGTACAGCCTTTTCAATAAATTTATTGTGTTTCCTTTTCAGCCAATGGTGAGTTTCCACCAGTGGTCACCGGCTCAACCAGGCTGCCCTTTGGACCGACCATCAATATAACGCCCCCATCCTTTGGAAGTCCTTGGAACTTTCACATCACCGATTTCTGTAAGTGAGCTTGATGACCACTCTTCAACTGATTCAGAGATGTCAGAGTCAGAGATGGATGTCCTCCATCCTGAAGGGGAGAACATTCTCCACTGATACAGTCTGTTTCTCCTTCTGCCTCCCTCAGTCAGACACAAACAGTATGCTTGCACACATTAATGATTCACAATTACTCTACACATGCTGAGCATGGCATGACACATGGACTGCAAAGTAAGTGTGCCCCCTGCTGGTCTGCATCACATCCACATTTGAGTGAGTGCTGCAGAGATCTTCTTTGGCGTGAAATGGAGCAGGACGGGCAGTTTTGATGTCTAAAATTCTCCAATTTGTCTCCCGAGAATGTCAATGGATCCACTTACACGGGCTTGACATTTTCCACCTCACACTCTCTCACTTCCCCGCTTCAAAAGGGTAAAGACAAGCAGAAATTCAATTTCTATATTTATAGTCATAAGTTAGAGTTACTTTCATATCAAACCTGCTCTAAGACACATTTCTCCAGCATTTAGCTCTGAAGTGCTGAACTTAAAGATATGAGCCACTATCATTTTAGAGTAACATTGTACTGAAAATCTCAGAACACATAGCATAAAACATTGACTGAATGTGAACTTTGCCTCCATTTCCATTTTGGTCTGGATGATGTTCCTACACTCACACAGGATTGTAATAACATTCATATATACCTTGTTTCCTCTCCCATGCAGCATAGAAAATGTTGCTGTGACATTCATACACTGTTTAAGTCCAGCAAATCAATTTTTCAGTGTGCTGATACTAGCCTTCCACTAGTCGAAAGTATTATCCTCACACACTGCAGGCCTTGAAAGACCCATCACTTTGCATTGTGAATTTGCCCTCGAAATACATAGAAATCACAACCGATGAGAAACAATGCTGCTCAGTTTTGTTTACCTTGTTATTCAAAGCTTAATGCTAAGATGCAAAGAACAAACAATTCATTTTTATGCCAGCATTAAGTTATTTGTACCTCATTATATGCTCAGAAGAGCATTTTAAACTAGAGAAAGAAATGAAGCCAAGAATTGCACTTCTTCAAATGGCAACTTGAGACTGGCTCCAAAAGCGAGAAAATCTCCATAGACCCTCATGTGAAAATGTCCAACATTACCACAGAAATGTTAACAGCCTAATATAGTTTTGGTCTGCAAGGCTAATTTCACCATCATGACCACTGTAGAAAAAAAAAATGTGGTTGTGCAGAATCTGCAGTCTCATCTCAGCTTGCAACAAGATGATCTATGCTACTCCAGCCACTCTTTGAGTGAACTGTCATAGCCAAGTTGCACTTTTGGTAATGTATGCACCAAATTTGAAAAGGAAGATGAATGCGTTGAATAAAAAAAAACTCTGCTGCATCTGAACAGCTAGACAGAAAACTCTCTCTCTCTCTCCCCGCCTGCTGCAGTCACTGAACAGCCACTGATTACAGAGTAGAGCAAATGATGCCTGACACAGAGTAAGGGTGATGGTCTGCCTGAACAACAATGTTCAACAGCAGACCAATGTGGCCTAGTAGTCAAGTGTGTTAGGGCCCTAATATGTTTGTGCAGTGACTTGTCTGATTGAATGTCTGTGATGTGGGTCACTCTTTAGTCTTGAGCACACAGCATTTCTGTTTGTCTCTCGAGGTTCAAGTGGGGACAGTAAAAGATCAGACGTTAATGCCTGGCCAGCTGACATGATTTGATAATGTTACAGGATTATGCGCTGAACCGGAGCCACAGGCACGACTCCGTCAGCAAACAAAGGGTACTCAGTCCACCAAAGAATAAAAAAAACATAATAGAAAATTGTTTATACCGAGCAGAATATGGCATTTCAGGAAAGATTTCATGTACAATACATAGTAGAGGAGTTTGCCAGCAAGATCTCGCTGCAAGGGCAGCAACAAAAAAGCTATTGTAATGTGCTTACACAGGTAATACTCAGTATGGTTACAATAAAGCCGGCAGACTTGGAGAAAAATGGGACTGTGAGATCACGCTGCTTGTGCCCTTGTGATTATCATAGATATTAACTCGGGGGGAAAGAAGTTGAACTTGCAGTTATTCATTGGCCATTTCAAAGACAGCCATGGGCTGTTAACATTCGCCGGGCGTCTCACCCCTTCTGGAGCTGGTGCTTTGACGTCCGCAGGGCAGGACGGCAAGTCTGATGAGGGTTTTGGCTCAGCAGACCTGTCACTCCGACAAGGCTCTCCTCTTCCCCTGACAGGCTCAATGATTAACCTTACCAAACGTCGACGTCTTTCGTCTCAGCTCGCTCTCCCCTTAATCTTTCTTTTTACTCTGCCACCATATCTGGACCTTTTAGTTTCTCCATTTGTTTACCATCTTCCATCTTCCCCATTTAAAAGCTGTTGTTGACTGTCTGTTTGTTCACATTACTGCCCTCCCGCCCCGACGCTGCGTCTTTCTGTCAGTTCTACCTCTGATCTAAGTCCCTTGTTCTTCGTCCTGCTGTTCTTTTTTCTCCTTCACCCTGACTTCACCTTCATTCATTTATTTCCTCTTGTTGTTTTCCCCCTTATCTCCATTGATTCCCCACTATTCTGGCAGCTTTCATTTCTCACCAATGCCCCACTGTGTGGCACCCGCCTCTCACTGCTGACTCATCATTTCCTCCTGGGGGGGGGTGGAGTGAAAAAGTCAACCGAGATGAGCTTGCTTCCCTTTCTTTATGTGATTACCTCTCCTGATGGGTAAGGAATGCATCGCTAACCTCAAAATGAGCTCCAGGCTTATTTTTCTCTGGCCATTCACTGTATAAGACTATGTCATTTGTAATTGACAAATGTTAGTGTTTTTAAGTTCCTTTATGACAATAAAACTACTTTACACAACAAGCATTGCAACAAAGCATCGTCATATTTATACCTCATCTGCAGGATGTAAAGGCATGAACGTCTTTGAGCAGACGGCACATTTTAATATCAAGGTATTCCTCATCTGTTCACACAACAGGAGTGAACAACAGTTGATGAAAACTGGCATCAAATTAAAGACAGAAGGGATGGGTGATTGAAGCAATCCTATTGGCTCTTGAAGGTAACTGACAGCAGATGTTGCTCCCCGAACGCTGCGTGCAGAAGCAGAGTTTGGTGCTGGATAATTAGCTGCAGTGTGGAGATGTGGGTCTGTGCTTCGTTCTGTACTTGTTCATAGACATTGGCCTGTGGCAATCAGTTAGCTAGTTGTTGTTACTTTGGGTTTTGGAGGGAGAATATTATTCACTAAGACAGATATGACTCTGATAACGAGCAGTGCCCCACAAAACATTCTTTTGTAATTAATTGGACTTGTGTGCCTCATAAGCTTTGTACTTAGCATTCAGATCCATTCATGGCGTGCCAGCCTAGATCCATCTTTATAACGGCCAGCCCAAGGAGGACAACTGCCACTGGATGAGGAAGATACAGACTAAGGGAGGAAAGCTGTGCATTGTTGTTTTTTTTTTTTATTTGGGGTGCATAAGAGGCAATATTTTTGATGCCTGACCCTGTGTTGTTTTGTTGGGACCCATGTGTTGATGGATTGTCTCCAATAAATGATGGCATATCTCCATGCAGGGCCACTGTCGGTCTGAACCTGCCTCAGTGGAGCCTGTAAATTTTTAAAGATTAAGGATTGGCTCAGGTTTTTCACAAACAGAAGAAAACAGATCTGGGTCCAGACTAACCCATCATCATGACTAAACTCATATATTAGAATTTGTGCTTGACACAACATGCCTTCTTGTACTTCTTATAGCCGATGATCATTTTTCACAAACCTGAAAGAGTTTTATTGCTTCATTCCGGCAATTTAAAAACTGTTCAGAGGTCTGATGATGAAATGCTTGTTTACTTGTTACTGATTGGCCCAAGGACTGCCTTTGTCATCCCTAAAGAATGACATGTTTACTGTTGTCTTGTATTAATAATGTTGAGAGGAGATAAAGACTGCTGGAATATTGCTGTCAGTATTGTAATCCAATCAGAGACACTGTCCTGTGCTGTGAGTCGCTTTCTTTCTCTCTCTCAATCCCTCACTGATGACAGTGCACAGCATCGCTTCTTTCTTTGATGGAGGCCACTGTTTGCTGTGATGATGGCATACCACCAGTGGCAAAGTTCACAGTAAAGCAGATTCATATTATAGTCACAGTCTCCCCAGGGATCTTTGTGCTTGTAAATGTGTGTGTCTATTATTTGAGTGTGTGTTGCAGGTCAGAGGGACTGCACAATGTGCACACCACTTATATCATCTGTGAGAGCACATCTTGTTTTTGTTTACTCTGCTAAAGCGCCTGTCGCAGAATGGCTCATTACGCCACTTGGGTGGTGTGTTTCTGTGACTGTGCGGTCGTACGTACGTGTGTGTGTGCATAAGAAGTCGCTCATATTGATGGACCAAGAAGATCGATCAGCTGAGCTGAAGTGTGAAACCAACCGCACCCTGGGGGAAGGGGTGGGGGGGGGGGAATCGAACATAACACTTGGCTATATCTTTAACACCAGCGGCGCTATTGTCAAAATTGTCAAGCTCACTTTACATAACAAGGATGTTATTCACGCCAGACAGCCACAAACTCACCTCTTCAACGAAGAAAAACTAAATCATGACACCACATCCATATGTGTCCCACCTAAACTGATTGCCAGCTAAGAGTAACCCATTAAGTACAGTAAGATTTACGTCTAAAGAACCATTTGGCTTTGGAGGCTTTTCTGCTTCGGAGTTGGATTTATTCCCAGCTGCCTTAACTCTTTTTACCTTGTTGGGTGTTAAAAATACTGACTTGAGGGATAAATTGACTCCCGCTGGATGGGAGCCAGACAGAACTCCAGTCACCCCATAACGTTAAGTTTTTTTTTTTACAGTAGGAGTGCATTTGCAAGACCAGAGTGACTCATTGTTGTATCATAGTGGTGTTTTAACTTTTTGAGTGCTAGCCGTTTTTTTAAAATTGAAAGTGCCTTGTGCCAGTGTTTTTTGCCCATTTTGATATTTCTAGACCCGCAGAATATTTTGTACCATGTCTTTGAAAACACAGATTAGCTCAAATGAAAGGAGAGACTTGCTATTTCATCATGTTTTACCTTGTTCTGTTCCTGTTTTATCTGGAGGAGAGTAGAGGCCACTTTCACCAAAATCAGCAGTTTTTGTCCAGAATCTGTTTTGCTCTCTAATTACAACCGTCTCCACTTCCTGCTTTGATCTCTGTGGCACATATGAATCCTTTATGTCCCGACTACAAATCACAGAAGCCCCAAAATTACTCACAGGCTGCGGGAGACTATGCTCAATGACCCTCTGTAAAAAAAAAAAAAAAAAAAAAAAAAACTTTGACGGCGTAACTCGTCAATGGCATTCAAAGAGTCAAAGTTGTTTGAAAGCCTGCTTGAAACCGTCTCTTCTGGGAACACTTGACCAAACTCAGAGGAGATGTTTGTGTGAGATTGGGTAGAGTTCAATATGAAGCACTGACTTTGTACCATTTACCAGGTGCCCTTGGACATCACCAATCATGAGAGTCAGGCTGACATATAGGATACTCAAAATGCAGTCCAAAATACCAAAATCTAATTTCTCTACATAGCTGTAGATAATTAATAAGAAAACAATGTGTCATCTCATGTTTTTGCTCATAGCTTCACAGAGCTGCACATATACTTGCATGATAAAAAAAAAAATACAGTAGCTTCCTGTTATTTTCCTCAGTCAGAGAGAGTACATTTTGGTGAGAGAGCCTTGTAAATATGGGATTTCAATTCCCGGACTTCAGCTCTAATAGGTGCCACACAGCAGGCAACTTGAACAGCAAAATGTGTTATGGTGATCATAGCGTGATAGCTTTAAGTTGCACTGCTGAAACTAGCCTCATGACATTTCTTTTCCTTCCTGTGTATCCTGTCACCATTTAATCAGTTTATGACTTCAGCGGTTATTGCAAAAGTCTTTTTGTTTTTTGATCTAATCAGTCACATTGAGCTCAGTCACTCAGAAGATGTGAAAGCCATCATGTGACTTGCTCTGTTGCAGGGATAACTTTGACTTTGGTGTGAGATTTGCAGCCCTGCTCTTAAATTAATGATAAGTAGTCTCAGAACGTTCGCAGCTGTGAGAGAGGGAGAAAGAAGAGAGGCGGGGGGTTGCTTCACTGCCGGGTGTCTTCCCCACTGCTCTGTGTTCACAAGCCTTAAATCAGGATTTAGTGCTGCAGCGTTAAATCCTGCCACGTCCATCTGACAAGACTAATCTCATGCTAATTACAGTGAAAAGAACTCCAATTAGCACTGACGCGTGGGATTACACGGAAAATGAGGAGACATGTTTGTCACCTGTGATCCTGCCACTACGTCCCCTGCTGCAGTCGAATATGATAGCTCACATGAGTAGCTTCCATTTCAAAGCTTACCCTCACAATGTGTAATACTGTTCTTCATCTTCTTTATTTCTGTGAAAGTGGAATGAACATAAGACAAATAGAACTGTAATGAGTCTGTGCTGAGTGCAGAATTTCAGCCTCTCTGTCATGTTTAAGGCTGCTTATGTACATGTGTGATGTGCTCTATGAAGTGCTAAATTAAATTAATTCATATTTATCTTCATTTACAGCCAAAAAATGGATTTTTGACACCTGTGGGGCCATGGGCCCTGAAGGCCCAACTCCTGCTCAGTGCTTCAACTCCTACAGGAAGAGCAATGTCAATGTGACAGTAGGCACCCGAGGGCCCTTCAAAGGCATTCAGATGTGGCGGGTCCCGGAAACTGGCACCTACAGGTAGGGCCGTTGCCAGTGTAAAGCCTCAGAGGACACAAACATTACAACTTACCATCATACAACACCCACCCTGTAACAATTTTATATCTTTCTTAAATGTTCTTGAAGAGCTTATCTGCTGCCTCCACATGTTTCTCAACGTGGTGACGGTGCTGCTAACGGTGCTGACAGAGCTAACAATGTGGTTAACGTGCAACGTCTGCACAATAACGCCCTCGGTTGGGATAGTTGCAGGCTGTATTCAATTCACACTTAACCTCTCTTTCCTCAGCCTCACATATTTCACAACAATGCTTGTTGCCACCTCCACTCCTCTGGGCATCAGCAGCACATCAATCTTCAGCAAGCAAACAGAGAAATATCGCTATCAGATTTTTGCAGGTGGGAGCAGAGGCTGAAGTAATGGCAGCTAAATAGAATGAGTCACTCAACACCTGGCTACAAAATCCCAGTACCACCCACTTCCTTGTCTATGCTGGCGGTCTTTAAGGCTTCCAAATACCTCAGCAATCAGCCTTAGCACCCTGACCTCAAACTGGGTACTGCTCTTGGATTAATGTTGTAATATCCACTACCTTGTGCGAAGATCAATATGCCCCCTTTGGACATTCATGACAGCATGAGGCGTTTTACTTGGATTTGACTTGGATGGTTCAAACAAAACAATAAAATATGTCTAAACTCCTACTTCAACAACTAACACACACACCACTAAGCTCAGCCAAAACTCTTCAGTCTTAAAATACCCAACTAACAACAGCATGGACAGCTCTGTCTTATCAGGTCCTGAAGTTTTAAAAAAAAAAATCATTGTCTGTCTCCGCACAAAGTACTCCAGAGTTGAGGTCTTGATGCGGCCTGGTTTGGCTGGCAGAGTCTGTAAATGAAGCTGACAGACGGTCACAGAGATGAATGTGAGCTCTGCATCTCCCAAAAGTCATTAGGCAAACAGCTGAGGTAGCAACTGAGCACCGGGCGGCGTTTTCTCTCTCCCCACCAAGCAGCACCACCG
The DNA here is from genome assembly GCA_029721515.1 of Synanceia verrucosa. NCBI lineage: Eukaryota > Metazoa > Chordata > Actinopteri > Perciformes > Synanceiidae > Synanceia > Synanceia verrucosa. The sequence continues at coordinate 5,451,230 of CM056560.1, read as the reverse complement.
GGGAAGAGAAATATCAAAGCTCTACCAAAAACCAATCAAGTTGCTTTTTTTCTGGCAATAAAGCTTGAGCATTTGGAATTATCGTCCTCTGCTGCAAAGGTGTGTGTCTTTGTATGTCTGTTTATGTGTTCCCATGCACTGTTGTGTGTGCATTGTTTTGTGCAGCCTATGTGTGCATGGTAGGTCAAATGGGGGATAATTAAAATAGAATAATTATCCTGCAAATGAGCTTTTTGATTTTTTTTGTGTGTCTTTTGTTGCTGTTTCACCCCAGGATCACAGCCTACGGTGCAGCAGGTGGTCGAAGCGTGTTGGTCAAGAGCAGGTCACATGGTGTCTACATTACCGGAGACTTCCAGCTGAGGAAGGATGAGTTGCTTTACATCCTGGTGGGACAGAAAGGAGAGGATGCATGCCCCAATGTAAGTCTATTATCATGCAGTTAACTTATTGAGTGCCATTGATGTATTTTGATGTCATTTAAAATCAGACGCTTGAGTGCCATCGACGTAATAATACATTAAAGTGTTTTTTCGGCAGCGGGTCGCTAATCACGGTCTCCCACAGCCTGTGAGTAATGTTGGGGCTTCTGGGAGATGTAGTCAGAGCATAAAGAGATGGTATATGCCAGGGATATCAAATCAGGAAGTGGAGACGATCGTGATTAGAGAGCAAAACGGACGGATTCTGGACAAAAAAATGGCATTTACAGTAAATTTTACTGAATCATATCACTGTCCACATTGTTTGACAAGATAGCAGTAAAAAGAACTCAACATTCTTTAGCATTGTCGGTCAGCCTAACTGAAATCATGTATTGTTTCCAGGTTTTTTAATTATTAGAAGGCAAATGTCCCAGTTTGTGTTTGATTGACAGTAGCCGGTGCGAAACAAACTTGTTTCAGTGAAGTGCCTCCGGACAGTGACATTTACATGCTGTTAAAATGTCTTGCTGAGCAGCTAATTAGATATCTGGTCCATTTTTCTGTTGTGAATGTTTGTTTGGTGGCTTGTTCAACAAGCTGAGGTACAGGACAAGATGTCTTCATGTTAGTGAGGTAGACAACAAGATTTCACCATCAGGCAAGTATAAACATAGTAATTTTAAGGTCAACCATATTGTTTTTTCCTAAGCCTAACTCAGAGGTTGTTGTATAAACCGAAGCACGTGTTGAATTCACTGCAACAGAAAATTTATGCCAATGGTTCTGACAAAAAGTCAGTATGTAATGAGTTGGGAAGAGAATGTGTTGGATCTGCCTCTGATGCCTCTGAATGCTGACCTTGCTGCTTTATTCTAGAATTGATTGGCTCTATTGAAATAAAGCTATAGTCTGTCATGTTGGAGAGCTAGCAAGACTTGAAAGTGGCACCTCCTCTAAGACTCCTCTGAGCTCCACCCCCTCCTCGAAAGCCACGCCCCCTTTGACAGTAGGATTCAGCAGGGAGAGGAGAGCTGATATGCTACATTACCACGGTTGTAAAACATCCCGTTCAAAGCCATATAATATATCAACGTCATTTTATCACAATTATAATGCAGACACTGCAGACTATGGTTGTGCAATATGGTCAAAATGTCATGCTAATGTTAGCATTAGGCTAATACAGGCTACAAAAGTAGCTAAGTTGGCAAACATTACATATTACATGAAAATAATAACTCCTCCTGAAGCTAAACAATTAATTACCTGTCCAACAGAAAGAAATCAATCTCTGCATCAATTTTCAGTCCCTTCAGATGTCTCTGTGTCTCCACTGATGTTCACTCTGGTTTGTCCTCTTAGTTTTATCCATAGTTTTGCCTTTCAGTCTTTTCTGCCTCCCTCTTTTTTCTCTGTCTGTTTAGCAGGGTGAGTCGTCAGAAGTAAATGCTGGAAGTGGTATTTTTCGCTGCGTTTTCTCTTCCATTGTTCCCTACAGAACAGATTCTCCTGCTAACTCTGTTTTTCTACAGAGGAGTGTGCTGGATATGGCATTTGATTGGTCAGAGTTTTTACAGTCTTGCAGCTGCCACAGAGATCTGATTCTTTTCACCCTGTAGAACAAAAGGTGTTTCTGAACAGAATGACAGACTATAGCTTTAAATACTCCATGAGAGGACAGATGTGCAACAGTATTTTTCCCTTTTGGTCTCAGGATTTTTTTAATGACAGCAAAGGATATGCATTTTATAGAGCGGATATGTATGCAGCTGTCAAAAGCTAATTTCAGTTGGACTTAATAGTATCACATTGGCATTCTGAAATTAAAGAAACTTGGGTTCAGATAATAACAGAAGATTGAAGCTCGCACTGATCTCCCCTCTCTTAAGCTTACTGGTGTTCTTTTGCCAGGGGTGGCTGTCATCCATTATGCACTGAAGTTTCTGCACTGGCAGCTACGCAGCATGCCTCCCCTCACAGTGCATAACGCTGGGACTAAAAACCTCACAATCCCTCCAGTCACCAATGAAACCATCCATCATCTGCTATTTAAACCTTTGAAAACGAAGGCCTGTCCCGATTTTTTACAACACGTTTAGGGTTAGCAACAGAATCTGAAATAGTTTGAACACTCACTCCTTTTTATGGAATTCACATAATGTGAGTTGTAATGCAGCTCTCTGTCCACAGATTCTAGACAACAACATTCCAGATAACAGCATTCCTCTCCTTGTAAATACCTGCTTGTCCTGTTTTACCTGGTTCTCTGCTAGCCTCCACTGGTCCACATTGAATGTTGTTAGTGCTGTTTTTTTCTGTCTGTAACAGCTTTCTTCACAGTTCAACATTGTGTCCCAAGGCAACGCTCTTCCACTAAGTGCTAATTGCAGAACCACAACTGCATCTATTATTAGAATTCCTGATTGATGTGTTCCAGCACACTTCAAACACTACATCTGTCTGCGTACTGTTTCCTCCCTCGGGCATCGCAAGGTTAACCACAGAACCGGTGATCTCTCCAGTAGTCTTGCCATCACCTTTCAGTTTCTGAACAAGTCTCATTCCCTCAATAATTAAATGCATGGAGAGTATTCCCTTGTATCTTCAACTGTTAATGCTGATTTCTCTTACCCTCCTCAAAGAGTGGCCTTGTTAGTTTTCCCACATTGAGCCATCTGGACATGTCAAGATCTCTGCTTTGCAAAACAATGATCAGTTGCCCAAAGAGACCTTTATCTGCTTCCGTTTTCTACTCAGTGTACTTGGTATCACTTTTGTGACTCTGTTTTATCACTGTGTGATATTTGTGTTAGAATGAGCCTTTTATATGTGCAGAGAAAAATGGTCCGCTTCCATGGCGCCCACCATGTTGCACTGTCAATACAACACTAGTCCAAAACAGACAAACTCAAGAACATATTGATATTCTTTGTACATAAGTTATAGAAAATGCATGTGCAATTGTACGGCTTCATTATTACAAATATTGGTATAAACAACGGATACCACTTGGTAATAATAGCAACAATAGCAAAATTGTCAACGTAGGCTACTTTATATGGACTGTCCAAACAAACCAGAACCAAACTGATTTTTCCACCTCATAGATGGTACCAAATTCTGGCCTTTAAGCATGTGAAGTTAACATGAATTGTAAACAAACAATAGATTTAACTGAATTATAATATGATGCCAATTCAGCATTAAAGTGATTATAGCAGAATTGTTTTTTGGCTTTGTTACAAGAGACAGAATGTGTAGCTTAGCATGCAGGGGTCCTCACCACTGTCAGACAGTTATTAGTTTTTAACACAGTGTGTCTTCAGGTGCTCAGTGCAGATAGCAAAGAGGGACTGGGCTGTTCCAAAGTGAGTCTGAAGTCATTTAAGTTCCTCTTATTTCGCTCCAGTTCTGACAGCGAGAGACAGCGAGTCTCTCCTCAGGGTTGCTCTGAAAGTGATTTGTGCTGTAGAACAGTGTTTCCTCACACCTTGCATTTCCTCCGGTGAGGGAAATGATACCCCCTTGTTCTTACAAGTGCTCGCTCTTTCCGTGTGTCTTTCTCCTTCCACGGAGCACACACATAAACATGTTCTCAATCGCACACACACCTTTTCATTTTTTTTCTCTCTCAGACACAAACTTATCCTTTAAATGAGAAGCTGCAATGACTGACCAGACAGAAAGGGAGAAAGCATGAGGAAGACTCAACCTCTCAATCACAATCACGAATGCCCCGCCCCCAGCTCGCTACCAGCCCCTCAGAGATTTGGTTCAGACAGACGGAGGGAGTCAGGGGAGAGATGAGCAACTCTGAGTGTGTGTTTGTGTGTCTGAGTAAGGTTCAGACAGAGTGGAGAGAGGAAACTCATGGCCTGTCACTCCGAGTCGGACTGGCTCCAGGCAGTTCAGGATGATAGCACATGCAAGGCAGACACATCAGTTCAGGAGCCTCAGCTATGGCAAAGTCTGCATCCAACATCGCTTGCCAACGGATTATCCAGTTAGATTTTTATAAAGCGGCCATATATCTGGAACAACAACAAACAATCTGGCTTTTTTGTGTAGCATGATTAATCAGCTTAAAACAGTGTTTCCAGTGATGGGGGGTTTATCTTAAGTTTTGCAATTAACCTCTTAACTCTTAGAAGAACAATCCAGCTCTAATTAAACACATGAAATATTATTAACTATACAGTACAACATTTGATTAGTTTTATTGCCGAACCTATGAGCCTTCATTTAGATTTCAAACAGCATAAAAATCAGTTCCAGAAACACAAATCCATAACTGCGAACATTCACTAGATTTATAGTGATATGAACAGGAAATCAAAAATAAAAACCAGAAAGAAGATATTCACATCTCACTTGTGTTATGAAGGGAACACTGGACTTTGCTTCAAAGTTCCTGCATGTATTTGGATATTTGTATGCTTGTAGTTGATCACCATTTGAAGCCTAAATCCTTGGACTTACAGCAGCTGGGGTTTGGCAACTGCTCAGCCTTCTTTTTCAGGAAAGCAATTATTTTGGTGAACTGACATGTCTCTCTACCTCCCTGCAGTCCAACGGCATGTTGAATAGGATCTGCCTGGAACAGAGTGGCCCGATGGTGAACAAAACCCAAGTTAAAGGGGGCGGAGGAGGAGGTGGCGGAGCAACATATGTGTTCAAGGTAAGATGGTGCAGAGAGAATGACATACTCAGGAATAAGGAAATATTTTTATGCTTGATATTTTGGAACTGCACATAACATGTAGAGCTTTTATATGATCTGATTAAAATGTGTCTCATTTATAAAATCAGCCTCATCCGAGTAGTCTAGTTACTGCAGCTATATTGTAATGTAGGTGACATGACATGAGATCATATTCAAGTCAAGCAAGTCATATCATAGAGATAATGTTAATGGAATGATAGTAATATATTACATCACAAGAAGTCTAATTATTGTTTGCCAACAATACTCATAGTAGAATATGTCAAAAAATGTAGTAAAAAAAGTCATAGTATAGCATGTAGTGTCCATATAGTAAATTTTATGAAAGATAGGTCATAGTTTAAAATGTTGAAAATACTGATAAAAGTCAAAGTATGGCATTTCCAAAATTTCATGAAAAAGCATCCTGGCATCATATGTAGAATACTTATTAAAACAGTTATAGTTTAGAATACACTCCTGATCAAATTTTATTACCAGTTGAAAAATTGCAAGAATTTACATTTTGCACTATTGGATTTTAAGAAGGTTCTAAGTGGTGCTTCAAAATGCAAAAAAGAAGAAATGGGAGTCAGACAAATAAATTTGAGCAAGCAATTTATTGCAAACAATCATTAAACTGAAATAGACTGTTCATCAGCTGATCAAAAGCTGAAGACCACAGCCTTTAAAAGCTTAAATCTTCGCAAAAATGTGTATTCAATGTCATTTTCCGTCAGATATCCACACTGTCATGACCTCCTGATGGCAAAGGCAAAAAAGCTTTCTCTCTTTGAATGCAGTCAGATTGTTGAGCTGCATCAGCAAGGCCTCTGGCAGCATATCATTGCTGCTGGATGTGGTAAGACAGTCATTTTAAACTTCCTAAAAGATCCTGAGGGTTATGGAACAAAAAAGTCAAGTGGTAGACCCAAAAAAATTTCACCAGCCCTGAGGTGGAGGTTCCAATTGGCTGTCCGTCAAGACACGGGACGATCCTCGGCCCAAATTAAGCTTGTCACTGGTGCCAACTGCAGTCCCATAACCATTAGACGGCATCTGCGAGAGAAGGGTTTTAAGAACAAAAAACGTCTTCAAAGGCTTTGTCTCCTTCAGCAGCACAAAATTGCCCGTTTGGAGTTTGCACCAAACATTGGACATTGAAAGGTGGAAGAAAGTTTTATTCTCTGATAAGAGAAAAATTAACCTTGACAGTCCCGGAGGCTTCCAACGTTACTGGCATGACAAGGAGATCCCACCAGAGACGTTTTCTACACGGCACAGTGGAGGGGGCGCCATCATGATCTCGGGACTTTTTCCTTCAATGGAACAATGGCGCTTTAGGTTGTGCAGAAGCGTCAAATGGTAGCTGGCTATGTGGGTCATCCCTCATGACTGAAGGCCATCGTCTGTGTGGTAATGACTGGAGTTTTCAACAGGACAGTGCTGCAGTTCACAATGCCCGTTTGACAAAGGACTTCTTCCAGAGAAGTAACAATACTCTTGTGAACCATCCTGCGTGTTCCCCTGATCTAAATCCAATTGAGAACATTTGGGGTTGGATGGCAAGGCAAGTTTACAAAATGGACACCAGCTACAGACAGTGGATGCCATCCGTGAAGCCATCTTCACCACTTGGAGCAACATTCCCACTAGCTTTTTTAAAAAAAAAAAAAGTTTCTATTTTATGGAATTTTTTTTTGAGATGTGGTCCTAAACTTTAACATTTTTTGTCTCACTCCCATTTCTTCTTTTTGCATTTTGAAGCACTACTTAGAACCTTCTTAAGTTCCAACGGTGCAAAACATATTCTGATCAGGAGTGTATCTAAATGAGCATTGTGTTTTGTTCCGTGGTCACAGGATAGGATATAGCAATATCCTACATCTTATGAAAATGCAATATCATAGCATGTTGAAAACTGTCGGAAAAGTCGAAACAATGAAAAATTTTAAAATGCTCTAAAAAGTAATCAGAAAGGCTGCTAATAGTGTATTGAATGATTTTGTGCCAAACTATGTTGAAATTTCTTGTGAAAATGTAATTTTATAGCATGTTGAAAATTCTCCAAAAATGTCATACTATAGCATGCCGAAAAAGTCAAAAATGAAAAATTTCAAAACGTTCTAAAAAGTCATCAGAAAGACTAATTATGGCATGTTGAATGATTTTGTGCCAAAATATGTTTAAATATCTTCTGAAAATGCAATTTTATAGCATGTTGAAAATTGTAAAAAAAAAAAAATGTCCACTATTGCATGTCGAAAAAGTCAAAAACTCAAAAAGTTTAAATTGTTCTAAAAAGTAATCAGGAATACTTATTATAGTGTGTTGAATGATTTTGTGCCAAAATATGTTGAAATTTATTATGAAAATGCAATTTTATAGCATGTTGACAATTCTCAAAAAATGTCATACTATAGCATGTCGTAAAAGTCAAAAATGAAAAATTTTAAATTGTTCTAAAAAGTCATCAGAAAGGCTGCTTTTCGTGTATTGAATGATTTCATACCAAAATATGTTTAAATATCTTGTGTAAATACAATTTTATAGCATGATGAAAATTGTCAAAAAATGTCATACTATAGCATGTCGAAAAAGTCCAAAAATGAAAAATTTTAAATTATTGGAAAAAGTCATCAGAAAGGCTGCTTTTCGTGTATTGAATGATTTCATGCCAAAATATGTTGAAATATCTTATGAAAATGCAATATCACAGCATGTTGAAAATTGTCGAAAAATGACATACTATAGCATGTCGAAAAAGTCAAAAAATGAAAAATTTTAACGTGTTCTAAAAAGTCATTAGAAAGACTGATTATGGCCTCTTTAATGGTTTTGTGCCAAAATATGTTTAAATATCTTGTGAAAATGCAATTTTATAGCATGTTGAAAATTGTCAAAACGTCATACTATAGCATGTCGAAAAAAGTAAAAAAATTAAAAATGATAAATTGTTCTAAAAAGTTATCAGAAAGGCTGCTTATAGTGTATTGAATGGTTTCATGCCAAAATATGTCAAAATATCTTATGGAAATGCAATATCACAGCATGTTGAAAATTGTCGAAAGATGTCATACTATAGCATGTCGAAAAAGTCAAAAAATCAAAAATTTTAAATTGTTCTAAAAATTATCAGAAAGACTGATTATAGTGTATTGAATGGTTTCATGCCAAAATATGTTTAAATGTATTTTGAAAATGCAGTATCACAGCGTGTTGAAAACTGTCAAAAAATGTCATACTATAGCATGCCGAAAAAGTCAAAAAATGAAAAATTTTAAAATGTTCTAAAAAGTCATCAAAAAGACTGATTATGGCATGTTGGTTTCATGCCAAAATATGTTTAAATATCTTATGAAAATGCAGTATCACAGCATGTTGAAAAATGTAGAAAAATGTCATACTATAGCATGTCGAAAAAGTCAAAAAATGAAAAATTTTAACATGTTCTCAAGTCATCAGAAAGACTGATTATGCCATGTTGAATGGTTTTGTGCCAAAATATGTTAAATATCTTGTGAAAATGCAATTTTATAGCATGTTGAAAATTGTCAAAAAATGTCATACTATAGCATGTCGAAAATGTCAAAAAATGAAAAATTTTAAAATGTTCTAAAAAGTCATCAGAAAGACTGATTATAGCATGTTGAATGGTTTTGTGCCAAAATATGTTTAAATATCTTTTGAAAATGCAATTTTATAGCATATTGAAAATTGTCAAAAAATGTCATACTATAGCATGTTGAAAAAGTCCAAAAACGAAAAATTTAAATTTATTCTAAAGAGTCATCAGAAAGGCTGCTCTTCGTGTATTGAATGATTTTGTGCCAAAATATGTTTAAATATCTTGTAAAAATGAAATTTTATGGCATGTTGAAAATTGTCGAAAAAAGTCAAAAAATGAAAAATTTTAAATTGTTCTAAAAGGTCATGAAAAAGATTGCTTTTCATGTATTGAATGATTTCATGCCAAAATATGTTGAAATATCTTATGAAAATGCAAGATCACAGGATGTTGAAAATTGTCGAAAGATGTCAAACTATAGCATGTCAAAAAAGTCAAAAAAATGAAAAATTTTAACATGTTCTAAAAAGTCATCAGACAGACTTATTATAGTGTGCTGAATGATTTTGTGCCAAAATATGTTGAAATTTATTATGAAAATGCAATTTTATAGCATGTTGACAATTCTCAAAAAATGTCATACTATAGCATGTCGTAAAAGTCAAAAATGAAAAATGTTAAATTGTTCTAAAAAGTCATCAGAAAGGCTGCTTTTCGTGTATTGAATGATTTCATACCAAAATATGTTTAAATATCTTGTGTAAATACAATTTTATAGCATGATGAAAATTGTCAAAAAATGTCATACTATAGCATGTCGAAAAAGTCCAAAAATGAAAAATTTTAAATTATTGGAAAAAGTCATCAGAAAGGCTGCTTTTCGTGTATTGAATGATTTCATGCCAAAATATGTTGAAATATCTTATGAAAATGCAATATCACAGCATGTTGAAAATTGTCGAAAAATGTCATACTATAGCATGCCGAAAAAGTCAAAAATGAAAAATTTCAAAACGTTCTAAAAAGTCATCAGAAAGACTAATTATGGCATGTTGAATGATTTTGTGCCAAAATATGTTTAAATATCTTCTGAAAATGCAATTTTATAGCATGTTGAAAATTGTAAAAAAATGTCATACTATAGCATGTTGAGAAAGTCAAAAAATGAAAAATTTTAAATTGTTCTAAAAAGTCATCAGAAATGCTGCCTATAGTATATTGAATGGTTTTGTGGCAAAATATGTTTAAATATCTTGTGAAAATGCAATTTTATAACATGTTGAAAATTGTCAAAAATGTCATACTATAGCATGTCGAAAAAAGTCAAACAATGAAAAATTTTAAATTGTTCAAAAAGTCATCAAAAAGACTGATTTTCGTGTATTGAATGATTTCATGCCAAAATATGTTGAAATATCTTATGAAAATGCAAGATCACAGGATGTTGAAAATTGTCGAAAGATGTCAAACTATAGCATGTCGAAAAAGCCAAAAAAATGAAAAATTTTAACATGTTCTAAAAAGTCATCAGACAGACTGATTATAGCATGTTGAATGGTTTTGTGCCAAAATATGTTTAAATATCTTGTGAAAATGCAATTTTATAGCATATTGAAAATTGTCAAAAAATGTCATACTATAGCATGTCGAAAAAGTCAAAAAATGAAAAATTTTAACATGTTCTAAAAAGTCATCAGAAAGACTGATTATTGTGTATTGAATGGTTTCATGCCAAAATATGTTTAAATATCTTGTGAAAATGCAATATCACAGCATGTTGAAAACTGTCAAAAAATGTCATACTATAGCATGTCGGAAAAAGTCAAAAAATGAAAAATTTTAACATGTTCTAAAAAGTCATCAGAAAGACTGATTATGGCATCTTGAATGGTTTTGTGCCAAAATATGTTTAAATATCTTGTGAAAATGCAATATCACAGCATGTTGAAAACTGTTAAAAAATGTCATACTATAGCATGTGAAAAACTCAAAAATGAAAAAATTTTAAAATGTTCTAAAAAGTCATCAAAAAGGGTGCTTATAGTGTATTGAATGGTTTTGTGCCAAAATATGTTTAAATATCTTGTGAAAATGCAATATCACAGCATGTTGAATACTGTTAAAAAATGTCATACTATAGCATGCCGAAAAAGTCAAAAAATCAAAAATTTTAAAATGTTCCAAAAAGTCATCAACAAGACTGCTTTTCAGGTATTGAATGATTTCATGCCAAAATATGTCGAAATATCTTATGGAAATGCAATTTTATAGCATGTTGAAAATTGTCAAAAATGTCATACTATAACATGTCGGAAAAAGTCAAAAAATGAAAAATTTTAACATGTTCTAAAAAGTCATCAGAAAGACTGATTATGGCATCTTGAATGGTTTTGTGCTAAAATATGTTTAAATATCTTGTGTAAATACATGATGAAAATTGTCAAAAAATGTCATACTATAGCATGTCGAAAAAGTCCAAAAACGAAAAATTTTTAATTATTGTAAAAAGTCATCAGAAAGGCTGCTTTTCGTGTATTGAATGGTTTTGTGGCAAAATATGTTTAAATATCTTGTGAAAATGCAATTTTATAGCATGTTGAAAATTGTCAAAAATGTCATACTATAGCATGTCGAAAAAGTCAAAACATGAAAAATTTTAAAATGTTCTAAAAAGTCATCAGAAAGGGTGCTTTTTGTGTATTGAATGATATTGTGCCACAATGTGTCGAAATTTCTTGGGAAAATGCAATTTTATAGCATGTTGAAAATTGTCAAAAAATGTCATACTATAGCATGTTGAAAAAGTCAAAAAATGAAAAATTTTAACATGTTCTAAAAAGTCATCAGAAAGACTGATTATAGCATGTTGAATGGTTTTGTGCCAAAATATGTTTAAATATCTTGTGAAAATGCAATTTTATAGCATATTGAAAATTGTCAAAAAATGTCATACTATAGCATGTCGAAAAAGTCAAAAATGAAAAATTTTAAAATGTTCTAAAAAGTCATCAGAAAGACTGATTTTATTGAATGGTTTGCCAAAATATGTTGAAATATCTTGTGAACAATGCAATTTTATAGCATGTTGGAAATTGTCAAAAATGTCATACAATAGTATGTCGAAAAAGTCAAAAAATGAAAAATTTTAAATTGTTTTAAAAAGTCATCAGAAAGACTGATTATGGCATCTTGAACTGTTTTGTGCCAAAATATGTTTAAATATCTTGTGAAAATGCAATTTTATAGCATGTTGAAAAATGTCAAAAGATGTCATACAATAGCATGTCGAAAAACTCAAAAATGAAAAATTTTAAATTGTTCTAAAAAGTCATCAGAAAGACTGATTATAGTGTATTGAATGGTTTTGTGCCAAAATATGTTGAAATATCTTGGGAAAATGCAATTTTATAGCATGTTGAAAATTGTCAAAAAATGTCATACTATAGCATGTTTAAAAAGTCAAAAAATGAAAAATTTTAACATGTTCTAAAAAGTCATCAGAAAGACTGATTATAGCATTTAGAATGGTTTTGTGCCAAAATATGTTTAAATATCTTGTGAAAATGCAATTTTATAGCATGTTGAAAAATGTCAAAAGATGTCATACAATAGCATGTCGAAAAAGTCAAAAATGAAAAATTTTAAAATGTTCTAAAAAGTCATCAACAAGACTGCTTTTCGTGTATTGAATGATTTCATGCCAAAATATGTTGAAATATCTTATGAAAATGCAATTTTATAGCATATTGAAAATTGTCAAAAAATGTCATACTATAGCATGTCGAAAAAGTCAAAAAATGAAAATTTTGAAATTGTTCATAAAAGGCATCAGAAAGGCTGCTTATAGTGTATTGAATGGTTTCATGCCAAAATATGTTGAAATATGTTATGAAAATGCAATATCACAGCATGTTGAAAATTGTCAAAAAATGTCATACTATAGCATGTCGAAAATGTCAAAAAATGAAAAATTTTAAAATGTTCTAAAAAGTCATCAGAAAGGCTGCTTATAGTGTATTAAATGGTTTCATGCCAAAATATGTTTAAATATCTTGTGAAAATGCAATTTTATAGCATGTTGAAAATTGTCAAAAAATGTCATACTATAGCATGTTGAAAAAGTTAAAAAATTAAAAATTTTAACATGTTCTAAAAAGTCATTAGAAAGACTGATGATGGCATCTTGAATGGTTTTGTGCCAAAATATGTTTAAATATCTTGTGAAAATGCAATTTTGTTGCATGTTGAAAATTGTCAAAAATGTCATACTATAGCATGTCGAAAAAAGTCAAAAAATGAAAAATTTTAAATTGTTCTAAAAAGTCATCAGAAAGGCTGCTTTTCGTGTGTTGAATGATTTCATGCCAAAATGTGTTGAAATATCTTATGAAAATGCAATTTTATAGCATATTGAAAATTGTCAAAAAATGTCATACTATAGCATGTTGAAAAAGTCCAAAAACGAAAAATTTAAATTTATTCTAAAGAGTCATCAGAAAGACTGATTATAGCATGTTGAATGGTTTTGTGCCACAATATGTTTAAATATCTTTTGAAAATGCAATTTTATGGCCTATTGAAAATTGTCAAAAAATGTCATACTATAGCATGTTGAAAAAGTCCAAAAATTAAAAATTTTAATTTATTCTAAAGAGTCATCAGAAAGGCTGCTCTTCGTGTATTGAATGATTTTGTGCCAAAATATGTTCAAATATCTTGTGAAAATGAAATTTTATAGCATGTTGAAAATTGTCAAAAATGTCATACTATAACATGTCGAAAAAAGTCAAAAAATGAAAAAATTTAACATGTTCTACAAAGGTCATGAAAAAGATTGATTTTCATGTATTGAATGATTTCATGCCAAAATATGTTGAAATATCTTATGAAAATGCAAGATCACAGGATGTTGAAAATTGTCGAAAGATGTCAAACTATAGCATGTCAAAAAAGTCAAAAAAATGAAAAATTTTAACATGTTCTAAAAAGTCATCAGACAGACTTATTATAGTGTGCTGAATGATTTTGTGCCAAAATATGTTGAAATTTATTATGAAAATGCAATTTTATAGCATGTTGACAATTCTCAAAAAATGTCATACTATAGCATGTCGTAAAAGTCAAAAATGAAAAATGTTAAATTGTTCTAAAAAGTCATCAGAAAGGCTGCTTTTCGTGTATTGAATGATTTCATACCAAAATATGTTTAAATATCTTGTGTAAATACAATTTTATAGCATGATGAAAATTGTCAAAAAATGTCATACTATAGCATGTCGAAAAAGTCAAAAATGAAAAATTTTAACATGTTCTAAAAAGTCATCAGACAGACTTATTATAGTGTGCTGAATGATTTTGTGCCAAAATATGTTGAAATTTATTATGAAAATGCAATTTTATAGCATGTTGACAATTCTCAAAATGTCATACTATAGCATGTCGTAAAAGTCAAAAATGAAAAATGTTAAATTGTTCATAAAAGGCATCAGAAAGGCTGCTTTTCGTGTATTGAATGATTTCATGCCAAAATATGTTGAAATATCTTATGAAAATGCAATATCACAGCATGTTGAAAATTGTCGAAAAATGTCATACTATAGCATGCCGAAAAAGTCAAAAATGAAAAATTTCAAAACGTTCTAAAAAGTCATCAGAAAGACTAATTATGGCATGTTGAATGATTTTGTGCCAAAATATGTTTAAATATCTTCTGAAAATGCAATTTTATAGCATGTTGAAAATTGTAAAAAAATGTCATACTATAGCATGTCGAAAAAGTCAAAAAATGACAAATTTGAAATTATTCTCAAGAGTCATCAGAAAGGCTGCTTTTCGTGTATTGAATGATTTTGTGCCAAAATATGTTTAAATATCTTGTGAAAATGCAATTTTATAACATGTTGAAAATTGTCAAAATGTCATACTATAGCATGTCGAAAAAGTCAAACAATGAAAAATTTTAAATTGTTCAAAAAGTCATCAAAAGACTGATTTTCGTGTATTGAATGATTTCATGCAAAATATGTTGAAATATCTTATGAAAATGCAAGATCACAGGATGTTGAAATTTGGCAAAAGATGTCATACTATAGCATGTCGAAAAAGTCAAAAATGAAAAATTTTAACATGTTCTAAAAAGTCATCAGAAAGACTGATTATAGCATGTTTGAATGGTTTTGTGCCACAATATGTCGAAATATCTTGGGAAAATGCAATTTTATAGCATGTTGAAAATTGTCAAAAAATGTCATACTATCGCATGTTGAAAAAGTCAAAAAATGAAAAATTTTAACATGTTCGAAAAAGTCATCAGAAAGACTGATTATAGCATGTTGAATGGTTTTGTGCCAAAATATGTTTAAATATCTTGTGAAAATGCAATTTTATAGCATGTTGAAAATTGTCAAAAAATGTCATACTATAGCATGTCGAAAAAGTCAAAAAATGAAAAATTTTAAAATGTTCTAAAAAGTCATCAGAAAGGGTGCTTATAGTGTATTGAATGGTTTTGTGGCAAAATATGTTTAAATATCTTGTGAAAATGCAATTTTATAGCATGTTGAAAATTGTCAAAAATGTCATACTATAGCATGTCGAAAAAGTCAAAAAATGAAAAATTTTAACATGTTCGAAAAAGTCATCAGAAAGACTGATTATAGCATGTTGAATGGTTTTGTGCCAAAATATGTTTAAATATCTTGTGAAAATGCAATTTTATAGCATGTTGAAAATTGTCAAAAAATGTCATACTATAGCATGTCGAAAAACTCAAAAAATGAAAAATTTTAAAATGTTCTAAAAAGTCATCAGAAAGGGTGCTTATAGTGTATTGAATGGTTTTGTGGCAAAATATGTTTAAATATCTTGTGAAAATGCAATTTTATAGCATGTTGAAAATTGTCAAAAAATGTCATACTATAGCATGTTGAAAAAGTCAAAAAATGAAAAATTTTAACATGTTCGAAAAAGTCATCAGAAAGGGTGCTTATAGTGTATTGAATGGTTTTGTGCCAAAATATGTTGAAATATCTTGTGAAAATGCAATTTTATAGCATATTGAAAATTGTCAAAAAATGTCATACTATAGCATGTCGAAAAAGTCAAAAATGAAAAATTTTAAAATGTTCTAAAAAGTCATCAACAACAATTTTATAGCATATTGAAAAAAAGTCATCAACAACAATTTTATAGCATGTTGAAAATTGTCAAAAAATGTCATACAATAGTATGTCGAAAAAGTCAAAAAATGAAAAATTTTAAATTGTTTTAAAAAGTCATCAGAAAGACTGATTATGGCATCTTGAACTGTTTTGTGCCAAAATATGTTTAAATATCTTGTGAAAATGCAATTTTATAGCATGTTGAAAAATGTCAAAAGATGTCATACAATAGCATGTCGAAAAACTCAAAAATGAAAAATTTTAAATTGTTCTAAAAAGTCATCAGAAAGACTGATTATAGTGTATTGAATGGTTTTGTGCCAAAATATGTTGAAATATCTTGTGAAAATGCAATTTTATAGCATATTGAAAATTGTCAAAAAATGTCATACTATAGCATGTCGAAAAATGCCATCTTGTGAAAATTGCATCTTGTGAAAATGCAATTTTATAGCATGTTGAAAAATGTCAAAAGATGTCATACAATAGCATGTCGAAAAAGTCAAAAATGAAAAATTTTAAAATGTTCTAAAAAGTCATCAACAAGACTGCTTTTCGTGTATTGAATGATTTCATGCCAAAATGTGTTGAAATATCTTATGAAAATGCAATATCACAGCATGTTGAAAATTGTCAAAAAATGTCGTACTATAGCATGTCGAAAAAGTCAAAAAATGACAAATTTGAAATTATTCTCAAGAGTCATCAGAAAGGCTGCTTTTCGTGTATTGAATGATTTTGTGCCACAATATGTCGAAATATCTTGGGAAAATGCAATTTTATAGCATGTTGAAAATTGTCAAAAAATGTCATACTATAGCATGTCGAAAAAGTCAAAAAATGAAAAATTTTAACATGTTCTAAAAAGTCATCAGAAAGACTGATTATAGCATTTAGAATGGTTTTGTGTCAAAATATCTTTAAATATCTTATGAAAATGCAATTTTATAGCATGTTGAAAATTGTCAAAAAATGTCATACTATAGCATGTCGAAAAAGTCAAAAAATGAAAAATCTTAACATGTTCTAAAAAGTCATTAGAAAGACTGATTATGGCATCTTGAATGGTTTTGTGCCAAAATATGTTTAAATATGTTGTGAAAATGCAATATCACAGCATGTTGAAAACTGTCAAAAAATGTCATACTATAGCATGTCGAAAAAGTCAAAAAATGAAAAATTTGAAATTATTCTCAAGAGTCATCAGAAAGGCTGCTTTTCGTGTATTGAATGATTTTGTGCCACAATATGTCGAAATATCTTGGGAAAATGCAATTTTATAGCATATTGAAAATTGTCAAAAAATGTCATACTATAGCATGTTGAAAAAGTCAAAAAATGAAAAATTTGAAATTGTTTTAAAAAGTCATCAGAAAGGCTGCTTTTCGTGTATTGAATGGTTTTGTGCCAAAATATGTTTCAATATCTTGTGAAAATGCAATTTTATAGCATATTGAAAATTGTCAAAAAATGTCATACTATAGCATGTTGAAAAAGTCAAAAAATGAAAAATTTTAACATGTTCGAAAAAGTCATCAGAAAGACTGATTATAGCATGTAGAATGGTTTTGTGTCAAAATATGTTTAAATATCTTATGAAAATGCAATTTTATAGCATATTGAAAATTGTCAAAAAATGTCATACTATAGCATGTCGAAAAACTCAAAAAATGATAAATTTTAAATTGTTCTAAAAAGTCATCAGAAAGGCTGTTTTTCGTGTATTGAATGATTTCATGCCAAAATATGTCAAAATATCTTATGGAAATGCAATATCACAGCATGTTGAAAATTGTCGAAAGATGTCATACTATAGCGTGTCGAACAAGTAAAAAAATCAAAAATTTTAAATTGTTCTAAAAAGTCATCAGAAAGACTGATTATAGTGTATTGAATGGTTTCATGCCAAAATATATTTAAATGTATTTTTAAAATGCAGTATCACAGCATGTTGAAAATTGTCAAAAAAAATGTCATACTATAGCATGCCGAAAAAGTCAAAAAATGAAAAATTTAAAAATGTTCTAAAAAGTCATCAACAAGACTGCTTTTCGTGTATTGAATGATTTCATGCCAAAATATGTTGAAATATCTTGTGAAAACGCAATTTTATGGCATGTTGAAAATTGTCAAAAATGTCATACTATAACATGTCGGAAAAAGTCAAAAAAATGAAAAATTTTAACATGTTCTAAAAAGTCATCAGAAAGACTGATTATGGCATCTTGAATGGTTTTGTGCCAAAATATGTTTCAATATCTTGTGAAAATGCAATTTTATAGCATGTTGAAAAATGTCAAAAATGTCATACTATAGCATGTCGAAAAAGTCAAAAAATGAAAAATTTTAAATTGTTCTAAAAAGTCATCAGAAAGGCTGCTTATAGTGTATTGAATGGTTTTGTGCCAAAATATGTTCAAATATCTTATGAAAATGCAGTATCACAGCATGTTGAAAATTGTCGAAAGATGTCATACTATAGCATGTCGAAAAAGTCAAAAAATGAAAAATTTTAAATTGTTCTAAAAAGTCATCAGAAAGGCTGCTTATAGCTTACTGAATGATTTTGTGCCAAAATATGTTGAAATATCTTGTTAAAATGCAATTTTATAGCATATTGAAAATTGTCAAAAAATGTCATACTATAGCATGTCGAAAAAGTCAAAAATGAAAAATTTTAAAATGTTCTAAAAAGTCATCAACAAGACTGCTTTTCGTGTATTGAATGATTTCATGCCAAAATATGTTGAAATATCTTATGAAAATGCAATTTTATAGCATATTGAAAATTGTCAAAAAATGTCATACTATAGCATGTCGAAAAATGGCATCTTGTGAAAATGGCATCTTGTGAAAATGCAATTTTATAGCATGTTGAAAAATGTCAAAAGATGTCATACAATAGCATGTCGAAAAACTCAAAAATGAAAAATTTTAAATTGTTCTGAAAAGTCATCAGAAAGACTGATTATAGTGTATTGAATGGTTTTGTGCCAAAATATGTTGAAATATCTTGTGAAAATGCAATTTTATAGCACATTGAAAATTGTTAAAAAATGTCATACTATAGCATGTCGAAAAAGTCAAAAATGAAAAATTTTAAAATGTTCTAAAAAGTCATCAACAACAATTTTATAGCATATTGAAAAAAAGTCATCAACAACAATTTTATAGCATGTTGAAAATTGTCAAAAAATGTCATACTATAGCATGTCGAAAAAGTCAAAAAATGAAAAATTTTAAATTGTTTTAAAAAGTCATCAGAAAGACTGATTATGGCATCTTGAACTGTTTTGTGCCAAAATATGTTTAAATATCTTGTGAAAATGCAATTTTATAGCATGTTGAAAAATGTCAAAAGATGTCATACAATAGCATGTCGAAAAACTCAAAAATGAAAAATTTTAAAATGTTCTATTAAGTCATCAACAAGACTGCTTTTCGTGTATTGAATGATTTCATGCCAAAATATGTTGAAATATCGTATGAAAATGCAATTTTATAGCATATTGGAAATTGTCAAAAAATGTCATACTATAGCATGTCGAAAAATGCCATCTTGTGAAAATGGCATCTTGTGAAAATGCAATTTTATAGCATGTTGAAAAATGTCAAAAGATGTCATACAATAGCATGTCGAAAAAGTCAAAAATGAAAAATTTTAAAATGTTCTAAAAAGTCATCAACAAGACTGCTTTTCGTGTATTGAATGATTTCATGCCAAAATATGTTGAAATATCTTATGAAAATGCAATTTTATAGCATATTGAAAATTGTCAAAAAATGTCATACTATAGCATGTCGAAAAAGTCAAAAAATGCAAAATGTTAACATGTTCTAAAAAGTCATTAGAAAGACTGATTATGGCATCTTGAATGGTTTTGTGCCAAAATATGTTTAAATATGTTGTGAAAATGCAATATCACAGCATGTTGAAAATTGTCAAAAATGTCATACTATAGCATGCCGAAAAAGTCAAAAAATCAAAAATTTTAAAATGTTCTAAAAGTCATCAGAAAGGGTGCTTATAGTGTATTGAATGGTTTTGTGGGAAAATATGTTTAAATATCTTGTGAAAATGCAATTTTATAGCATGTTGAAAATTGTCAAAAAATGTCATACTATAGCATGTTGAAAAAGTCAAAAAATGAAAAATTTGAAATTATTCTCAAGAGTCATCAGAAAGGCTGCTTTTCGTGTATTGAATGATTTTGTGCCACAATATGTCGAAATATCTTGGGAAAATGCAATTTTATAGCATGTTGTAAAAGTCAAAAAATGAAAAATCTTAACATGTTCTAAAAAGTCATTAGAAAGACTGATTATGGCATCTTGAATGGTTTTGTGCCAAAATATGTTTAAATATCTTGTGAAAATGCAATTTTATAGCATGTTGAAAATTGTCAAAAATGTCATACTATAGCATGTCGAAAAAAGTCAAAAAATGAAAAATTTTAAATTGTTCTAAAAAGTCATCAGAAAGGCTGCTTTTCGTGTGTTGAATGATTTCATGCCAAAATGTGTTGAAATATCTTATGAAAATGCAATATCACAGCATGTTGAAAATTGTCAAGAAATGTCATACTATAGCATGTCGAAAAAGTCAAAAAATGAAAAATTTGAAATTATTCTCAAGAGTCATCAGAAAGGCTGCTTTTCGTGTATTGAGTGATATTGTGCCACAATATGTCGAAATATCTTGGGAAAATGCAATTTTATAGCATGTTGAAAAAGTCAAAAAATGAAAAATTTTAACATGTTCGAAAAAGTCATCAGAAAGACTGATTATAGCATGTTGAATGGTTTTGTGCCAAAATATGTTTAAATATCTTATGAAAATGCAATTTTATAGCATGTTGAAAATTGTCAAAAAATGTCATACTATAGCATGTCGAAAAAGTCAAAAAATGAAAAATTTTAACATGTTCTAAAAAGTCATCAGAAAGACTGATTATGGCATCTTGAATGGTTTTGTGCCAAAATATGTTTAAATATCTTGTGAAAATGCAATATCACAGCATGTTGAAAACTGTCAAAAAATGTCATACTATAGCATGTCGAAAAAGTCAAAAAATGAAAAATTTTAAAATGTTCTAAAAAGTCATCAGAAAGGGTGCTTATTGTGTATTGAATGGTTTTGTGGCAAAATATGTTTAAATATCTTGTGAAAATGCAATTTTATAGCATGTTGAAAATTGTCAAAAAATGAAAAATTTTAACATGTTCTAAAAAGTCATCAGAAAGACTGATTATAGCATTTAGAATGGTTTTGTGTCAAAATATCTTTAAATATCTTATGAAAATGCAATTTTATAGCATGTTGAAAATTGTCAAAAAATGTCATACTATAGCATGTTGAAAAAGTTAAAAAATGAAAAATTTTAACATGTTCTAAAAAGTCATTAGAAAGACTGATTATGGCATCTTGAATGGTTTTGTGCTAAAATATGTTTAAATATCTTGTGAAAATGCAATTTTGTTGCATGTTGAAAATTGTCAAAAATGTCATACTATAGCATGTCGAAAAAAGTCAAAAAATGAAAAATTTTAAATTGTTCTAAAAAGTCATCAGAAAGGCTGCTTTTCGTGTGTTGAATGATTTCATGCCAAAATGTGTTGAAATATCTTATGAAAATGCAATATCACAGCATGTTGAAAATTGTCAAAAAATGTCGTACTATAGCATGTCGAAAAAGTCAAAAAATGACAAATTTGAAATTATTCTCAAGAGTCATCAGAAAGGCTGCTTTTCGTGTATTGAATGATTTTGTGCCACAATATGTCGAAATATCTTGGGAAAATGCAATTTTATAGCATGTTGAAAATTGTCAAAAAATGAAAAATTTTAACATGTTCTAAAAAGTCATCAGAAAGACTGATTATAGCATTTAGAATGGTTTTGTGTCAAAATATCTTTAAATATCTTATGAAAATGCAATTTTATAGCATGTTGAAAATTGTCAAAAAATGTCATACTATAGCATGTCGAAAAAGTCAAAAAATGAAAAATCTTAACATGTTCTAAAAAGTCATTAGAAAGACTGATTATGGCATCTTGAATGGTTTTGTGCCAAAATATGTTTAAATATGTTGTGAAAATGCAATATCACAGCATGTTGAAAACTGTCAAAAAATGTCATACTATAGCATGTCGAAAAAGTCAAAAAATGAAAAATTTTAAAATGTTCTAAAAAGTCATCAGAAAGGGTGCTTATTGTGTATTGAATGGTTTTGTGGCAAAATATGTTTAAATATCTTGTGAAAATGCAATTTTATAGCATGTTGGAAATTGTCAAAAATGTCATACTATAGCATGTCGAAAAAAGTCAAAAAATGAAAAATTTTAAATTGTTCTAAAAAGTCATCAGAAAGGCTGCTTTTCGTGTGTTGAATGATTTCATGCCAAAATGTGTTGAAATATCTTATGAAAATGCAATTTTATAGCATGTTGAAAATTGTCAAAAAATGTCATACTATAGCATGTTGAAAAAGTTAAAAAATGAAAAATTTTAACATGTTCTAAAAAGTCATTAGAAAGACTGATTATGGCATCTTGAATGGTTTTGTGCCAAAATATGTTTAAATATCTTGTGAAAATGCAATTTTGTTGCATGTTGAAAATTGTCAAAAATGTCATACTATAGCATGTCGAAAAAAGTCAAAAAATGAAAATTTTAAATTGTTCTAAAAAGTCATCAGAAAGGCTGCTTTTCGTATGTTGAATGATTTCATGCCAAAATGTGTTGAAATATCTTATGAAAATGCAATATCACAGCATGTTGAAAATTGTCAAAAAATGTCGTACTATAGCATGTCGAAAGAGTCAAAAAATGACAAATTTGAAATTATTCTCAAGAGTCATCAGAAAGGCTGCTTTTCGTGTATTGAATGATTTTGTGCCACAATATGTCGAAATATCTTGGGAAAATGCAATTTTATAGCATGTTGAAAATTGTCAAAAATGTCATACTATAGCATGTCGAAAAAAGTCAAAAAATGAAAATTTTAAATTGTTCTAAAAAGTCATCAGAAAGACTGATTATAGCATTTAGAATGGTTTTGTGTCAAAATATCTTTAAATATCTTATGAAAATGCAATTTTATAGCATGTTGAAAATTGTCAAAAAATGTCATACTATAGCATGTCGAAAAAGTCAAAAAATGAAAAATTTTAAAATGTTCTAAAAAGTCATCAGAAAGGGTGCTTATAGTGTATTGAATGGTTTTGTGGCAAAATATGTTTAAATATCTTGTGAAAATGCAATTTTATAGCATGTTGAAAATTGTCGAAAGATGTCATACTATAGCATGTCGAAAAAGTCAAAAAATTAAAAATTTTAACATGTTCTAAAAAGTCATCAGAAAGACTGATTATGGCATCTTGAATGGTTTTGTGGCAAAATATGTTTAAATATCTTGTGAAAATGCAATTTTATAGCATGTTGAAAATTGTCAAAAAATGTCATACTATAGCATGTCGAAAAAGTCAAAAAATGAAAAATTTTAAAATGTTCTAAAAAGTCATCAGAAAGGGTGCTTATAGTGTATTGAATGGTTTTGTGGCAAAATATGTTTAAATATCTTGTGAAAATGCAATTTTATAGCATGTTGAAAATTGTCAAAAAATGTCATACTATAGCATGTTGAAAAAGTCAAAAAATGAAAAATTTTAACATGTTCGAAAAAGTCATCAGAAAGGGTGCTTATAGTGTATTGAATGGTTTTGTGGCAAAATATGTTTAAATATCTTGTGAAAATGCAATTTTATAGCATGTTGAAAATTGTCAAAAAATGTCATACTATAGCATGTCGAAAAACTGAAAAATGAAAAATTTAAAAATTTTCAAAAAAGTCATCAACAAGACTGCTTTTCGTGTATTGATTTCATGCCAAAATATGTTGAAATATCTTATGAAAATGCAATACCACAGCATGTTGAAAATTGTCGAAAGATGTCATACTATAGCATGTCGAAAAAGTCAAAAAATTAAAAATTTTAACATGTTCTAAAAAGTCATCAGAAAGACTGATTATTGTGTATTGAATGGTTTCATGCCAAAATATGTTAAAATGTATTTTGAAAATGCAGTATCACAGCATGTTGAAAATTGTTAAAAAATGTCATACTATAGCATGCCGAAAAAGTCAAAAAATCAAAAATTTTAAAATGTTCTAAAAAGTCATCAACAAGACTGCTTTTCAGGTATTGAATGATTTCATGCCAAAATATGTTCAAATATCTTATGAAAATGCAGTATTACAGCATGTTGAAAATTGTCGAAAGATGTCATACTATAGCATGTCGAAAAAGTCAAAAAATTAAAAATTTTAACATGTTCTAAAAAGTCATCAGAAAGACTGATTATGGCATCTTGAATGGTTTTGTGGCAAAATATGTTTAAATATCTTGTGAAAATGCAATTTTATAGCATGTTGAAAATTGTCAAAAATGTCATACTATAGCATGTCGAAAAAAATCAAAAAATCAAAAATTTTAAATTGTTCTAAAAAGTCATCAGAAAGGGTGCTTATAGTGTATTGAATGGTTTTGTGCCAAAATATGTTCAAATATCTTATGAAAATGCAGTATCACAGCATGTTGAAAATTGTCAAAAGATGTCATACTATAGCATGTCGAAAAAGTCAAAAAATGAAAAAAATTAAAATGTTCTAAAAACAAAAAAGTAAAACAAATGTCAAAACTTATTGGAGTTTGTTGGATGATTTCTTAGCACAAAAGGTTTAATAGGTTTTAAACAGCCATGTTTAGCATGTTGAAAAAAGTCAAAGAATTAAAGGATCAACAAGAACTTACAGTATTACAGTGTTTTGAATTATTTCACATATGCAACATGTTGAAATTAAAGCTGTAAAAGAGACCTTTTATGGCATGTTCAAAATTGTCAAAAATGTCATACTGTCAAAAAAGTTTAAAAAAACAAAAAAGAACGGCCAAAAAAGTGTCTGGAAAGACTTTTTAGTGATTGTTGGATAATTTCATAGCACAATGTAAGTTTTTTCCACATTGAAAATTTTTTAAAAATGTCATTGTATAGCATGTCGAAAAAGAAAAAAATATTTTAAAGCTGTATTTTTGCACGTCAAAAATTGTTCATAAAATGTCATAGTTTGTCAAAAAAACAAGACATAGATAGATAGACAGATAGACAGACAGACAGATAGATAGATAGACAGATAGATAGAAAGACAGATAGATAGATACTTTATTAATTCAGAGGGAAATTTAAGCAGCCAGCACTATGCAGAGCAAATAATGTGCAAATAGCACGTAAATAGGTAGAAATATGCATGTATGTACATTTGTATGTATATATATATATATATATATATAAATGTTGTTGCAAAGTCATACTCTTATGTTGTTAAAAATCGATCATAAGTGTTGACACGCAGTTAACAATAGTAGTAAGTAATGTGATTACTCAGTATATAAAAAAAACATTCAGCAATGCACCCTTTTTATATCTGTATAACAGGCAGTGCACCTTACTTAATATTAAACTGTAATGCGGTTCAGTACAGTTTGTATGACACATGTTCTTCGTACTCCTTCCTTCCACTTCCCAGCAGAGTTCAAGTCAATATTGTGGATAAATGTGTTTTAGTTGTTCAGTCCAACTGCATCCATCAGCTTCTTGTCCTCAGATGAGGAAATAGAGTAGAAAGTTGTTGCTATTGTCTCTCCTTTCAGGTCTCAGTTTGTTGTAGAGTCAATGGTAGGACATCATCGGGCATCATCTCCTCGTCCTGGATCAGCAGCCAGTAGGGTCCTGTCGTACTGGATCAGGATGACTTTGACCTCCTTCATGGAGCCTCATTGTCACACCTGGGCCACACTTATAGTAACAGGCAACCAGGGAAGTGGAGTTGGTCTGATGGATAGTGTAGAATCGTGCAGCAGCTGGATGGATTGACTGTAAGAGTGAGGGGGTAATAGTTAGTGTATTCTAAAGGGTTAACAGATTTCAAATTATTCCAGTATTACCACTGTCAGCTGGAACCAGAACATAATTACAAAGTTGAAATATGTGCATCCAAAGACACAGTTCAAACATTCATGTTATATAAATTTATCATTTTAACATCCATTTCCTGACAAAGAACAGGTGATGCAACAATAAAAGGCTCTGCTTGAATTAATTTTTCTTGATTAATATGATTGCCCTCTATTGTCCTGTCTAAACACAACAATAGTTAGTCATTTATAAATACAAAAACATAAAATGAGTTAAATGAGTTCTTAGGAGGGGATCACATCTAGCACATTAAGAAACATTATGATAATTTTATGGCAAATAAAAGTCATATAATACTAAGTAAAATAATGTCATAAAACAGTCTGTATTGTATGACCACGAAATGGTCATAAAGGTCAAAGAATTGCATGTTGAATTGATCTTAAAAATACCACAAAACACAAGAAGAAGTAGAGTATGTCTTAATTTCATCAATCAATCATATGATATTTTGTCAAAAATGTTACAGTGTAGTATGTCAAGAAAAGCCTGATTTGTCAGGTTTTCTAACCTTTGGACAGAGCCAATCAACTCAGCTCCAGCAACATGTCACTACCTAAATCTAACTGTAAATAATAATCACCCAGGTGGACAAAGAAGTGTATGTCCCCCTCATCATCGCTGCTGGAGGAGGAGGCCGGGGCTACAGCAGCCAATCAGAGACCCAGCTGGAGCAGATGGACTATCACCCCAGCCAACCGGGACGCAACGGGAGGTCAAACGCTGCAGGTATACTAATCACAGCTCTGTGGTGATATCATTCACCATGTGTGCAGCCGTGCATAATATACTGAGTGCACGTTAGAGGCTGCAGTGTAGTGAGTGTGTATGGGATGAGCAGATAATCCCATTACAGTATCTTTCCTGACTATGATGAGAAAGGTGCTGTGTATTATTTCCCTCTGCATTCACACTAAGAAGTAGAAGTGTTGCCTGTTTGTTTGTGTTTACATCTGTCTTGAAGCCAGGGGCGTCGCTAGGTTTTAAGGACAGGGAGGCTTAGCCCCCAGGTGAGGGGGGGGTGAGGTGAGGTTTATCATGTTTTAACAAGCTAAGAGGACAGTTTAGAATGTTTTACAGGGGCACTTAATGCATATTTTTGCCTCACAAGAGGGCAATTTAGTGTGCATTTTTGCCTCCAAAAGGGGCACTTTACCACACATTTTTCAGTAATCAGGCAACGAGGCGGGGGAGACTGTATTTAAGGGATTTATGAATAATGCAAGGTTATATGATTCTTTATTTAAACTCATGTTGTGGCCATTTCTGCACTTTTTGTAAAAAATGAAATTAAAAAAAGGAAATAAAACAACACCAAATTATTTAAGGGGGCTTAAAAAGAATACACCTAATGATGCCACACATTGAAGAATAGAGTGTTTTTGGTCTAATTAATTTGCACATCAATATATTTCTTTGTACTGTTGTTTTGTCATGAATGATTTTATGCAGAATGTGATGATCATATTTTTTTCTTTGTAAAAAAAAAAAGAAATAAAATTCACCATATTATTTAGGAGAGCTTAAGAATATTTAGGGGGGCTTTAGCCCCTCAAAATAGGCCTAATGATGCCACAAGCCTACATTTCATAGACCTTCCAACCTGGTGTTTGACTTGTGGTGAAACAATAACCCATCGTGACCCTACTCATGAGTATTCATCTGCAGCACTGTCTCTCTCTACAGTCCATGCTACGTACTTTCTACCAGTGGGATGTTACAGCCATGCATGCTGCAGGTTGCATTATTCATGTGCTCAGAGCTGACGAACACCCTGGAAAACATAAGATATTGATTGTTTACATCTTCACAAAACCCAAGGTTTACTACTGAGGAAACTGTGAATGAATAAAATAAATATTTAACATGTCTGCTGGGTTTTGTGGCCAGTTTGGTGAGATGTTTCTACATCTCAGGTGCCAGAGAAGGAGGGAAACAAAAAGGGGTGAAATTAATATGGCTGCTGGTGGGGAAAATGAGATGGAATAGTTTTAACTTTATTAGTTATAATGCTACTCTCACCAGGTCTCTTCCCAGGGATTTTATCTTTCTGGTATCTGCTCTAACCAGTGTTGTCTTTACTAATAGGGGAGTGTGCCGATATATTTCTGCACATTTAGCATCTTTTCCCCATTACATATCAGGTAAAGTCAATTTTATTTGTATAGCCCAATATCACAAATTACAAGTTTGCCTCAGAGGGCTTTACAATCTGTACTCTCTGTCATTTGCAGACAACCATCGAATCAACATACCAACACTGATCCCCTGAAAAACTCTCTATTCTTTGTCACGCACACACTGATTCACTGCACAGCCATTCCTCCATGTCATATCAAAGATGTGTTGTCTGCTTGGTGACAGGTGGAGGTGGAGGTTGGAATGACAGCGCTCCTGTCAGTCAGGGCGGCAGACCGCTGGTGCTCGGAGGCCAGGGGGGCCAGGCCTGTCAAAAGTTCTGGCAGACCCGCGGCGGCTTTGGGGGCGGCGGAGGTGGCTGTATGTCCGGGGGCGCCGGTGGGGGCTACAGAGGTTAGTCCAAGACGTGCATGTCCAGAAAATAATGTTGTTTGTGTTGAGCTGTCAGATGTGACACACGTGCATCTTGTAGTACCATATCTGTTTTAGACTGAATGTGAGAGGGTTTGTACAGATCAGGGTTCAGGTTAAGTACTCAACTGTAAATCACACATTGAGTATATCATTAAACAGTGTATTCCTCATTTGGTGGTGCCATTGAATCTGGTCCGATCACCACCAAAAATTAATCAGTTTTAAGTGAGGCCACTTCTGGCCAATCCTGAAAATTTCGTCAAAATCTGTCCAAAACTTTTTGAGTTATTTTGCAAACCGTCAAACCAGCAAACGAACAAATAAACAAACCCTGGTGAAGACATGACCTCCTTGGTGGAGGTAATAATAAAACAGAATGGGTGGTAAGCAAAATGCAAATAACTGTTACATTATAATGCATTTGGATGTGAAACACGCATGTAGGTTTCGTCACTGTGTTTGCCCTCCTGGTTTCTAGGTGGTAACACCTCCTTGGATAATAACCCCAAACACGACGGTGACGATGGTACATCCTTCCTCGGCCCAGAAGGAGAGCCCTTCCTCTACCCTCTGAAAGGTAAAAGGTCAAAAGATCGATGTTGTGATACACCTGGTTTTCCTTCTACAGCACCAGCTTCCAAAGCACATCTTGTACAGCAAGATGAGAATGAATTGTGTCACTGTAAGATAAAAAAAAAGGAATATCGTAAAAATTTTAGTTTTCCGTTCTGACACAAGACCCAGATTATTCTATAAAAATCTGTCCAGATAAAGAGAAGGATCTGCTCGATGAATCCATCTCGTGTAGCCCTGTTACATACTGTACATTTGAACCTGACGGGTGCTAGAAACAGCTCTGAAAATTTCAGCTGGAGCGACGGCCGTCCATACATCATGTAAGATTCTCTCTTCACTTGGCTATATAGAAAACTAGGAGAAAAGGAGGAAATGGGAAACAGAAATTGAAGTACTCCTTAAAATTGTCTTCTTTCCATTGAGCTGTAGCAAAGTACGCTCTGATATCTCTCTCCCATTGAGCTTTAATGGGGGTGATGCTGCTGAGTGAGGAAGAGCTCCTTTCAGCAGTTACACTCTTCACTTTGTCATCCAACTCGCTTCATTTCCTCCAGGAGGAAAAAGACTTCTAAATAAAACTGAAATTGCATGTTTCAAACTTTACCACATTTTTTCATTTATTTATTTAACTACACATTATTATAAGGTTAAGTAAGACATTCTAGTTTCACTGGTCTATGTTACTGGTTAACATGTTGAGATGTTCTAGTTTCACTGGTCTATGTTACCGGTTAACATGTTGAGATATTCTAGTTTCACTGGTCTATGTTGTTATTTAAATAAGGATATTCCATCTGCTATTAGCTCTTTCCACACCAGTCAGATATAAAAAAAAAGACCACTTTCATCTTAAGTTATGACTGTAGTGCTGGCCAAGCAAGAAACTTATGTTCTCTGTCCAGCAACAACTCCCAAATACCTACAGCGTCCCATTTACTTTGCCTGATTACAAAGTAAATGACACATTATAGAACATCAGAACTGTTGGCCACATCTATCTCTATAAATCTGTTTAAGTTTTTATGTCCCTGCAAAAGAAACTTCCTGAAACTAGAGAAAGAGTGACATGATTTATAACCAGTGAATCAGAAAGCCAGAAGCGCTATCATAACATGCAGGGCAGAATATCAGGCAGCAATATCTCTAATGTGACAACTTAATATAATGTCATCTGTGTAAAGGTCAGGAGTAAGGACATTTATGATTTGACGTTGTGATCTCAAATGGCTACTCCAGTAATTTCCTCCTCAGCTTGAAGTCCACTGGGAGGTTTTCGAGCTCAAATAAAAACAGCAGGTGATGCCGGACAACCCCACTGTGTGCATTTTAAGAGCAAAAAGAGGATCAAAAATCATAGCATTAATGTTGACAGTGACGCAGAGTCCTAATCCACCGAATACATGCTGCTTCAAAAGAATATAGATAGTCGATAGTCGGCATCAATATTGCCGTCACTAAATGCTGGTAACATTTATGTTATTAATTGCCAGGAGAGTTTCAATGATTCTGATTCAATATGTATGAAAGAGACATAGCCTATTAGAATACCTCTTAATGGAGTTTATAATGTGGATTTTTTTGAGGTGTCCTTATATGACCCATCACTGATTTATGGAGCTGAACTGAACTGCTGAAATTTTAGAGTTACTAAAGAAATTGGGGGACGTGTTATATTTATGTCAGCAGAGCCAGCCATCATATTTCTACAGTAGCCCAGAATGAACAAACTAAACACTAGCTCGAGCCAGGACTTATCAGTAAATGCCAACAAATCCTACACAGTGCACCTTTAAGAGGAAGGAAACAATGTAGCTATATCATGAATCTTTTCTAGATAAGAAAATGTTTCTCTGTTAGAATTATATCATTCAGAAATATGTAAAATATAAAACATCTGATTAGTGGAGAAGAGAACGTCTTCATTCACATGAAGGGGTATTCAAGACCCACATAGAATCACATCCACACATTAGTATGCAGTGAACATCTGTGCTGGAGACATTTGTATTCTTCATTTGAAACCTTTCAACCGATTCTAGGTTAGATTTATGTATTTGCACTTATAAAACTGATAACAGAACGATGGGAGAAAATAGATTCTGCAGATGAGTGCATTTGCTTTGCTTACTAAACAGTTCAAGCTCATAACTAATTCATGTTTGACTGATTTGTCCTGCATTTGCTGTGGTTTATAATTAAGAGAATTGGTTCTTTTTTAATCTAAATTAAGTAATGGGTTTTTCCCTCCCAAAAAAAAACATGTTTCTAAACAAATTTATGGTGGTAGGAGGGCAGAGAGTCTGCAGGTTTTGTTCCAGCCAAGACCACAGCAGGTTGTTCACTGATTAACACACCTTCAGTTCAAATCAGTAAATTCTTTTAGTTTAAGGTAAGAGAAGGCTGCAATGAAAATGTGCAAGCTCTCAGCACAATGCAGTGACACACCCAGACTGGCTTCATCTGGCAGGGTAGTGCTGTTCATGAAATGAAATCTCGCTGGTGATGAAACACAAAGTCGAACGTGTAATGTGGACTGTGAAGACTGTGGCAGCAGACCTGTTGACCATGAATAGAATTCTGATGCAATGTGGATCCATGGACTCTCAGTTTTAACCCAGGGTTAGGTTACATTTTTACATTTAAGGCTTTAGATTTTTGTGGTCACAAATACTGGATGACTCCACCAGAGCACAACAGTGGCATTTTTCATATTTCAAACCATTTAAATCATCATTCATACTTGTATTTTAGAATATGTTTACATGCTTTAATGTTCAAAAATATTTTAGTGCTTGTTTCTTAAGACGCTCCACAAAAAAAAAATCCAAAAATCCAATACAAGACCAGATAAGATAAGATATGATTTGATAGGCTGCGATGAGGTGGCGACTTGTCCAGGGTGTACCCTGCCTTCCGCCCTAAGACACCTGGGATAGGCTCCAGCCCCCCCGCGACCCTATGAGGATAAGCGGTAGATGATAATTAATTAATTAATGGATGGATGGATGGATGGATGGATGGATGATTTGATAGGGGGCGTAGTGTTTGGTGTAGTGGTTAGTGGTTAGTACTGTCGCCTCACAGCAAGAACGTATCGGGTTCAATTCCCAGCCTGGGGCCTTTCTGTGTGGAGTTTACATGTTCTCCCTGTATCTGCGTGGGTTCTCTCCAGATGTGATATGATAGAACTTTATTCATCCCGAGGGAAAATCTTTCACAACATTTGCCATAGACCGTAGGAAAGACTATGGACATGCAGAAAAGTATGTATTACTGTATGTATATATATACACATATACAGATACGTGTATATATATACGCACACATATGTATATACATGTGTGCGTATATATACGTATATACATATATATACGTATATATATATGTGTATATATATATATATAGCCAACACTTGCCACTTGCCAACACATATTATGTGTTTTATGTAACAGTGCCAGCTGTTTGCTGGGTGACAATGTTGGTGAGAATAAAACCTAGAAAGCCTCCCACACTCTTTAGTTGGGATCATTTCTAGTAAATTAGATTGTGGTCTTATTGATCTCCTCGTTCATTTTACCTGGAGACATCGTGGAGAAAACCAAACTCTGTTCATTTTGGAAACCTCTGTCTGTGTCTGTGTGGTGATGTCTGAAGCCATGGAGGGGGATGGTGAGGTGATCATCAGTCCGGTGCAGAACTGCAGCCACTGTAAGACCAACGAATGCCACGGGACCGACAACGGCATCGTCTGCTACTGTGATGAGGACCAGATCCTGGCACCAGACGGTGTGTCCTGCATCAACGCTACAGGTCTTACATATATAATACTGCACATATATAATGAAGAACTCTCGTCTGTTTCTCTGTCTTACACGAGTATATGAAATGAATTCAAATGCAGAAATTACTTCAGCTGAATGTAATTGTACCTGTAATGGACTGTGACTCAGAGAATAGATGATGAATTCATCTGCAGAAGTAATTAAGCCCGGGAGGCTCTGTACTTTATTGAATTTTTATCTGAGGAAACGTGTTTTAATAGTGCCTTAATCATTCATAATAATAATCAATCCGTAGGATAAGCTAACCCGTTAATGAAAATGGATATACCTATAGCAGTATTAGCTGGTTGAGTCCTGCTCTGTGATTTATCTCTGCGCTACAGTGAGATAAAAGATGAGGATTAAGGCATCATACTCATGTAGTGATATTGTACAATGGATTTTGAATGCATTTCATATCTGGCTTTCTGTACTTAAATCCATGTGACTGTGTCTGTCTATTAAGCAATGTCAACCTGGACAAAAAATCTGTTTTCATCCATGTGCAATGTCATCTTCTTAGGTTAAACTGCAACAAAAGAATATAGACAATATAGATATATAGACTCCGGACCTAGAATTGCCTCTTCAATTATGATTTGTAATCTCAGATGAATCCTCACTATATGGATGTAGATCTGAAATGAATTAATATGGCAGAATGTCACTTTATCATTTGAAGCAAAATAACAGGGCTATTACCGTTTCAATGATATCTTAATGACCTAGAGTGTCTCCTTGCCCTATGATTTGCAAATCTGTTCTCAGTAATGACAAGCAGGAGATAGTTCTATGATGCCAGGTCATTAAAGGTCGCAGTCTCAATATGGTTTCTCTCGGTGTACAGATTTGTTCCTCGGCTCAGACAAGTGAAATGAGATCTCCCTTGCCACTGAAAAGAGAATTGACATGCAGCGGCTGTCGCTGCTCCTGAGCTCTGTTGTGTCATCGCTTTCACATCATTAATTAAGTGGGGGATCAGAGAGGCGAAGTGAATGTTAATACTCCTCTGGGGGAGATAACAACTGTGGAACGCTGTTGTTTCCCCTTGTCTTGCAGAGATGTCCCTGCTGCCTCCCCAGCCGTCTCTCTCCCACCTGGCTCTGGGTCTGTCTGTGGGCACCTCGGCCCTCATCGCTGCCCTGCTGCTGGCTGTTTCCGGAGTCATGATAAGTAAGTTAGTAAAGGTAGTAAACGGACAACAGGTAGTATTCTGTGATGCTCTCAGCTATTTTCTATTTAGTCTTGAGCCACATGTCCCTCTTCCTCTCTGCACAATGTTAAGCACACACCCAACTCACAGACTTATTCCTTAAAGGAGTACAGCACTTGTTTAACACATTTTAGTCAAAACAAAAAAAAAAAACTTTAAAGAGACAAGTCCCTGATGCTTAAGCTCAGCGGGGAGTCTCTTTTTTACACAACTGGAAAACCGCATCTGAGTCAAAGCAATCCAGAACTATTTTAGTGTAGTTTTAGTCACAGTCATAAGATTATATTGAGCATTTCAGTTGATCTAGTCTGCCAAAATAGTAAGTAAATTGCTATTGACCATGCTCACTGTGTGCTGCTGATGTGAGCAGCACAGGAGAAAAGAGTCTATCTGAAATATTGCAGGCTCACATCACACTTTAAACCTAACCAAGTAGCTTTGGTCCCTAAATTATCAGGGAATATCCAAGTTTGTTTTTTTCTTGGTCTATTATCCCCTTCCTCCTTAAAGCTATAGTCTGTAATGTTATAGAGCCAGCAAGATTTGAAAGTGGCAGCTCCACCCCCTCCTCCAAAGCCACGCCCCCTCAAACTTGAACAGCTGACAGTAGGATTCAGCAGGGAGAGGAGAGCCTTTATGCTACATCACCACAGTTGTAAAATGTCCCATTCAAAGCCAGTATATCAATGTCATTTTATCACAATTATAATGCATACACTAGAGACTATGGCTGTGCAATATGGTCAAAATGTCATATCCTATAACCTCTTCAATACAGGCAGCACTGACAACAGGCTTACACAACAGAAAAGCTAAGGTTAGCATTGGACTCATACTCGCTACAAAAGTAGCTAAGTTGGCAAACATTACATATTTCATGAATATGTAATACTGGTTTGTGGTGATACACCTGTGACCAGTGGTCATAAGCACTGTATTAACTGGTTTAGAAGGACAAAGAGCATTTAGTGACTTCATGCAGGTAGACAGCTACCAAAATGAACATGGAGAGTGTGAAAGTTGGGAAAGTTGAAGTAGGTGTTACTGATCCTTAAGAGCCGGATTCTGCTGCTAAATGCCTGAGGGGTTAACATAACAAAATATTAATATGGATATTTGAATATTCTGCTCCATCTTCTGTTTGGGTAATAGACACACATCCTCACTCTCTGCACACACAAAGTGGTCTGGCCTGGTCTCTCTCAGACAGCCTTCGGCAGGCTGAAGTGAACCTCGCGGTCACCGCAGACATCCATCTGCTCGACTACTTTTAGTCCATTACAGCCGGGCATGTGCACTCATTGAGCCATCATCTCCTCCACACATACACAAGCTGCACTCATGCACACACATTAGCAGACGAGGCGGAAGCTGCGGAGGTGTGAGGCTACCTCTGTGATGAATGAAATGCACTAATGATGGATGGCTGCTTAGCCGGCGGCTGACAGCACTCATACATTAGAAAGCACTTGGTAAATAAATAACTCCCTTATTCACACATGAGCATATGCACATAAACAATTCTCCCTGCGACTAATGTGTTTTCCAGCTCAGGTGGAAGCTTCTAGCACTATAACATGTGTGGTTATGTGAGTGTGTGTGTGTGTGTGTGTGTGTGTGTGTGTGTGTGTGTGTGTGAGAATGAAAATATCTTCATGCAGTTCTACATAATGTGCATTTTCTTGCAGTGTGAACGAACAGTGTGAGGTGCAGGTTGTCTTGGTTTCGTGCATGCTGTTGTCACAAACATGACTGTCTTTTTAATAATGTGAATATTTTACAAAGACAAATCTGGCATCAGGGAGGAATCAATATTTCACAGACACAAAGGAATTGTATTTTCTAAAATTGCTGCTGTAGAAGCAGAATGTCTTTAGAGAAATAATAGCTGAAAAAGCTTTGTGTGCTTTGGCTGCTGGCAATAATTTTCTCCAAGAAGATGTTTTCAAGGTGTTATTTTCTTTTGAAATTGCGGATATCTCAGTAGCGGAATGAAACTCTTTTCATTTCCATCTCACCAGTGTACAGACGCAAACACACAGAGCTGCAGTCTATTCAGCTCGAGCTGCAGAGTCCAGACTGCAAGCTCAGTAAGCTGCGTGCGTCCACCATCATGACCGACTACAACCCCAACTACTGCTTCGCCGGCAAGACGGCATCGGTCAACGACCTGAAGGAAGTGCCGCGGCGTAATATCTCCCTTACCAGGTAAAGGAGCCGAGAAAAAAGGTCCACAACAACACCCTTCAGCAAGCAAAGTTATC
This sequence comes from Synanceia verrucosa, assembly GCA_029721515.1. Taxonomy (NCBI): domain Eukaryota; kingdom Metazoa; phylum Chordata; class Actinopteri; order Perciformes; family Synanceiidae; genus Synanceia; species Synanceia verrucosa. The sequence continues at coordinate 5,414,911 of CM056560.1, read as the reverse complement.
GTAATTAAAAACACACCTACAAGACATCTGTCATGAAATGTGAATTTTTAAAATCAAAATGTATATAGGATTCATATATACACAGATCCAAGACAGGTAAGATTTAAAAAAAAAAACTCTTAAAACTTCAAAGCTGCTAAGACCCTTGCGACTGGTCAGTCAACAGCAAAAGCATCAAGAAAGGCAGATCTCTAGTATAGGTTATGAATTGTGACCATGCTTTATCATATATTTCCGTCCATCCACGCAATGTATACCTATTTTTTTCCAATTCTAATCCCTGCATCACTTCCCTAATCCAATGAATATAGGCCGGAGCAATACCAAGCAGCGGGCATATGCAATTGCATTCTTGTGGAGGCCAGATATCCCTAACTCGTCCCCAACCACGCCAAAGATTATTAAAGGATCAGGTCGAAGCATCTTGCCAGATATTGCGCAAAGGGATGAAACCATTGAAGCCCAGAGGTCATTCCAAGAAGGACACGACCATAACATATGTCCCAAAGAGACTGGGGAATAGTGACATCTGGGACAGTCTGGTGGAACATCGGGGTACAGTTTGGACAGTTTATCATTATGTATGCGCTGTAAAGTGTTCTTCCAGGCATCTCCAGACATAGTTTCTCCCAAATCTCCCGCCTACGCTGCCCTAGCTTTATCTCATGAAAGAGGACAGTAATTCAGAATTGACGCATAGATTTTTGATATTGCTCCTTTACCAAAGGGATTCGCAGTAAGGACTCTAGATAACAGAGAGATGAAAACTGTAGGTATCTGAAAAGTTGAAATTTAGACAAATTATGATCTTTACATGGAAGCTTAAATGACATAAAGCCATTATCATTAAAGAGATATTGAAAGTAGACCAAACCACATCAATGCCAGATTACAAACCCCTGAAATATGAATTTTCTGACTCAAGGATAACAGTATCCAAACAAATATGACAAATACAGCAGTTTGGTTTAATTGTAATAAAAAATCCAATCATATAAACTACTGGTGCTCTCATAAATACAGCATGGAGTGAGAAGTAGCAGTTTAAATAAAGCCTGAAATATTAAACTCTACTAAAGTATGGCTCTATAGCGGTGATCCAAATGGCTGGGAAATTATTTTTGCAGAGATCCTTTCAATTTTTAATGTTACTATCATATGTTTATAGTTCACCAGTTTATCATTCTGGTTCTTAATCTTTGCGATTACTTTTTATTCTTGAAGACCCATGAATATTTTCCAGCACCTAGATTTATTTAAGTCATGAATCAAGTCAAATGGCCGCAAAGGGGGCTATTAAAACAGTAATTTGGTGTCAGTTTGCCATTCTACACCTCTGCATGTCAGACAGAGAGAGTTATATAACTGACTAGCATAGACTACCGAGCACCATAGGTGATCATTCTTTGGACACAGGTACATTTAGGACATCTTCATCTCACCGCGAGCTACTCTCAATGCCTTCAGTCTAGAAATCGCAGCTCTTATATGGTATGTCCCTCTTCCATGTGGAAGTCTCAGCTTTATGTTTACAATGTGAATAAAACTGTAAATAATAAATTATTTTTTTGTCTCCAGGGGCCTGGGCCATGGTGCTTTTGGTGAAGTCTATGAAGGACTGGCGGTGGGGATACCAGGTGAACAGAGTCCACTGCAAGTAGCAGTCAAGGTGAGTTTTTTCTGGAACTATAAAGTTTTTCAACTTTTCAAAAGCCAAACTTTAAGTGAATCAAACGAGACCCACAAGGGCTTCCAAAGTAATTACACATCATCCATGTTTATACTAATACTCATAATACTTTTTCTCAGGATAGGAGGTCATGAGTTATAATGGCATTGCTGTTTTGCAGTTAAAGGCTTTCCAACACAAATACTGTGAACTCAGTTTTACTGCCTTACAGTGTCATGGGGAAACACAATACACAACATCTAATAACTACTGTATATCACAGTTTTTCTGCATTAATATGCTTTTACTGCCCCCAGCGAGGGAGTTCTAGTATGTTGAGGTCTTGTTCACAAGTGAGGGTAAAATGGAGCATGGGATTGTTGGTTGTTGTACTGGACTGTCATGGTGAAGAGGGATGGCAAAGCTCTCTATTTATGTTCCAACCCTCACCTATATGCTTTGGGTGGTGATCAAAAGAATGTAATTACGGATACAAGCAGCCAAAATGAGCTTCCTTTGTAGCGAGGCTGGGCTCAGCCTTAGAGACAAACTAGGACCTCAGACATCCAGAAAAACGCCATGAGGGGCCAGCTGATTGGGTTCGGACATCTGATTCCTGTTAGAAGTTTTCCCAGGAAGTGCTGGAAATGTTGCTAGAAAGAGTTACATCTGGAATGCCCTGTTAACTCACTGAGTGCCAGCCATTTTTTAAAACCGAAAGTGCCTTGTGCCAGCTTTTTTGGCCATTTTGAGTCATCTTTCATGATGCACAGAATATTTTGTACTGTGTCTCTGAAAACACAGAATAGCTCAAATGAAAGAAGAGACTCTCTATTTGTTCCATTCTTGTTTTATCAGAGGTAGAGTAGAGGCCACTTTCACCAAAATCACCACTTTTTGTCCAGAGTCTGCTCCTTTTTTCTAATCTTGATCGTCTCCACTTCCTGCTTTGATCTCTGTGGTGTATACCATCTCTTTATGTCCCGACTACATCTCCCAGAAGCCCTAAAATTGTTCACAGGTTGCGGAAGACTGCGAAGGCGACCCGCTGCTGAAAAAAGGAAAAACGTATATATAAATTTTTTGGCACTCAGTCGTTGTATTTTAAAGGACATAAATATACGTTTTTGGCGCTCAGTGAGTTAATCAGATGAAAATGGAGCAACCATAAAACTTTTCAATGCACTGAGAGTGTTTTTGAATTCCCATTAGACCCTTCCTGAGGTTTGCTCTGAGCAAGACGAACTGGACTTCCTCATGGAGGCTCTAATAATTAGGTAACACAAATAACTTAACCAATTAACAGAGCTCTCAAACTGTGCCAATGAAACCATTTGTGATGCACATTTCCTCTGCTGTGTTTCTGTCCGTGCAGTAAGTTCAGCCACCAGAACATTGTTCGCTGTATAGGAGTCAGCCTGCAGGCCATGCCCAGGTTCATCCTGCTGGAACTGATGGCTGGAGGGGACCTCAAGTCTTTCCTGAGGGAGACCAGACCCCGGCTGGTGAGACATGCTCAAGTGCACATTGTCACTGAATAGTGCTTTTCATTTTTATTCGTTACTACCTTATTAATCTACAGCTGCTGGTCTTCCCAGTGAACCCCACTGAGAGAACTGAACACACCATGATGCCCTCAGATTCTAAATCTTGTTTTTACACAAATCTGCCTCTGATATACACTCTAATATTGCATGTTGGGTATTTCTCTGTCTCTTTTGCATTTGATCAGGAGCACCCGTCCAGCCTGACCATGGTGGACCTTCTCAATGTGGCCAGAGACATCGCTAAGGGCTGCCAGTATCTGGAGGAGAACCAATTTATACACAGGTACTTTGCCAGATGACTGCACATTTTGCATATGAATTTGCAAAACCAAAAATGTGTTGGTTTAAACAAATGCAGGCCAGATTATGAAAGGATGTATTCTGCTGTCCTTTATGCCTCCTAGCTAAACAGATTAGCAAGACAGAGAGAAAAACTAACAACATATAGCACATATTGGTACACATGCACATAAGGAATGCAAATGTGTAATGGAAAACAAACATAGTCCACATTCATTTGCTGACTTCCACTCAGAGTTATGAGCCCACTGCATCCTCCCATGCGTAACATATGGACTCTGCATGCCTTTTGCCTTTTGTATGATAGCAGAAAGGACAAGTGATGAGTTTAGCATCAGAGCAGCCAGATGGGGTAGCCGGCTTGCCTTTTTACGGTCTGTATCCAAGGCACAAACCCCGTTCTGTATCCACATTCACAGCTGCCAGTGAACTGGACAATGTGGACTACAGAATTAAAAAAAAATTCTCTCTTGAATCTGTCCTGCAAAGATCTCATTAACAGATGTCTGTGAGGAAAGTCAAGCACATGACAAAAAGGGAAGAGGTCAAAATTGCAATTGCAATCGCAGAAGACAATTAAAGTGAATCCCTCTTCCTTCATGTCTCTCTTTGACTTCATAGGAATTGGCCAATGACAAACGAGGCCAATTAAACCTTGTTTGCCCCAACCTGGCACTGTAAAGTCCCATCAATCCATCTAATGGCCAACTCTTCTCCAGAGGCTTGTGAGATTCTATCCAGCCCACCTTCCCTGCCGTCAAACCTGTATTAAAATTCATTCTAACACTGTCCTTGACGCATGGAGGTGTGTTTACTCGGGGTTGGGTAAAGGGCAGGTGAATGAGGTTGGATGAAGGAGTAGCCGCAGCTCAGTAAATGCAGCTTTCTCTCAGGGATTACAGGGTTGGATGACTCAAGCTGTAGTGTGCTCCAACAGGTTAAATAACAGGTTTAATGCTGTCTGAGAATAACTTACTCTGGCTTTGGTGTGTTTCTATACGGACACCTATGGTGCTATTTATCCAATACATTCTTACTCCCAACTAGTCAAATATGACAGCTTGGTGTCATTTTTTTAACACACAGAGTGGGACCCGTACATGAAGAGTAGTCCATCTTTAAGTATGTAGCTTGAGTTAAGTATGTTATGTTAGTATTTGGTTAGGTTTAGGAAAAGAATGTAGTTTGGGTTTGTTTGTTGTGGATTGAGGTTGTAGGTTGTATGAAGTACTGCGACCGGAGCAAAGCAATACAGTGTTGTGGCTAGAGGCAGCAGGAAAATATTAGCCAATTAAAAGAAAGGCTACTGAAATAAAAATGATTCCTGTAAATGTACGCTACATTTAGAATATTCTCCAAGAGCAAACTGATCTAAAAATGAAATGTATCTAAACTGTTTTCATCTGAGCCTGCTGGCTTTGGAGAGAGTAAAGATAAGTCAGAAAGAAGAATTAATAGACTGTCTGACAGCAAGATAAAGTTGTGAAAGTACTGTAAATTTAGCACGCAGACGGGGCTTTCTTTTAGGAGGCTAAAATGTGTTTTTCTGCCATCCCTGTCCTCAGCAGTACATTGATTTCTGGGGCCAGACTGAGATCTACTGTGAAGTAAAATAATACACCTAATGGAATAATACCTCATACAGCCCTGCTTCAAAACCCCTAAACTATAACTTTCAGTCACGTACGCTACATGCACTTAATTTATGTCACCATTGACTTCTTGTCTCACACAGGACACAGAACTCATCCTTACATGTTCGCTCTTAACTGTTTGACCACCAGCCAAACAGAAAGTGCCTTGTGCCAGCATTTTTACCCATTTTGAGTCATATTTCAAGACCCACAGAATATATTTCCTATGTTTCTGACAACACAGCTCAAGTGATCATTCATCATGAAAAAACTGTTTGTTTTTACCTTGTTCCATTCTTGTTTTGTCAGAGTTTGAGGCCACTTTTTGTCCAGAATCCGTCCGTTTTGCTGTCTAATCTCGATCGTCTCCACTTCCTGCTTTGATCTCTGTAGCATATACTGTCTCTCTGTGCTCCAACTACATCTCCCAGAAGCCCCAACATTACTCACAGGCACTCAAGCGTTGGATTTTAAATGACGTCAAAATACGTCAATGAGTTAATACCGTGTCACCGGACTTAACACTTCGTCATAACCACTATGGCCACTAGAGACTAAAAAACTGAGTGACATAATTTGAAACGTTGGGCCACAAGCTGCCATATTTGATGAGTTTACTGTTTCTTGGGCCAGTGGATCAATGTATCAATGAGCAATGTAACTATAACATACCTTCAAGTGTATCCACCTGAAAAGAAGCACTGTGCTGAGGGGAGTCGGCTTGTTTAATGCAACCTTTGGTGGTACAATAGACTAATAACAGAGATCGTTATTTAAGTGCTGCAGTGGAATTGGTCTTTAAGCTGCTTTAAATAAGGCTACTGCTGCATTTCAAGGCTCGTCATTGTCTGCAAGCGAAAGCAAATCATTTGCATGAATTCTTCCAAGCCATTAAACAAGGACTACTTGGATTTAGCTGCATCACCTCGTGAGAAAGGAGAGTGTTGTGTGTGTGCATACACTTCCATGTGCTGATTGTATGGTATTATGAAATTATTCTGTTTATTTGATTGATTCACTGCTTTTTCTTGAACATGTAGCTTAAAAAAATCACTTCTGGCACACTGAAGTGGGTAACCATGCATACTCTAGTCCCTGTCTTAAAAAGCCCTCGGTTTAAATCAGTCTGAACTATTACTTTATCCTCATTGTGTCATTTCACATCCAAGTTCATCAGATTGTGGAGGCTGAACATCAAAACTATGTGTTGTTGTTTACACACAGAGCTTGTATCGCTGCTAGTTCTTTAGCTGCGTCTCATGATCTAGCTTGAGCAGTGTCACATGATGTTAAATTCTGGGTATTTATTGTGGATCTAGTGTGCACTTGTCTTCAGTTTAATGAGGAGCAGTGTGCTCACAGCGTCACTTCTAAAGATGTTAAGAAATTTAGACGCCTTGGGAGCAGAATACAGCGTGTGGGCTCCTTTTTTTTTTTAATTCTCCCCAGACAGGAGCAAAGCATATGTGAACTACCGTATTTTCTCAAAGACCAAACCAGTATAGTGCAAATATGAATTTTATGAGTTGTCTCCTTTAACCCACTTTGCCTGTAAATACTGCAGAACATTTCAATCCCCTCCCTGGATATACCACGTGGGCAGAGCTATAAAGGTACGGTGGGGAACTATACACTTTACCAGCTGGCCCAGGGCAATTTGTAGTATTTCCACTGAACCCCAGATCCCACATGAGAGCGTCTGTAGGTGTTTCATACATGCAGCTCTCTTACAGATGCAAATATATGAAACTAGTGAAGAGATGTGCATGCACAAAGCTGTGTGAATGCTCAGTACGCTCAGTACAGTTCAACCTCAAATACTAACAACCACACGATTCAGACCTACGGTGGCAGTGAGTTATTGTCTTGTAATAAAGTGACCATCAATCTGAACAGTAAGTACATGTGCTGTCAAGTGGCCTGAAACTGTGTGTTTTCTCATCTTTCAGAGACATTGCAGCTCGGAATTGCCTCCTGACCTGCAAAGGGCCAGGCCGTGTGGCTAAGATTGGGGACTTTGGGATGGCTCGAGACATTTACAGGTAAAATTGAATGACTGATGTAAGACAGCAGACAAGACCCACCAGTCGAGTCTAGCTAAGGTCTAAAGGGGGCTGAGACCAAGTAAGCTCACACCAGACAGAAATAAGAAAGAAAATACATCTTTGAAATGCAAATATGGAGGGAAACATCGACATACCATCACTATGAACTTAATCTAAGTCTAATCTAACTAAGCTGGCCTGAAGTATGGCAGTTGTATTCAAACATAATATTAAAAGATATATTAGAATCAAGTCACTTTCATTCAACATTTACACTGAATAAATACCCAGCCCTCCTAACTGACAACTATTAATCGTTGCATACAAAAACGCGTATGAAAATTATATATATATATAAAAAAAACAGTTAGGAGTACTATCTCATCTGGCAAGCTAATAGAAAAGCCAGCACAGAGGTCAGAGGTGTGCAGCATTGTATTATACATTGTTGTTTAAAGGTTCTCTATATCTAAAGCATTAACTTTAAATTCTTTGTTTGCTTTTTATTGTTCTTTTATCAAAGTCAAAGTCAGCTTTATTGTCAATTCAGCAGCACGTACAGGACATACAGAGAATTGAAATGACAGTTCTCTCAAACCTTGGTGCATGCAAAATAAAATTAAAAAAAAATAAAAACGAGTGCAATTCACTACGAGTAACTGAGACATTAATAAATAGATAGGGCAGGGCAAATACAGTCAGTATTTTCTGATATATTGACCTATGTATTTATGCAACGTTGTTTCAAAAGCAGTAACTGCTTCGTTATAACTTTAATTAATGTGCATATGATAATGAAACACGCGCATGTGATAAGAGCGAACAGAATGGTACGCATGAGTGGAAAAGCATTTCTTCTCTCTATGCATTCACAACTAACGCGCCCTCACTGCTGGTCCAGTTGACCTTTGAGACTTTGGAGGCGGGGATGAGCAGACAGTCGCTGACGCCCGACTCTGTGAGCATTTTTCACCGTCCCTAGAGTTACTGAGGCTCATGCTCACACTCATTAGATACATTCTGTTCCCCATTCACCAAAATGCACAATGCACAACATGTTCTTTCATGTGAGCATGCCAAACTGTTAGCTCGTTGCCACGGTTACAGCTGATAACACCATCCTGCAGAGGCATAGCACTGTCAGGTGGGCACGTAGCGCCTTTAAGGTCATGAGAATATCTCCTAACACATGGTGAACGTCGGTGTGAGATGGACAGCAAACCAGGCTCCACTGAACTACACTGAAATGTTTAGTTTGCACATCACTCCCCTGACAACTTCCTACTTTGGCACTGAACATTAAATTCTGCAACTCTCAGTAGGGACAGGTCTTCAATCACAGGACGTGACAAATCAAAATGTAAGAGCAAAACCCAAAACTCATTTCCCTAAACAGGCGTGAGTGAACACACTCCAGAGAAAGCTGGACTCAGTGACAGAGGTAGTGTTAGATCTTCTTCCTTGTTATTCCCTTTAATTATTCCCTTTAGTATAATTTGGTGTAAATACAACTGGCTAGCCTGATAACAGGAGTTATTTTTAACTATATGGGCACACTATATCATACAATATATAAGAAAAAGAGATTCAAACTATTTCAGTGAAGTACTTCACACTGTCAAACTGACGCCTTTTAATCTACATCAGCTCATCTGAAGCCCCAACGGCATCTCATTATTCTTAGCTCCAACTTTTTAATATAGCCACCACGATTTCACGTGACACTATTTAAAATGAATGCACAACCCAGCAGGGAAATCTCCCAAGCCTTTCATCTGGTAAGAAATTAGAGCAGGGGAAATATGTCACAACATTCAGCTGTATCAGCGCAGCGCTTTCGAATCATCCGATGGAAATTCACACGAGAGCAAAGTCACTCTGGTAGCATCCGGAAAAAGGCTGTTGCACAACACCCGCGGGGAGCCACATTAGGAGCTCTTGATTTAATTGCTGATGACAGAATTTCAGGTGCCTAGATTATTTTCATCTCTCAGCCTGGAGCTGGACTTTTTTCAGTTGTCATTTTGAGGGGAAGGAATGGCTGTTTTGAGTGTGACACCGTCAGTGTGTTATTTTTTTTGCTGTTTCATGATGTGACCCTCCTGCTATGTAACTAGGGACATGAGGGTCCCATAGAGACCATCAGAGGGAACAGGCATCACAGTGAGACCAGGAGGAGGTTTCATATCAGCTTTTCACTTTCTGGGAGCACAGCCACTGGCGTATAATCCCTCCTATAATGTCCCAGACAAGCTTGCACATTGGCAGGGGCGTCACTAGGTAGGTTAGGCTAATTGGCTAGTACATATATACATATAGATATAAATATATATATATATGTGTGTGTGTGTGTGTGTGTGTAAAGACTTTTTGAGGGGCAGGAACAAAAATAAAGGGCGTGTTTTTGCCTTCACTATGAAGAGAAACGCACTGTGCTTTCAGAAAAGACTTGCTATTTTGCCTTAAATGGCCATGGTATACTCGCTGGGACTATTAACTATAAAGCATGACTTGAGGTTGTATTTATTCATGTCTACTGCACACACACACAAACACAGTAAAGGCAGCAGAAAGACATCCAGCTCAATAAATAGATACAAGTCGGCTCCATATTGTGCATGTCCTTCTATCTCCCTCTCCATTCAACTGTGCTCTGTGTCTCCCTGTTCGTTTTTTGCCTTTAATGCTTCTCTGTCTTCCAGCTTCCCTTCTGCACACCGAATTTGCTCATGCAAGAATAGAAGTGCAAACACATATAAACACCTCTATTTGTGCTATAGATTTCCTGGGACTATGTGTAAGCCTTCCTAATCTGCAGCTCAGCTTTCAGTCTGTGTTGGTGGAGTTAGCGGTGGTAATAAATATGTCCATAAACCCCGAGCTAAAATAAAAAAAAGAGGTTGATCCACTGATAGAAGGATTATCAGTCTAATCCTCTACATTTTACCAGCCCTCGATCTTTTCTAAGTATTCCAGCACTTCCAGATAGACTGATAACGGACTGAATAGCAATGTTCAAAAGTTTCACTTGAGAGACAACATGTTTACTGCAGTATACGTATGTCAGTCATTAGCCACATATCTTGTGTAAAATTCACCACCGTCTGCTATTTGCTATCTATCTATATCTACTTTGCACCACCATGGTATCCTGGGGAAGACTAATGTGATTGGTTTAAAGCTGCAGCCTGTAATTCTGAGCCTATATAAGACAAACTTAACAGTTTTCAACATTGCAGTCGGGTCACATCTTACGGTTTGATCCAAGCAGTGATGTACACCTGCTTTAGAAAGCGCTCAGCTCTGGCTGTTTTTCTTCGGGCACAGCAAAATGTTGCAAATACAAAGCCACAATGACCACATGAGGACACAGAGGATCGTGTTTTGATTCTCATCTACTACTGTCAAGATATAGTACAATAGAATAATAGCTTTTTTTTATCAGATTTGTTCAAAGTTACAAACTTTAACTCATTGATTGCCAGCCGTTTTATAAAACAGAAAAGTGCCTTGTGCCAGTGTTTTTGCCCATTTTGAGTCATATTTCAAGACCCACAGAATATTTTGTGCTATGACTCTGAAAACACTGAATAACTCAAATGAAAGAAGAGACTCTCTATTTCATCATGAAAAAAATGTTTGTTTTTACCTTGTTCCATTCTTGTTTTATCAGAGGTAGAGTAGAGGACACCAAACTCACCATTTTGTCCAGAATCTGGTTGTTTTGCTCTCTAATCGTACTCGTCTCCACCTCATGCATTGATTTCCATGGCACATACCGTCTCTTTATTCTCCATCTCCCAGAAGCCCCAGTATTCTGACCACAATCAGCAACCTGCTGCCAAAAAAAACACCTTGACATCAAATCAATCAAAGCCACTCAAAGAGTTAAAGAAAAGAGGGATGATACTATGTGGAGTCAAACCTTTCTGACAGTGCTGTGGTGATAGCTCTGGCTCGGCGAGACTAGAAAAGATGAAAATACAGGTTTTGATAAAGAGCTTGTGGCCATTTGCTTTATGTAAACTCCTTATCTCTGGAATCAGCCTTTTCATAGCAACAAAAGCTTGATTCACTAAGAGCCTGCTGCCATGGCTGTTTGATGTAATCACATCTTTTGAGGACAATCACTATTTTCTTCTTTGGAATAGACAGGGACATTAGAGGGATACTGCTAAGGGAGTCCTGAGATGGTGGCAGGATTCAATCCTCTAATTGTGGGCCTAATAATGGAGGAGGTAACTGATCCCCATCATGGGATTGATCGTGTTGTTCTAAGTGATAGATTAAGGCGTCAGCAGACAGGCGTTAGCATTAAGGCAGCAATCTGTGTGACCGCCCTGCAGTGGTTCGCAGCTAATCTGTCAAGCAAACAGACAAAACTAGTGATTGTTTTCTCTGCTTCATTGAATGTGTGCAATTTTCTTCAAGGCTAACTTCTTACGCCAATACTTTTTTAAGTACACACATATATATATGTATATATATATATATATAGTTTCCTTTTTCGCCACGGCATCTTGACAGCATGTCATCTATATTCATCTCTACTTAATGCTCCCCTGAAGCCACACAGCTACGAGTTAAACCGTGTGATTAGTGCTGGCTCTTATAAGTCAATACTGTGGAAACTGCTGTTGTTAATCCTTTTAACCTTTAAACTTGGGTTTCCATTGTGATAAATATCAAACAAAGTCAGTCACCTTGAGCAAATATGGTACAAAAATTATATCTATTTAACTTACTATATCTTGACCGTAGCGCATGAGACAGATAATATGTGAAATCACTGATAATCTTTTCTTTAGCATTGGGGGAAATTCACCCATACAGACAAGTTACAGTCATAAAGAAACAATAGACAACAGCAATGACATAACAGAATATGTAATAATAATAATAATAGAATAAAAATGCAGATTATGTACTGAAAAAGGAAAAAATATATTTAATTTCAGATGATTAAAATGTGTTTTTACTTTTTGTTATGTGGATGTGACCTGTAGAATAAAATAAAAAAGCAGTGCAAAGTGTTCTGTGCAATAGGGTAGTGCAAATGGGTTTAAAAACAATGGTAATGATGGTAATGAGTCCAGATTGTATTAATATCATCCAGTGATGCTGATGTTGTAAAGTCTTAAAGTTTTCTAAATATATTTTTTTTAGTTTTATATCATTTTATAGTTAAATAGTACACTAAAATATGTTTCCGTAGTGCATGAGTTCACATTTGATCATCACTTTTGCTCAAAGTAAGCAACTTTAGCTTTAAACGAGTAAAAAAGCTGCAAAATTAAGTTTTTCTCTCTTTTGTCTGAGTGACGTCGATGCTACATCTGTTTAGCTGGCACTGGTTGTGTATTATTTTTAGATTCCATTATACAGATTACTTTAAAGACATTCCTAGCTCTGTCTTTTAACAGGAGTTCAGACACGTCTGCCCCAGATGAGCAGCAGCAAAGCTTGAAATGAGCCTGAAATCCTCCTAAGCTAAAAACAAAGTCATGCGGACCAAACCCATTGGCTTTGGGAGTCATATCCGTAGAGCTCCGGCAGCCAAAACCACAACCTTTCTTTATTTCTCTTTGTTGTCCCATATTTTATCCAAGTTGTTTTATTATTTGCCACCCTGCTTTTTATATGTTTCTTTTCTGTATTTTTTTTTAGCTTCTATCTGTCCAGGGAACGGCAACTGAGCACAATGCTCTTCTTATTCACACCTGGGAGCTGCCCACTGTAATTACAGTCCTTATTTCTGTGCAGCTCCAGGAGAGCAGTTGGCGTTTCACTTACTTCTAGTCTAGTTTTTGAAGACTGCTACTACTACCTCTCTACTCTCCCAAAAGGCCCGGGGATTTGAACTGGCAACCTTCCAGTCACAAACTTTGTCAAAAGGCCATTATATAGTACTATTTATTATGAAGCACTTCCCATTTAATAAGTACTTGGGGCGAAAAACGTGTCATTTTTATGACAAAAATCACTTGGGGCAAACAGATATTCTGCAACAGTAAATGATGCCAAATGATGCAAACACTGCTGACAGCGCTGAAGGGAAACATATTTTCTGCAAAATTATGTTCGCAGTTTTAAACAATTTAAAACATGTTAGTGGTGTTAATTTAAACAAAACTAGAAAGCTAAAAAACATTGTTAGAATCAGGCAATGAAACCACTCGGTATTTTGCAAGCTTCATGTTTTGGCTTAAAATTACTATGACATTGAATCAAAACAAAAAGAAAATGCAACAAAACTACTTGGTTTGGTTTAGGAAATAAAACTAAAGGGTTAGGTTTAGTAAAAAAAAAAAAAACACCTCCAGGGGAAAAGTCCTATGTTTTTCGGACCCATCATCATACCCTTCCACATTTTACAGCTCTTATTATCCACAAATGTTATTATTCACTTCCTTTCACGTTGCTTTATACATTACATCACTCGTTGCTGCGGTCCACAGGCTCACAAAGGTATTTGTGATGGTGATGCACGATAATTATCGGTCAGGTTTTCTGGAAGTATTTCAGTTCTAGAGGCCTATATTTTTTATATCAATAAGTAATGCACCTTATTTCAATAGATGTTCATCTGGAAAATCAAATAGTTTTGTTTAACATCTGAAAGTAAAAGTTTGAAAGGCATGCTTTTTCATTTGAAAAAATAAATATCTTCATTTAAAGAGTCAAAACTGTTTATGGTTTTATTAATACTGTTGGTGTCATGATATATCTTAGGTCCACTTTTGCTCATTTGTCTTTCTAGGTATGTTATCGGTTATCGGTATCGTCCTTTGAAAGCAGAAAGTTATCTGTTCATATCAGCTTACAAAAAGTTATCGTGCATTCCTAATTTGTGACACATAAAAGAAAAACGACAAAAGTCTTTTTCAGACTATTATCACTACTTATTTAATTTCCCATAAGACCCAGGGATTTGATCTGGCAACCCTCCAGTCTCAAACTGTGTATAGGTTATTATGTAGTCTTGCCATGTTTACAACAACTGTCATTTTTATGACAAAACCACTTGGGGTGAACAGATTTACTCTGAAAGAGCAAACGGTGCCAAATGATGCTTTTTCCAGCCAAACCCAGCTGACACCGCTTAACTCTCATCTTGATGTGTGTCCATTTTTCAAGTCAGGCAGTTTGTGTCGGTTCGCTTTGTGCGCCACAGGCAGTGTGAGATGACCCCCGTCAGCACAAACAATCAGATAGAGCAACACATCAGATCATTTCTCCACCGACAGACAAGGCTCGCTCTGGCGAAAAGTCTCCCTCTTCTCTCTCTGCAAAGATAAGGACTTCTTAGAGGGTGTCTCACACCGACATGTTGGGATGCTGAAAATGAGATCAGAGTGTTGATACGACCACTGACAAACCATGCATTAATTGCTGGATGTTTAATTTAGGCCATGTATTTTTTTTTTACGCTCTGCTTTTGCTGTGGTCACGGCTGCAACTGCTGTTTTATATTTCACAGCCGTTCCCTTTTCAAGGCAAAATATCACCAGATAGTCACCGTATAGTCTTTACCATTCAACATGTGTGTTTGTGTTTGCACCTGTAGGGCGAGCTACTACAGGAAGGGTGGGCGTGCCATGCTGCCAGTGAAGTGGATGCCACCTGAAGCCTTCATGGAGGGCATCTTCACATCTAAAACAGACACATGGTGAGAACCCCTGTCTTTTCGCCTCCTATATTTCACACTCAGACGTCTGCCGACTTAAAAGCCAGTCTGTTATTTTTTCCTTTCCTGTCCTTCAGCGCCTTTGATCCTGAGCCATATGTTTTTTTTTTGTTTTTTTTTAATTCCTCGTCTCGTCTCGATCTCGTCCTCGTCCTCTGCTCTCATCCTTCACAGCTTCAGCTCTGATGATGTTTTTTTTTTAATTCCTTGTCTCGTCTCTATCTCATTCTCGTCCTCTGATCTCATCCTTTACAGCTTCCGCTCTGACGATGCTTATGATTTATGACTTGATTGTCCTTAGTCTCACCCTCCAATCTTTCTCTGTAACTAATCTGTCCTCATATCATCCACAGGTCCTTTGGGGTTCTTCTGTGGGAGATCTTCTCATTGGGCTACATGCCGTATCCAAGTCGCAGTAACCAGGAAGTGCTGGAGTTTGTAACCAATGGTGGGAGAATGGACCCACCTAAAAACTGCCCAGGGCCGGTGTAAGTGATGAATGCATTCATATGCGTCACACATCCACAGGAAAAACGTGATCCCATGAGGTCTAATTAAGCTTCTCCATAATTTAAAGAAGACGTTAGGATGCTCACAAATGAAACCACACACAGAGGCAGACATGAAAGCCTCTGATGATTAGCTGATGTTGACACGTAAACGGGTTGTGACCTAGAAGGTGTCAGAAAACGTTATGGGAGATGCTTTCAATATGGAAACCACATTAACAGTTTTCTTTCATGTTTGCCGACCAATTCGGGAGAAGTCACAGGAATGCTGATAGAGGGCTTAAAAAACTATTTCTATATCACGCTGTATTTTCCACTCACTTTTCATGCCAGCTCTATAATAAAACACACATGCGGGCAGATACACACACACATTTTCACACCTTAACACCTACAGCAGATTACTCCTCATATCACTTTGCCACCTGCCTTGCATGCTCCTTGTAAATGTGTCTTTCTTCCTTTGAAAAAAAGTGCATGGCCCTGTGGTCTTCTATTAATCTGAAGACGTGAAGCAGTCTCACAACAGGACTCACTGATTACTGCAAGCAGCAGCTACAGATGGAATCACTTCACCAATTAAAACCACTGTTAGGTTCTCCTCCTCTTCTCTGTATCGCACATCAAACACAATCACTCTAACTGGTGGGAGACAACTATTAAGAGTATTTTGTCAGATTAGATCAATATGGCATTTGTTAGATCAGCTGCAGGTCAGCTTCTGTCCTCTTTTATTGTTTTCTCTACATCTGCATGAAGTATTTATTAGCCTGTGTGTGTTATTTTTGTGTATCTTTAGCTATCGTATAATGACTCAGAGTTGGCAGCATCAGCCTGAAGACAGACCCAACTTCTCAACAATCCTGGAGAGAATTGACTACTGCTTACAGGTAACTAAATGGAGCAAATGTCCTTTAGAGCTGAAAGATTTGAGGGAAAGTATCTAAATGCATAATACTGCTTGACTTAAATGGTGATCTATTGTCTGTAAAGGATAATACAAGATGAGTTACGACAGATCAGACAGTTCAGGGACTATGGAAGTGCATCTGTGCCATTTGATTTTGTATTTAAATTTCTAAAGCTGGAGCATAAATTTCAAAACTGGACGTTGGATGATAGAGCCAGGGATCAACTGCTCCTCCCTGGTTACCTGGATATTATCTTGGTCTCTTTTTACACTGAATATTTTGCAGGTGATTTTTTTTCAAGCTCAATTTATTTTTACACAGAATTTTTTCAACTATTGAATTTCTTTATATTGAATTTTTAAAAACTGAATATTTTGAGATTTTTTTTACACTTAATTTAATTTATCGTGGAGAAAATAAATAAGTGTCAGATTTAAAAGGCGTGCTAGAAATTCGACTGTTTCCATTCAAGTTTCAATTCAAAGATATTGATGTTAAAAAAAAAAAATCAGCTTTACGGGACTGATTGGGCTGCTATTAATGCAGCCCAGTCAATTGCAATCAATTGCCTTTGTAGAGCCCAATTTCACAAATTACGACTTTGCCTCGGAGGGTTTTACAATCTGTACAGGATGTGACATCCTCTCTCCTTTACGAATCAATCTTCACATCAACTCAGGAAAAGCTACCCCCAAAAAACCCTTTTAACAGGGAAAAGAAATGGCAGAGTTGTCTGTCAACTCTCAGAGACATTTTAGTTGGGAATCAGATTTCATTCAGACAGATACAGAGTATTTACTGAGAGACAAAACTAGGTTGGAACCTTGTGCATGGCTGGACCGTGTTTGGTCAGTGTGGTGAAACTGGGGATAGTCAGCGTTTTGCTTGACTCAAATAACTGAGGACTGCTGTTTGGATAAATACAACAATAAGTTATAATCAGAGTGGTGGTTCTTACTCACATAAACCATCTTTGATCAAGTGTAAACACAACAGGTTGAGGCATAAAGACGAATACTGTCCGATTTTAAAAAACACTAATTTGATTTCTGGCAGGACTAAGATTACTGTGCTGATCTCTTGATGGTCTTCCTCATTTTAGGACCCTGATGTGGTGACCATGCCGCTGCCTATAGAGTACGGACCCATCCCCGAGGAGGAGGAGCGTGCACCCATGCACCCTGACGACCCCTCAGCTCCAACCGTGCTGGTGAATGCCCAGGTGCCTGATGGGGAGGCTGCACAGCCGCCCCCTTCCTATCCCACCGAGGACAACCGGAGAGGTGGGGAGCACCCTGTCGAGACCAGCTCAGCATCGGAGGCCAAAGCACAGACGGCGGCCCAGCCTCAGCCATACCTCCACCAGCACCAGCAGCCGCACACACAGACCTGCATCACCATGACGACCACTAACCCAGTCACCTCTACAGCCACCTCCACACTCACTGCCAAGGGACCTCATGGCACCACCCAGCCCGGCCCCGACGGGGGCCACATCAACCTGGCGTTCAACCAGGGCCACGTGCCAGAGAAGGAGGGCCACAGCGGGAAGAGCACCAGTCTCTGGAACCCGACGTACGGCTCGTGGTTCCTGCAGCAGAGGAAGCAGCAGCAGCAGAGGCTGGGAGGGGTGGGGGGAGCTGGAGGGAGCGGCAGCAGGGTGCCTGGCGAGGGGCAGGAGCACGTGGGCCGGACTGTAGCTGAGGTGGCTGGGGCGCTGGGACTCCAGCACCAGCACAAGCAGTTCCAGCATCAGCTCCAGCAGCAGCACCAGCTCCAGCTGCTGCACCATCAGCAGCAGCAGCAGCAGGGTCTTTGCAGACCTCTGTTACCCCCACCACCACCTCCCGCTGCCCAGTCACCTCTGCTTTTAGATTCAGCCACCTTGCCCCCAGTTCCCCTCTACAGACTGAGACGATTCCCCTGTGGGAACATCGGCTACGGCTACCAGGAGAAGGGCCTGCCACTGGAGGCCGCCCACCCCAACCCTGCCCCTCCACCCCAGCAGGGCATCTCCATGTCCTCTGCAGCAGCCCACCAGAGGGGGGCCTCCATTCCCACCTCAGTGTCCCTGGGCCGGTCAGGTATGTCCGAGGACAGCCGTCCACTGCTGGTCACCATGGGAACAGTACAAGACCCCAGGCTGCCCAGGATGGAGGGCCACAACGCCACCGTGCTTTAGCCCAAATGCCTGTACTGCTTTTTTGTCTTTTTTTCAGGCCTCGTCTTTGAAGAATGTGTGTTCAGGACACATAACAGGAAACACTGTGTCAGGACAGAGACCACTTTAAAACCACCCCTACCGTCCCACCATTTTGGTTTCTTCCTCCAGTTCTTGCTGAAACAGAGCTGGAAGAGTCCATCAGGCTTTTCCCACGAGAACCCCGGACTTGTGTTAAAATCCCCAAAGGATGCTAAAGCACATCAGTGAACTGAAAAAAAAAAAATAAAATTAAAAAAAAAAAGCTTTGGGAATAAAGGCTACCGTAAGAGTTTAAAAAAATGTATTTTTTCAATGCTGGAGGGATGAATACTGAGGAAGAATCAAATGGAGGCTTTACGGTACATGAGGACAGCTTTCCGTCAGGTAGCGATCAGGAGCGAGGACAATTGCAAATCTCTATATTTTGCCAAATTTGAGACTTTCAGTCACAAACTGGGGTGACCAGTTTGACAGGAGCAACAGTAAAGTTGTCTACGGCGGCGTTCGTTCTACTGCAGAGCCTCACTGTTCCTTATCCACGTCCTTTTGGAAAATAACAGTGCGGTAAACAACTTGTATCAGACTATTTTTCAAAAATATCACAGAATTGGACACTGGATTACCAGAGACATTTATACGAAAAAAAATACTGGGAAATGTGTTTGTTGATGTTTGCTTGCTTGCTTATTTATTCATTTGTTTATTTATTATTTGGAAGTGGCTCTATATGAATTATTCATGAACATGCTTCTTCAAAGGCAAACAAATTCCTTTCACATCAACTGGTTTTCATTTAGGTTTTTTTAAACTGCAGGAATTTGTTTTAGCTGATATGGTGATAAGAAAAAAAGGAGAGATTGAACAATCCCAAAAACATCCCCAAATATCCTGAATGGTTTGTGATAATATAGATACAAGAAACGAGTCATGGCCTTTAAAGTGGGTTAGGTGGATAAATAGAGCAGGAGAATATGAAGGATTACAGACAAGCCATCCTCAGCAACATTTAAGAGTCCAACTTTTACTTCTGCTGAAGATTTGTAAGAAGTCTTTGCCCCTGGTACTATTGAAATCGCTGCTCTGCTGACTCCTTTTGTTCATCATTCTGTTGAAAAAGTGCTTTGTGACAGTGAAGTTGAGGCTTTTCTCATGGTTTTTTCAGTAACCTTTTATCAATTCGTTCTTGTTTTTTTTCTTTCCCCTTTTTGTCTGGATATAAAAACACAGTGGATATTGCTTAATCAATCTTAACCTTCAAATTGCCATCTCAAAGCACTCTACATGCCTAAATTTGCATATTTTATCTTTTCTATTACAGGATGACTGTTGTGGAATACAAATGAGTCAGAGTGAGGAGTTTGAATACAAACTGCTTTTGCTCCACGAGCGAATGAAAGATGAGATTCAAGTCTGGTTCAATTTCACGCTCATGATGTCACCACTTGTGTGTGTTTTTTTTATCAGTTTAAAGGACAGCCACGTACAGCGTATCTATCAGACAGCACCGTCAGCGTGGCGGTGTTGATATTTAAGTGAATGACGACATGTGTCAGCTGTTTTGCTGCTTTTGCTTGACTGTAATTTGGCGATCCTGTCCTTCTGCTTTAACGTGACGAGGAGCTGTCGCGTTTCATGATGCTCATCGACTGATCAAGACAACTGCATTTCTGTCGGCCAAATCAACGCGCAAATCAAATATTGGCCTGTGAGAAATATTTTTGCTTCGTCTCCGGCTGTGTTAAGCATTCATCGTGTGTCCCTCAGCTCATCTCCATCGTTTGACGTAAAAAGACAAACTGAATTGCACCTGTAAATGTTGTAATTATGAAGTATTGTACTATGGCTCTGGTAAAAGCTGTAAATTGCCCTTCAGATGACATTCGCCAAAATTAATAAATTACTATATAATAACTGTTTTGCATTTGTCCTTCTACTGCACTCTTTGAGATAAGGGCCAAGTCAATTAAATTAATTGATATAGGATATTATAATCCAATGGCGACAGATTTAAAAACAATCAAATCAACCACCTTGGACACACAGCAGCTAGTCTAATACTAGATCAAATCTTTACTTGCCATGTCTCCTTTACTTTCGGGCTTCCACATTGACCGCTGGAGCTTTAAAAGTTTTTGGCAGCATGAACGACTGTTGACATACAGCAGTATTGGTGAGAGCTGGCAGTAATGGATTCAAGAGGTGGGGCTCGTTAAAACAATGAGTCGTCAGTGTGACAGCTATTTAAACTACTGGAATCATGAGCCCTATGGTATATTAAAGCTCAGTGACATTTCAGATCAATAAAGTTTCAATTTATCATTGAGCTCCATCAGCCTTCAGACAGGGCCGACACAAAGAGACAGATAACACACCACACTCCAATTAATTAACACACCAGTTCACAACTGGTTCACACCAATTAAGCTAACCTGTATATCCAACACTAACCACCGCGCCACCATTACAAACAACATAAAGTTGCTAAATTCAACATCCAGAGCAGTATTATAGCGGCAAATAACTATTTGTTCTGTAAAGTCATAGTGGAGTAATGTCTATGAGAGAGAATGAAGTGTTTTTAATCTGAGCCTCTAAAAAGGCCATCCTAAACTCAATCTGTCATGAGGACCGACACTTCAATTCCAAGGGAATATCATGAAAAATGGGACATTACTCAGCAAAATAAAAGTTTAAAAGATACAACTAAACTAACAGCCAGACAACACAGTCAAATTTTAACCAGGATAGTTATTCCAAAATTACAAGAAAAAGCTGCAGCATTCTCAAAATTAAACTGACCTACCAGCAATAAGTGAAAACAAAATGAGATTATCACTCCTATATTACAGCAAAAGAATTAAATGCAGTTTAACATCAAACAAAGCACCTTAAAGTGAGGGTTTCCTGTCCAAATGGTAAAAAAAAAATAACAAGAACATGACCATGCTGCACAGCTCTGGATTTTGGTGACTGGCCCAAGATACTATAAGGTGAACAGATATATTAACTATACACAGGGATGTCATACACAAAGTATGACTGCCAATAGAGATATGTTTCAGGAAAAAAGAGTGACACAATCACTGTTAGCTCTTTGAGTGCCAGCCATTTAAAAACAAAGTGTTTTGTGCGTTTTTGCCCATTTTGAGTCATTTCTAGACCCACAGAATATTTTGTACTATGACTCTAAAAACACAGAATAGCTCAAATGAAAGAAGAGACTCTATATTTCATCATGAAAAAAATGTTTGTTTTTACCTTGTTCCACTCTTGTTTTATCAGAGGTAGAGTAGAGGACACTTTCACCAAAATCACCACTTTTTGTCCAGATTCTGTCCGTTTTGCTCTCACTACATCTCCAAGAAGCCCCAAAATTACTCACAGGCTGCAGGAGACCGCAATTAGCGATCCGCTGATGAAAAACCACTTTACATTACATTGCATTACATTAATACGCACAATAACTGACAGCAAAACAAAATGCTTTCAAACATTAAATAATTTGGTGACCTGATGAACCCTGATTTATTCAGGTAACTACAGGTCTGAGATTAATTTGGAAAAAACAGAAACGAAACCTGGAGCAATATCCATGCTATATATATGCGATTAATTACTAGCGTAAACTTGAATGAGATGAAATAGAAAACAGAGAAGGAACTATGAGCTGGAAGGAGGACACAGTCCATAATTCCTTCTTTTATGTATCCTCAGTTTGTAGGATGGAGAAGTCCACACAGCACTAGACCATAGATAGAAATACAGGCATCAATCAAGTAATAACAAGTAATTACTTTTTATACCAATAAATAATAAAATATTATTATAAAAGGAGGATGAGGATGCTTTTCCCTACACTCATACCACAGGTAGAGCTGGTTGACAGACTGTATGTGAATGACATGGGAGTTATTGTTTTAAATAACTAAATTTCTGGTATCGTGACGTCCCTGACTCGACAGATGGCGGCGTCACTGAAACACAGCTCCACTTCCCTCTCAGGTAAACACTGTTTACACTGTTGTTGTTTTCTGCAGCATCAGTCACACAGACAAAGAGACATAGATATATATACACTCTGAAATCCATACAGAAAACAATAGTCTGAGTCTCCCTGACATCCACAAACTGCCTCATTTACACCAAGTTCCCAAAGTCTATTATTTGACAAAAACCCATCTCCTCATGCCCAAAAAAAAACAAACAATTAGGAGCAATTTCCTTTAGACTGTTTGTGTTATAAATGACAGGGAGAATGTGGCTCGACTCAGTAATCAGGATGATTGTAGTTCTCCTGATTTTCCACTCTGCCATTGACCTCACTTGACCTGGTGGTCATTCAGAGATCATCACCAGCGTTCAGTCACTCTGTCCCCTCTCTCCCATGGTGTTCCAGCACAAATGCCATAAATTTCAGTCTCTCACTAAAAATTCATTTTTAAAGTATGGTCTCCGCCTCTACTCAGCATGTCTGTCCTCATGTTTTTAGCGAGCTGTGTGTGGTAGATTAAAGGCTTTTTGAGACTTTTATGTCAGCTTCCCTGCCATGGTCCACCACTGATTTGATTTATTACAGAGGAGGCTTAGTTTTCCTTTTTTAATAGTATTTTTTATTACCATTGAAAAAGCTCTGAAGCTCATTGCTTCAATACACGGTGTCAAGTGAGGAATATACGACTAATTTACGTCAGATTTCTTCTTATAAGCAGCAAACAGTTAAAGCAACAGCAGGAAACTAACATCAGGAAGACACACTCCCTTATTCCTTACTTTATATAAATATATCCTCACTCATTACACTTCCATCATAGATGTTTGTATGATGGAGAAGTTGACACAGTGACATTTTTAGTTGATGGGTACATAAATGCATCAAATTAACTAACAAAAATAGGGTTTTCTAGTTCTATAGGCAGTAAGAAATACCATTAATCTGTATGCAAAAGTAATATAATACTTAAAATACTTAACTTAAAGTAAGCCCTTAATCTCTAGTTCCCCATGGTTTCTGTATAAAACTAATACAACCAGACTCTTGGATTATTCTGTGGAGTCTAACTGCAACTGCTTCTATAGAGCTCGGGTAGCTGATGTCACACAATCGCAGCATGCAACAGTCAAAATCAAAGCACCGCCATATTGGCAGGAAGGCATTTAACTACTCGCTGCTCGCAGTTAAACACCTGTAAATGTTTTTCTGTGATATGGTGGAGCTGTTTTGCTCCAGGATGCCAGAACAGCCGAGCATGAGCAAAGGGAAGATCATTTACAGGATTCCCAAAGATCCTAAATGAAGACAGAGATGATAACTGCCATAAAACATGTAAGAAGCGATCATAAGAAAACAGAGCGGTGGGAACCAGCAGTGACCACTTTATATCAGGTACAGAATCCAACATTCCCTAAACATTATAAACTATTTATTTTACATGCATATTATTACGATTCCTAAAGGTTGTACTTTCTTTAAACATATGTTATAATGGCGTGGATTTTGCAGTGCTTCTCGTTGCTCACACAGCAACAAGGAAACGCAACGTAAAAATGTTTGTCTGCAAAGTCGTTTCAGTCTTCCTTCAGATAAAAATCAATGCACATTTTGTCTGCAAGTGTGCTGTTTGGATGTCTGTTCTTGTGATTATACGAAGCCCCTCTACACCCCTGGAGATTTTTTTTTTAATCTTGTTTGAACATCACCTAGGGGTCTAGAGGGGCTCCGTAGGGACATAAGGGTCAGAGATATTTAGTCTCTCTAGTTTACTTGTGCATATAGTCATATCTTGTGATTTAATGAAAATTCACTGCTGGCACCACTCATTTTGAAGCAGATTTTCCTGCCAATATTGAGGTGTGGAGTCATGTGACGTGCGGAGCTCTATTGATATCTGCAAGTAAAAAGCTGCAGATCTGCAGAGGTCTCGAGCTGCATTAAACATGCAGATCACTAATCTGGAGATGAGGAAGAAGAGGCCAGTGGCCTCGTGGTAATTTGAGGTTGAGACCCAGATTAGAGGCTGCAAGCATCTTAACACACAGTGTTTGCTTTGATTGTAGTGATTCTGTTACAGGCACTAAGGAGCTTTAAAGTGTGCTCGTAATATAATCATTTTGTGTCAAACTCACTTTGGTAGTGTAATCGTCTAATAAGGAGGATTACGCACAGCGAGCTGGTCATTATTGCACATAAGCCCTGACAGTGTGAACAGAGACCCAGCAGGATTATCCCTGGACTGTAAACATATCTACACGTGCAGCTGCCAGCATGTATTTGCTGGCGAAAGCAAACCAGCTGTGTCAGTGCTGCGCTCCATCATGTTAAAAAGCAGACTCACAAAGATCATTTGTCTCTCATCAGGGAGTAGATCCACACTCTGTGCAAAGTGCTGATGGTGCAAAACAGCGTTTAGCACACTGTGATACAATGTGTCTGAGCGTTGTTTCAGCACTTTACACCACTGATAACAAAACACTGTAATACAAGATACGGAGGTCCAACAGCAAAACGGTGTGTCGCAGGAAAAGCTGATCGTCTATTCCAGAAGCTTTAGGCTAAATTCAAAAGTATCTCCGTTTCCTACAAATCTGCTCTGTGCAAGCTGCTCTCAGCTTATACAGAAGCAATCAAACAATAACAGTTATTAATGTAACACTAAATGTGTTTTTTTTAAGAATTGTTTTCTTACATAATCCAATAAAAGAGCAATTTAGGTTGTAAGGTTTGTCACCGCTGCCCTAAATTAATAGTAACAGTTAATCCACCAGTATTTACTGTTTTACAATAAAGCTGAAAAAATCTCAAAGCACATCATTATTATTATTTTTTTTGATTGAGATGTTAAATTCCAGTTATTTCCTGTCATTCCTACACAGAAAAATGTGTTTTAGTGGTTGTACGTCTTGATTAATTTCTGACTTGTGTTTTGGCTCAAATTTGGGTCTAAAAAAGTGAATTCAGTAAATTCCTCACTCCTGTTCAAAATGGTGAAGAGTAGGGAAAGAAAGAGTCCAGTTTAACTGAATGAAATGATGCTGCAGGCTCTCTGAGACAAACATGACAGGTGGTCAGACAGATTTGTGAGGCACTGTAGATATATACATATACATTTTCAATGAGTGGATAGAGGCCAGTGAGGTGAAGAGGATGGAAAAATTTCAGCAGAGAAAACTCAGCCACCGAGCATCTCGGTGGGAAAGTTCAGTTGATCTTCAAGGCCATTTAAAAAAAAAAAAAAAAAAAAGACAAGGTCAGCCAAGATGAAGTCAGTTCTGAAAGAGAGCAAACTGAAGTGTGACGCTCTGAGAGCATTGAGAGAAAAAGAGGAGAGCCACTGGAAAGATCTCAGAGAGAGATATAAAAAAAAAAAAACTGTCCTAAGAGGAGCTGCCTAAGCTGTGTGAGAGTTTGAGAGCACAACAGCTGGGAAAAGACAAAAAAAAGAGCTGGAGGAGATGCTGCTGGTCAAAGAAATAAAGCTGGAAGTACGAGGAGGCAGAGAGGAAAGAAAACATCCAGCTTCAGGTACTCTGCCTCAGCTCCTTTTCAGTCAAACAACTTATTTCAGATGACTTCTGGAGGTAAAAGAAAACATGTTGTCTCTCCTTTCAGGAGCTCACAAGAGAAAAAGACAAGCAGAAGATGAGCTTCTGTCGCTGGAGACTGACCACATAAAACCTCAAGACGTCGTACACGTGTTCTAAAACTATTCTTAAAAGCAAAAAAAACAATCATGTTTGTTTCTTATCTGTGTGAAGCCTGTCATCTTATCTAGGTTACATGGTATATGTGAAGCTGGTCCTCCTGAATCCATCCATCCATTTTCTATCACTTATCCTCACATAGGGTCACGGGGGGGCTGGAGCCTATCCCAGCTGTCGCAGGACACATAGATACAGACAACCACTCACACTCACATTCACACCTATGGACAATTTAAATTAGCCAATTAACCTAATCCCCATGCATGTTTTTTGGATGGTGGGAGGAAGCCGGAGTACCTGGAGAGAACTCACGGAGAACATACAAACTCCACACAGAAAGGCCCCGGGCCGGGAATCGAACCCGGTACCTTCTTGCTGTGAGGCGACAGTGCTAACCACACTGTGCCGCCTCCTCCTAAATCCATGTTTTCATATCTGTTCACATTAATTACATCACTTTTGTCATGTGGAATATCTATTTTCTAACAACACAAAACATTCACTTGCTCAATAACACTGTCAGGGATGAAAATATTTGACCTCTAATTATTTGGGTTAATTATTCAGCGTATCAGTTTCTAGTTTATTACTGTATGGATCGACTGCAGACTGCTCATGCTGCTCATGATGACATCGATCCAGAGATTGACCTGGGTCACAGTTTTTTGTTTTTTGTTTTTTTTTTAGTCTGACTTTTTGGGAAAGCAGAGAAGGATGTCTTCTCACTACCGATTCATTATCTTTCAATCTTCTCTGGTAGATTAATTGTTCTGAGCTGTACATTTTTCTGTTTACTGTATACTAATGATGCTCTAAAGACAGTTTTTTATCATGCAGATGATTGTGTTTGAAAAGATATTTGAAATACAGAAGTGCTACCTTTATCGAAATGATTTAATAACCCCAGAAAATAGATTAATGTACAGGAAGTCAATATTTTTTAAAAAGTTCCAATATATAACATTTACATCTATTTACAAACTACAACTAAAGTTAAACATCCTCAAGTTATGGTGCACCACTGAGTCGTTGTTTTGTCTCTTTTAGTTATTAACGTAACTGTTCAAATTAAAGTTTTAGACTTTAGTTTAGTGCCGGACGGTTGGTCAGGTTGTCATGAAACTGGATGGATTTGAAGGACTGACCCTGTTGACTTTTCCTCCAGTTCCCCCATGAGCTTTTATTTTTTTAACCTATTAAATGAAATATCTCCAGAGCTATTATTACAGTGACATTTCATAAAGGCATTCATGGCCCCCAGACGATTAATCTTAATGGCTGATCTATGTGGCACAACCATCTGGTCAAGCTCTTCACATATCCTGTGAAATATCCTGACATTTATCCTGACAGCAACTGCTAAATGTCTGCAATGTTACCATGTTGTATGTAATATACTGATAAAATAATACCAGCTGGTAATAGAACATACACTGGAAAATAGTTAATCATTAATAAAAAAGCAAAAATAGAGCTTGAGTCCATCAGTATTTTGTCTACTGTCATGTCAAATTCAACAACACGGTGCGCTGATGGTGGCAGTAGAGTATGTGAAGGGTCACGACCCCTCCAGCTTCCCTGTAAGTATAGGAGTTGATCTGATTCACGAAAGTACTGTGACTCCTGAACAGCAGGCATGTGAGCCGGGTTCAGGTCTGAGGTCATCAGTTCTCCTTTTCTGCTGCGATCCAACTGTGCCGATGCCACGTTCATGTCATGAGGGAAGGATGGAAGCGATGGGAAACATCCCCGTGTCAACACTTTTTTTACTGTGTGTTGATGAAATAACACAATAGCCAACAAATTAGGTTTAAATTACATCGAACGGCTGTTTTGGATGATGGGAAGCATCCGTATTTGTTTCAGGCACTGAAAGGACATAATGGAGCTTTCAGGGAAAAAAAAAAAATCTCAATCGTAACCATGACTTGAATGTTTTTGAATAAATCTAATAAGACGTGACCTCTCTGCCTCCGACCCCCTTGTTTGTACCTCTTTAAGGCCTCATGCAATTCCTTCTACCTGACAAAACAAGGCTTTAATTGGGTCTCATTATTCACCAGTTCCACGTTTGACAAACCAAGTTGGACAAATTGTCTTTCAGAGACAAGTGCTGGCAAACACTGCTGAAGTTGAAGGGAATAAAATCTAATTAAAGCTCTACAACAGTCTCCACCCGTCTACCATCTGCTTCAAATCAGACCAGACAATTATTACTTTTAATAGAAAAGATGAGCAAAATATAAGAACAAAGAGTGAGTTCAAGTAGAAGTTTGTCATCTTATCTTTTCTATATATTTCAATTGTTTTAATGATGGAATGCACAACAACAAAACGCTTGTTTTTTTTTCCCCATTGTTACATTAGCATGACTATCAATGGTGCTACTCCAGCTTGGTTATTTTATGCCTGACATTACTGCTAGAGATTTATTCATTTATTTTGAAGTTTTTGCTGCTCCACTCACTGTCTCATTCAATTCTCACCTCTGAATCACTCTCTTGTTTGGATGAAACCTGCTCACCTGGATCCTTTTCCCTTGGATTTCCCCTGTTTGGACTAGAGAAATAAGTAACAATAAGCATATAAAAAAACAATTTAAAAGCAGCCATTCAAACATCCATTTATTCCACATTCATGGTATAATGGAGTATGTCACCCACGTTAAA
Source organism: Synanceia verrucosa (assembly GCA_029721515.1). Lineage (NCBI taxonomy): Eukaryota > Metazoa > Chordata > Actinopteri > Perciformes > Synanceiidae > Synanceia > Synanceia verrucosa. The sequence goes on along the minus strand of CM056560.1, from coordinate 5,386,039 downwards.
AACTTGAATTTGTGTGGTGGGCAAACAGAGCCGCACCAGCTACAGGCTTTTCTCAGCTTTGGCTCAGATGAGGCTCAGTGGAATCAGATAGTAAGTGAACAGACGTGTAACCATTTCAAAGAGCTTGTGCGATTTCATTTTCATTCCCTGAGGGCAACACTCCTCTGCGCTTTATGAACGGTCCAAGTAAAGTCAAGCAAACCTCTTTTTCATTAGTGAACCACGCTCGATAACAGCACAGAGCCAAAGAAGAAGGAAACTCATTACATATCAAACAAATTAGAATAGAATCTTTTATTTTATTTATTTTTTACAAATACCGTTGTTTTCCACAACATGTAAATGCATCAGATCAAATCCCTTCACACTTCAAATACACAGATCAGGAATTTTATGAAAAAATCTTTTTACCCACAAGAAGACAGTGCCAAAAGACTTTCATCCTCACAAATTGAAATCACTCATGCTGCAACATGATTCCAGATACGCCATAAAAGGTGATGTTTATCAAAAGATTTGAAATGTGGAACACTAACAAATGCCGTGGAGAATGTTGATATTTTTAAAGGGTTCAAATATTTCGACAGGAATCCAGAAAGACTGCCTTCAGCCATTTCCGACAACCTTGGACTCTGACCACCGCCGCCTTTCAATCACAGGGGTCCGACCAGACAGATCAATGAGAGGAGGCCATTGGAGATTCTACGGCTCTTGTTTTGGCCCGCACACCTTAATTGGCTGGTACATGAGTGTTTTGCTGAAAAGAGGGGTTGTTTTCCTCACGCACAATCGATGGCTTGTTCCCTGCTGAGTTGCCCAGACGGCTCGGATCAAATAGGAAACTCTACCCTTGGAACTTCTGGATGATTGGATATTTACTGTGCCAAGCCGCTTTAATTAAGCATCAAATACAATTACGCCACTGCTCTGAAATGTGGTTTTGTAATGAAATCACACTGTATGGAAAAGCTGCCAGGTCTGATAATACTCACATGTTCAGATGTTTTCCAAACTGAGGTTGTAAAAATACACATCATAGTGTCATGTCTGACACTCAGAAGGTTTGAATCCTCAGCACTGACACAAGTCTGAGTTTATAATCAGGCTTTCAATCACTAAATGTGTTCTAAGCTTCAATACGTTTATTAATGAAACATTCAGTGTGATATTTAAAGGACCAGTGTGTAACATCTGGTGACTTCCACTTCTCCAGGGTGGCAAACATGTGGACACACAATGTGGAAACATGCAGGGAGCAGCTGGTGAAACGACACTAGCCTAGCCTGGCCTAGCCTAGCATAGGGTTATTTATAGAATAGCTTGTGGACATTTTTCTGCTACTAAGTGGAGTGACAGGGTTTAAGTCCTCAGCAACATGAGCATGAAAAGTTAACAGTAACATGGTTCTATATGTAGCGTGGCTGACGAAATTAGCACTTTAATGCAATTAATTTTGCATTGTTAAAGTATTCATTTTTAAGGTGAAATGGAGGAAAATGGAAAGCGAAAGACAGAGTCAATCGAGGACACTAACAACTGATAAAATTAGATTAATCATCTTCTTTTTAAATCTGTCCAAGCTTCTCCTGTAATTATTCAGCATACAAATAATCCACCAAAGAGGACTGTTAAAATATTTGTGACGTGAAATGGACAAAAAGGAAAAGCAGAAGTTTTTTTCATAAACACAGGGCTTATTAGAGCTAATGTGGTGCCGCTCACTTATTTTAGCAGCTTATACATATATAAATTAGTGCTGTCAAAGTTAGCATGTCTCTGGCAATGCATTTCAGGCAGTTTGTCCAAGCTACAGTAGCACAATTTAGAGCGTCAGCATGGATTAATCATATTAACATGTTAACTTCGACAACCCTAATATATAGATATATATGTCTCTATTATATTCTATTTCTGCCATTTATCCCTCCGGGCGTTACACACTGTACCTTTAAGAAAGATCACAGTATTAAAGATGTTAACAGTCTGCTAATAACCACAACAGAACTTTAGCAAAAGGAGCAGTAGGTAGGATTTGTTGCCCATAGTAAAATAAAAAAATATAAAACAGATTTATCTGTGTAGGTTTAGTGGAAGAGGAGTCAGCTGAATAATCCAGACTAGATCCACTGAATCAGACTTTTAGGCGGACTGATGTAAGTAACAGGAAATAACTTCTTGTATTTTGTTGTCATTGTATTCTGATGGAGAAACTATACTGAAGTCTCGGCTTAATTAAATCCAGTTTTAGTCATGTTGATTTATAAATGAAAATCCAGTTTGGTCTTCAATGATCTGTATGCCGTATGACGACCCTGCAAAGATCAATCCATGTCAAAGTGCTCTTAATTAATACACACATGCACACACAGTTGCAAACACATGCACACTTTTGCTTAGAGTAGGTTACATTATCACCGAAATTATCTGATAAAAATCTCTATTGGTTAAGCTTAAAACTAGCTTTGGATATTAGAAATATTTTTTTACATGTGCACATCCATACCATTCAGTTTATCTCACGATCTATCATATTGATTGATATTGTTTCTCAGTGCAATCAGGTTAAAAGTAGTGCAGTGTTTTATGTGTTATTAAGACTTTTTTCCCCCCTGTATCCCGCCAAGACAAGTTTCAACACAAATTTTAAGTTCATTTGATAAAGTGCTTTTTTTGGCTGCTACATTTTTTCAAAAACTAAATCTAGCAGTTTAAATCTGAACTATTAATAGGCAGTTTATTTACTTGAACACCCTGTAAATCCCAATTTACACCGCCTGCGTAACTGCAACGAAACTGCAGCGTTCCCAGCGCGTATCTCCAGCAAAGCCACGCGTTCTATTTCCAGGCCATGTCGCGGCCAAAACGTGACAATCTCCACTAACTAGATTGAGCAGACAGGAATTCAGGCACCAGAATAAAAGAGTTTCCGGTGGATTTTCAAAATAAAATGTCACTAGTAATCTCTGGCTACTTAATTTTAGCAGCATAAGCAGCAGAAGGCCAAGTAATGGATGAGGAAAGCTTTATCATTGAAGTGGAGAAACAGCATTATTTATGATGTCCAACATGCCTTTTATAAAGACAGCAACAGGAAAGAGACTGCATGGAGAGAAATTACAGAAGTGGTTGGAGTTGACACTGAGTAAATTCTACTGTAGCCTATGTGTGCAATTGAATGAGTTTGCCAAAAATGGACAGAGGAAGAACAAGGGAGAGATCAGCTGTGAAGTAATGAGAGGCTGTGCACGGTAAACAGGAAGTTCACTACGTTATGTTGTGAATCTCATGAGAGTGTGAAGCAGTCTCGCATGTAGCGCTTCGGTGTAAATTGCAAGCAATACGTCCGTAATACGCATGAGAAACGCTGCGGTGTAAATTGGCTTAGAGTACAGAGGACTACATGAATGAGAAATAATGAAGAATGGAAAAAAAAAATAAAATAAAAAACAAAATTGATAGAAGGTCAGTCTTTAGCTGTTCTCATTCACCAGGCGTGAACCATTGATGCCTCGGTAGGTGACACGGCTGGGACGGACCAACACGCCGTGGCCGGGTCGACAGGTGAAGTAACGGCGGCCGCCCACAGAGCCGTCGTTTTTTCCTTTGGGGCTTCGGAGCTCCAGACCGAGCCAAAGGCCCGGGGCAAAGTCCGCTGTGCCGAGGTAGCGGATGCATGCCATGTCATTAGCGCTGCTGAGAAGGACCTGCATGCCCACATGGAGGCAGACCTGACCGTCAGAGCTGGGCGATGGACTGGATCCTGCTGAGCTCCCGGGAACACCGCTGAGGGTGCTCCACCGCCGACGGTGAGGATTGGAGCGACTTCTGGATATTTCGTTTGTTTTTTTGTGTTTTTTTTGATGAATTGTGGCAGCACAAGGGAAAAGACAGATTTATGAGAAAAGGTACGCACTTTGAGAGGATATCTCAAAAGTAAGAGGAAGACTGATGAAAGCTTGATGTTTGAGAGATTGATCTTCACTTCCCTATTCTTTCTCATTCTAACCACGATCATGCATCGGCCATTTAAAAAAGGAAACCTCTGCTGACTAATACCGCTGCTTCTTATCGGTATTGATTCTGCCACTGCTTAGGATGGATCTGAAAAGCTTGAGGGGGATGAAATGTGAGGGCTGTGGCAATAAACAGAGAAAAGAAAGCCAGACCTGGTAACAGGGCTTCTTCTGCTCATCTCTTTCGGCGCAGCGATGGCAGTTGATGTGCTGAAGCTGCGACGGATCGTCCCTGCACGGCAATCACAAGGGTCAATCTCTCCCACACAGATTCTTGCATAAGAATGACTTCACAAGCACTTCGCAGCGTAATAAATGCAACGAGACATTTCCAATAAATCTCAGTCAAAGCGTGCAATAAGGGCAGAACTCTCACCGCTGAGAGGATGACTGAGGCGTGAGGAGGAGAGCTCTGAAAGGCAATCAACCGATCCATGGATCCTGGAGTAAAAAGGAAGAAACAAACACGTACGTAACATCTAGTAAAATATGGACAACCTACTGTGAAAAAACACAATTCTACTTTAAGAGTTTCTCTTGATTAATGTTGTCAAAAATACTCATTTTCTACATTATTGAACTGTGCTTTCCACTCTCTTCTCTCTCTGACAGCAACACACATCCAGCACTATTCAGGGTTGCTCGTTATGACAAAAATTGTGATGAAGATTATTTTGATCAATTTGTAGCCTCCATTTTATGGTTAAATGCATCATGTTGGTGCACTTTGGTACACAAAAGTCACACCCATTAAAGAATGGTAAATCAGACGAGGTTCGAGAGTTGGAGGAGGAAATACGCCCAGTAAGGATGAAGGGACCTGCTGAGCCAGGTGACGGAAAAGGGTGCGCTGGATTTATAACCCAAGATAAAACAAGGATCCCCACCACAATTTATCCTTTAATCTAAAGAAAAAAAAGTTCTATGTCCTCAATATTTATCATGGCATTGTAGTGAAGTAGGAAGTTCCCGCATCGTGACAATACTAATCTCATATTTCATTCAATAAACAAGTCGAAATTGAATGAGTGCATGGCAAAATAAGCTGGAATGTCCATTTGAAAAACATTTTAAAATAGCTGCACTTCTGTAAAATTTTAGAGCTAATAAATGAATTAACTGATTGGGAGACAAGGGGAAAAAACATTTTCAGCTGCTTGTCCCTGCCTTCTGAGGCTTTCTATAATAATGTTAAGAGTTCTAGAAACCATTAAAGAGAGAGAGAGAGATTGCCAACGTCGAGGAATGAGCAAAAGAGGAAAAAGGTGTTTCCTTGTTTTCTAAAGAAGTAACAGAGGCACAAACAAAAAAGGAAGCAGGGGAGGGATAAAAAAAACATGTTTTTTCCTAATGGTTTGTGATAGCTGCTGACAGGAGAAGAAAAGAGAAGCTGAAACAAGTTGCTGGATGGAGATAATGTGAGATTCTCCATTAGACAGAGGGAAACCATGTACTGCTTTGAGCACACTACGTGCCCCGGGGTTAATTATATATGTGTGTGTGTATATACACGTGTGTATATATATATACACGTGTGTATATATATATACATATATATACACGTATATATATACATGTGTGTGTATATATATATATATATATATATATATATATATATATATATATATATATATATATATATATATAGTGGATGGCAAGAAAACACAGGTGCTGACTTTTGAAAAAGCAGCTTTTATCTTCAGTAAGACATAAATATACATACATACATACATGCATGCATACATGCATATATATATATATATATATATATATATATATATATATATATACACAAAGATATTAATATATATAGAGAGAGGGGGGTAGCACATGCAGCAAAGGAAGGTACAGACTTTCTACTGAGGTATAAAGGTGTGATCTGAAGGATCTCGCTCTCTAAAATAAACAAATTTGGTATTTAGATGCTTTTCAAACTATAATGAGTTTCATTCAGCCACACATTATACACTTGAGGCTTTGTGCTGTTTAAGTGCCACTCAATAAAAACTGTTTTTATCCACTTGCAGAAAATGTGAAGCAAAAACAAAATAAATATCTGGCGGTGAATAAAACAGTGTCTTGTGAATATCCAAGTCTGATAACAGGCTCCATATCCCCAGGATTAAATGAGCTCCACACACAGCCACCTTGGCACTTGATACACCGGTTGAGTCAACAGCCCGTAGTCTGCAGGCCCAATCTGATGTGCAGAAATATTAAGGCCTGAAGTGGAACTTGCCTTTTCTCATTAGAACAGATCAGTCTGTGTCATGTGACAGTTTTCTACATTGGCGTCACATCAGTGACGGCAGGGCTAATAGATGTCAAACTAAACTATGAGGTGAAAAACAAGATTTAGCCACGAATAATCCTTCCAGCTGAATCTTAAATGAAAGATATGATTCACATTTGGCACCAAGGAAACAACTCATAATTAACATGTGATGGTAAAAACAGGGCCTTGTGTTGTTGATCTATTAATTCGACAGTCCACATGGCTCTAATATTTTTGGTTCAGGGTCTTTTTAAGGTTAAAGTTTCCTAACGCTGCCTCTGAACATTAATGCCACAGCAGTTAAACGTTGGTGTACGCTGCTTCTATCTGAATGAGTCAACTCCTTCACATCCATATTATGCAAGGTTTGACTTCGCAATTAATGTTGAAGACCAAACTATCAAAGGAGTTATTATTTGTTTTAATCAAAAGCTAGACCTGGTCTTTCTGGTGAAAGACATGCAGACATGGTGTGAATCACAATGTCCTTCACTGTTGCCACGTCTCAAACGAGTGGAATATTCAAAAAGAGTGTAATCCAGCGCTCTCCACCAACATAAAACTACCACATGAGTGAATTTCTTCTTGAAGAATAGTGTTCATTACTCCAGTAGATTTCTATACCAGTGTTAAAACTGTGTGATTAATCGGAAAGGAAAGTAGGCAAAGTGTCATTTGTTTCACATTTCTAAAATAATAGGGCTCTAATGTTGCCCACCAGAGTGCTCTTATTTAAGAATATGCTGAAGCAGGAATTGATTGCAAAAAATTGCAGTCTGTGAATGGACATACACCCACAGCTCTGCCGCTTACACTTCTCTTTGCAATTTGTGAAACTGAAATAAAAGAAAATAACTGATGTGCACAAATCAAGCCAACATCAGCTGGGATATCAAAAAGATGACAAAAAAATATGTTTTCACCAATATGTTTCAAAATTACAATGTTTCAGCAGCACTTGACAAAAGCAAATAGTCCTCAAAAATCCATACATGCTTTCACTCTGAACCATCACACTTTTCTCAAACTGGAATTAAAGCTGAGACAGATTATTATTCACTGACATGTGTTATCATTACAGACAACACAGCCAAGTATAATGTGTATAATTCAGGTTCTCCTACTTTTTGCTTCTGCATGCTAATATGTTTACTATAATTATAGCTAGCTAGGAGAATCTAGCTTCAATGCGTGACCAGACCAGACTGTACACATCAGAGAGCCGATTAGACATCTCCAGAGACGAGTGCAGTTTAGCTGAGAGGATCTTTTGAGTGGAGCTCCCACCAGGCTAAAAACTGACTGCTCTCTATCTCCTCAACAGATGTTGCAAACACAAAACTGCTTGAGTATCGCTTTCTCTCCAAGGATGTTATTAATCAAATTTCAACAAGACTTTGCTCGAACTGAAGTTGCACTGGTTCTCCCACAGAAGAAGGTACACCCTGGAAAATGCATCTATTAAAAATGAAAATACCAATAAATAAGGATCCCTACTGTAACTATGATACATTAAAGGCAATTATTCAAGTATTAATAAAACTGCTCCACGGGTATTTATAGAGCTCTTACATTAAACTCAACACGCTCAGGAAACTATTATTTTCATTCTTTGATTAATGATGACTGTTTTTTGTATTAATTGATTAGATATTTTGTCTTTAAAATGTCAGAAAATGACAAACAGCCCAAGACGGCATCTTCAAATGTGTTGCTTTGTCCTCAAAAATATCCAGTTTGCAGTCATAGAAACTAAAATTAATCAAAAATCAAAATAGTTGTTGATTAAGCTAACAGTAGACAACTACTTGATTCATTGTTGCATCTTTAGAAGAGAGTTGTTAAGTCATTCTCTGAAAATATACAAGAAGAGGTTTTTCGATTCCACATTTTAAAAACGCACATGAACAAAGCACTAAACCACTGACTTTAAAGTGAAACCAAAACATACATCAATCTGCCCACTTATGCCATATTACTTTGTCTACAAATGGAAATGTGACATAAAACAAACTACAAGATAATCAAATTTGGTTTGATAGCAGACAGTATTTTTTACTTGATGAAACATGATTGTTAACTTTATATCAGATCTGTGGTTTGATTCCTTTAACTCACCCGATGGCCTCTGTTAGGGTCTAATCTATACAAGATGCATTTAGAAAGGCTTCTGCCGTATGGATCACATGCGCTTTGGCAGCTCATAAAGCATTGCACTGATGTGTTTAAAAAGGGAAATGATAAGTATTGAATTACACTATTATTTCTCATAAATATAAATGAGTCCAAAGGTTTATGACAACCTTAGTTCTTTCACACGCTAATCAATGACTGTTCTTTTGCATCATTGATTAAAAGAGGGATCAAAGCAAACTAAAGGTCTCTGAATATTACAGACTCTAACTTCATTAATATCAGCAACAAAAAGATGCATTGAAAAGGCATCAAAGATCTCACTGCAGAATAACAATAATAATATGCCCTAAAGTCCGAGCAACTACATTGCGACAACTTTTTTTAAAAGAGAAGCAAAAGACAAAGAAACGTCGGCATAAAATCAGTCAAATGTTTTGCAAAGTTCACCTAAAGGCAACAATATGTAATAATAACATACCACGCATACGCCATAGTGGGACATACCAATGTATATATCAATAAAACTAGAATTACCTTCTTGTGTTTGTTTCTTTCTGTCTGTACACTTCATTATTTTAACCTAATGGACATTTGAATATTAAATCTATGGCCATGTGGCAATAAGCTATGGCCAAAATGTGTTCAGCGAAGAGACCACTGACCGCCAAAAGTGTTCCTGAGATATCGTGCTCACAAGAATGAGACTTGACAGACGGATAGACAACCTGAAAAACATAATGCCTTCACCCACGATCATTGCCGGCGTGATAGCATAAAAACACTACAATGTCCTTACAAAGCGTTCTCTCATCTATTCCATCCCCTGTTGTGAAAGTATGACCTCTTCACATCTCTAAGCTAAACACATACTCATTATCCATAATGCAAATGGGATGATGGCTCAAAGCTAGGTGCCACATTTAATTGAGGAGTCATGCTGGAAAAAGGCCCCCGGGCTTCAAGTTTGACAACTCAGACTCCCTTTAATTACAAGTATAGAGGAGAGCTGTTTGCCACACTGAGGGCAAAATCAAATGTGTCAACACTGGCACAAATGACACTGTCAAAGGACTCATTAGTGTCATCAGATGTATTGATGAGAGCAATGAAACGCACAGCGTTTTCAGGGCATATTGCCAAATTCGTAAAAAAATCTCCTCTGAACTGACAAATCTGTTTTTGGTTCTGTTGATGACCACTGGCATAAACTATAAGCGACCATTAGTCATTAATGGAAATAATAAGCTACCTTAAAGGGCCGGCACCCACCTTTGAACACGAGATGGAGGAGCAAAGACGCCATGTTTAGGTGGGCAGCGGAAGTACCTCACACCTCCCACTGATCCGTCGTTCTTTCCGCTTGGCTTGTCCAGCTCAATGCCCAACCACAGCCCTGCACAGAGAGACAGACAGTCCAGAGGTCAAACTGTCAAGGAAACGTCAACAGAAAATCACAAATGGTTAAAGAAGAAAGATCCACCAAGTCACGATGCTGGAGATAACAAGAGAGTGGGCCTTCTCTCCATTATTATGAATAATACATATGAACCTGCTTACTAAAGATAGTAATGAATATATGAGACCATGCATGCTTCCTTCTGGCTGTAGTTCAGAGGAAAGAAAATACTGTACATGAAACTGCCCACAACAAGACCTGTTGATTATCAAGAGTAACCGGGTCAAAAGACATCTCTGTTCAATTTCTCAATCCATTATACTGCAGAGAAAGACAACAACTAGATAAAAGCACTATGGGTAAGAAGAGAATAGGTTTTCTAGTTTTGATTGTCCCTTTAAACTTGGTAAGACACCTATGTTTGCTAGCTAGACACTGTTCTGTGCAGAAGAGCAATCATCTGTTCACTGAACATCATTAGTAAAGTAAAATGACACGCGATTGAGCGTGAAGTGCTCAGCAATAAGGGCTTTCTGGTATGAAGTCACAGTCGAGGCTGAGATGAGAGCGCAATGCTAGCTCTGATTTGAGAACATCAAAGGAAACTTAAGACTGAAATCCCTTCAAACTTGATCCTCAGTGGTGTGAGATGTGTTAGTACTTATTCATACATGAATGATGCCTGGGCCTAAATGTTAATGAGTGCTGTGAGCTGTTTTCTGTCTGGGTTTCAATGGATTTGGCTCATCTCTTATTTTCCCCCAGTATTTTCTGTCCATGATTCTAAACCTGACTCGGTCGGCTTTCTTCAGTGCATTCAAATAAGTAATTTATTCTCATCCTTATAATGACAACAAGGTAAGCTCAGTAATCACCACCACTTCTTTGGTCAAAAACCACCAGTCCACCAGTTTGCTGCTTTATTTAATGCATTTAGGGAAACATTAAAGAAAACTGCAGTAATTATAATTCATTATATCTGTCCTGAAAACAGGAAGGACAGCCATGATTTATTAAGGGGATTCTAAATATTTTAGAAAGGCCCTGAAGGATGGTTTTATTAAAGCTTTTCCTTAACTTAAAGTGCCATATACCCAACACTGATGAGCCTGAACCTTTTCCAGAGAGTATGACTCAGTCCTTTTTATCGAACCCTAACATTTTAATATTAAACATGTATACTGTATGCGAGTAAACACAGGTCATATTATTCTGTAAAACCATTCAGAGAGCAGAAATGATAATAGAGCTCCTGGATAATTATAAAATAATGATTTCATTTATTTAACTGTGGAGTGCTTAGTCATAATTAAACTTCAGACAGCATTTTAATACATATGTATGTGTACTATCATTAATCGTTCAAATAACACTATTTAGCACAATTCACATTAGACATAAATTGATGTTTTCATGCAGCTAAGGCTATTGTTGACCTGATGATTCAGGCAAATGATTGAATTCAGATTTTAAAAATACAAAGGGGCAATGCAAAGCAAATAAAGAGTGGTATTAAAGTGACATAAATACACATGATTAGAACTGTCAAATCGTTGCAATCAACTGACCTGGAGCAAAGCTGGTCTTTCCATAGAACTGGACGACACCGGTCCTCTGGCCGACCACCAGCACCCTCTCCCCCAGACGTACCTCAGGGCCCCCACACACAGAGCTACCAGCCGAGGGGGTTCGGCTTCGAAGACCTTAGAGAGAGATGAACAACCTTTCACACCTGCGGTAATTCACTGCCTTCATATTGATCCTATTAGATTTGTATAATCCATTAAAGCCAGTGTTAAACACAAAGTATATAATATACACTGATTAGGCATAACATGACCACTGACAGGTGAAGTGGATATTTATGTAATAATAAAACTAATGCAGACTTGCGGTAGTAAGTGCAGTGGTGTCAGGAGAGGAGCGGAGGGCCGGTGAGGGGGTGGTCCTTGAACTGAGAGAAGCACGCTCCCTTCGCTGCCTGGCAGGAAGGCGTTGCCTTGGCAACGGACGTGGTCGGGTACCGGGCGCATGCCGGGAGTCCAGTGAAGATGACGAAGAGGAGAGAGAGCGGGAGAGAACACCTGTGGTGGAAATGACATAAGAATGAGTGACAGGAAACACAGAGGCTCAGGTCACGAACGGAAAAAGATCCTGCAACACTGACGCAGAACAAGCAGGTTAATAAAATCTATTTCTGTGGAGACACAACATTCAAAAACTGTGTGCCTCCCCTCTTAATACCAATGAAGCCACCATCCATCCATTCAGGCATATATCAGGGACTTTTGTAATTCCATCGAAATAATGAATCTCAGCCTATTATTCGTTTTTCCATTTTATTCTTCTGAGTGTGTCAACGCCTACAGCGCTCAAAACCAGACAATTACCACTGTACTTTTTCAGAAACCCAAGCAGCTGTGTCACATTATATGGCAGCACAAATCAAGGGAGCTCAATCTTTTGCAGGCTATCGAGGTCCAATTACAGGCCAACATGCTAATCCCCTCCCAACTTGAGGGAAAGAGACGGAGGAGGGGGATGACCAGTTCCACTCTTAAGAAGCCATTTGGACACAGGACCTCATTAAGCTTTTAACTTTCGCAGACCTTCACAGGCCATAAGTGCATAAAGTGCCCAACTCTTAGAGGCTAATTGATTAAATCTGTGCCAAAGTGCTTTAAGACAAAGGGAAGGTTCAGCGGCAAACAAATTGGAACTCAGACAGTAATGGGCTAAAAACTTCTTAACCTTTGCCAAAAGTTGTTTTCAGTAGTAAGCCTTAGCTAATGGGCCCTGGAGCGTGGACAGAAATACACAGAAAGAGCAGCTGAAGCTGCTGATTCTGTCATTTTTGTTTGAGTTTAACAATCCCTCGTTGCCTTAATTGATCACTGTGTGTTTTGGTTTTATGCACAACATTCACAACTGCAATTGTCATTTGTATTGTGCATATTGTATTTTCAGATGAGGTAAAATATCATTTTATTATTTCCATTTTGCAATCTATTATGCTTTCATGACAAATGCAGAACTAATGAAGTACACATGGGTTTATCAGTTATATTTAAGAAAAGGCAATGATGTTCATGTTGAACTACCCACAGATGGATTATGATGTTGGATTCAAGTATTAAGGTGCACTAATCAGAGACGGGTGGTGATGAGTGTGGAAATAAGATTTCAATCATTTCCACAGTGTTTTTCTACATTCTATACTGGCTGTTCTCTGATGCATAGTACATTAAAGTAGAGCTGCAACTCTAAGGGTTATTATCACTGCTTAATCTGATGGTTATTTTCTCGATTAATCGATCAGTTGTTTGGTGAAAAACGTGGAACAGTGTTTCCCCAAAACCAAAGATGATGCTGTCAAAACAGTCTTGTTTTCTCTTTGAAAATATTCACATTTAAGAGCTGGAATCAGAGAGTTTAGACTTCTTTTCCCTTAAAAATGATTCAAACCGATTAATCGACTTTCAAAAATGAAGTCAAGCGATTAATAGTTGCAGCTCTATATTAAAGCCCACTCAGCTGGAACTACAGTACCTGTCTTTGAGGCGTCTCCCTCTGTGCCCTGATTGGGACCAGGTGGACATTTTTGATTATCATGGATTTTTTTGACAGATGGAGATAAACCTTTCCACACACACACACACACACACACACACACAGACAGACAAAAGAGACACAGTGACTACTCATTATTCATCTTAATACTGTATCTTAGCATTAATATGACATAATGTTTGGACAATTTGAAAGTCACTTTGACAACTGAAATTACGTTGGCTGAATGTATTTATATTATTTTAGTTTAACAGTTGACAGATGTTCAACAGGACCTTCATACAACTGAAGAATAATTTCCATAGTTAGTATCTATAGTGTGCATCTGTTGAATATTATGAGTGTAAATGCAATAAACAGAGGGGCTGTTCAGAAATAAACAGAACTACAAATGAGGGAATGTGAGTTAAGAGAAAAAGAGCAAAGCTACACTTGAAAGTGAAAACACAGGAGAGGTAAAGAGTGAAGAAATGCAACTAAAGGACGCCATGACATTGTTGAGTAGCGACGAAACAAGAATTACTGAAAGGCAATTTTTCTCTTTTACTTCAACACACAATAAAAAAAACACACATAAATGTGCTGAGACAAGCAGGTATGCCCACACAAAAGCCCCAATGACAGTGGATACAAAAGAACAAAAAAAAAAAAACAACTTCAAAAGGAATCTCGATTCACTCGCAGAGCATATATTGAGAAATAACATTTCTCACACAAGTAAACATAATTATATTCTTAACTAGGTTAGAGCACCAAAACTTCCACCAAAGTTTTATAGTATTAGTTGACTTGATTTGAAGCCACCATTAAACTGATTTGAATCTACCATTAAAGCCTTTTTATATCCTGTTCAGACGACAGGCAATAAAATCAACATTCATGTTTCTGAACAAACTTAAGACAAAAATAATCACCTCTAAATGAGGATTTAACTCATACATAAATCTGCCACATCAACTGGAGTGCATTACTCTCAACTCGTGAACACGTCATCTAAGTTTAAACAGTCTGAGGCGCTTTGAAAAGGCATTAGAGAGATCTAAAAATCAGCCTGGTATCAAGTGATTGCCATTTAGGTTCACATTTAGAGAGAGCTGGGGAATGTTACCCTCAGAGGCAGAGATGTGTCTTTCTTTTTGAACTCCATTTACTGCACTTCAATTCAGAATACCAAACATTTCTTGTCACTTGACCTTTAGCTTGCAGGGACCTCCTAGCGCCATCTATCCCTTCCACACGCTGACATTCGCTTCAAGTGACACACTGAGGGTTTATGAATCAGACGGTGGTGCATTGTGAGCATTGTCAGGGCCCCCACCAGCCTCTGAGGCCTGAGCCACAGTTCATCCTCTAATAGGGTCCAGCCTGCTGTGTCTGGCCAGTTTGCCGGACAAGACGGTTTCACAATGACTCACCCAATCTATAGATACACTCTGCTGCCCGTCTGCCAGTGTGACGCTAAAACCCAGGTGGCTCAGTGAGTTCAAGCTGGAAACGGCTGACAAAGGCTCTGAAAAGCATTTGGCCATAAATTAGCGTGGTTCCTGGGTTGTATAGAGGTGGTGACACCTCACGTGCATTTCATGACTGGCGTACACACTCACATGTACCTTGTGATGAATGGCTGCCAGGTTATTCAGCCCGTCTATGCCCTAGTTATTAAACCCTGCTTAATTGGACTATCAATCACAGAGCTCCATAGGCCACTCTGAGGTACGCTATTCCTCTCACGTCCAGATCAATTGGCCTTCAAATCCTTATTACGCCACCACAACGCAGCTGTAAACCAAAGAGGGCACAAGAGCCAGAAAAACCCACTAAGACAAGGTTTCCCTGGTGTTCTGAGGTGACTGGGCTATATTATGGGAAGACATTAGTCAGAAGCTGAGGGTATGGGTGTCCAAGGACTGTGAGAGCAAGGTTTTGTCAGCAGCCTCATTCATGCATTGTCCTTTGGCAATGGTTCAGAAACCACTTTTCAAAGGATTTGAGGAAGATTAATATGAAAGCCCAGATGCAAGAAATGCTTGGCATGCAGCGGCATGGTTCACAGAGGGTGGGGGAGCTGAGAAAGCCTCTTTTTACACTGTCAGTGTAGGGATCTATTTCAGTGCTCTCAAACAAGAACTAGGGCTGAACAATTCATCATAACTATATCACAGGAGACAGGAAATGTGTGTCAAAATAGTATTTTAAATTAAATAATACTGTGCAACAGAGGTGTCCTGGCCCACACATCAAATTTTACAAACTTAAGACAACATCTCTGTTTGGTTCAGATCCCAGCAAAAATCACAACAAAATTAAAGTGAGAATCAGAATGAGCAGGTTACAATTATTATTCCCTCCCATATTGGCAAATTAGACAAATTGATTGCAATTATATATTTTTTTCATATTTAGGATTCTACTGGTTACTGATGTGTTTTACTGTAATACTGTTAGGATCAACCCAAAGAGACAAGGAATGGATATCATGTTCTTATGTACCCTGGTGAAATAAAATACTTTTCAAGTATATTCATATTTTCGATAATATATTAATAATATATTTCAATATTAAAATTTTACTTTTTGCAAATATATAAAAAGTATATTAAAATCGCACATTCATACTAACACTTTTAACACACTTGAAAATAATTATACTATTATTACTCTTTGCAGAAATATACTAAAATATACTTAAGTGAAAGTTATGTGTAATTTCTTAAGTGTACTTATTTGGAAGTTTTTTGCACATATCGTTGATATAAATATATGCTCAAAATTGTCATTGTAACATACACTAAAAGCACATTTTAAAAGCACACTTTTTAATACCAACACTGTAATATGTCTAATTATGAAGTGAAGTATATTGAAGTATATTAAGTATACTTAAAGTATATGAGTCATACTTTAAGTATACTTAATATACTTGAAGTTGTTCCACTTCAGCACATGAAGAAACACTACATACACTTCAAGTTGAGCTTTTCTACAATTTTATTACGATTAAAACATACTTAGTACAAAATAAGTATGCTTCAAGTACACAAAATATGCTAAATTTCATTACACTAAGTGTATTTATTTTTCACCAGGGTATCTAACTGACTAACGAGGGGATGATAATGCAGTCAGGTCAAAGTAAAGCTACATACAGTACATTAATAGCAGGGGTTTTCCATGCATATTACTGCCCCCTCAGCTACATTATTAGTCAACGTGTGCAGACAGTGATGACTCTCTCGTCTCCTCTCTCAGTGATATCCTGCAATGATCTGGTTTCACATGACCTTCGTAATGCCAAAAAAAGACATTCAATTTGAGCAGTCGCTGAGTCCAATTTACATTACTTTGAAGATTGATTATCTCTATTGCTTTTAGGAGGGTTTGTCCGCTCCTGGATCCTCAACAGGTCAAAGTATGCCAATAAAAGTTGAGAATCAATCCGAGGTGTACCCTTCTGATAATCCACACAGTGCATGTGGAGAAGCTATTACCTCTAGTTTAGAGGAGTGATTACATTACTTATATATTGAGGACAGTATCACAAAGTGGGTGGACATGTGGTAATGCAGTTAGTGGAGAATGTACATCTTCCCCTCTAAGCTGAGCACTCAAGTCCCAAACCCCCTTGAGTGAGCACACTTGACGGATTATTTCTCCAACCAACGGGCAATATTAGGAGGCCATTCATCGGACTAACATTGTTACTTCAAAATGTTTGCGTTTCCATGAGCGTCTCTTCTTTTTTTATGTGATATGTGGTGTCTAATAATGCATCCACAGGTCTGCTCCAGGGGACTATACATGAGATTACCTGTGATGTGAAGAAACATGAAACATGTTATCACCATCGTTCACAGAAATTCACACATTTCTACACCCTCAGGGCCCTACGGGATTCCTAGGTTTCATCTTTGCAGTCTTTGTAGTCTGTGTTTTGACTTGATACTTTAAAGGTTGTTTTTAAAAAATTTACAGTACTTTGTGCCAGAACTCTGCAGGCAAACTTATTTTTGATGGTTCACACTGACGCAGACGCTCAAACACCCACAGCTCTCTCGACAAACACTTCTCACGATGTATCTTACGCATCCTTTTTATATCCTGACTGAACACCAAATGCACCAAAGGCAGATTTTGAATAAGCAGTAATGTCAGGAAGTGTTGCAAGTCGTTTGTAATTTGTTCCTTACCTGTGTTTATCTTGGAAGTAATATGGGAAACGTCAATGCGACGAGGAGGACGTATGGGTGTAGATGTCTTTCTGGAGCTGGTTTTATGTCTTTCCAAAGGTTTGCTTATCTTAGAGAGGGGAGCAAAGATTCCTGTAGAAATAAAAAGATGAAGATTATGGGCAAATCAAGATATAAATAAACAAAACAACAAAAGACACATTGTATATGCAAACCTGAACACAAAAGGACAAATCCAATTTCCTGGAGTTGAATAAGATAATTGAACCAATTACATCCTACAAAGTCAATAATTGTGGGACAAATTGATGGAGCGACTGGGCGAGTTATTGATCATTCTTTGTGGTATCTGTGGTATGGCCTACCGTGTTTGATTCGACAGGTGAAATACTGAACGCCTGCTACCGAGCCATCATTCTTCCCCTCTGGTTTGTCCAGCTCCACTCCAGCCCAGAGACCTCCAGAGAACTCGGTGCTACCACAGAATCGCAGGTTTCCAACCTGTGTACACACAATTATATTCCACAGAAAGTCAAAATAAATACAAACACAGTGTGCAAAACTAATTAAAATAGGAACTGGCTGGTGTACCGAGCAGCTAGTAGAATTACACTTTCAAGCTGAGCATTGTGTCACAGGCAGAATCACTATCAGACACTTAAATTCTGATCATGATTGCGATTATGTTAACTAAAGTAGTAGAAGATAAATTATTACAAAGTAGAGATCAAAAGCATGACGAGACTGTGCCAGAAAGAGTAGGGAAGATAAGAGGTTTGATTAGCCAATCTCTCCACCTTGGCACACTGAGATTCTGTTCTCAATGTGGAACAATAATCCATTAATGTCTCATTCTTTCAGCACGAATGTTCGTCAGGGTTAGAATTATTATTTTCTTATCATCTACATGCATCTATGTGTGCGTGCAGTTTATTTGGCCCTACAACAAAGGCACAGTGCACACTCCAGCCACAAAAAAATAGTAATTACTAAAAGTGTGTGGGGAGAAGTACTGGGGCTGGTAATGGCAGTTGGTGGTTTTCTTTCAGTCATCATTAACTCTTTGAGTGCCATCGACGTATTTTAACGTCATTTAAAATCCAACGCTTGAGCGCCATTGATGTAATGATACATCAAAGTGGTTTTTCAGCAGCGGCTCATCGATCGCAGTCTCCAGCAGCCTGTGAGTAATGTTGGGGCTTCTGGGAGATGCAGTAGGAACATAAAGAGACAGTATACGCCACAGAGATCAGAACAGGTGGAAGTGGAAACGATTGAGATTAGAGAATAAAACGGATTCTGGACAAAAAGTGGCGAGTTTGGTGAAACTGGCCTCTACTCTACCTCTGATAAAACAACAATGGAACAAGGTAAAAATTAGCATTTTTTGTCATTATGAAATACAGGCTCTTCTGTGAGCATCATTTGAGCTATTCAGCGTTTTCAGAGTCATAGTACAAAATATTCTGTGGATCTTGAAATATGACTCAAAATGTGCAAAAATGCTGGCACAAGGCACTTTCTGTTTAATAAAATGGCTGGCACTCAATAAGTTATGTTTCACTGAAACATTTTTCCTGGGTCCATGTTCAGATCTTAAAACTAGATGGAGGGTAAAGGACTACCAGTCTGCCTTCAGTCCATGCACTATACAGTAGGCGATCTAGAGAAACTAGCACGAGAACGGTACATATTTAAATACATAATGAAAGTGAACAGCAAACTACATTCAATGCTCACAGCACAGGTGACACACAACACTGCTCTTTCATAGAGAGGCTGACCATTACAGACAGAATGACAGTCAGCAGATGGAAAACATTCTTTTCAGTGCACTGATAATGCTAGTTAGAGCTCGAAATATGAAAGTCAGATTCTTTTTGCTTTGATGCTTGTTGCTCTCATTTTATCCTCAGCTATTTCCACCGCGAATATGTGCAGTAAACTACTGTGCAAGTCTTTGCAGTTAGGCTAATGCAAAACTAATGACGAGAGAAAAGGGCCACCCCTTAGACCAGCGACATTATTTGTGTAAGCAGCTCGCTTTCTACCCACACTGACATTCTCGGATCGGTCTGTAAGCTACACAAATATAACTTGCATGGCAAGTCTGAGATGCTAAACATGGGATTTAAGGCATGTCAGGCAGGTAGAGGAAATTCAGAGCACTCACTTGACCAGCTCTGTCAAAATTCACCCCTCCTTAAAGGCGTGAAGGTGGCTTATGCACATCAGTTTGCCATGTTACAGTGCCTCTTATGGCTGAAAACTCAATGAAATTGTACAATTTTAAGGCTCAATTCAAATCTAATACACACCTCAGCACAAGTACAGAACAGGTAATACCTGATCTAATACGTACCATTTGACTTTTCCTGAATGGGTAACATTCAAAAAAATACACCTGAAAAAAAAAATATATATATATATATATATATATATATATATATATATATATATATATATATATAAATACATAGTGGAAAATACATAGTGTTCAGCATTTGAAGCAACACTGCGGATTGTAGTAATCCATGACTTCAGGAGTTCATGTGCTCATAAAAGTTGCACATGCTTGTGTCAGATTAATCTCATGCATTTAGGGTTCTTGGCAGAGACTGGAAATGTCAACCTCAAATGCAAAGTCAGCTGCAACTGAAGAGAAAAAGGACGTTTCAGAGCATCCGAGCACGTACGTGAGACGTTGAAGCAACCATGACTTTAACAGAGATGTGATTTTGTGCCAATAGCACAACCGTGGACATCTCTTTCACCAGCTTTGTTGGATGACCAGGCCAATTCAGGATGGACTGGGCCCATGCTGTCAGTCTGATGACTAAAGGCACACAGCAATCATTGAAAAAAAGGCCACTTTTGTTAAATTTTGCATAGATTTCTGGGTTTTTCATTGCATTTTGGAGCTGGAGCACCATGTAGCAAATTGTCAAATAATGTGTGTGTCATGAACATAGCTAGAAGAAAACTGTGAATTATTTGACCAACGGTGCTGAAGCCCCACCACTTTCAAAGTGTGCTTCTTGTCAAAGGATTACAAGTGGCTTACACCACCACACTGGAGACGGTGGTTAGGTTGAGCAACTACATACAACAATTTCTTTGCATTACAAAGCAATTTGCAAAAAAAATAAATTGGTTGTTGGAGAATTTTTTTTTGACTACATTCATGTGAGGTGTCGTCATATGTCGTCAGAGATAAAGAAAACATGCAAAATTAAAATACTGGATTCTCTGACACCTACTACAGCCAATATGTTCTCAAATTGGCACACAAACAGCCTTCTACAGCCAGAGAAGCAAGCTAATGAACTGAACCAACACAGATAATGTTAAATTTAGATTCTGAATTTGGACCGCAGCACCCATTTTAAACACTGGCTGTCCATGCAACAGACTGCCTTTAAAAGGACATTTTTATTAAAATATACTGTGGTGGCTGGTGCGTAACGTGACTACTTCAGTGCATCCCTTTGTTTACACATTATTTATGAATATTTGAATACATATTAGATAAAATCTCCTAACGCTGATTCTAGACATATAAAGACATTTAACAGAATCTCAATTAGGGTTGAAAGACAAAAAACAAATATTAGCTAAATGTTGACGATATGCCATAACAGACTGTCAAATATAACTCTGAATGCTGGAGGGATGCCAACAGGGTGTTGCTTAGCAACTGGAAACTATTTTTACTTGGTTGAGGGCTGAAATAATTGTAGAAAAATTAACCAAACCTTTTTTTGTTTTAGGATAAACCACAGCACAGCTGCATGGCACAAGGCTTACTGCCATATTGTTATATGCATGCTGTGCACTTCTATTTCATGTGGCGTTATTAGCGCAGCAGGTGTTTCTAAGATATATCAATTCTATCAATGAAACCATGGAAAAAAGATCACTGCATTCCCTTCCAATTCTGAAAAAGGACATTTTCAACTCCGACAATTTTATGCACATAAGCAAATAAAAATCTGCTCAGCGCCACTGTGAGTAACTATATTTGTGCTGTGTTTGCATTAGAGAATCTGCTCCCCCTCCTATAATGTCTCTGTGGTGATACACAGAGGAAAATATTGTTAATGTGAACATTTGGATAACTGCAGGGACTTGGGCTCCATCCCATTTATAAGATGGGATGTTGGTGAGGGATCATGTTCTTGTCATCGCACCAGTGCTTCATACTGGGTGGTCTGGCTCCTGTACAAAGAGGGGTGGTGAAAAATGCCACTGCTACAAATGCACAAAGATAGTGTTGAGCTCTTAAGATGAGCTATCCATGTTGGTAGAGTGGAATAACTGCAGCTGCTACTAGGAGTCAGTTTATGCTCCTGGTAATTGAACTCATTTGAATCAGTTTGGGAAGCTTCCCTTATTGTACCACTTGGAGACATGACGAATAAAAAAGGTGGATATCTTAAAAAAAAAAAAAAAAAAAAAAAACTTCACTAAATTACGGGTGGGAAAAAAATGTTGAAATGGTAACATATCGCGATAATTTTTCTTGTGATATAATATTGATTTTTAATTTCTAAATATAATTTTTCTTCCCCAAAAAGAAGTCACGATTTGGACCGAACAACTTCCACATGTTGAAAGTTAGACAAAAAAATCAAATAAAAATAATAAAAATAACCTGCGTTAACGGGGTAACTTCAATAGCCTTAAAATATATGTATGTATAAATGTATATGTGAATGTGTGTGTATGTGTGTGTGTATATACACACACATACAGTAATACAGTATTTTAAGCTGCATTTTAAATTTCTTAGTGATCTGTGTAAAATACCACAATATATCGCAATATCACAATAATGTATCATATCGTGACTCAAGTATCACGATACACATCGCATTGTAAGTCCTTGCCAATACCCACCACTACTGAAAATGCTGCAGTTTAAGGATTAGTGAGGGTTTTTTTTTTGCCTTTTGATAGCGACCTACCACACACCTTCTGTCCAGCTATCACTACGCGGTCACCCAGTCGGATTCCCATGGCGGCAAGCTGAATCCTGGCTTTATCGGAGAGAGCAGGAAGGGACTGAGCTTGCAGTGTGAGTGGCAGAGGGGAGCTGGGTCTGGGTAAAGCCTGTCTCAGCAACGTCCGGAGCTCTTTGGCCACAGCAGCTGCATCTGCCATGTCTAGGGGCATGTCGAGGGGATCAGGCACCACGTCTGCTGGGCACTGGCCTTTTTCATTCTGTAGAAAGAGACAGAAAAGCACAGCTTATTATCCAATGATAAAACTGTCAATTTCATCCCAACATAGTATGTACCTGTCCGGATGCCAAGTAAATGTAATAAAAATGATCAAAAGTGAGGCATCAACCCCCTTTACTGCCAGAACATCAGAAAGTTAAACTTTTGTTTTTGCTTCCATTATCCAAAAGTTGATGTTGGACTTTAATCTTATCTCTACTCCCAGAGCCTCCCCATCTCCTTTGTGTATCAAAGCAGCTAATCAGCAGGCACAGTGGCACACAGCATAGAAGTTTAGCAGCTCTAAGAAACTAGCCAGTGAGAGGTAGAAGGAGACGCTGTGGCGGCGTGACAGACAATGGGACCTCTTCAGAAGGTAACCGGGTCACCGTCGTGTTCATCATTCCAGCAGCAATATGAGCAGCAATATGAGCAGTCTTTGATAAACATCAAAAAGGAGCTCAGCTTCCATTGCAAAGGTCTGTTGTTCACGTTGTAACGCTGAGCCAATGTAAACACCACTTTCTCTGCAACAGAGGCTGAATGAATGTCGTTCTGCTTTGTCACAAGGAAAGTAACGTCTTTCTACAACAGACATGTGACAAATTTGCCGACTACATAGCAGCCATAAATCAAGTCTCTAACCGTAGTAAAAGAATGTTCTCTCCTCAAATCCATCCTGATAACATACTAACATGCCACATGCCTATTACCCTCTGTGATTATTGTGCTTAACAAGAAAGAGCTATCAGTTCAATTCTGGTCTATGTTCAGGCTGTATTGAACTGAACTGCGGATATTTTTGGCCATTACATTTAACGTTCATGAAGAGGACAGAATATTTGAAATCTCTCAATAAAAAGCGACTCAAAACAACAGGAATAAACACAATTGCACACATGTAAGTGATGTGGCACATCTTATCTGGATATTCAAGCTCAACTGCATGTCATCCCCGTGTTCTTCCACTATTTTAAAATGGAAATTTAATACTTTTTAAGACCTCAACAAAAATAACAAAGACCTAAAAAAGTCATAACAATGTCTTTGTTAGAAAATAGTCAATTTATTGGAGGGCCCGACAAATATGGAGATTTGAGGCCGATGCCGATATCGATATTTAGCAGGGGAAAAAAAAATCAAATATTTTTTTTTTTAGCCCTTTCACAACATTCACAAACAAAGAAGTGAACTTTGTGAACAAAATCACTTGCAAAATTGCAGTAAATCTCTGAATACTGTGTTTTCCTGGCATTGCACCATCTGAAAATTTAATACCTACAGCAAATTTACGGTAAATTTAAGACAATTTAAGACCTTAATTACCTGGATTTTAATTTAAGACATTTTAAGACTTTTGAGGAACCGCAGGAACCCTGCTTCCTCTGCATCATGTTAAGCTGTTCCATCCCTCACTTATAACCAACAACTAGTATGTGGTGTTGTCTGCATGATCTGCAGAGATCCCTGCCCTCTGCCTGCACACTCTGTTTTTTCAGATGTTTCTGGGCATCAGCCTCTATATATACAAGTAAGCACTGACCATGTTCCAGATTGTGAGCATGCATCAAAGAGGAAGCTACAAAAATGACAGATGCTGCCCTGGAAAAAAAAAAATCAAAATATAGCGAGGCAAAAAACACCAAGTAGACAAGGCTTGCTCCAAAATAAGAATCTGGAGTTTCAACGGCTGGCAGAGGAGGGGCCAGATCAGAAAGACAAATCCTACTCATTGTGCTTTTTAACCTGCTTCAGTTCAATTCAAGAACAGCTGCAGAATGAAGAAGCAGCTACTTGGAAGTAAAATGCAATTCCTCCCAAAAATACAGAGCTGAAAGAAGCAACTTTGATTTATCTATTAGTAACAAAGCCAAATATTAAGGTTTTCAACAACGCATGAAAGCTGTACCTGAGTCCACAGAACAATAAAGTAATCAAACCACGACAACAACTAGCTATGTAATGGAAGCACGATGAGTCGCAATAGCTACTCCTTTCATGCTGAAAGGCCAGCTACAGTTTGTTTCCATCCTCTAACTCGCCGTTGTTCAACTTCAAGGTTTGTTGTGACGAATGTCTGCTGAGACAGAGGGGAAATATGAAATTAAACCACTTCAGTCTGACCTTTAGTTTACACAAAAGGAAAAGAGATTTTAAACTGAATTTTTTGGCTCTGGTCCCATGTCTTATGCTCCACTGTGAGCCACCGCTGACATTTTTGAAGTGACACAGAGCATTCATAGCACATCATAAATCGATAAACATGCCTACACCAATGCTATATGATGCTGGCAGACTGGACAGGAGTACATATTTTTTTTAATAAAATACAAGATTGGTGTCTCTGCAGCACACTCTCTTAGTATACTCAATGTTGTGATTTTGACACCTGAATGAAATAGGTAAACATTTGTCTTATCAAGGTATGAAGGGGAATATCAGAATACGTATATACTTGCACCTTAAGTGTATTATAGTGTATATATTATATTTTATTTTAGTGTATTCTATTGCTGTTTATTGCTTGTTTGCACCGTGAGTTGGAGAGGACTGTAATTTCATCTGTGCTGTATATCATGCATATATACAATAAAGTTGCCTTTGACCTTTTGACCTTTGATAAACAGGTGCAAAAAGGATTAATGGGAAACAAAAAAATGATCAAACTGAAGTGAGAAAAAAATATCTTCCCTCAGTGGACTTAAGACTTACTAAAAAATAATGAACAAACATAAATTTCTCTGACCCAAACAATCCTGAAATGAAAGGCTAAATATCAAGCAGTGTTTACCTGCTCTCTAAGCCTGGCATTCACACACTAAAAATAAAAAGCCTTCGCTCATCTTTAAGCACGGGAATTATTAGATTATGGTGTGTAGTGCTCTGGTGACCTCCAGTGGGAAAATTAATATGTAAAAAAAGAACAGGCACCATTTCTGTTCAGCTTGAAAGCACAGATCTGGGAAAAAAAAACTTTAAGGATAATGGCAGATTGAGACATACAGATTCTAATGTGGGTAGAAATGTTCAATAAAATGTCCAGGCTGTGACGGGCCGTACTGGCTTGATGCCACATCACCATCTGCTGGGAAACGGCTATAAATCTTTCAACTGAAGCCTCAACCAGGGCTTTAAACGACTGAAACCAAGAGGCACACAGAGGCAGACAGACAGCCCTGAGAGACGTAATTCTGCACTGCAGTAAATAAAGACGCTGGGATTACATCACATAAAAAAGACTTAGTAAATGTGATGGTGACAAAAATGTGAGGGAACTTTTTTTTATTTCCAAGGGAGTCCTGATTGATGACATCTGTGAGCAAAAACAGGGGCAGAAGCACCACCATGAATACCCAAAGTCTAATGAAATTCAAGGCAACAGCCATGAAACAAACAACTTTTGTTTATAATGTTCAGTTTCTGTTGAGACAGAGGCGTTTAATAGCATGGTAGTTTTTCATTTTTAGAGGCGCAGTTAGTGGCGGTGTGTTATTGGACTTCATGCTGTATTGGGTGATTTAGTAGAGCCGAAATAAAAAGTTGTCTTATCAAAAACTGATCAATAACAGTTTTGACAATGCCAGCTGATGGTTTGAGCTTCTCAAATGTGAGGACAGGCTGCTTTTTTAATTTACAGTATACATACCACACAACACTTCCTCAGTAAGCAGTAGTTATTGCTATTTTACATTTGATCAATAGCATTTCCTCCCTCCATGACCGTCAGAACAGGTGAGCCCCAGTGTTGTGCCAGTTCATTCTTAAAAATAACTAGCTCAATTAATCAATTCATGTTTTAAATTAATGTTAAAAACCTTGAGGGGAAAAATACAAATTATCATGAGACATTAGTAGTGCATTTTGTTACTGTTTACAGATATACAGAATTAGAGGACAGACACATAAACAACTCTAACAAATCAAATAAATCTGAAGATGTTTTATTAAACTGAAAAGCATTGATAGTGCTACTTGGGAAAAAAAAAAAAAACTAAATATTTTCAACAATTTCAAATCTGAGAAATATTTTGAGAAATTTTAGGAATGATTGTGTGACATATACTCTCTCTGATTTTTACTATACTGCATCCTATCCATTATTAGTGACAAGCACACTCATTTGCTGTGACACAGAAGCAGCTTTCATAATGTGAGGGGACGCCAGGAGAAAGACATCACTTTGTGAGGTCAAAGTATTGAAACTAGGGTTGTTCAGTACATCATATTGTACTAACTATATAAGGCTATGGGGTTAAATGAAATAATTGTTTAGAAGAAACAATTCAATTTGTCAAACTTGATTGTGAGAGAACAATGTGACTTACTCTGAAAGCTGGGTTGGCTCCCAGCTCCAATAGACATCTGACAGCTGACGTGCATAGGTTGGATGCAGCGATGTGCAGGGCGGTGCCAAAGTCAAAGTCACTGCAGGTGGCGTCTACTTCTACAAAAACAAAGGCAATCAGGAGGATATTTCCATGAGTTTGTTGTGCATTTATGACACTTTTCTTGAGTAACCGTTGCATAATGTTGCTTAAAATTGAAACACTAGTGTACCAGTTTTTGCCAGAAACTGGGTCCCTGAAGGTTGAAGTCACAAATGTTTGAACAGATAACTGAGAAGAGACTTAAAGCTACATTTGCCAGAAGATCATGGGCATTTTGCAAAATCGCAAAAGACGTTGAGACAATACAGATGATTTGTCCTTGAACGAGACTCGTGGACTTTACAAATATACCTTAAATTTGCAGAGTAAAAGCCAGAACCTCCTCAAAACTGCAACATGCGCTGATAGGGAAAAAGGTATCTGTTAGGTCAGTAACATTACATCTGGGGACTGACCCCAGGAGGTCTGTGGTGTTGCTACAACACTCATTCACTTTTTCAGCAGCAACACTCATTTTTGTATTTATGTCACAGACCTAGTAAAATCTAAAAGGGTGGCCTTTGGCACTAATGCTTTCAAAGCTGCACCGGAATACTTAAAATGTCATTTTTCACAGTCAGTAATCGTAACCAATAACCAGTGGCTTATAAAACCAAGGGAATCATTTTATCTCACCAAGTTTTATTGTTATAAAACATTATGTGCAATGACAGGAAAAGCAATATTCATTTACTGAGGCAAGCCTTTGGTAAGGGACCTTCTTTAAGACAGAGTGCTGGGCACAATATTCTTTGTTCCACCTTGGCTCCAGCAGCATCAACAAGGCTTTATCTGCAGAGTAGTGACTTTTTGTCAATATATTCATGTGAAATTAGTGATAATTTAACATTCTGGTCAATCTGCAATGAACTCTTGCTGCTGCTGTCCAAGTTTATCCACACTGCATCAGATTTAGAAAAGCCGGACCACCTCATGAACTAGCACCACAAACTACAGTGCAGCCTCCAAAAACTGCATGTGTAAAGGTGTGTAAAGGTTCTTCAATTCAGGTGGCATTGCAGAGAGGTAGCACTGGGTTGACTGCACCCATTGTCCTACACCTAATGAGCTGGATAAGCTGACATGTTACTGAAGCCTGCAGTTGGATATGAAAATAGAAATGTTTGCCCTGTACTGACTGCAGAGGCAGCCTTCCCCCTCTCCACACAGCACTCACCTCCAGGCTGGGATGCCTGCAACACCACCCGAATAAGCTGGGGCACGTCGAAGTAGGCGGCGTAGTGCAGAGCCCTCATGTTAGTCCAGCGTGAGCGGAGGTTAGGATCAGCGCCCAGGGCAAGGAGCTGGCGGGCAAAGCTGGCGGATGTTTCTGCATCACCTGAAGACCACAGGAGGGATACAGGTGTAGGTGTGTGTGTGTGTGTGTGTGTGTGTAGTTATAGACAGTGTCAGCTCTGGAGACTGTTAGCAGTGTTTACTGAGTCATAGGGGATTATATTCAGTGGTCAGAGTGGCAAGATAAACTAACACACACACACGCCACACTCACACACACACACACGCACACACACAAGACAGAGCAGATGTGTATGCTTTTACAGTCCAGCTGACAGTGTTTATTCTATACCCCTGTCAATACTAACCGATGCCCGGGGCCCCAGCCTTGCAGCAGTAGTGTAGGAGGCTCATATCTGTCAGCCCATCTCGATCATTCACCCCACAGCCTCTCTTAAGGATCTGTGCAGAGACAAGATGTGTAGTGTTTCACTAAGGACAGCTAGTGTCACTGAGCAGAAGTATTACAGAATAGGCTATAAAGTGAAACTCGAGGTACCGATCTGATGAATGAATGACAACTAAGCCAGGCCTCTCATAATTCTACTCATCTAAAAATATAGACAAGAATTGTTCGGCAAACTGACATCGAAGCATCGAGGCATTTCTTCCTCAAGGGTAGCAGTTAATAAGTGAGCGAGTGAGAGAAAATATCCCACTTTTACCCTTGGCACACGTTCTTCCCTGCACAATTTACTGCACTGCAGCTATTTTGTGTAACTGCACAGAGGTGGTCTGGGGGTTGGCAGAGGTTTGTTCGTAAGTTTTCTGGTGGGTTTCTTCTTTGTATTGACATGTACATAATTTAGTGAGTAGGGTTGTAAATTGTGACCTTAACAGGCAGAGGAGGATTTGTATCAATGCACACAGAGAGTGAAATACGCCGGACGGCATCACCTCTTTGCAGATGAGATCGATGTTCTTCTGAACTTGAGGCACCCACTGCCTGAGGACAGCAAACAGCTCCGGGATGGTGGTCCTGGGATCCAGAAGAACCTCGCTGCACTGCGGCTCGCTGGGGTCAAAGAAGGAGAACTCTGGGGATGGTGAGATGAGGAAAAGAAAAAAAAAAAACAGCAGAAGCAGTTTAACTGGAGTGTAATTCACCTTGGAACTGGATATCCAAAGATTTAAGTCCTTTCGCACCTGTGTATGTGTGTGAAGTGTGTGTGTGTGTGTGTGTGTGTGAAGTGTGTGTGTGAAGTGTGTGTGTGTGTGTGTGAGAAACTTTGCAGCACAGACATACATTAACTTTCTGCAACACACTGTTCAATCGATTCAATCAAATTAGTAATCTTGGGAAATGCCCTTGCTGTGCTTGCAGAGGCAAAAGAAATCAGATGTGACAGCGGATGGCATGCTGTGAACCAAATGAAGCATTAGAGCGCTCTGGCTCTGAGGCTGGAACAAACAGGCCTTTCACAGTGAATAGCAACGCTTTTCATTTAACCAGCATCAAACCCTCTGCGTTTGCTTTACCGACTGTATTACACACAAGGAGAGTCAATTTAAGAATAACGATGCCTAATGACCACATGATTTCATCCATGGTGGAAAACCATTGTAAGTCAGCACCCCTTTCCATATAAAGCTCTACTTATTTACCAATTATCTAACAAGAAGGAGGTTAGTCATTTCTTAAAAGTAAAACTGGAACGAACAAATTCATATACTATTTGACAATGTGATATTTCCTGAATCAATCTATAAGAAATTATCATCACTTTGTGTTAACATAAGCCTGCAAAAAATGTGTTTAACTATCATTACCAATGAGCAAGAACTAGATATCTGCCATCCTAAAGGAGGAATCATCAGTCAGCACAGTTATTGAGTGCGATTTTATGGTTTTAATACCTCATCCCATCAGGATAACAATCACCATCTCTTATTATTACCGCCAGAATCTTGATTAGTGGTGGTGAAATGACCAACAGCATTGTCATCAGCTGATCATTATTTCTGAACCAAAACGCAGCGGAAACGTTTTTCAAATTTCAGTCATGGTGCTGCTCATATGCAGTCTGTTCGGTGCTGCACTGAGGGATTTAATTAACCTGAAATGTCACACAGCTTCATTGTGCACATGTACCGAGTGTGTGCATGTGTGTGGATCCTCACCACAGTTGCTGGGCATGGGTGCAGAGGCCACCTGGTGGATGACCGGCCGCTGATGGGAGGAGGCCCAGGCCAGCACAGCATCTCCCTCGACAGGCTCAGAAACATCCTCCTTTGTCATCTCCCCCTCAGGGTCTGTGGCGAGAACAATATTAGTCGATCTATTCTGAGAACACAACTAGGTCTAATTTCAACAAAGCACTGAGAGCTCCACTTATTCTATGAGGACACACGACTCCAATGAAGGCATCCTGTTGATCTGGCATCGTCTCACTAAGACAGCTGCTCAATGTTTAGACAAAAATGTAGCAAAATATCACTTTACAGCTTTAACTTTGTTTGATTAGTGTGATATTTATCCTCCTCTGTTTCCCTTTATTGCAAAAACAGCTGCAACCATTACGCACAATATAGGACAATTCGTCCAGCCAATATTATCATAAAATGATGTTGTGCAAAAGTGTGATGATTATGTGCAGTATGGTAAATGCATGACAATTATACATCTCAACTGCCAAACCAACAAGGTTACCGAAGGATTAGAGGCGGAGAAATCCTGTATTTGAATGAAAGAAACTCTACTGTCAATATAACAACGCTTGAGTGATGGTTGTATTTCTCTTAGACTTCAAAACAAATATAAATTTATGGGAAAAAGGGGCTTAAGGATTTTAAACCACAACACACACACACACACACACACACACACACAGGCCTAAGTTTGGAAAGGCAACACTGAAATACTAGAAAACAACCAAAACTCACTGTCATCTTCTCCTTTATGCTCTCTCTTGTTCACCTCCATGTTCCCAGTTTCCCAGTGCAGTGCACCTAAGCTAAAATCAGAGGCACAGATTGATCTAACCAAGCTGCTTCTCAAAATAACTCCAAGGCACAGAGACTGACCCCTCCTCGCTCTGACTTCACCCTGTTGATCCTCTCGCTCCAGGTCCAGTGGCTATTTACAGCCAGTTCTCACCTCTGACTCTCCCCGGCCGGACCGTCACTCTCACTTGTGTGCACTGTTGACCCCACTGACACTTCATCTGACTGGTCGACCATAAGACCCACAATGCAGGGAATGTGTCTGCAGGGTGACAGTGCAAACCAACACAGTGTAAAAGGGCAGCAAAGTGGTGGTTGTGATTACGGCCACTGTCCTTCACCGTAAAGGCCAGTGTCCAATTCCCCGTGACAGCAAGCAGCCACCCAAACTAAAGCACCTGCTGGAAAAAATGACTGACTCCTTACAGCTCCAGATGAGATGGG
The DNA here is from genome assembly GCA_029721515.1 of Synanceia verrucosa. NCBI lineage: Eukaryota > Metazoa > Chordata > Actinopteri > Perciformes > Synanceiidae > Synanceia > Synanceia verrucosa. The sequence goes on along the minus strand of CM056560.1, from coordinate 5,354,130 downwards.
TAGCTGAACCTCACTGTGACCTCTTAAAAAAAAAACTTTTCTCCATTCAGGGCAGCAGTATGATGGAGTTTCAACAGAGGGATGCACCCTGCAACAGAACTATGAATCACAGAAAACTGCAAGAAGAGAATAACAATGGGGACTGTAAGTATTTTTCACAGCACATATTTTGACTTGTCATAGTAGCAGAACCAGTGAACCAGCATGTGCAGTAGCATGACTCTGAAATTGAAGCAGCTAAATGCAACTCAGCCAGCCATCATTGGTTTAATCATTTACACATCTGCTTTATCTACTGGGACATGACAAAAGCATATTGTACATCTACCTGTGACTATTTGATTAACTCATCAAAACAGTGCTATTACTGTTGTAATTTATACTCTATACTTCCATCCATCCATCCATCATCCATCCATTTTCTACCGCTTATCCTCATAGAGTCGTGGGGGGCTGGAGCCTATCCCAACTGTCTTAGGGGGAAAGGCAGAGTACACCCTGGACAAGTCTCTTGTTCATCACACCTACAGGCAATTTAAATTAGCCAATTAACCTAATCCCCATGCATGTTTTTGGATGGTGGGAGGAAGTCGGAGTACCCGCAGAGAACCCACGCAGACACGGGAAGAACATGGAAACTCCACACCGGGCCGGGAATCGAATCCGGTACCTTCTTGCTGTGAGGTGACAGTGCTAACCACTACACCACCGTGCCACCCATACTCTATACTTTTACATCCTAAATAATGTAATTTGGCCAAAAAACTGTAAAATACAGTAAGTGGTCACTAACTGCATGAATCTAAACACACACACACACACACACACACACAACAGAAGTAAGTATGAAATAGATTTAATCATTCCTAATACCTGAACTTAATGTTATTCTCTTCAGCACCAATGTCAGCGCTGCTGAAGAGAGATGACATATTCCTGATGCCTCTCTGAGGTCACTAACTGTCTGGAGATTAGGACTTTGCAGTGTGACAATGGCCTACTTTTAGAATAAGCCTCTCCTTGTTTGTCCAAACCATGATGTCACCCTGCTCCCTTCCTCATAGCTAATGGACATATAATACAGTGCCATACTGTATATCAAGCTGATGTCTTGAAACTAACCCATTGCTTTATTTGTGACTACTTCTTCCAAGCATATGCAAACTATGTTTTGTCCAGTTATTCTTTTAAATGCCACAGTGAACACAACAAATTCCACAGTGGGAGTATGTGCAGGATTGCAGTAGTACATAAAAACATTGCCATCAAACCATACAAGCCATTATCTGGATGAAATACAAAGTTCAAAAAAAATGAAATCAAGCTTCTAAATAACAGCATATTTTGTACTACAGAGTCTTGGAGTTTTCTTTTAGCATTTTAGAGCTGTTTAGTTTCACTACTGAGGCCCTGAAGCTCATTTAATGTATTGTAAATTACTTTTACTGTTATCAACTATGTGCCTTTACATGCTATGACAAGCCTAAACGTCTCAGAACAGGTCTATTGAACATTATAACCATAAAGCCCCTACACATAAATGATCCACCAACACAGGTGGCTTATATTGACCTAATTAGACACCTCTTACTTATATATTTGTACTGTTTGTAGCTCATCCACCAGCCTGAGGGAAGGGCTGAACTATATTAGAAAAACACCTGTGTGCATCCCACTGAGTTACAACCACAAAACTCAACAAGTCACTCACAAACAGCTTGACAAATACCGTTTCAGAGTTGTTTCATTGATCATTTACATCGGGTTGTTTGTTATAACGTCTAAAGTGTCTATTTCCTATGTCAAACAGCTAGCGTTGACTAAAAACTAAGCTAATTTACCTAGCTGTTGACGTCTCCCTCGTCTCACAGGATTATGGCATCGAATGCAACTAAAGCTATGCTAGTTTATCACATGTCCTTATACTTATTTAAATCATTTGCCGTTAACTTTGGCTCTTAACACACCTGTTTTTCTCCCAATGGTATATGGCTGACAGAAAACCGTTAGCCCGCTAGCATATGTTAAAAAGCCGGCTCGTACTTAAAACAGAGCTGAACTATATCGTTTCATTTCAATGCATGACGGCTAAATTTAAGCAGTTAGCAGCCACATATTTTAATGCTTATTCATCGTGGGGGGGAAAAGTTGCCAAGTGAGATGAAGTGCCTTCTCTCTGACGTTCACTCAGGTTAGCTCCTCCGAGGTACCGTTAGTGATATGTAGCATAAAACCGGGCCAAGCGATCTAACGGTACCCGCTAAATGTACTTTTTCCATTCAAAATAAATATAAATGTCATTTTTAGCTAACAGTTAAACACACAACCACTTGCGTTACCTTGACTTTGATGCTCGTTTCAATTCGTTCATTGGGAAAATTACTGTAGAGGTTTAAATTTCCGCTAATTCCCACTGTGTCCTAGAAAGCTACGGTACATCCGGTTTCAGTATTCGGTTTTCAGAATAAAAGCACTTAAAGTTTCCGGGTTTCAAAATAAAACACACACATACTATACATACGCCCTTTACAAACCTCAGGTAATAAAAAAATAAGGTCAAAAGAGTTTTAACAAGCAGATAAAAGTTTCAAGTTAAATATTGTTTAAGTATTTTTTCCAAATATTTACAACATATTTAAAATAATCTTAAACCCCTCTAGATAAATACACTGTTATAATATGCCTGGGACACTCATTTTGATGATATATTGATTTCCAGAGCACGTGTACCAGAATAACCAAGAGCAGCCACTTCTTGAGACAGGAAAACATGCTATTTTATTTGTGATGTAATTGTTAAACAGAGGTTGGTAGGTAGGTAGATCCAGAGGGAAATTTGGTAGCTGGACTGTACATGGAAGAAGTTCAACATCTCTTTTGTCTTTTACTGCAACAGTGTGGAGATGCTACTCATCTTCCAGGTCAGCAGGTCATTTCCCAGAGGTAGCACATGGGATGCTGATCTCTATCCCCTTGAATGTCCATTTAGAAAGAGCACATTCAGTGCAGTTTCACTGACCTGAACATCCCTGACAGCACAGCTGCCTCTCTCCCTTTGCTGCTTCACACAGAGTAAGTCTCACTGGTTCAAGTCGGGATCAGCTCAGAGCCATTCATCCTTCCCCGAAATCCCTAAGTGTGTGGTGATCCCCTGCAGGAGTGCATGCCTCAGCATGAGTGATGGGAGGAGGAAAAACACAGTTAAATGTGTTTTTTGTTTTTAGTGTTTGCAGGTCTAGGTGGTGAGGATAGCTCTTCAGATTATGTAATTAGAACAACTGGACCTAGAGAGCAAAAGTGACTGACAACGAACACAATGCTACCAACGACAAGACATACACAATGCATGTAGCATCAGCCTATATGTCATTGAAATGTATTTTTAAAGGTCTTATCTTATAAAAGGTGAGATGTTCATAACTCTTTTATTACAAAGCAGGTTTAACTGCTAAATAAATACTATGAAAGTATGAAAATGCTGAACTCAGAGAAATACCCACAACTTGTATTCAAAAATGTGCATTTCAAACAATCCGTCAAGATTTCGGATATTAGTGAGGTCCCAAATCTGCAACATGTAAACAATGTCACTGTTTATTTATTGGTGCAGGAAGTAAACATGGATCTTATCCATAATTATATATATATATACGTATGTATATATGTATATATACATCCGTATATTTATATATACGGATGTATATATACATATATACATACATATATATATATATATATATATATATATACATATGTATATATGTATATATATATACATATATATGTATATACACACACGTATATACACACGTATACACACGTATATACACGTATATATACGTATATACGTGTATATTCGTGTGTATATATACATATGTATATACATATACGTGTATATATATATATACACGTATATGTATATACATACGTATGTATATACATATACATACATATGTATATATATATATACATACGTATATATACACACACATATATACACGTATATACGTATATATACGTGTATATATGTGTGTATATATATATGTATATATATATATATATATATATATATATATATATATATATATATATATATATATATAGTATATATACTAAGTGTACAGCCCTTATTGTGAAAATCTTGTTATTTGTTCTCAGCTGGCGACAACACTGTTTCCATGGAGACATAAACAAAACGGCTCAGTACCGGGCAGTGATTTACTCAGCTCACTGAGCGCATAAACCAGACAGAATGGACCTGAACAATGTAAGGCGCGTTTCCTCCGCAGGTTACCGGTTACCGGAGAGACTCCACGGGACGAGGCCGGTAACGAAACAGCCTCCGGCGGACAGAAAGCACCAGGCTAAAGCAGACGGAGCGGCGTCCGCGGAGGTGAATTCGGACCGAACAGATCCGGTTAAACAGGACCAGGTGTGGAAGGAGATGGTATGGAGTGAGAGGAGAGGGGTGCAGGAATGGTGAGTGTCTTCACTGTATTTATCTTTATTTATCTGTGATGCTGAATGAGTATTAGACTGTGACACACAGACTGAACTAATACACTGTTGTCCACAGGCAGAAAAACTGGGCCTTTCTCAGCAACTATGATCAGCTGGTAAGATTACCTACTATACTATTACTCTGTTTGAAATTAATATGATCTCATGAATTTCATGTTATTTCCCCACCAGTTGCTCAATAATGGTACAATATCCTTGGCCTTTTCTTTTTCATCTAAAATCAATCCCTGTAAATTATTTATTATGGTGAGCCAGCCCAGACGTATACATGTCTAAATACTCAGTATCAAGAATCAAGACATTTTTACTTGCCATTTTAATTTCTGGTGCAAAAATAGGTAAACAAAAAAAATTATAAAAAGCACAATAAGTAAAAAAAAAAAAAAAAAACCACACACACACAATAAGTAAAAAGAATATCACGGTTGTAAAAAATAAAGATCTTATGTGGAAAACGATCACAGGATAACTGAATAACATGTATGCTAGATTTAATATTCAGTCGAATGTCACCAACAAACATGTGACCCCTGTGTTTCTGCAGGGGCAGCTGAAGCCAGAGCAGCCTTTACCCAGCCACGTGTCGCTCTTCTCTGACCGCGTCCCCAACACCACCAACCAGATGTTTGGCAGCAGACTGTCCACTCCGCTGGGGAGTGACCTGGTCAGGCTGGACAGGCTGTTGCTCCTGTCTGGAAGCCATCACAAGCGCAAGCAGGACCCAGAGATGCTGCCCTGCTAGACCGCTCTGAGGACCAGTCACTTGTCATCTGGCTGCACATCAGGTCCCTTTTTTCCATTCTGGACCCTCCAAACCTGGTCAGCACTGTCCTTCTGGGGAGCTTAGATGGTCTGGCATGGCGTGGCACTCATCACAGCTCAGAGATTAGATTCAATGAGAGTGAATTTTAGGTGAAAATACAGAAATCTGCTTTGAAGGCAGTGCTAAAAAGCTGCTAATTTAGCACATATGCAGCCATGCGTTATTGTACTTTACACCCAGTAATATTATTCATAGGCTTGTTTCTTTTTCAGTTTGTTTGATGCATGCAAAGTTAATACTGAAGGCATTTGCTCACAGATAAAGACAGCTGAGAAGCGACGACAGCAGCAGATCAGATTCATGTCATCCGAGCTCCATCAGGTGTTGAATCAGATACTTGATAATCTAACAAGATACCTGATCAAAGTTGGATGAGTGAAAGGTTGTATCACCGCTGCATTTGTCTGTGCACTGCAGGGGACAAACATCATCAACAACAAAAACTAGAATACAGCTATATAACTGCTCTATCATAACAATTTTCAGTTTTATTTTTTATTGACGATTTAAAATAGCTTTTACATTTACGCTTAAACCATTGTTCCATTGTGGAGAATGAATGTGATTTATCACGATGATGTAGCTTAAACTCATCTGCACTTTAGGAGTGAGTGCCAGCATATCTCAGGTTGTTGTATCTGCTTTAAAATGCCATTCTGTATCCTATATTATTACATAAATATGTCTGATTGCATTAAATATTTTGCATTTGAAAGGCTATAGGTACACTGAGCTGATTTGTTATGTTTAAATGTGATAAAACCTCGTTTTATCAAGCATAACATTATGACCACTGGAAGGTGACATGAATAACACTAATTATCTCTTCATCATAAGCCAACAAATGAACATTATATCCTCAAAGCTGATGTTAGAACCAGGAAAAATGTTCCAGCGTCAGGATTTGAGTGAGTTTGACATCAAGAAGCAAACAGTGATATCTAGAGGACTGGGTCAGAGCATCTCCAGACCTGCAGCTCTGGTGGGGTGTTCCTGGTCTGCAGTGGTCAGGATCTATCAAAAGTGGTCCAAGGAAGGACCAGTGGTGAGCCAGAGACAGGGTCATGAGAGGACAAGGATCACTGATGCAAGTGGGGAGTGAAGGCTGGTCCTGGTGGTCTGATGCAACATACCAGAGAGGTTAATGTTAGTCAGATACCACAGAGCAGATAAAATATAATATAGTAGTATATAGTATAATATTTGATGAATAAGTGCTTAAGACTTTGTTCTCTTATATAGTTTCCAACATTTAAATGAGCGACAGGAAGGGAGAAACGTCATGTTGTGAAAAGAGGATTTCAAACTCAGACGTCAGAGCACAAGCAGCCAATCAGCTTCCAGAGGATGAATGCGGAAGTGAGCAGCTAACAGGGCAGCAGACTTCAACACAGCAGCCTGTCTACTTAAAGTTTTTTAGATTGGCGACAAATTAAGATGCTTTAAAAATAAGCTGTGCCTTCTTTTATTTAGAAAGAGCAAACGGAAATCTTTGCAGCGTTGACTCAGCATCAGCAGCCGTAGCATCTGGCTGCTACTTTTTAGCTAAACCTAAATATCTCATTCAGTTTCATTCATATCCAGGCAGGACGATGCCGACTGAAGCCTTGTTACATGCCGCTAATTTCACCACATTGTTCGTGTGCATGCTGGTGAAGTTCCCGCAGATTTTTGCGCTGATGCGGGCAAAATCAGCGGCTGGACTCAGCCTCAGCAGCCTGATCCTGGAGTTGATCGGGTATGTGAGTTTTCTCTAAATGTGAACAGTTATTGATCTGTCAGGAGAACAGCTTATGATTGTGACCAGTGATAATAGGCTTTTCAGTGCGTTGCTTTCACTATTATTCAATGCTGGTGCGGATGTCATCATGCATGTCTTGCTGTTCTTCATCCCTCCTTATGAAGAGAATCCCACCACCAAACTCCATTTAAAATGTTTGTAATTTACTATATTCTTGGTTGTAGGTAAAGACGCTCATATCCTTAAAAGTTATACAAAACCGCTCCTGAATCCCTGATTTCTAGTGATAAATTCGGCTTACATATGAACCACCATCTATCTTTCTATTTAAATTAAACATTATAAAACTTATTATGGCTCCACCATCTTCACTGCCCCACTGTTTGCCTGGGGTGTGATGGAAATGCAAGAGGACATCCTTATAGAGAGTGAATATTATTAATGCAAGCACGAGGTCATTAATCCAGTTTTGGTTTCTAGATGAAGTGTAAAACAGGATGTGTATCTTTAGAGATCAGCTCCTGGAGGCTCCCTGACTTAATCACACAATGGAAAAGCTGCTTTCTAATATAACATAATCCCACTTTGAAGGATTAACACTACTGTGTGTTGTTTACAGAGCTGATGATTTTTCTAGAATTATTGAGGACAGAGAAATGTGTCTGTTTATCCTAACATGTGTGAAGCAGTGAGATTAAATCAGGACAAACTGTAGGAATAATACATATAAATATAAATCTGCCTTCAGATTTACAGCCAGTGTTGGCTTACTGGTTTCTTTATTTTCATAGGTTTATGAAAGTTCCACTATAGGATCATATGTAGTTTGGATCCAGGCTGTATAATGTCTGTGTCCTGTCTCTCCCTGGACGTTGCCTGGCAGCAGCTGCTGTCCTAAATGTCTCCACTGTACTGGTGAGCGATGGCCTGCTGTCATTGTGCATGCTGCAGTGAAACAGATCAGCCTTAAAGCTACACGTGAATGCATAAATTCAGCACGTATCCACTCTGCCATCCTCGTCACTGCTGGCGAAATGTCCATTTGCATCACATTACCACATCTTTAATGTGTAATAATTTATATTTATAAAAAGTCTTCATGATGTCCAGAGGTCTGTCACGATAAATATAGATACCTTGTTTATTTTTAAGATAGCTCTTCTCATCTTAATGTGCAATTTCACTTTTTTCATTATACCATTCACTGTATTATTACACCGCTTGATTGCTGTATTCAGTAATTTTTGTCCACTTATTTCAGTCACTTATGTTGTAAATATTCACTTATTGTATATATGACGCTTAGTGTATGATGATTTAGTGTCTTCCACTTGGTTGTTTTCTGATTTTTTTTATTTCTTAGTTCTTATAGGCCCTCCTTGTAATGCTGCTCTATCCACTTTGCTGCTGTAACAATGCAAATTCCCCCATCTGTGGGACGAATAAAGGATTATCTTATCTCTTATTATGTACACACTGGAATTGGGGTGTGAAAAAATATGAAAATATTCCAAATAAATAAAACAACATATAACCAAAACAATAAATAAAATTGACTCTCGGGCTTGTCTTGTTGGTGACTTTGTTGTAAACACAAAACATGCAAGCACCATGAGGTCCTGTCCATATGTCGTACTATAAGTGAATATAGTAATTATTGTGAAAGGCCTGATTCTATCTGTGGGCTCTGATTGAGTGATCACTCCACCAGTTGCTGAGACTTCTCACCTTAAATACTCACTTTCTGGGAACAAAAACTGCTTAAACATGATCTGATTATAAAATTAATTCACTCTTTACAGAAATTCTGAGTTATACTTCAGATGATGTGAAGTATCCACATTCTTAATTACTTAATGACTCTTCAGCTGCTGTGAGTGAAAGTTTTCTCTGTATGAAAAGGCCTTGTGATGCTTTAACTTGAAGTTCATGTTGGTTGTTTATTGTCATGGCGACTTGATCGACACGGCTGTAGTTCACAGGATCTCCATGTTTCCTCCACCACTTGTTTGCTCTTCATTGTTTCGTCTTAATCATTACTGGACATAATCAAACTATGCGATAACCTGACACCATCCTGTTTTACAGGTACATAGTTTTTGTAAAGTACCAGATGTACTATGACTACCCACCTCCAACATACCTGGAGTATCCCATCCTCATTGCTCAAGGTGAGCTGGTCAAAGTTTCATGATAAATGTGTTGACTATCATTTTGTAGGAAAATACTCTAGACGCTTTATTTTTCACTGTCCGTTGGATGAAATGAAAAAGTTAAAGGCGAAGTGCAATTTTTTACAAATTGGACCTTATTTCTGAGATAAAATATTGTCATTTACTCACCCATTTCACTTTAGAGTCATTGGAGTAGTTCTGACAATGTTGGATTTGATGATATCCATTTAACAGGAGTGAATGGGGCACTGAAATGCAGCCAGTAAATGACACAGTCTTGATCTTTTCTCAAATAACAGACGTTTAATAAAATGGCCTACACTATTACTATTCTCATTTGAGTTGTCTGTAATTTGAGAATATTCAATCTGTAAACAGACACTACTTCCTATGTAAGGACCCCTAGTGCCCACCTTATGTGGCCTTCACAGTGCCTGAACTAAAACATGTAAGTAACAACGATAAGCATGTATACGTATGTGACAACATCACAAATAAGTATTTTAGTTCAGGCACTGTGGAGGACACATAGGTAGGCATTAGGGGTCCTAAGTAAACAATGATACACCAGAAGTAGAGCTTGAGAGGCGCATTAAGTCGTTTATGGACTTTATTGATATCCCTTTGTAACCACAACAACAGAAGAATATCCTCATGTCCTCCTTATTGTCCTCCTTTTTGTCATTTTTTACAGTATTTTTGCTTTTATAGAGAGCTGCAGGACTGGGAGTCCTAAAATTAGAACGAATTAGTGTCAGCAGGAAGTGGGATTAGATGCCTGAGGTCTGTAACTGCCATTCTGACAACAGATCAATGAGGTAGTTTGTGTATAGAAGACAGAAAACCAGAGTTTCTGGTTGAGCTGAGCCATCAGTGTCCGTTGAGATGAAACCGTGGGAAACATGCTGGTGAAGTGCGTGCTATAACCTGCCGTCTGTCCTCAGATGTCATCCTCCTGCTCCTGATGCTTCACTACAGCGACAGCCTGGGGCAGAGCCTCGTCTACTCTTTGCTGTATCCTTTCATCGTTTTCAAACGCAACGCGTCCGCTCAGCGTTGGAGAAAACCAATGAGCCGCCGGCTTGTGTTGATGCCTCTTCAGAGCGCTTCACGTGTTACTGCCTTGACGCGACGTGCGCAGGTTCGTCGGCGGCTGGAGGCTCCTCACTGTGGAGAAGTGGATCATAGATTTGGCCATGGTAATAAATCAGTTCAACATCAATCACAAGTCACAGAATGTCACAGAGTAAGCAAAGAGATGGCATGCCATCAGTCAGGAGTAATGAGGTGGGGATTTGAACAGAAATGTATCCAGACCTCGTTGCACCTGCTGTGTCTCAGGAAGACCTTATAAATGCCAAGTGGTCTTGTTGGTTCATGAGATGAATGCATCCCCAGGTGCATTTGCATATAAATAGGTGCGAGCGGTGATCCTGCAACCGCTTTCCACCTCGAAGCTGAAGGCCACAGAAAGTGCTTGAAACTTTTAAGGTGAATCACGGAGCTGGACTGGTCCTGAGTGGAACAAGCACAAGCACAAGGCACTAAAACTCTGCATTCAGTCTGACTTGTGCTCTCTTCTCAGAGCCTGTGCACGTTCATCAGTGCAGCCAGTAAACTGACCCAGCTGCAATGTCTGTGGAGGTCCAAGGACCCTGGTCAGGTTAGCGCCCTCTCCTGGGCTATGGCCACCTACACATGTGTGGGTGAGTATCATGAGTAGGACATGAAAACACAGTAGTGTGCTGTCATCTTTCCCAGTTTTCCACTATTGACACTTAAAGCTATAGTCTGTCATATTAGAGAGCTAGCAAGATTTGAAAGTAGCACCTCTAAGCTCCACCCCTCCTGTCAGTGCTCCATCCAAAGCCACGCCCCCTCAAACTTGAACATCTCACAGTAGGATTCAGCAGGGAGAGGAGAGCCGTTATGCTATATCACCACAGCTGTAAAACGTCCCGTTCAAAGCCAATATACCAACGTAATTTTTTCACCTTTATAAAGCAGACATTGCAGACTATATGGTCAAAATGTCATATCCTATAACCTCTTCAATACAAGCAGCACTGACGACAGGCTTCCAACCACAGAGAAGCTAATGTTAGCATCGGGCTAATATGTGCTACAAAAGCAGCTAAGTTGTCAAACATTAGGACAAGACATGACGGCACCTGATTGGTTCTCTCCATTCAGAAGGATTGTCAGTTGATTGGTCAGAGTTTTTACAGTCCTGTAGCTGCCACAGAGGTCTGATTCTTTTCATTCCTTTTTTCTGAACATATGATGTACTGACTGCTCTCAGGATGGAAGGAACTTTTGACCCAGTCATTTTTGCTGTTTTGCTCTCCACCAGCTTCTGAGGGATATATGTCACATTTCAGCCACTTAAAGCTCAACTTTATGTGCTGTTTGTTGGACGTTTAGCAATACGATATATTTTTCAACCCATGTTTCTATGTCTAAATGACTTATTTATCTACGCTGTAACCAGCAACCGCAAAAACGACCTACGAAGGCACATCTCCAATGTGCTCCCTCAATAATGTGCCCTTGACTCAAAAAACACAGGAAAAAAAATTCCCCCATCTGAAAATTACACTAATGAAGGCAGTGAGAGTAAAATAAAACACTAGTTGCAGGCTGTAAAACCAAAGCAATGAGTTGAAAGATGCTAAAAAGCTACTAAGACCTGAACAACTATAATTATCTGTGGGCTCAGAAGACCCCTTTCATATGTACACATCCTCAATTCATCAATTTTTAATATAAAATATTAATTAGAGCAGATTTAAATTCCAAGGAATTTAATTATTGGCAGGTCGGCTGTCTAAAACCCATATTGATAATAGCACAGTTATGTATAGACGGCACAATGAGAAGTAAATGAATGGTATATTTGAGCGATACCTTTGAAAAATGTCTCATCAGAATCAATTAAGTCAGGTTAATGACGTCTTGTAAATACCCACAGCAGACTGGGATACAGTATCCTTATCTCCACTTTTCAAATCCTCTTATCTGTCTAACCTTCGTGTTTAGCATCCCTAATAAATTCAGAAAGGCTTCACCGATTCATGACTCTCTTCTCCCTGTAGTTCAGTTACTGTCGTGTTTCAGTTCATGAATATGCATAATACTATTTACTCTGCTCCAAATTTAATAAATTAGCAATTCCACGCTTCATTAATGAATTATTAGATGCTCTCTTTGATGGTGAGGATGTCATTAACTCTGCTTCCTCTTTGTTTCAGCACGGATTTACACCACCACAGTGACGACTGGAGACGCACAGGGTGAGTCAAAGTGAATTAGAAATGACTGTGGGATGGGCTGTATCCCACGTTTATCATCTCTATAAACGTTTCAGAAGAAGCTCTTTAAGGAAGATTTGTTTCCTAAATAACCATCATGGTAGTTTGACAGTAAAGGATCTCTTTTGGGTGCTCAGTGAGTCATATCTATCGGTATGTTATCGTGAAGTTTATAGGATATTTATTTATCTTGTGCATAGTCTAACATCCAGTGCAATATATGTTTATATTCTCATTTTCATATCTGTATATAAGACAATTTTATGCTTTTTTTGTCTTTACATTCTAAGATTTCTATACTTGTTTTTATACTTATCTCTTATTTTTATTATTGTGCACTGAAATTTTGTAATGACAATAAAGGGTATTCTATTTTAGTCTCTTTAGATGAGGTTGGCAGCTTTGTTTGGTTTGCTTTTAAGGGATAAAATATCTCAAATCAAACTGGCAAAGAAGCCACAAATCATGACTGATTTGTAAAATCTGTTAACACAACTTTAAATGAAAGCTATTCACTTTAGCTTCTTTTAACTTCCACATCAGCGACAGTATCTCAATGTTAGTGTCTTAAACTCTTTAAGTTAAATTGTTTCTAATAGAGGTCTGTCTTTGTTGCAGTTCTGGTGCGGTTCATCGCCATGACTTTGCTCAACATGTGGGTGCTGCTCACTGTATGTCACTACCAGAGGCGCAGCGGCACGTCCAAGAAAGAGGACTAAGCTTTAACCAGGGATCCTCCTGAGTCCAGCTGTCCTGTAACCTGCAGGGACCACGGACATTTATATATATAAAAAAAAAAAACACAAAAAAAAACAACTTATGAGTACAGCATCAACAGTTATGGAAGCAGCTTTTGTTATACTGACCCATAAAATGAGCTTTTTATATTGTTATTACCTCAGTATTGAACCCACATATCTTTTTTTTCATAACATTCCAATGACTAAACAGCTGCTGCAGCAAAAGGAGAGACCAATGTGTTTTCACACAGCATGTAAGAAAATGTAGTGTTATTAGCTACTCAGGATATGAAATTCTGTATTTTAAAAAGTTTTTTTTTCTGAATTATTTCAATAAAGCAAACATTCAGCTTCAGTCTTGCACATTTAAAACAAAAAAATAAGTTGTGCAACTTTTTACATAATATTTTTACGACAGAAAAATAATAATAAAAAAAAAAAACAAAAGGCACATCCACGTCTTTATTGTTGAAGTAGTTGTTATTATTATAGAGCTGTTTGGTAGCAAACATGCAATCTGGATGTAGAGCCCTTAAATACAAAGTGGACAAGGCTGTATAAATAATATATGTGCACTGTATGGCATGTAAAATATACACTGTGTATATTTCTATGTATAAAACATGCTTCTTGGTTAAAGGAGAGCACTCAGCACACACACACACACTCGGACACACACACAGTTACTCTCAGCCACATACACAACAACATGCCCAAACTAGAGTTTGGTTACTTTTTAATACAAAAATATCAGGACAAACACTTTTAGAAAAACAAACTTTCAATGGAATAGTGCTAGACTCATGGGATAAGATTGCATACCTTCATTGTTTCTGCTTCTCCTTGGTAAATCGCCCTCACTTTCACTGCCAGGGTGACTAAAACACTACATTTGTGACAGGAGCAGGCCTGTGGGTGACAGCACTTAAAGTGTGAGGCCTGAAAAGGCAAACACATGCAGGTTCACTCAGAGTAGTTGGTGATCAAAGTGGGGCTTCAGTCAAGTATATTTGGATATAGAAGTAATACAATGCCTGCGTGTCGTCTCTGGTAAAGCCCAGATGTACATTCAAACAACAAAAAAAGAGAAAGCCTTAACGGTGCGCCCCTTGATTTAAGTAAACATTAGCCTTCATCACTGACAGTGCAGGTTTGAAAGAAGATGATGATGATGATGATGATGGGCCTCCATCTAATGCCATTCAGAGCAGTTCACTGTGAGCCCAAACTGTGGTCACACGACAGGCGTGGTCAGAAATCTGAATAAGAGGCACTCTGACTAAGGACACACTGCCCTAAAAGTACCTTATTCAAGTTTCTGTGACCCGTGTGCGCACACACACACGCCTGAAAGCGAAAGCGAGAAGCTACAATCAATATGCTAAAAGAGTTTGAGTGAGCCAAAGTACAGATACTGTATCTGGGATCAAGTTCAACAATCTTGGCTGCATTCAGCCGACAAATTACAGAATTTACGATCTGAGTGTAGTGTTCCCCGTTAAACCCTTCATATTGATCACAATCATTCAACACAATAATGTCTTTTTTTTAAATTTGGCCACGAGAATCCCCAAAAGGTGGAGACGAGCAGTTGAGAGTTTCCCCGTCGAGTCCTTCAATCAGACAGCGTTGAGGTGAGTGTATTATAAGAGCTCTCTTCTGTTCTGTTGGAGCTCAACGAGCTCCTCCACAACCAGACACACTTTACTGCTCTAGTCGAGGGCCCGAGAGAAGACTTTGGCTAATGTGCTTTACAAGCCGTCCAGCTTTGGCGAAAACATCCCAGGTGTTCAGGTGAGTTTTGACAGTCGTTACCGCTTCAAGTGTCTATGAAAAGAGTTCAACGAAAACAGACTTTGTAGCTCTCACGAGGCTGAAGCTAAACAGGGTGGGTTGTGGAGAAGCGGTGAGTTCACTGTGTTGATCTGCAAACGGAGCGTTGTATAGTCTTTGATTCAGGAGGACACACACACACACATATATATACAACCCACCGCCTCGACGATGCAGCGATATCTCAGGCGAGGTTAACTGGAGGAGGAGAAAGAAACAGATGTAAGATTAGTCTCAGCGAACGCCTGCGGTAAGTTCAAAAGATTACAACAAGTCATGTCCTCACAGGATGGAAATAAAAGGAGCCTGCACACACCACTTGTCTTCAGGCCTTCACCAAGAAAAAAAAAAAAATCTTCAGTCAAGACCCTCAAGAAAGTTGTAATAATAATAACAACCACTCCAATAACCACTGAGTCCTTATTTGTAGACGCTAAATCAATCCTGTGGGTGGAGTGTGTAGGATTTGATGTGAGAAGTTCTGTTTCTGATAAAGATTGTGTTCCCTTCACCTCGATGCTGTCTTTCTATCAGAAACACTTAAAATGAGAAGCAGCGCTGACATTAGGTCTGAACTGTGGTTATATAATGAACATAAACTCTGTGTTAGTGCTCTCTGGTGGACAAAGTACAACATGGAAATGCTTCTGTAGAACAGTGACTGCAAACATGTTACAGATACAGGCTCACGTGGAAAAACTGACCGGTAAGGGACAAAAAATTAAATCTGACCTAAATAATTTGTCTCTCCTGTCTTTACAGATCTTTCCATCTTTGAAAACAGGTTTGTTTATTGTTGTAAAACTCATTTTGGCTGAACTGAAATGCACCACTGCCCCATTTCTTTTTGTTTTACTACACTGTGCTAATTAACACAAACTCTCTCTCTCTTTATATATATGTGTGTGTATATATATATATACACACACATATATATATATATATTAAAAAAATAAACTATTTACTATATTTGACTTGCACAACAAGAGTGCATGAGGGGAATAAATGTTATATAATGAAACAATTATTGTTCAGCTTCGAAATAAATGATGAAAACCCATGAAACTGAAGACGTTTCATTTAAAACACCCAGTGGAGGTGAAATCCCAACATGCACTGAAACCGACATATGTGGATGAAACCACCACCACAAACCACAACCAGGACTGTGTCTGAACATTTAGTGCAAAAAAGACACTCTCTGGTTGTCTGCACACATACAAACTTTAAGCGTTCAAACGTCTGGGCAAAGGAAGAGCGAGGTGTCATTTGGACCAGTGGCCACTGTGGGATTCTTCTCGCCTCATTTTGAAGCCGTTTGACCTGCGAGGGCTGAGGTCAGAGGACATGAGGTCACGAAGGGCGAGACATGTTTGAGGATGTTAACAGGATGATGTGATCAGAGAACTGCATCTTTAGAAACATCGGTCTGATGTCCATCACCTTGAAAACATTAAGGCAGAAGAAGATAAACAGCAGCCAGTAGACACTTTTTCTAGTAGATTTTTTTTAGTATTTTCTGTTAGAGCTGTGCGATATTACAAAAAAGAAAGTGAAAATAATGTTACCAGCAAAGTTACATCAGAAAAAAGTACTATATCGCTATATCGTATATATATATATATATATATATATATATATATATATATAAGATATAAAATTAGGTAAAGATATACAATATTGTCCATATCTCACAGCTCTAGTTTCTGTAATGATTAAGGATGTTCCTCATATATTAACATAAAAAATTAATATCTGGAAATATCAGTATCTGGCTTTTATATCCGATGTTCAACTGCTGTAAGCTTCAGCATTTCCAAGCCTCCATGAATGCAGCATGCAACGTTTACCCGTGGATGCCTGATGACCTATTACAGCAACAAGAACAACAAGTGGATCACTAGCTCGTGGCTAACGAGCTAGCTCGTCCAGTGCTTGACTAACGTCAGGTCTCTGGTTTGGAATTATTTCCAAGTGTCTTACGGACGGTAACTCTGCAAGTTGCAAATATTGAAAAGCGTTTATTTTGTTATCTTGTTATCTTCCTTTAATACGTCCAATTTGATCTCTCATGATTATATTATTTGCCAAGTCATAACTAGTTATGTCCACTGAGTTTTCTAGCCAGTTTAAAAAAAGGCAGTTTTCCACAACTTGAAGTTGGTGTCTTATTTTGCACAGTTTCCATTTGGAGCCATGTTGCATTTATGAATGCATCCAGTAGGGAAATATAGTTTTGGTGTAAGAAGCCTGCACATATTGGCATCTGTTGATGTCAGAACTCTGGAAATGAAGAGTCTGCCAATATGGAGCATCCCTAGTGTTGATGTTCCACTGCCAATGAAATCAACACACTGCACAGCAAACTCTACACACAGTGTTACCATACGAAGGCATCAGAAATGAATAGAGGCACAATCATCATCGATATCATCCAACGCCCAGTGCCAGTCCTGGAGACCAAAGTCCTCCAATCTGAAAGGGGAGACTGGTTTAATAAAGTCTGTTCTTGTCCAGTGTAGGGCTGGCTGCTGTTCTCGTTCAAAGAGGCCATGTAATACAAGTCATTAAGAGCATCATCTGCAGAGGACAAAGCTCCTCACACCTCCCACTGAATTCTACATACAGAGACAGGTTGAATTCTCCTCTGCAGGGACAGCATCAAATAAATAAACGCTCTTATTAGCTTGAAGAGAAAAAGTTGTATAGAAAAATATTTTTTTGTTTATGTGTTGACGTCTGATGCACTCCAGATACAAGAGTTTTTGTGGCCAAGTTTCAGCAAATATGACAATTTTCAGGCTAAAACATTCCAAAAATTCAACTATAATACTGTGGAAATATTTTTTCAGACCACTTCTTTACAGTGAAATCAATTTTATATTCTCTACGGTAAGTTTTAAATGACTTTGCATTAATGCTAGGGTTATAGGGTAATCTTAAGATAATAGCAAGAGTATGCAAAATTTTTAAATTATTCGAGAGCAAATTACAGTCCAGTGTTACCAACTCTGTTACAATGGAAGCTAGCTAGCAGCATTAGCTCAAAAAGTCATGAAATCTTTCAAGAAAATCACCAAATTATCAACACTGACAGTCTGTCCATTTAGATCTCCATCTAAAGCCAAAATGCCAAAAATCTTTATGAATGGAAACATGCCTATTGATAGACTCACAGCTGTCAAGCTAGCAGCTTGTGGAAAACTCCCACTGACAAAAATAACAAAAGGTTAGTTTTTGTTTCCACTGATCCATAAGAGCAGTTATTGTGTTGATCCAGTCCAGTTATAACAAACTGTCAGTGTAATGAAACCGGATAATGTGCCTCTTTAAAGTGGCCCAGCTGTTCTGTCTGGCTGTTCTGGGTGACGCTCAGACTGTGATATGGTTATTGCTATAGTTTGACCCAGAACACCATTCATGCTCCAGTCTGTATACAGATGGCAGATGGTTTCTTTCTCAATAGAGTGTATAAAAACACACAACCTCTCACAACGCCTCACTGGAGACATCCCAAAATGTCACACACAAAGTCTGCTTCGCTACCTGCTCTTGCTGGTGGGGAGCTGTCGACTGGGCCTCCTCATTGACTGACTGGGCTGGACCTTCATGGAGGCGCGTGGCGAGGAGCGTGCAAATTGCTCTGGTGGCAGAGGCTTCTTGGGAATCTTCTTGACCAGTCGGCTCACCCACTTCTGCTGCTCCTCCTGGGACACGGCCAGCAGCAGCAGGTTTTTGGCCGAGGAGACGTCATAGTTCACTGGTGGCGGGAGAGGATTTAGTTTTTAGTTATCTTTGCCAGCAAGAGTGAAGTTACTAAAAACATCCTCACACCTTACCTTTGCACGGAGCGATGATCTCCTCCTTCTTGTCCATGTGGTCCTTGTGGCACTTGATGTGACAGCGCCGGCACTCCAGGGCAGGCGGCGGCTTGAACACGTTCCACAGTGGCTTAGTGCACGCCTCGCAGTTGGTGGGGAAGTGGTAGAGCGTGGGGATGAACTCATGGCCCTTGTGGCAGATGTAGCTGGACTTCTCTCCGATGGGATCCACAGGAAACTCTGGCTCCTTTTTGCTCTCACCTTCGTTGGCATAAAGAATCTGGAGAAGTTCACAGAGAATGAGGATGATGAGCCTTTGACACTCAACAAGCAAAGAAGACATGTGGATGATCCAGAAGTGGAACAGTGAGAATTTCAATGACAAAACACTAAAAGAGATGCTGAGCAGGCCTGTTCTGATCCGATACTGCAAAATACAGCAAAAATAAGAAATATATCGGCCTGTATCTAACATCTCCAACATAAACAGTCTTATACCGGCAGTCCATTCCAGACTCGGGCCAGTATTTTTCCTTAAAAGTCCAAAAAAAGACACTGCAGCTGAGTGCAAAACTTATCATGAACAATTTCCCTGTGGTGACAGGAAGTTTAATACGACCAAACTCATCGTTCATTTGAAGCAATATCACAAAAAACAGCAGGAGGATTTTTAGTGTCTTCAATTTTATTTTTTATTTATTATATTCAGTTGTAAAATATTAATATTTTTTTGTTTTTACTGGATTTGTTGAGGTTAATTGTCAGGGTCTTCAAATTTATTTTTTATTTATTTTATTCAATTGTAGAATATTCTTATGTTTAAGGTTAAAATTTATTTAACCCACTGGTTAATGATAAATGGGTCAGTTTTTCTCAGACCTGCTGTTGCTGACTATTATACTCTGTTTAAGTAATATCACTTGATCAAGCCTTTTCTAACAGTCTATACTACAAAATAAGTGATAAAGGTCTGTATTATTCATGCTGATATCGTATCGGATCAATATGGATCAGGACACCCCTAGTGCAGACAAACAGACCTGGAATATCCTGGGAATCTCTTTGGCGTCGGCTCGGTACACATCCGTCTGAGTGACAGGCCTCACGTGGAAGAGTTTGCTGAGTGAAGAAAATATCTCAGGTGAGCTGCTCAGTTCAACCACAGATGCCCCTACAGGAAATACTGAAACTGACATGAGTCCTGGGCTGCCTGCTCAGCAGAGCTGGACCAGGTGTTTCACTCACTCTATATCAAGCACCATGTAGGGGATGGACTGCTCTTTGTCTTGCTCGTTGTTGTAGAAGAGAATCTTCTTGCTGCTCACCACAACATACTGCAGGAACAGAACACATATTAAATGTTACATGGAGGAGAGTGTTGTACATCATTGCAGAAGAGTCTCTCTCTACCTTTTTCTCCCATCCAAACTTCTTGGTGTTGTTTCTCACAGGGAGAGAGAGCCAGCCTTCCAGTCTGGTTTCTGAGAGGGAGAAGAGTCACATTATGTAAACTAAATCTGTCAGCCTTACCATAAAACACATCCTCTAACCAACTTTGTTTTCTTAAGTAAAAACCACCAGTGAAGCAATATTGATCCAGCACCACAGTGTGTCTTTGCAGGTTGAAATACAAACACCAGTACTTGTATGATGTCTCATCCAGTTGTTTTATATGATTATATTTACTGAATCAAAGTGAATTTTCTGCAAACTAAATAAAGTAAATATGGTGTCCAACAGTGATGTAGTCGAAAGATAAACTGACCTTTTTCAGCCACCAAAATCACAACAAACCTTCATCTAACTTGCCCCTAAAATAGTTTTTCACATGAAATTAAGATTTTTTTTTTTTGTATTTGTACCAAACCATCGCTGTTCGATGCATGCAGAAAAAAAAATTACAGATTCATGTAATAAATGTGTGACAAGTTCAACTTGAAACGTTTACAAAACAATCATTATTGGGCATTAGCATCCCAGTCAGCCACAACAGAAAAGTGGGGAGAGTTGTGTATAAGACTAGGAGGATGTGTTGGTGTTGCTTCACCATTATAGGAGATGGAAACACAACCTGCTAACACAATTTCAACTGCATCCCTGCTGCTTCCAAGCAGCCTTTAGACAGCAGAGTAACACTATTACTGAAACAACTGGCATTTACACAGGGCCATGGTGGAACTAATGGAAACACTCCTTCTAAATTTAACTTTTTATTATTACAGTCATTTAGGATTTTTAGTGTCACCGCAAAAGAGCTACTTTTCATTTTATTATTTTTTGGTATTTTTAGCACTGAGCTATTCTGGAACGATAAGAAGGATTAGAGGTGGTAAAGCTCACCTGTGTACGCATCATCAGCATCAAACTCCGGGCCGCTGCTGACACTGGCAGAATCCATCGACTGAACACTGAGCGACTGCAGGAGGTTCCTGAGCTGCTCGATGTCGCTGTCCTTGCTGTCCAGCGCCATCTGCAGCTCAATGCGCATCTGGCTCTCCTCCGACAGTTGCTGCAAATATAGAACAGAAAAAAGCATAATGAGGATACTGCTGCAAGTGCTGGTCCCAGTCCAAAGAATCTGTCATTACCAAAAGAATTATCAGAACAACTGCCTAAAATGATGTAAATAACGAGGAATGACGTCCTGTAAGATGCTGCTCTACTGACCGCCTGCATTTCGTTGATCTCTCTCTGGTATTTGATGATGGTGCTGTTGAGTTTTTCCTTCTCCGACCTCAGCTCCAACTGCAGCTTCCTGTTCTCCTTCTCCTTCCGCCGCATGTCCGTGTCGTTACCACGGCGACTGCCGCCGCCACGGACTTCCTTCCTGTTCATGATCTCTGCCAGCTTATTGACAGCCTATAGATGAACACAAGAACCACAGTTCATGTTTTAGCCTGTTGTTTAAAAAAGTGGGAGCCAGATCCTAACATTTATCTCATTTTATTTTAAAACCCCTCCAGCTGCTGTCTAAGTGAAGATAAGGAACTACAAATGAAGCACATGCGTGGTCTGATTAGTTTAGATCAGACTGACCTGAGTTTTCAGCGTCCTCTCTGACTGCAGCTGCTTCTCGAAGGCTTGCTTCATCTGGTTGATCTGCTGCTCCCAATCCTTCGACTTTTCTGATTCTGACAAAAAAAGACATACAAATGTTTTCTCGGACAATGTTTTACTTGACTTTTTTCAATTTTGTAAAGAAATTTATATTTTTACCCTCTATTGCCTCCTTCAGTTTGTTATTTAGCTCCTCCTTCTCGTTAGCTAAGTTGGCCACATCACTGGTCAGGGTCCTATTGGCTTCCTCCAGCTGCATGGGGCAGGAAAGACTCTCACTATCACTGTGTTATGGGTAGTTATGAGCACTGTCCAAGCTGTCTGACACTACCACCTACTGTCCAACCTGAACTCTTAAAATTACGGCAAAAAAAAAAAATCCAAAATATATATTTATTTATCAGATTGTTTTGGTGTTGGTTGTCATATTGTTTTATTTCAGTAAAGCTATCCGCTTTATCTAATCTGATCAACTGTTTGCATCATATCAGCAAAAAACGAACTACAATACAATCATCTGGATGTAACATTTATAACTGTGGATGCAGGAGATGGTGGCTGATGCAACTCACCGAACCAATGGTGATGTCCTTCTCAGACAGCTCCTGACGATGGCGGGCCATCATCTCCTTCAACTCCAGCTCCTTCATGATCTTCTCCTTTTCCAGGTCTGAGTACTGCTCCTCAGCGATGGATCGAGCCAGCTGCTCCGAGTCGGCCTTCGTAAGCGTGATCTCAAGCTGAGCAGCCAATGAATCCCTGGAAGAAAATCAAAAGAATTAAATTAATCACACCAACAGAATATAAATGTCTCAGAGGTGTTAAGTAACAGCTACGCCCTAATTTTGTCAGAAAATATATTTCAAACAGCCAGAGCACCTCTCCTCCTGCAGCTCCTGCAGAGACTGCTGGGCATCTTTGTACAGTTTGTTCTTCTCCTCGCAATCCTCCTTTAGTTCACGAACCTGGGTCTTATACAGCGTCTAGAAAACACAGCAAACAGATCAAACACACTAACACACACACACACACACACACACACACACACACACACACACACTCTTTGCCTCCGAGCACCTCATGAATTAGGCAGCCAACTACTGTGCAGTAAAAAAAAAAAACTTTTTCTGAAAGTGAAAACAAATGTATAAAGTGCATACAGAAGCCATAAAATGTAAACTATAAATCTAAAATTATCATTTGGATTCTATTACCCATTTACAAAGATACATACATATATTAAAATGGTAAAATCAGCTTTTCAGCACACATAACAACATGCATTAGCTACAGAAATAAAAGGAATACTGCTCTGATGGCTCATTACAGCCCACACACTCAGCAAGATACATGCAGAACCACAATGTGTTGAGTCATTTCACATCCACTTTTGTCATCACTAGGCAGAACAAAGACTCACAGAGAAATACTGCTCAGCCTCTAACTGGTCCTGTAACTCCTTCATTTGTCCATCTGTATCCTGTCTTTCCCTGCAGGCAAAAATAAAAATGAATTGTATTAGTCATCATCCTGATGAAATGCTGGATGAAAAAAGCAGTTTTTGCTTTTTTTCAGCATGCTATAATATAAAAAAAGCAGTTGTAAACTGACTTGCGCAGCTCCTGATTCTGTTTCTCCAGGCTGCGTTTAATGTCAAGCAGATGATTAGCTTCCTGCTTGAGTTGCTTCTCAGAAGTTCGCAGGGAATTAAGCTGCTGGTTTTGGGCCTTCAGGTCGTTCTGAGTAAGGATGCGCTTCTGGGTCTCCTGCTCGATCTTCAGCGTCAAATTCTTCACCTAAAAGAATGAACAAACACATCAAGGGGGCATTTTTATTATTTAGATGGCTGTACTTAAGGCCAATTTATAGTACTCCGTAAAGTGCCGTACGTAGAGACGGAGAGCCCTCTGCGTCGCCAGAGAGCCTGACGGAGAGCCTCTCCGTCCTCTCCGGGCGCAGGAATTTTTTTTTAACTGTCCGTCAATCCGTCAAGGGAAGACGGAGACGACAAGGGCTGTGATTGGTCCTCTAGCTGCACCCTGCTGTGAAATGCAGCCCCTCTCCATACACAGAAACAGACAGACAGGTCTCCTCTGCAGCAGCACAGACAGGACAGGAACTAAAGTATCGATTATCCTTGTGAAAGGCAAATCAAACACATTCAACCTGCTCAAAAAATCTATTTAATTCGTTCAGTAATTATGGCTGGGGTATATTTACACAGAACATACCGAAAGTTGTTGGTTTGCGTTCGCTATTATCCGATTTTGTGTTGAAAAGAAAGAGGAAGAGGAGTTTTAAAGACTGAAAGCAACCAATGTTGTTCTCTTCTATCTCCCTCACAAATAATTAAATCATAAAATAGTATTTTCCCCTGCTTTTATCAGCGATATTAAGGCGAATTGCTTCACTTTCCGAGGGGGTGCATTTCAGAGCAGGGCTGCACAACACGCATCATGACGGAGAAGTGCGAGGGCTCGAGGGGTCTCCGTAGCTACGGAGTCGGATGACGGATTACGCAGTCGGAGAAGTATATTCCAGCCTTTACTGTTCTTGTTAACTGCTGCTCAGAATTGACACCTTCTTACATGAGCTGTGATATTTGTTTCTGCAGGTGGCATTTAATATCTAAACACTCACTTTCCCTGCACAGAATATAAACAGTCCCTCACCTCCTCAGTCAGCCGGTCCTTGTGTCTGCGCAGCTCATCTAGTTTCTGTAGAGCCTGTTTATAGTCACAGTCCATCATGCTGCTGTGCTTCTCCAGATCCAGTATTCGGTTCTCCAGACGAAGTTTGGCTGCTCGTTCCTCCGCCAGCTTCTGATCCATCTCTGAATGCCAGTTGAATAATATATTTTCCACGTTAAAGTCATGTTAATCAATAGTGACTAGCATGATCAGACAGTTGAAGAAAAACAAGGAAGTATATGAAAACACTTCCAGGACAGAAAAGGCTGGTGCTCATACCCTTCATGGACTCTGACTTGGCGCCCTCGATGGTTACTTTGATCTTGCTCTTGTCTGCCAGCATTGCCTTGGTGGCCTTGTGAGAGGCCTCCTCCTGTTCCAGCTCCTGCTGCAGCACCTTCAACTTGTACGTCAAATCAATCTCCTTGTTGCTCTTCTCCTGTATAAAGAAAACACGGGAAGAGATGTCCTGATCAGCCCTATGAAAACCTACAAAACTCAGCTCCAGTAACATAATATTGACTTGATGCTTCATACAACTGCATAATACAACTCAGAAGAGGAAAAGCATTGTATTTATTTTTTCAATGGGGTGTATGAGGTACTTATGGCATCCCAAATAACCCTGTAAAACAAAGTGGCATCATAACACAGACAAACTAACACATCGAGGCAGTGGTAGACCAGCACCATCTGTGTTCTGAAAGGCAAAATGACTATTTTTGTTAAATGAGGTGGTTTTGAACAGAGCTTAGATGGATGAGCTGGAGCGAATACACCGACTATAGATAATGCCTCATAAAACCCTACTTCAAGACAGCCAGATAATCCCCGAAACATAATATGAAATCATTAGCAAAGAATTAAAGCACTGAACCATTATAGTTCTTCACAAACTACCCGTCTGTAAAGTCAGGGGGCAATGTTCTTCTCTGAAGTCCTAAAAGCTCCAGCCTCAGGATCAATATCCCTTTGAATTATTTAGTCAACCAAATAGACTTCGTCAGCTGATCCGTGTAAGTACTTGGGTGATTACAATTCTATAAAAACGGTAGCCATTAAGCAACTTAATCAGCAGCTCATTTGTTAATTGTCAGTTGTACAATAATAACTGAACAAAAGAGCTTTAAACGATTCATCTGTCCTCTGTTGATCCCACTGAAGCAAAACATTTCATAATAAAAGCACCAAATGCTTTAATTAATGGTGTAGAAGTTTTATACTGGTGCCAGATAAGACAGACTATTCTGGGGAAGATGCACTTTGTTCATTTCGTCTTTACAGGTCAACATGTCCATATTAACCCCCAGATACTCCTATGACATTGCAATCACTACAAGAGAAACATAACATTATAAATACTAAAAAGTTCAGATTTAAGAGTTTAACTAGAAGAAATGTCATCATGTCATCATTTTCTCCTATTATATATTTATGGAAAATTGTCAAAAATGCGTTTTGTGAGATAACAAGAAATTCCCTCCAGACGTTCCCCTGATACCACACAAGAATGGGATGGACAGCCGGACCAAAGAGGCCGCAAAAATGGGTAAGTGTTTTATTTCTGGTTTACCTTCTCCAGATCGGTGTGTTTTTCCTGAAGCTGTCTCTTCTCCATCTCAGTTTTGGACAGAGTCTGTTTCTGCAGACGGGCCTCCTCCTCCAGGCTGGAGATACGTGCTGCAAGACAAAAACAAGAGTCTTCAGAGAAGCTGGTTTCAAAAAGAAGACTGTCATGTCTTTTCAGGGTGGGCATTTTCTTCTCTGTTCATGTTTGCTTAAAGTGTTGAAAAAAGGTAAAAACCAGGACTCTTAGAAAGGACTGCAGCATAAAGTGACCGAAATCCGATTTTTTCACCTCTATGTGACCTGTATCTGATCTTTTAATTACAGTCTGAATGACACAGATCCGATTTTTTCAAATGCGACCCAGGCCACTTGGATATGTGGTCCTAAAACCGATACATATCCGATCTTTTGACATGCGACTTCAGTCTGAACGGCCAGGTCGCATTCAGCCGACCTACACGTCATCAACAAGCTACAAACATCACTATTCTGCGGCGGAAGTAGGCGGCAGCGGGAAGAAAAACAGCAACGATGGCGGATGATAATGTGGAGAGTAGTCAGTGGAGGGTAAACAAGGTTTCTGAGTTAATACAGCAATTTTGAGAAAGAAATATGTTTTCAATAAAGAGTAAATTGTCTTCCACACTCTGCCATTGGTGCAAAAATCCATTTATGCACAGCCCCAGCAAGAAGCCTACTCATAACTGTAAGCACTAGTATGAAGCAGTACTGTGGCATTCTGCAAAGTAATCAGCTCAGAGTCAATTAAATTGTGCAGCCTTGTTTGATTTCTGAATGCAACATCTGCTCACTGCATCCATTGACCAACAAGTGCAATTTGGCAAAAGCCAAAACAGAAAGTTAACTGAGGCAAATGGAGAGACTGAGCAGAGGCCTGAGTGTATCAGCTTGAGTACTGCCCTAATCTGATTGGGGTTAAATTATTAGTCTTGATGTTAACATACTCCCTCACACAGTCTGCTACTGCTGCACACTGACCAGCTGCAATGGAGAAACTGGCTGTTGTTTTATTCAAGGGCAGAAGAGGCGAGAGAATTTTTTTTTTTTTTTACTCTCAATGCTGGGATTTGTTCTACCGGTGTGGGAAACGGGGCGTGTATCTCTACATATCAGATGTATTTGTTCTTCTTTGGATCAAGGCTGTTGTGGCTCTGCAAAGCACCTCCAGACAAACCTGTTGTGATAACAGCTCTTCCAAATAAATGTGAACCTCTCTCACAAACAGAGATAGTGACTGTGTTTGCTGAATGGATTCTGACTGCTATGATGCCGCAGTGCAAGCTTCTTATTAGGGCCTGGAAAGCCTCTGTGCTGCCCTCTGTACTGGCATCACATCGATCTCGCCCACCAAGTCAATCTGCCATGTAAGCTGCTGGACAGCCAGAAGTGACTGAGATACCACCTTTTCATCTGAGGTGTGTAATAGAATTTCCACCTCATAAAAACACAGGAAACCACTAAATGTCAGCAACTCCTTAAAGGAATGGTTCAGGTTATTTGAAACAGGGTAGTATGAGTTCCTTATCCTGTTCAGTTTGGAGAAGCAGGCACAGGATCAAAACATATTCGATAAAAAGGAGTTGTTGGTCTACCGCTGCCACGACTATTTATTTTATTTATGTCATTGCATAACTTAGAATTAAACTGTTTAAAATACCGAACTCAAGCAATAATACAAATTAACAAACTGATCAAGGCAGCTGCCGGCCAGCAATCCTGTTTTCTGAGAACAGTTTTTTTCAAAGGAGTCTGGTGGCTCTGAAGCGAGATAATGGACTCAGTTCCCTGTCAGAAAGGGCAAGGTTAGTCTGTGAAAATATTCTAAATATGACATAAACTACATGAATTTTTTAGGTGTCTACAACAGGTTAGAGTAGAGGAGGCACGCTGACTGCAGTCTACTGTATTAACACACTGACTATGAATTTCAAACATTTTCATTTCTTTCACTAACATCATGCACATCACACTGCTCTATATATTTATATGAATAAATATACAACCACCAAACAAAATCAAACTAATATATGAATTATCTGATGCTATCTTAAAAAGGTGCATGTGTCACCCACCCATCAGGTCGCTGATGGTCTCTGAGCCCTGGCTGTGCTCCCTCCTCTCGGTCTCCAGGGCGGCCTGCAGGCTGATGCATTCCTTCTCCAGGCTCAGCTTGCTGCGCTCCAGCAGGCAGCATTTGTCCTGCAGCTCGCGCACGTTGGCCTCCAGCTGCTGCAGCTGCTTGCTGCTGTCCGTCTGGGTTTTGCGGAGCCTCGTCGCTGCCTCAGACTCAGCCCGTAGCAACATGTTGGCTTCTTCCAGCTGATAGAAACAACAATGAAAAAAAAGTGTTTATTTGGTCACGTTTCTATTTGTTAACAGTTACAGACTATCTGGTAGAGATGTTCCGATACCATTTTTTCCCTCCCGATACCGAGTACCGATACTAGTATGTTATAAAAAAAATGACTGTGATATGATTATCACTGTGGTGAGGCCTGACTCAGGTCAAAACCTCTGAAAGACATATTAATACGACAAACTGAAGCCACTTATTTTTTAATTTATTTTTAAATAGAACAGTATTAAAAAAACAAAATGGTGCAACAGCAACTAATCTAAATAAATCTTTAATTAATCTGTTGCTAGTGTTGAAATAAGCAACACTCGTGCCACCCCTCGAAATTTTATCATTGCATATGTTGCATGTCGCAGTCTCGCTGGTGGGAGAATCCAGTGTAAAATATTGCCACACTGCCGACATGATTACTAGTTAATTCCTGATCAGTTCTTCCTCGCCGCTCTGAAACAGCAGGCTGCAGATGGCAAAACAGCGCAACTGCTTTAAGAGTGGCGAAGAAGCTTATAGGTTCCTATTTTACTAAATTATGTGGTATCGGATCGGTGACTGGACTCCAGTACTCGCCGATACCGATACCAGACATTTCCGATACTGGTATCGGAATCGGAAATCGGATATACAATCCTCCTGGTCGAGTACTTTAATTTGGAAAATTGGGAAACCTGCAGTTTATAATACACAATTTAATACTTCCTGTTTAGAAGTAGGGGTAAGGATTTGGCAAGGACTTCACGATATAATACGTATCGCGATACTTGAATTACGATACCATACATTATTGCGATATTTTACATCAATCACTGAGAAATTTGAAATGTGGCTTAAAACACAAGTTTTTAACTTTTTCTTTCAACCCAAAACATTACTTTTTTTGGGGGGGGGGGGGGATTATTAACAAATTCAAAATCTATATTATGTCAGAATAAAAAGAGTTTTTATTGCCATATTGAGATTTTTTTCCCCACCCCTATTTAGAAGCATTTTACATATTTCTGAACTATATTTATGTCTATATAAAAATTTCTTCCAAAATTTCCATAATATCTGTTTTGGGAAACATAATGTGCCCACAAAGCTAAATAACAGACATGTAAATGACAAATAAACAAAATATATCATATTTGATATTTGTTATAATAATATAGTGGCTTATAACATTCATTGGTTTGACTACTCATCAACAATCATTTCTATTCTATTATTTTATATTTTTCCAATGGTAGGTGGCTTTGTATACAATATGTAACTGACAGTACGAGTGACTGACCTGTTTCTGCAGTTGAATGTTCTTCTCATTGGAAATGTGTGAATTTTGGTTTCTTCTCTTCATGTCATCCAGCTGGTCTCGAAGGCTGTTCACTGGACAGGAAGACAGACAGACAAATTATGGTCAAATCTCCTTTTACAATGTTGTATTCAAACAATACTCAACTATAAATCCTTCTACATTTTTTCCACCTTTATCAGTGAAGAGTTCACAGAACAGAGCCACAGTTAAGACAAGTAAACTGTAGGACAAAGCAAGCTTTGCTTTTTCAGTCTATTTGACCAGCTGATGGCAGTAATGTCCACATTATATCAGTCTGTGTCTGTAAACTAGTCCAAATTAAAAGCCCAACAAGGGGGTTCAGTAAATTCACACAGATCATTCACTGTGATCTATTAACAGAGCAAAATAAAGGTAGTGTATCTGTGGACTTGACTGCTTTCTAAAAATGTGATGCCACAACTGACGGGCATTTATTAAACATTTCCAATGTTTCTAATTACACAGGAAAATTAATCACTATATCACATTAGTATATGTGTTATGCAACAGAATAAATGTAAGGATGCATATTAGGAATCTGATCTTGTAGTCAAACTTTATATAAACTTCACAATGTGTCTACATGTGTCCTGTCACCTTCGTTCTCCAGGCAGCGCTTCCTGTCGGCCTCGCTCTCCGCCTTGCGGTGGCTCTCCATGCTCTTGTGCTGCAGCAGTGCTTTCTCTCTCTCCAGCTGCCTCAAACTCGACTCCAGATTCTTTCTGACGCTCACCTAAAATCAATCATAGAATACTTCATGTTCTACAGCTACTCTTTCACGGTTCTCCAACTTCATAATCCACCTGGTGCCCGAGAATCAGATCTGTGTTTGACACTCTTCCAATCCCAAAAGTCATTTTAATGCTATTATTAGTATTCAGCGAGCACTCTGGCACATGTTCAATCGAAAGAGAAAAAGGGGAAATTAGTATTGCGACTGTAACATGGCTTTTGGGAAAAAAGCCCACATAAATAGGTTTAAAAAAGAACTGGAACCATCACAGCGTCATTGCACGAGCAAATACTGAAAATAGGACAGAGTCCAAAATAAACAAGTGATCTCCAACACTAACAGGTGCCTGACTGTGCCTTCACTGCTGTTTCAGGGGGGATTCGCTTACCTCTTCTTCAAGTTCTTTGAAGATTTTGTCTAGACGGCTCAGGGTAGCTCTGCAAAAAGAAAACAAAAAGACATTTACAAGAGCTCGGATAGTGATGGAGTAGTCTGCCTGTTGGAAAAGAAAGAAAAGCTGCTGTATTTGGTTATTGTTGATGCTGTTAAGGTTTCTGCAGCTCCTGTACCTGTGTTTGTGCTCCATTTCATCTTTGACCTGCTTCTCATTATTAAGCTGCACCTCCAGTTGGCGCAGTTTCTTCTGCAGAGCTGCAGTCTGTGAAAAGAAAACAAAGAACCAATCAAATGTTTGTAACATTTACTACACATCATCCACCTTTCCTGTGAATTGACTGTGTATTATACAATGGAGCAGTTAAACCTGCAACAACTCAACAGCTCAGTTGTGCACTGTAAGACCAAAACAATGAGCTAAAAGATGCTTAACAGCAGAGAAGAAGGTCACATCCATCACCCCCTGCTGGCTGGTCCCTGCTTTGCACTCACATATTGCCAATTTTCTTTGCAGAGCTCAAAACCATTGAGTCTCATTCAACAGGCGATATTAAACTGGGAATAAAACCTGGGCCTTTGTTGTCTTTGTTGTGGTAGCTGATTGATTAGGCTGCTCATTTATGACTGAAGCCAATAAGAGATTAACTTCTAGGTCAGCCACTTGCACTAAAAGCTGCTTAAGTATTTCTGAGTGCTTACAAACAGGGAAATTCTAACAAAGTACAAATAATCCTTTTCTGAGTCATTTCATAATCCTTAAGGTCTTATTGTACGAAGCTAGATTGATCACTCGGCCAGCAGGCCTGTGCAGTCATGTAAACTGAAGCCTGACTTATGGACGGATGGTGCACCTGGCAGTTCTGGTGTGTTGAAAAAAACCCACCTCTCCTTTCCAATTATCATGAGTCACAGAGACGTTGTTGGAGGCGTTTAGTAACCTGTAGAGGGAAACAAACAGTCAGGATCACAGCCAAGAACAAACCTCTCTCAGTGTCAAGATCCTTGAAATTAAAACATAGAGCTAGAAAAACAGAACAGGCTTACTGGTCCTCTTTGAAGTAAGTGAAGCCAACAAATGGTAACTGATTTCCAACAAAGGCTTTAGGTGTGGGGAAAGTTTCTACATCGCCTTTGTCATCTTCAATCTCATCAAAATTGCTGGTGTCTATGTCGCTGATCAGCTCTGGGACCACAGGGGCAACCGCTGAGGAAGGAAAAAGGTGTAAAATTCAGGAAAAAGGAAGTGCTGTGTAAACAAAAGACGTAAGGCTCATAAATAACTCCATAAGAATTCTTGTAGTCACGTAAAACCGCCTCATTTTTGGGCTCAGGAAAAGCTGCTTATTGACACTAACTGTCTCTGATGGTGTCAAAGGTCCACTGGTCGTTCTTGAAGAAAGGGTGTCGCTTGATTTCCTCCACGCCATTTCTGCCCAATCGCACCTCCCTCAAAACAAAGAGAGTGAACAAAACTTTGTCTTCACTTCAACAATATCAGTGGCAGCGGGCAAATATGACCTGTTGAATTTCACTCGAGATTCATAAAGTATCTTTTCAGTTTTTTCTTAAGAATCACAGGCTGCAAAATATACAACTTTGGTTTGTGATACTTTAAGCCAAAGGAAATCAAACCAGTTGTAAACATAAGATGGTGTATTGTGGCTATTTTAGTAAAAAGAAAAATCATTACAAAACCAGGGGAGAGAGGTACAATTCCAACAACATTTTTTTTTTTTTATTAAAGACCCAAATTTACGAGAAACAAAAACTTGAATATTCTCTGAGATTAGTCATCCACATAATTGTGGAAAAGAAAAACTGAAAAATTGTGTTTTATCAAGGCTTCACTTTGTAAGTTTGGATTGCTGTGTTTCATGGCTGCAGTAGATGATCGAATTAAAAGAAAATAGTCATGATTTAAAGCCCAGAATCACATCATTATCACCATCTGGACTTTGAAGACTGCACGTTGCTGTGAATTAGTCCTGTTCAGAAGAAAACAACACACTGACTTACAATGTTTTTAGTAAATTTACTGATTTCCTCTCAGAATATATGCCTTTTTTCTCAGAAGACACTGTAATTTTGATGTCACAGTAGGAAAAGCATTAGTGAAAATAATGAAATGAATGTTGGCAAAGTTCCATTTCCAGACAGTTCCATTCAGCTGCTCTGATTTCAGGATTCAGGTATGTGCATTCTGAGTTCACAGGGACTATGACAAGTCAAATTGCCTGCTGCAAAAAAGACTTATTAAGCCCCTCCCCTGGCTCCATGACAACAATTTAACCTACATTGGCACTAATACACTGTCATATAACAACACATGAGTGCAGCCCAATAGCATCAACATGCTGTGTCTGCATACTACAGCACATAAAAAGTCACCACCATCACAGGAACATTTAGAAATGACTGTAACTCTTTCTACCTGTCAGTCAAGAAGGCACAGATGATATTCTTGGCATCTTTGGAGATTTCTATATCATCGGGGAAGTTGAGGGAGTTTTTGTGGTCCATGATTTTACTGTAGGTTCCCACCAGAGAGTCGGCGTAGAACGGTGTGTCACCTAACAGCAGGTACAGCGAGTTAGCTATAATAAACTGTACTGTATCACTGAGATGATGCCAACATGGAAATATATATAATTAAATGTTCACTGACCAACAAGCAGCTCGAAGATGAAGACCCCTACGGACCACCAGTCACACTCCCTGCCATAATATCCATCTCCTCCCTGAGATTTCAGCACCTCAGGAGAGATGTAGTCTGGAGTCCCGACAGCTGTATCACAGTGCACCATGCCGGTCTGCAAGACAAACCCAGGAATCTGTCAGAACTTTACAAATATTGAGATCTGCTGTCTCATCTTAATGGGACAGTTTGGATATTTTGCAGAGAAAGACAGGAATACCGGCGCAGGATAAAAGTATCTTTAGCCTCCTAACAAAGTCAGTTTAAGTGTATGCTATGTTTAGAATATCTTCCCTGAAGCTGTTGACTTCTTTGCTCGTTTCACAGTCACCAGACTCCATGGATAAAAACAGTAATTTTACCTCACAGAACATGGGAGTTGCTAGTCCACCGTTTTGATTTCTGTAACTTTGACTAACGTCCATGTTCTATGAGGTAAAATTTGTGGTTCGTAAATAGAGTCAGTTCCCTGTCAAAAAGGGCCACCTGACAGCAAGGTTAAGTGGTGAAAATATTCCACATATAGCGACCTCTTAAACCAGGGTTCTTGCGCCATTTTAAAAGTAAAATTTAATACTTTTTAAGACCTTAACAAATATTATTTTAAAGTTTTTGAGGCCGATGCCGTTAAAAAAAAAAAAAAAAAAAAAACCTGGTAACCGATTAATCTCAGAAAACATTTTTTATGAAATTTTTTTCAGCCCTTTGCAACAATGATATAAAGTGAAGGCATAACACAACTTTTTTCTACATCTTTAATTTCACAACTTTCTGGAACAAAGAAGTGATTTTTTTTTACAAAATAACATGTAAAATTGCAGTGAATCTCTGAATTCTGTGTTTTCCTATTGGCATTAAACGCACCATCTGAAAATTTAATACCTACAGCAAATTTACGATGAATTGCGACAATTTAAGACTTTAATTACTCTGATTTTAATTAGCAAAATTTTAAGACTTTTTAAGGAATCCTATTAAACTGGGCCTTCCTTTTAGGAGGAAAAATATGTTTTGCTGCTGGTCCTGTCTACAGCAGTGCAGTCTGCTTCTGCTCCTAAGTAATACATTGATGATGGATAAGTATATCACACAGCCCCAACACAAAAAATCTCAATCTGCTGCACTGTAGGTTCATTGACGGGGTTCAACTCACAGAGTCCATCTTCATGCAAGTGCCGAAGTCAGCCAGCTTGAGGTGTCCAAGTCTGTCCAGCAGCATGTTGTCCGGCTTCACGTCCCGGTGGATGAAGCCCATGGAGTGAATGGCATCCAGGGCCATCACCACCTCTGCTGTGTAAAACTTGGCCCATTTCTCCGGCACGTCGTAGGTGCTGGTGAGGTTGACCAGGTCACCGCCTGGCATGTACTCCATCACCATGTAGAGGTAGTGCTCATCTTGGAAGGCACAAGACAACTGAGTAACCCAAACACAAGCTCTCATTACTGGAGGTACTAGCGGCGCATCAAGAGATGATTATTCTGAACATTTTTGAATATTTCTGTCTTGTAATGTCTTAGAAAAAACATATATTTTATGTTGCTATTTTAACTTTGAGGGCATAAATATGAACACATCAAGAAGAATAATCAGCAGCTGAACAGCAAATTAAAATGTCGTACTTGGACGACCCAGGGACTGTTGGCAAAGGCCATGATGTCCCTCTCCTCCCAGAAGAAAGCGGAGTCGGAGCGCTTGATCATCTCAAACTTGCTCAGTAGCTTCATGGCGTAGACTTTCTGAGAGGCTTTATGTCGGACCTGAACGGCAGGCATACCCAGATATTTAGAGGTGAAGAAATAATGGACTCTTGGAAAGAGAAATGGTTATTTGGTTACACAATTACAGGTTAAAGAAAACTTTAAACAAACCACTGACTGCCTTGAAATGGCAGATACATCCATCATAACAGATGATTTAATATTTTCAATTCAATGTTGCACAGTAAAAACACATTTTGAGTGCAGCACAATTGTTCACATATATTCTCAAAGGCTTCGGCTAGAAACCATGGCAGCGCATCATTAAACAAAACAGTTATAAGTGAATATTTACATGAGGAAAACCATGGCATGGAGGTTTGTATCACTCCACAGAGTTGAAAATGATGACCGATACTCACTAGCTGGACTTCACCAAATGCCCCTCGACCAATGACTTTAACTCTGTCAAAGTCTTCGGACTTCATCTGGAGGTCTCGAGTCTGTCTTATGACATTCTCATCTGAGTATGAAGAGAATAAAATAAACTCATTAATGGTTAATTTATGAGAACAGAACAGATAACATCTCTCCCGAATTAAAATACTTACACCTGTTTAAGAACGTTTCAATGTTTTTGTTCTTGCGTAGTGCAGGGTAGTCCAAGTCTAAGACCAGGGCGTTTATAGAGTCCTGCACAGAAAGAAAGATTCATTATCAGTCATGACGACAGAAACAACAGTACAGTGGGTTATTAAAATTAACAGAGGGAGCCAGGACCTCCCATCTTAGGGGCATCATTTAGTAAAGTTTCCATCTGGACCATGTTTTTGTGACTAATGAGGACAGCACTTGACAGAAAATTGGTCCAGTATTGATTATTGAGAAAGAATAGAATAGAATTACTTTATTGATCCCAAACTGATTAGGTTGCCGCAACAGCAGAAATAGGAAACGTAATATTGAGGAAACTCAATATTAAAAGCAATATAAAGCTGCAGACTTAAGTCACTAAATCATCTGTAACAATAATCTGGAGCAACCTGCACCATCAGGTTACAACCTCTAAAACTGCCTGTGTCAACATTATAAACAGGACACTACAAGAAATAAAACCTGTATTAAATTCACTTTCAGTGAACAGAAGAAACGTAGGTGAGAGTTGGAGAGAAGAGTGTCAGTGTTTGCTGTGTTGGAGAACAGAAAGCGTAGTTTAGTGTTATCTGAAAGATTTTCAACATCATGGCCGAATATTTGGATGATTTTGACAAAGTGGATGTGAAGCAAGGTTTAAGAGAAAGACTTCTCAGAGTGAGACGCATACAGTAATACCAACCACAGTGGATCAAGAGAAAGGTGAGTAAAAGGTTTCTATTCTCTGCATAGTACTGTCAGTAATGAGCCTGAGACGTGAATTGATGGAGCCAAATTGCCCAAAGATTACATTAGAGCCCGTTCAGCAGCTGGAGCGTTCTCCCTTTAAAATGGATCAATTGTCACTTAAAAATATAAGAAAACAGAGTGGAAAAATACAAAAGTTCTCCTTTAAAAGACCCACAGCTGCTCTTTTTGCTTCTGTCAAGTTCTAACACGTTCTTTCATGTGTTAATCATAAAAGGTCACGTCACAGTGCCAGTCATTGTATTACAATTAAAACATGACAGTTCCTCAAAGACCAAGAAGTGTTTTTTTCCATTCGTTCATCAGCATTAATTTGCACAGAAGACGTGGATCATGATGTGCAATACCACAGTGTCAAAATATTAACTGTGGGATTCATTTAGCCTAATGTTGGACAAACTGTATTAATCATTCTGTGATTCAGTGTGAACATCTGATAGTGCCCAACTTCAGAGGAAATGTGTCATTCCTCGTGTGTCACACTGAACTTTGACTCTTTATAGAAACAACACTCGCTGCAGCAACAGTGCCACTTAAATGCAAACATTGTTCCAAACTGTAATTCACAAAACACGAAGAAAACCCAACTGGTGAACATATTCTACCTAATAAAGGCAGCGGAGAGCAGGAAAAACTGGGCACTTCATACAGCAGCATTACTGACCATTGACTGCATTTCTAAACACAGTTTATTTTCTGTAGATTTTCTCACCGCCGTGCAGAACAAAAACAGTCACACATCACTGCTACGCAGCCAGTCTGAATAAAAACTAACAGGTTCTTCCCAGCGTTTCATTCAACACTGATCGACTTAGCGGACTGGATACATAAACAGCAACTACATGCTAAGAAAATGGTGTTAAGTGAAGGCTTTGTTCCTCAAGAGAGAAGGAGGCAGGATGACTAATTATTCTATCAGCAGCAACCTACTTGAATCTGACAATGATATTCGTCTGCTGACAGACGACAAACACATTTGAGAACTAAGAGAGATGAAGTCACTGATGAAGAACTGTACTCTCTTTTCTACGGGAAAACTGCCGCTTATAGGCCATTATATATGACCAGCTTACCAGAATGCATCTTTTTTTAAACTAATTTCTAATCAATTAACGAGCAATATCGTTCACTGATATATTGTAGAGCTGTAACAATTAATATAATAATAATAATAAAGATAATCTATTTAAAATAAATCTAAATTCTCAGACTCCAGCTTCTTAAATGTGAATATATTCTGGTTTCTTTACTCTACTATGACAGTAAACTGAATGTATTTGAGTTGTGGATAAAACAAGACATTGGAGGACATCATCTTGGTCGTTGGGAAACACTGAGTGACATTTTTAACCAAAAAACAAACAACTAATCAAGAGGATAATCAAAATGATCAGTAGCCACAACTATAATGTGTTGAGCTATATTAATGAAAGATTTATTATACAAAACATGACATTGTTGAAATTTGCTGAAAATGTTCAAATCATAGTGATAATTAAGCACGCTGAAATCAATCCACCAAGTTCGAGGTTAATGCTGGACAGTATTCTACATGATATTTTCAAAGCACGGTGATCAAACATGGGAACTGGACTGCAGCAGCATGTTGGATCAACCTGAGAACAAGCTCATTCATTTCATAATGGATATACTTTGACCCAGGGCGATGTAGGGAAACCATTAAATAAGCAAAGGACAGACTGATGCAAACCTCTAATCGTTACAGTGTGTTACAATAAGGAAGTCATCTATCAACTTCTGTCAGCTTCACATTCCTGAACGGTCAGTGAGGAGCTGTTTGAACCACTGGACTGAGCCAAATGTTGTAACAGAACCACACTCTGGTTCCTCTCCAGCTTCACAGTGTACGACAGGAT
The DNA here is from genome assembly GCA_029721515.1 of Synanceia verrucosa. NCBI lineage: Eukaryota > Metazoa > Chordata > Actinopteri > Perciformes > Synanceiidae > Synanceia > Synanceia verrucosa. The sequence goes on along the minus strand of CM056560.1, from coordinate 5,315,361 downwards.
GGCACAGTCTGTTCACATCCTCTGCACTCATTTCTCCTGACATCTTTTAACCTTTTCTGCCGCTCTCCCTCCGTCTTATCTGCCTCTCCTTCAGGCGTTCTCCACTCGGCTGCAGCCGGTCTGCGACGAGCTGCACACTGTTTCATCACCTCAGTTTCGCTTCCCCATTAAAGGAGTGACCTCACACAAAACTACTATTTAAGGGAAAAAAACATACACACAGGGAGAGGGGGTTTGCCGGGTGTGTGTGCATGTACGAGCATGAGGATCTCCCTACGAGCAATACAGGAAACGATCCACCCAACCCTGAGGCTAACAGATAATTTCACTGTGTCATGACACCGGTCCCTGTGTGCAAGTCATTTCCTCTGCTGCTGCATTTGTCTGCAGCCAAACATTTAATTTACACACACAGCAGCTACAGGTACGGCCATGAATACAATGCATCATATGCATGATATGCTGTATGTGTCATTTAAAAGATAAAGCTGCTGTTAATTCGCCTTATCCCCTTTTTATTTTGTCATAGTGTGATTTTGTATTTCCTCTTAAACATATTTTCAGTCAGTAACTAGTCACAGTGCATCAAGCAGAAATGATGCAGCTCAGATATTATTTTCATAATGAATCAAACCTCAAATTTTAGTTTCAAATGCTTAAGTTAAACAATGACTATTGAATTATCATGTACATCCGTGCCTTTATGACAAACAAATTATTTACAGTTTACAAAATTCATAAGCTTCGTCAATCGTCACTAAATCCTTATTATTTAAAGCACTTCATAATAAACAGTCTCAGGCTTGTGCTTTGGTAAGGTAAGGTTTAAGTGAAGATGCATATGTTTGCGACTTTACAGTAGTTTTTGATTCATTGTTTTTCAAAACATGTGTTCTTCAACAATTCAAGAAGAACAAGTGGTGAAAAAATAATATATAAATAGTCATTTTGTGGGCATTTTGCTGTTATCTGTTATTAAGGACACAGTAACTTGAATCCAAACCACACCAGCAGGTTACAGGCTGAAATCGGTTAGATGCTGGTGAAAAGCAAGTACGATCAGTTTGGTAAAAAAAAATAATACTATCACAATTATCTGCATGGCCAAGGTGATTTATGAGAAGCAAATGAGTAAAAACATGAAAACATGATGCCTTTAAGGCATCCTGAAGTGAATGAACAGGGGCTGCTGCCTACTATCTGTAGTAAAACATACCTGCTTGTCCCTCAGCTGCTCTCAAAGCAAACAGAGATCAAGTGTCACTGAATAGTTCACAAGTCTGCAGTGTTTGGTGAGGACAAGGTCAGTGATCGTCATAACCACCCATTAATAATCCATCATGCACATTCACACTGTAATGTTGGAGCTGCAAACATCCCAAAAAGAACAACAAAGCAGCACGGCAGGTAGCGGAAGTTGGTACAGAGGGGATTCAGTTTTGCAGACTTCCAACTTTGGACATGAAAAAGAGGAGAAACGCCAGTTTCCAGGAGCATTACAAAGTAAACACTCGGCTGCAACACTTGGACTCGCTGTAGCCATGCAGCAAACATCCCCTATCTACAAACTGAACCTCTCAGTGACATATTATTCTTTTCTCTGTCACTTCCACATCTCCCTGTTAAACAAGATGAATCAAGTGTGGAGGAAGGATAAATAAATAAACACATGTTGCCCTGGTGATGGAGAGAGAGGCGCCACCGGCTCTGCAGTGAAATGATGTTAGCAGATATTTGTGTGACAACATTTTCTTTTGCAAATCAAAACTTGCTTGGGATACTTTGCTGAAAGACACACACAAAGCTTGTGGTGACATATTTAGCTTTTAAAAATGAGTGGCATTCCCCTTCAAAAAGCCTTATGGAACTGCATTAGCGGCTATTTCCAGGCATCATGACTCGCAGAGACCCTGTAGGTCACACATAATAAGCTGCTTAGTGCCTTGCGGGACCACAAGTGAGATTCAATGTGCTTCCATTAGCGTTACTGTCAAAACGATTGCCAATAAGACCCTGGAGGATATTATTCAGTTGAAGCAGCTATTCATAAATATATAAATATGAATTAACTAACAAGTGTCTGGGGAGGTGTGACGCTGACTTCAGAACTTCCCTTCCTCGTCCAAAGCAACATTGGTTTCAGTTGCATCAAAGTTTTTGTTTTGTTTTTAAAAACAATAGAGCTAAATAATTGCAAACCATGGTGAGAGGCCCTGTACTGAGTTTGACATACTGATGCTGATGTTATTTGTCCAGTTAGGCTTATCAGTAGGAGTTGTTTATGCATCTATTAGACAGCACTTTATCTCTGCTATACTGTAATCCAGCCAAGGGGTTATGGCTTGTTGCTTAGCAACCCCTGTCAAATACAAAGAGTTGAAACCAGTTGAGCAGCAGGCAGCGGTTTTATAAGAACCAAGTCTTTTTTCCAGCACAATCTATTATTCTTTTCCATTTTATTTACCCAACCCGCTGTTGACATTACGGACGGGCCGCTCTCCCTTCGCCTGCTTCCACTCTTTATCACCCTATAAAAAGCCACGTGGATCCTCCAGTCAGGAATGCGATGATGTTAACCTGAAAGGAGCTGAACACAGAGCGGAACAACACAACTATTCAGAGACTCTCACATCGCAAACACTCTCCCTGCACAATCTGCAGTTAAAAACCTCTCTACCTCCCTGCTCATAACCATCTCATCACCAGGCATGTGGAACAGAAAACAAGCAGCACCGCTCTGGGCTTTAAAAGGATTGAGCAGAAAGTTAATGTTTTGATTGAATTCCAGCCGTTTTAAAAATAGTTGTGGGGGATAAACGGTGGGCCGGGCAGAGCAAGGGGACCGTGCCAGGCAAGGCCCGTAAACTCTCCAAGAAAGACACAGCGGCAGGAATCCTGCAGAGGCTCACAAATAGCACGGCTAATGTCTCTACGGGGAATAACAAGAGCATGTCTTACTCTTGCGTTTGACAGATTTCTGTCCCATGCTCCTGTGCCCTGTGCATTTTTGGCACCCATGCTATTATAAAGTATACTGAGAAATGTGGCAGATGGAAAACATGTTGCAAAGGGAGGACATAAAGTCCTGACCTGCAGTATGTTAACCTTAACCTAACAATGTTCCACCGACAAAATAAAACTAAAATGGGGGGGAGGGAGGTCAGCTTTCTGACTGCAAGTCAGCCATATTGTTGTTCAACATTCATGTCCAAGTTCTACTGAATGCACATGTATACAATCATTAACCACCTAACATTATTGATATAACCCAGTGGTGGCCAACCTGGGAGTCAGGAACCCCACAAAGATTCCCAGGATAAATCTGAGAGGTTCAGAGATGATTAAACAGATAAGAAAGAAAAAAAGTGTTTTTTTTCCCTCTTTACTCTTGACCTTCTCATAATTTATGTCAATACTAAAGCCATAACCTGCAATGAAGCTTCACAGGTAGCTATTGTAATTGTAGGGTAAAGAAATTAAACTGAAACCACTGAATTCATGTTTATTTCTTTATCATTAACTGCTCACCTAAAATCAGTAAAGAAATAAAATAAAATATATAAATAATGGATCAACTTCTAAAAACCCAGTATAACAACAGAACGTTGTCATTCAGCCAGGTTTCAGTTCCAACACTTATTTCGTGTATAAATATTTGTAGCATCGGCACAAACTATTTGAATTATAGCTGCCAGCTTCACCATGAAAACATGGCTGGACTAAAGCTACCATACACACACACACACACACACACACACACACACACACTCTTGTTTAGGTTTGCTTAAGGAAATGAAAGCTGTATGAACTCACTGAGCCGTTTGTTAATGCGTGTTGTATTGTCGTTGCTGCTGGTTGCACACAATGCAGCTTGTGTGTTACTAAGATTGAGTGTTGGCTTGTGAAAATGAATGCACAAATGTGTGTCCAAGCCTGCTGTGCATAAGCATGTGTGTGCGTGAGAGACATTGCCTTGTGTGTGTGTGCATGTAGGAGGATGTGTTTCACCAGCAGGTTGTGATGGAGCGATAACACCATGGCCAGATGGATGGGTTATGTACTGTGCGTGGGAGACTCCTGTTCTCTGCTCGCTCACACAGCCTCATTTCAAAACTAAAAATACAGGTATCGAACTCTTTAACCCAACTTCCCACAAGACAACAACAGAATTTCACAACATGATTTTGTGCACTCAGCCTCGTCCATCGCGTGTGTGCTTCGCATGACTCGCTTGACGTCCCCGATGCTTCGAAAGACTCGTCAAAATTCCAAGAGAGCTGTGAAACATCCACAAAGATTAGCGACTGGGTGCTGTTTAATTTATTTGTATTCACTAGCTGACTGTGCATCATCTCCGCCACGGTCTTTATGTCTAGACAAGAAGATCCAACAGATTAAGACAAATCTCAGGGTCTACTGTATGCATTTCCTTTCACATGAGAAGCATATACCAAGACACCACTTTGCCTCTCATCTCAATGTCACATTACGAGAATGGATGACAATCACAGCAGTTTATTTTAAGGTCTGTCATACAGCCAGATGTGGAACTCAGTCATCGTAGGAATAATAATTAAAGTTTAAGTAATATTTCAGTTTTTCTGGATTTATAACATAAGCATTCATTACTTGAGACCAAGCTTCCTCATTTTTTGCATTCCTTCTCACATCCCTGTAAGACAGATGTTGGATCAACATGTCTTATTCTATTTGTCATAAGTATTATATAATGTGCCGTTAAGTATGTGTATATTTACGTGGGTGTGCGTGTGCTCAGTTTCTGATGAATGTTTTCCAGCAGGCTTCAGGGCGTTACTTTTGCCATAATGTACCAGGCAGTAAGACTTAAACAGTAAACAGCTGTCTGATAAATCACACCAGCTGGAAGATCAACAACAATTCAGCCCATTCAATTCAAGTGCAGCCAGTCTGCCTTAAAATTTGTCTTTAAAATGTGATCTTCCATCAAAGTAACGTATGGATACAGCAATGTAGAGAGTCCCAACACTATTAAAATCTATACAAACACCAAAGTCACCTGGGCAAAGGTCTAAAGTTTGTGCCTGACATTTTAAGATGTTACTAACTTTACATAATATTGCTTACGGAGAATTAAACAATGTGACAGAAACTCTAACTAAATGCCTCTAACAAGCAAAAAAACGTCAGCTTTCAGCATCTCAACAGATCATATCAGCACTTTGTGTCTACCAGTGGTGCAGCTGACAATTACCAAGCTAACATTAGCTGTATTTTAGCAAGCTACTGTAATTAGCTAAGGCACTTGCAAAAATAATACCGCACAAATTTCTGATTTAATACCCATTCTACCTTGAAATAACTTGCATGCTATGGGGTCTAACTCAGTTTTGGGGCCTTTGTGCTAAGCTAAGCTAAGCTAACCAGCTGCTGGCTGTAGCTAAATATTTGCCATACAGACGTGACATGAGAGTGGAATCAAGCTTATCATCTCTCTGCAAACAGTGCAAACAGTTTCTCACAACAGAGACTAAATGAGAGAATGAAATAGGAGTATCTGGAGTTTGAACTGAAGCCCTGACAGAAAATGTATTGTATATATTTAAAAAACTTCCAGTAGTCCATATATGGCTTTAATTAACATGGATAAATGATAAATAAATGATAAATGAAAGGTGACACATGGCTGAAGTAAAGTGTGACATTTGAAGAGCGTTGAACGCTCAAACACCCGGAAGACGCTGGGTCTTCCTCTCTGGAATCCAAAAAAATCCAAAAAAAGACTGCAGAGAGGCCCGACCGTCTCTCCAGAGGAGGTGTGGAGCAGAGAGACTGGCTTGTTTTGCCAAAAAAAAAAATTGGCCGAGGCCACCGTCCCCAGTGCCTTATAAGGCAGTGTTTCTATCCAGCTAGCATATTGAAGCCCCGGACTGCTGCTGCTTGCCTGAGAGCAACTCAACTGCACTCCAGAGAGTGAGTGGACACTCAGGTCAACTACCAGGGTAAAGACAGAGATCCAGACTCACCGGGGTTATCCCCACCTCCTGAAGAAATATACAATAAAGGAGGAAGTCCCTCTAGCATGGGTAGGGAGGAGGGACAAGAAGAGAAAGAGATGCTGGAGGGAGAGGAGTTAACTAAGGACAAATGAACATAGACAGATCAGAGAATTAGTAGCATCAATAACCAACGCTATATGCAGAACAAGACAAGTGCATTGTGTTATTATATGTCTTGGGACAAGGAGAGGATCACACAGGATGGAAAGGAATGAGACAGACTCTCAAGACATGATCTGGAAGACATCAGAGAAACTCTCAGCTATCCATATCTCGTTATCGTTCCCACACTTAAGTGCTGCGCATAGAGTTATCTGGCAGTACTGGGTCTGCAGCTGCATCAAAAGGCTCTGGACTGGAGCTCCAGTTAAAATACCTGCAGTGTGTTTAACAAGCCTGAGAGGAGGGGCTGATCTGCAGGCTGAGAGAGAAGCAGAGCCAAAAAAGAGAGAGCGAGATAAGGCTGAAAAGGCGAAAGTGCAGTCATTCGCAGGGACTTTGAGCCCCATATATAGCTGCCAACTATTTACTCTGTGAGGTCATTTCCTTCAGGACGGCAGAAACTTATGTGACTTGCAATCAAGCGTCCATAATTCTTTATCTGCAGAAATGCCCTTTCTTTTTCTTGCCCTCAACGATAAGTGGTGTGCTGCCAAGCAATGATTGCGGCAGTTTGCACAAGGAGAAGGTGGCAGAGATTTCAGGTTACATTTGATCGAATGCCGATAGGGGCAATAAAACGATTTGCAGTGAATATGACCACAGTGATTGGCACCATTAAAGCTAATTGTTTGGTTCTTTCTGGACGCAGGTGTGACTTAAACGGACACTGTGTAATTTTTTTTCTCCCATCTAGTGGTTACATTTGACTTTGCAGGCATTGCAACATGGTTGGAACTACTGTACGTGGAAAGGCTCAACTTCAGTCATTTTTCCCCGGACCTTTCCGGCGGCCCCGGGCCGGCTGTGGCCAGGCATGGGACACTCCCGAGTGGCCACTCACCTTGGATCCCCAGCCCAGAGCTCCGGTCATTTTATGGCCCTTTTACGCTTTTTTGGCGATGAGGATCCAGCGCGGCATAAATATGGTCTGGTATTATGACCAAAAGTGCAGTGCAGGTTTTAGTTTAGTGCCGGTTAAATAAAATCAGCGTCTCCACCTTGCTTCTCTGTGAAAAGTGAATCGCAAAACGAGGAAATTCATTTTGTCCTATGGGTACTAGCAGGTAGTGCTTTATGTCCCTCTCTGCAGTTCATAGTTTTTTATATGCTGGAAAGACATGGAAGCCCCGCTCTATGTAAATACAGATAACTGATTCTTCACCAAGGAGAATAAGTCAGATTGTTGCCATAGGTTATTTTACACCAATGAGGACCTATTTATGAATGAAGACATTGATTTGAGGTAATAAAATACTTTAAAAAAATACATAGTGTGTCTTCAAGGGTTTGTTTCAGATGACAACATTTACAGAGGGAGCTCTGTGGTGGGAAAAAATATTGATATGGCAATATATCGCAATACTTTTTCTTCTGATATAAAATTGACTAAATATATATACATATATATTTATATATACATACATATGTGTACATACAACTTGCATTTTAAATTTGATCTATGTAGAATATCACAACATATTGCAATATCACAATACTGTATCATATCGTGACTCAAGTATCGCAATACATACTGTACCTTGCCATACCTTGCCAATACCCACCGCTACTTGTTATGATATCAGAGTACAACCCTCAGGTCTGAAAAGTGAAGCAATGAGGTAGTGACTTAGACCTGCACTCATTCTAGCACTTAGCAGGGGGCAACTGCTCTGGTTGCAAAAAGAATTCAGATTGTATAGAAGTCAATGACAAAAATCAAAACTGCTCACTTAGCTCGGTAAGCAGTGTAAACATGAGTTTATAGTCTCAATCACTACATTCAGGTCTTCTCCAGAAAAGTAAATGGTCCCATTAGAGTCAAATAGACCATAACGCAGGGGGTGACTTTGGGAGGTCTGCTTTGTGATTGGTTACCATGGCACTGTCCACAGTGTGTTTTCATTTCATGAATGTTTACTGTAAAATTTCTGGTTGAAAGAAAAAAAAAAAAGACAACAACAAATAAACCAATGGGTGACGTCCCAGTGATGACTACTTCTTAAACACGTTAAGTACAGCAGTGTACATCCCAGCTCCTACAGTACAGGGTCAGGTTTCTTTACAGGAAGGTCACTGAGTTTATTTGACAGATGCTGCAGATTCCTCGCTGTCAGTTTTCCGGATCCTTTCAGCCCACTTCTCCCTGTCCTGAAGTCCTAAATACATCTAACTTCATGGCAACTGAAAAGCACAAACCCAGCAGACACTAATCACTGAGTTTCTTTTACAAAGCTGTTACTTAAGGGACAATGTAATAGTCAACCAAGTAGCATCTACTGATTTTTTTTTTTGCTATGCCACAATAGCAGGGGATGTGTGATTCATTGTTTACTGAATATGAGTCTGTGATTAAGGCACTTAAAGTATGCATGTTTTTATTCCACCTGCAAAAACGAGGACATTTCTGAACCCTTGGCTTTCACAGCAGAACTTCTTGATCCCTACGACAGACTGCTAAAAATGGAAAACTGCAGCCTGCTCGCTCCTACGCATGATTCCCACTCAACTGTTGTCTCCAACACTCGACGCCTCTGTCTCAGCGGCTCTCCTGCAGGAAGTAAACACCACCACCGGTGTTCAAGCAAGAACTCTGCTAAATGTTTTTAAGGGAAGAGGGAATAGACCAAGAGGAGTGCCTCAAGTAGTGTGGAGAGGAAGGGGGGGACCGGGGAGGGTAGATACAGGGGGCCCCCAAGCTAGATGGGGCCCATTAAAAGGGGTGAGGTGGTGCTTTTTAAGATAGACCCGACAGTGTGTTTGCCCTCTGTCAGATCCAGTTAGGGGGCCCAGAAATTCAAACACTGCCACTAAAGATGGTTGTAACTTTACAGCTGAGGTGGGCCCTGTGCCACAGCGCTGGCTCTGAAAACTCCAGTTAAAGGGTTAAATAATGGCCTTATGCTCAGACGCTGTACACAGTGTTCAGATTTGTTACCACAAACAGCCACAGTATACTTTGGGTGAAATAGGTTCATCTGAAGTGTTCCCATTTCAGACTAGTGTAATGATATACACTGAATCATGGGAGTATTTTTCCACGCCTTACGCAACTTTAGGTCATTGCAAAACTCACCAAAAGCATGTCTTCTTCTGCGTATTACAATTGAAGTATCTTTTGTCAATAACTGTATCCTCCAAAACAATGCTTTAACTTTTGCTATTTCTAAAAAGGCACAATATTTTTGCCTCAATATGTGACAAGCTCAACATCCAGTAACAGTACTGGTCCATCCATATTCTGATAACCAGACTGGACAGTTATTTTCATTGTTGATTAATCTATGAATAATTGTCTCTCTAGAGATTACTTGTTTGGTCTATGAAATGTCAGAAAAGGGTGAAAAATGACAATCTGTGTTTCTCAAAGTTTAAACAACAGATTAATCGACAATAGAATTGTTAGTTGCAGCCATAACATGTGGGAAGCAAGACTGAAATCTCGACATGAACTTCTGTAATATAAGGGCTTTAGTATATTATTTTAAAGATGAATAAGTTAAGGAGCTGACAGTTAAAGAGATGCAGTGTTTGGTTTCATGTGTATATATGCACACTAAAAGGAATTTAGATTGAGCATCTTATCAGTGACAAAGACAGCCTGTCCTGATAGGGTTCATATTTAGCTGGGAATAAAGCCTGAATTTTACCATAATAGTTTCCTACAAACTTGTCTGCAGCAGGAGGACCAGAATAGGTGTGAAGATCTCGTAGGTATAGAGGAACACTGGTAGATCTGACTGTTACCCAGAAGGAAGTTTCAGCCAGAAATATTAGGTCCATAAACACCGAGTGGGACATTCTCCACTAGTTAATCCTAATCTGCAGACATGCTTCACAGAGCCCCTAACTGCACTGTCTGCAGATTTAACCATTAATCTGCAGTACACCCACCATGAGCCTCACATTTTGCAGCTTTTCAGTTATTTTACAACTCATCTTTAATCTTTCGCTTTTAACATGTTTCTCTCTGTTTGTGTCTCTGGGTTTATATATAATCTATTTTTCTCTATGCTTGTATATATTAGACCTGTTACAATTAACTGATTTGTTGTAGTACTATTACATTAATCAGCAACTATTTAAACAATTGAACCGGTTTGAGCTTAAACTGTCTGACTGCAGCTTTTTAAATGTGAATATGGTCTCTCGTTTACTCCTCTATGACAGCAAACTGAATTTGTTCTGGAAAAAACAAGACATTTATGGACTTTATGTTGTTCGCACCATTTCCAACAAGTTATAGATCACACAACTGATTGATTAATTGAGGAATAAATCAAGCGATTAATCAACTACTTGCAGCCATATAAACCTCTATCTTAGTGAAGCAAACGTTTGCTTTTTAAATGCAATATGACCTAAATGAACTTGAAGATATCAGGACCAACAGGAGGAAATAATAAACAACAGTGCTTTGCAGCATCACAGCCTTGAACAATGTCAATAAAAGAAAAGGGAAGACATGTCAATAACAAACAAGTGTGTGAACACTTCCAATAGACATCATTAATTATCCATCACACTTGACTCACCAGTAAACTCTCCAGGTTTATGGCAGACCTGGGCTCCCTGATCATGTCCTCCAGCTTTTTCAGCCGGGTTTCCATCCTCCTCTCTGCCCCGTGCGACATGGCTGCGGTCATTTCATAAAAAAAAAATACAGGTTTGTTGTGTTTTTTCCTCCAAACTGTTTAGACTTTACATGTGAAACCGTCTTTGTTTCAGGCTAATAATGGCCGTGGGCCTAGTGGGACAGCCTTGGGCTCTCAGCCCACCCAGCTCGCCTCCAACAGGAATAGTTTTCACAATGAGGAGAGAAAATATCCCCAAAAGCAGAAACAGCCCCCCTCCCAAAAAACTCAACTTGTTAGCCAAGTGAGCTAGTCTTCAGTTAGCTAGCTAGCTTCCGGCTAATATAGAAAGTTTGACTTATCACCTCCCGTTAAGTGAGAGATGCATTTAAAAAAAAAAAAAAAGTTTGAATGTGGACAGAGACACCAGCAACAGGGCGTTTTCTTTGCCCCCTCTCCTCCCCTTCCCTTCGGCCGTTTGGAAATGCTCCGGACTCGCTTCTTTTTTTTGGAGGACAACCCCGCTTAGTTTCACCCCATTCGGTGACGCCTGGAGCCCGTCTGCTGTTGTGGTTTTATCCTCGGTGCCACAAGTCATCCGGAGATAACGGCTGTTCTCCCGCGCTGAATTTTTAATAAGCAAACTCTCGCTTCCTGCATTTCTTCTCGCATCTTCTATCTTCCGCGTGTCGTCCTTCTCATCGACTTTATCCACAACATTAAGCGGAAGTTTCACAAAGAGAGGAAAAAGTCCTCCCGCGGTTGAATTCTTCACCGAGCTCGCACATCTACACACCGACACACTGAGTTTGTCCGGTCTGTAGTCTTTCTCCTCCCCCTGACTTTGAGGACTCAATTTCCCATAAGCCACTTGTCCTGCTGTGCGCCGCTGTCCTCCACATAATTTTCACACTGGTAAATAGTCACGCACATATAAGGCCTTATTGGTGACATTTTTATGCAGGCATTTTTTTACTTTTGAACTTTTTATATTTAAAATATAATATAATATATAATTGTATTATTATATTATATATATATATATATATATATATATATATATATATATATATATATTCATATTATAATATGAATATATATATTATAATATCATAAAAATAATTATTTGAGAAACTAAACAAACATTAAATAAGACATGGACAGAGTTTTGACAAATATGCATAATAAAGGTATTTAGCCAAATAAAAATTTGATTGTATAATATTCGAAAGACATTCCCATAGCTTTTAAAAATGTGCCAAATTAAATTATTTCTTATGATTGAAGTATTAAGTTTGCTTTACAAAAAATACTTTCACAGAGCTATTAAAAATTGTCAAAAATTATCATTGTGCATAAATTATTTAAAGGTTTTGGTTTGATATTGGAAGGTAGCCTAGCTAATGTCTAACAAGATGTGACATCTAGTGGCTCAGTGTTATCAATATTATCAGTCACACTTTCAAATAGACATTAATGACAAACAGAGATTAACAACTACATTTTTCAAAATAAAGTTGATTTCAGTAGATAAAGTGTAGCCCTGATATGTGCAGAACCAGCTTTTTAAGTTTCAAATAACCACTGGAAAACATTTATCCAGGCCCAAGGTCACCTTGTTTACCAAATTTTCTCCTTGCGCAATATTTTCTCCACATATAACTTGCTTCCTGAAACCTGATTAAACTTGCAGCTGATATTAAAAATCCCATCAATTATTAGGGATCATATGCACCCTCAGGGGTTTCTGAAAAAATAACAAGTACTTGATTCCACTAGGATTAATTAGGGGAGGATTGTAATTAGACAGTTTGAGACTGATGTATTTAACTGGATAACCAGGCACAGTATTTTCTTGAGTATTAATGAATAAATAATGATTAAAAAAAATTGGGGAATTGTAGTCAGAGAAGGTGACGATTTTGTTTCACACAACAGAGGGAGCACTTTCTCCAGCTGGTCACAGCTGTGATAGTATAATATACAGTATTATACAGTGTTGCATCTTTACATAAATGACTTTGCATCTTTCGTTTTACAATTTCATAATTTGGAACAGTTTGAATGAAGAGCAAGATAAGACACAGGTGCGCCACCTATACAGGAACCCAAACTTCAGTGAGAAAAATTCCCAGGAAAAATCCTCATGGTTTGTTTGACAGGTGGTGATAAAGAAACTGCAGGTTTACCTCCCTATCTCCTCTCTCATTCATAAAAAACAAATGTGTCACCACTTACAGTATATGGTCTCTCTTCATGGATTCAGCACCACTGTATTTTTAGAGCACATATACATGCTTACAACAAAAAAAATCTCACTTTTAACAGGGCCATTTTAATAGGAGAATCAAAAAATAAGAAAAGGTTATATTCTAACATCAATATATCTATAAAAATATAATATATGTTTAATGTTGCATATTTTGGTAGATGTATGTGATAAAATTCTGAGAAAAAAAGTCATAAAAAATGTCTAAGATAGATAAATCAGCATGATAGATCCACCATATTGAACTTATTATACAATCATAAATTAGGGCATCTTAATAGTATCATGCTACTTATCAACACTTTTATCCTATTTTATTTTTTATTTCCTTGAACCCTGTGTGTTTTCACCTTTCAAGCTGCTGGAACTGTAAATTTCTCTGTGAGATGAATAAAGTATCTATCTATCTATCTATCTATCTATCTAACTCCAGTCTAACATTAATCATTTTCTATCATCTCTCCCCACTGGATCAATACATCCAGAAGCCATAAGATGGAGCTAGAGGCCATTAAATGAAGTCAGCTATTCCTCTAACTGTACAACCGAACAAATGACATCAAAAGATGTTGAAAACTGATTGTTGCTTCACTTCAGTGGGTGTATTTCTGAAATAATGACCAATTATCACGACATCCTCCTCTGCTGCTGATGAAAAAAATGTATTTCAAAGATTTTGTGACTTTATTTTTTGTCTAATATAAGCAGATTACTGATATCATAACTTAATGATTAAGCTGAGCTCATTATTTTTTTTTTCAATTCACTCTGTCTTAATCAATATTTAAATGGTACAACAAAAACCAAGCTAGCTATGAATGATTCAATATTCTAAAATGTTATCCCTTGTTCATTAATTATTAATGACACTTTACAGCTGTTAGCTTGAATGTACTTGGCTGGTAGGGTCATGTGACAATCTTACAATTTGTGGCTCATGGCCATGGGCTCCTAAAATGAGATAATACTTTAATCTCCACACAAATGAGGGAAATTTACAGTGTTACAACAGCAAAACTGATCATTTATTACATCAAAAAGAGCAAAAAAAAAAAGAGTCGACTGGACTTGCTTGAGTGTTTCCCCTCTAATCCAAGGATACTGCATATAAAAAATAAAAAATAAGAATCAGTGACAAATGTATCAAGTAGAATAAATACAAAAATATGTCAAAGTAGGCAATAAAAAAGTAAGTAAAAAAATATATCTTCAAAACATGTAAAAAAAAAAAGTAAGTAAAAAAAAAAATGTATATTTAAAATATGGAAGTAACTCATATTAATAAAGATCAGATACTTTACCTAAATGGAAAAGATTATCACTAATTAAATGACAAATAATGACAGTATAACTGAGATAAAAAGTGTTTTTTTTTTCATTATTCTGTACTTATCATATTTCCATTGAGCAGCTTTTCTACTTAACAATGTGACGCCTCTGGCTGTAACATGATGATAAATATATAAACAGCACACCATTTTTTCAGGACCTTTCAGATGCACACACTGTGATTTTCACAGGTTTCTCTGCCGAGCTGTGAAATCTCTCAATAAATGATATAAAAGAAGGATGGTAGTTTTATCTCCTGCAGTATGGAGTTGATGCCTTCTTGTAGAATGAGCAGATATGACCCGTCTGAGTTGTGTGTGCCTCTTATTTATTTGTCTTCATGAGCAATTCACTGGATAAAACAAATACTGTTACAACACAAAAAAATGACTATTTTTCAAAAGCAATTTTGGCCACATGTTATGTACATGTTACAACGTCATAATAAAAGACAAAAGATCATCTCCTCATATCACTGTTTTCTCCATTTTAATAATTAAAAAAAGCTTTTCACTGTTCAACGGGCATTCACATTGGAATCAAATGCTTGGGTTGAACCACCGTCACCTTTTTTTATTATTATTATTTGCAAATGCAAAACTTGTCAACAATAAATAATACTATAAAATGTACACAAAAAGATTGACAGTCCACCACAAGTTAAAACGTTGAACAGATTGGATGTTTAGGAACGAGGAAGTTGGGAGGAGGGTTTATTCTTAGCAAAAATGTGACGGTCCATACAAGTTACAGAAAAAAGCTGATCTATACATTGACACTAGCAAGATAACAAAGTCGTTGTTTCTGGTATATTTCATTTTGTACAAAGAAGGGAGAGTCTTCTTCACGAGCGAGCGTCATTGTCTTAACTGTGGAGATTATATAAGCAAGAGTTAAGGCAACTTCTCTGTTGTTTTTGAAAAGTAACATGGAGTCATGTTTTATTTTGTCTGTGGACCACTCGTCTCTATATTAGGCTTGGAGTAAGTTGTCATTGCATATTTCAGGCCGCTGACCAGGCCTGTAGTCCATCATCAACAAAAAAAGGAATGCTGGAGATTCGTCACGAGTCTGTTTGCCATCACAAAGACTGTTTCACTGGTCCAGGATTTCCACTCATGTCTTCAATATATCAGACATGGACAGCGTACCTTTTGCAACGGCAACACAATGCGGTGCAGATTAGGGTCATTAGGGCATAACGTGCATGCTGTTTTGTCTGTATGAAGTCTTTAAAGTGGTGTAACGGTATCAGGAGGAGGAAAAAGCAGACATAAAGGATTTTGGTTAGTTAATGACTCAGAGCGATTCTGGGAGATTAGCCAGTAGCCTCATGGCGGCAAGAGAAGAAGGGTCAGGAAGAGGTCAAAAAAACAAATAACATTCATCCTGTTAGTGGGCTAATTTAGAGGAATAATCAGTTTTGGGAACTTCGCTAATGAAGCTTAGCTTAGCATAAAGACACAAAAGAGATGTGATATAAAGTGTTAAATAGTAAGATTTAGATTTGCTGTTGGCAGATATGTTGTTGCTAAGCTACGCTAACCCACAGCTAGTATAGAGGGAACAATTCAACTCTCAGGGAGAAAGCAAATAAGCCTATTTCCCTAAAATGTTGAACTCCTCCTGCAATTTAAATCTAGCCTTGAGCTTTAGGTATTTTGTGTTTAAAGTGGATATTTTGTCCTGAGGGTGGCGCTAGAGGACAGCTCACAGAAAGTCCACATTAGAAAGGGTTCTTCTCTCAGTGTATATGATGGCAACCTGCCCATCATCCCTCTGCTCTGACAGCAGGACAAAAAAAAGATCAGTCTACATGTCATATAACAACACTGGCACCTTTCTGTTCCCTTACAAGGTCAGGCTTCATTTAAAAAAAGTCCTGGCAGCCTCAGTGCAGCGTATGCTAAAGTGTGAGCCTGGGGCAGTAAACAAAGGAACAAACAAGGATCATCAAGGATCATTTTGATAATTTTGTTGTGGTTCCCCTAAATTATGAGTCTTCTGCCTTCTTCTAACTACATGGTGCAGTAACAAATAGCTAACTGTAGCCTGTCCTGCTTCAGACAAAGTGTCAGTGGCTCAGTTTTGTACAGGGTTGTTGCAGACTGAGGATACTGAGGTCATGTATTCTGTATGTTTTAAAACATACAGACAATCTGTACCTTATAAGTTTGATGTAAGATATATTTACTGAACTGAAGTGAAATATGAAAAACATATGGTTAAAATGTGGAGGGGTGTTTGGGGGGGGGGGGCTCATGACCTCTAAAATTATGGCTGTGGCCTTGGCTTTGTATGACTCCCATATTACAGACATTAGAGACTACAGTGTGCAGTTTCCTGGTTACATCAGCCCTGGTTTCTGGATGGGGAAACTGCCAGCTCGACAGGGATATCCCAATTTAAGAAAAAAGGTACAAAAGCTCTATATCTATTAATTTTAGAGATGCTGTGCTTGCGGATATCTACAAAAGAATCACAGAAAGGAATATCTCACTTAATGGACCAATGCAATTCAGCAGAAGGGAGACAAGATAGAAGCAGGCAGCTCAAAAAGAGCGTTTTCGCTGCCTTCGCTTGCAGAGAAATGAAGAAGCGGGATGGCGAGGAAATGCTTAAAGTGACACCAAAGCTGGGCCTTGGCAGACGGCAAGCTAAGCCTAAATGCCTGACTAACAGGCAACGGATAGAGTTGCACACTGCTTACCTCTGAGTCAACACTCTGTAATCTCAACTGGGCTCTCCGCTTGCACCTGCCTCACGCAAACACATACGCACTATTAAACATACTATGAGCATTGTGTGTGACACAATACTGCAGGTACAGTACATCTGTGAACATGTCGAGCCTCCTTAAACCATAAAGAGAGGCTAATACTGTTATTTTACATCCACTTATGTTCTCCTGATCTTCCTTTTTGTGTTTAGTTTCCTTTTAAGTGCTTGTTATTTTGGCAACTATAAATTATCTGGTCAGATCTTCAGTTTGAAATCTTACTTCCTCTGAAAACTAGGTGACATGTTTTGTTTCAACGCACCAGAGGCCTTTGGCATATGATAAAACCTTGTCTCGCACGGGTACAACGTACCTCCTCCATAGGAGTGTAAACTAAATGCTGGCTTTGTTTGACGTCCCAGCTCACAGGCCTTAAGCAGTGGTGTAACTGGATCAGATCAAACTGGATGGGTCACCCAGAAGGCTGAATAAAGGACAACGCTGGCTTAAAACGAATAATAATAGGCAAGAAAAGAAAAGAAGCAATGTGGCAGGACTGGTGGACAAGTAAGGAATATTTCTCAAATTATTTTAAAAATGAATTGAACAGAAAATCTGTCTTGTTACTTCAGCTTCCAAAATACTTATGTGGCTGCCCCTCTAAATCCAGTGCAGACCAGCCCATTACAAGAACACCACTGTTAATGTATTATAGAAAAGATGAAGTGTACTAGCCTGTGGCGGCGAGTGCCCGCTGCAGATTGGCAGAGTTTCTGCATGCCATGCCATCCTGGTTCTTTTGGGGGAGGTGCGGTAAGTCTTGACGTGCTCTAAAACAGCAGCTATTACTGTTACTAGTGTAGGTTTACTGTTTAAGCACACTTAACAGCGTTCCAGTGGGTGTGAAAACGTCAACAGCAGGAATGATTATCATGGCAACTCCGTCCCATTCTTAACATGTATTTCTTAAACAAATAGAGGAACGAAAATGGCAGAGATTGTATGACTCCACCCACACACTATTACCTGCTGGTGAAGGTTCTTTTTTTTAGATTTTCTCTGCCTCTGATTGAAACATCTCTTTGAACAGTCATATTGTATTAACTGTATTCATGCTTCTTTTTAGCTACCACCCATCAGAATCACCCACAACACTTTGTGTCAGGTTGGAAAGTACATTTTCTTTTTGCTGGTTAGATAAAGCATTAATTTTTTTATTGCCAGTTCTGTGGCTCTACATTCTGAAATCAGTCTTAGAGACAAGAAAAAAACAACACTTACTGGAGCAGGAGCATTTCATTGATGGGTGCAAATCTGTCTTTAGGGCTCCTTCACTAATCACTCTGCACTGGCTTTGATAGGGGAGGGTGGGTCAGGTATGGGGGCAGTGTGGGCTGAGAGAAGCAGGGTAAAGTCCTCCTGTTGCAGTTCAAAGGTCAAACGATGCTGCTGGCCACGACATCAAGTCTGTAGAAGTTCAGTCTGTCATGTCCACTCTACTATGATACACATCAGCGTGTTTTGTTGGACTCGCATCAGTCGTCGAAGGCGATTTGTGGTGCTGGTAGACTGGACGATGAGAGAGGATGAGAGAAAATGTGTATGTGTGTGCTGTGGTTTAGTAGGGGGTGGGGTGAACAAGTGAGTGTCGTTGATGGCACTATGGTCCTCAGAGCGTCCATCTGCGAAACAGAGTGGGAGTAGAATTAGACTGAGTCATCCCCCTGAGGCTGTTTTCTGTAAACTTGACGCATGAATCCAAGCAGGGAGTCCAAACTTTCAATTAAAGGTAAGAATTAAAGGGAAAAGATGTTCAGTTCGGAGCAACACAAGAACAAAAACGTATGAGGATGAAACTGGAGAAAATGCATATTTCCAGCGGTGCCTCTTAATTTTGGGTTTAATCTCTTTGCTGCATGCAATCAGAGGCAGCTCGAGGACACTTTTGGGCAAATAAAGAATGAAATATTCAGCGTCTGCTTCTCTTGTGGCATAAATTTTACATAATGGTTTAGATAATTCATCATGAACGCATTGTGATATTGCACATAAGTGGGAAAGGTGAGATACAGCAAACTGATTTTACATTCTCCCATATCAATAACCAAAAATTGAGTATCTTTAGCATCCTTTTCCCTCAGCTGCCGACTGGCTTTTAGTGGTACTAACGCTGCACAGGGCTCGATTTCCATCTTTTGTCGTTATTAATTACTCTAATTCAGAGCGCTCGCCTCATGTTACCACAACTTCAATTGGTCTTCAATTGCTCTTGAATACAATTTCATTTAATTAACAACTCGAGGAGTGCATCATTAAATTCAGTATTAATGTGTTGAATAAATCCTTTTGACGTGATAGACTTCCCATTTCCATTTTGACGCTCATTGAGGTAATCTGCCAGTCAATGTAAAGCAACAAGTAATCTTTCTGTAAAATGGAGGATGGGGAACTAATGTGCTGACACAACATGTTCCAGTAAGAAATGCATAAAAAATGCACATGCATGATATCTAGTGTGCTGTCATTTCTAATAATGTATTTGCACTCTGAACATGCACTCTGACATTATTTTTGGATAATAATTCAGTCACTTGTTTGTATGGTGGCACGCAGTGTCTACCCTTGAATCAAGCATATTGTGAATTTTTGATGACAGGATCATCCTTCTTGTGCGCTAAACTGGATAAAACATAAAATAATCATCTCGCCAGAATTTCTCCAATTTGAAGACGATGACACTAAAATATAAATGGTAAACATCTTGTTAAAGGACATTTTGGAAGTGAAATATAATTTCAAATAGTTTACACTAGAAACATCAAAGGCGACTGATTATTTAATGGGTGCCCCACTGTGAATTGCAAAATATTAATGAATAAATCCCTGTAAAAGTTACGCTTAAATACAGAGTGTGCACAACTGCATTGATGTGTTTGTGGGAGCACGCTGTGGTTAACCCACCTCATTTGTTTTGATTGCGGATTCGCAGACACCTCCTCTTCAGTGGCGGTTCAACCTCGGGGCTCCCGTCCGCTGATAAAGGGGCACTGATGGAGCAGGACAGGATGGCCGTCTTGTCGGCGCCGGGCTTTGGCACAGGCTGGATGACAACGCAGCCTCCGGTGGACAGCAGCGGCAGGGCATAGGCGTGCTCGCCCTCCTCCAGGTTGGAGTCAGGATCTGGCTTACCATCTACTGTGTCTGCCATCTCGTCTTGCACCGAGCCCCGCTTCCCTGGTTCCCAGTCTCCAACTGAGCAATTGTTCTCTTTTAGTGCCTCGTGTTCCAGCTCTCCGTTGGCTTGCTGCTCCTCTGACACTCTTTCTCCCGCAACACTGTCTCCTCTCCTGTCAGCGTAAGACTCAGGAGTGAGAAGCGAATGCCATCCTGTGCCGTTGACTATGACATTACATGGGGCAGCAGGGCTAGCCAGGAGGTGGGGCTGGGTCCGTGCTGCACTGGACAAGGGTGTTGGGGTAGGGTTAGAGATACAGGGATTTAGCTGGCTCGCTGGAGGATCGTCATGGCAAGAAGGGCTGCTGTTGCTGGAGGGAGGGCCTGATGATTCCAGTGTGTTTGGGTGTGTGGCCCTTTCCAGCTCTGTAGCACTGATGAGGCCATGTGAGAGGGCCCCATTGCCCCCATCATGACTGCCCTTCCCCTCCCAACTCAGCCCAGCAGCTGGTGGAGATCTTGATTCAGCCTCTGCCTCTACTTTGACCTGGACTCCCGGTAGCATCCTCTGAATTACCTGTTGTTGGCATGGCCTCTGGCTCACAGTTAGATCTATCACCCCGTCCATCGGGCCGCTGGTTAGACACGGGTTGCCTGAATTGTCCTCTGCCTTCACCGTCAAGTCCACCAGCAAGGTCCTGCTTCTCTCGGAGCATACAGGAGAAAGTCGCTCTGAACCAGCTGGCTCTATTTTCTGCTCCCCTCTGTCACCTCCAGAGGAACCAGGGGAGTGGGGCCAAGAGGCCGAAGCTTCAGAGGCATCCGGAGCACTGCGGAGCGGTCCGCCGCTTTCCGGCTGGTCCCTGGAAGGTTTAGAGTTGAAGGGGATCGGGATTGGAATCGGGATTGGGACTGGGAGGGGTACGATGACAGGGTAAGGGACCAAGAGAGTTGGTGGGGGTACCAATGGGGCCAGGGACGGCATGCCAAAGTTCATCATTGGAGGTAAAGGTATGCGCCCATTAGGCATCATGTTGACTGGGGGGAAAGGGGGCAGGCCTGGCATGGGGAGACCAGGGTGGGGGGGCATCATGCCAGGATTGGGATTAGATGAGGGGTGGACATGTGGGGACAGAAGGGGCCTGTGCATGGGGCTTGATGCTGAACCCATGGTCCTAGGGGGAGGTGGTGGGCCAATACCAGGGATGATAGGGTTTGACAGAGGGCTATGGGGTCCCCCTGGGTGGGCAGAGGGTCGGAGAAATGGAGGACGCATGTGCTGCATCATTTGATGCTCCATGAACAGCGGCAGTGGCATGGGCCCCCGGGGTGTCATCACCATAGGAGGGCTACCAGGAGGGACCCCAACAGGTGGGTGCAAAGTGGGGACAGGCGGTGGGTGAAGTGTGGGGCTCTCGTGGGGTCTGGGTGTGGGGATCTTGGCTGAAGAGGAGGAGGATGGGGAGCAGTGGGCAGCAGTGTCTGAAGGTGAAGTGGCAGAGGAAGTGGAAGGGGCCAATGCAGCGGCGGAGGAAGGCCCCCCTGGCGAGGGAGCTTTACGCCGCAGGTCCGTTAATGGCGTGCCCCAGGATTCAGGAGTGAGCAGCTGCACCCCTCCACTGCACTCCATCTTACCCTCCCCTCCAGCACCGAGTCCTGGGTTACACAGTGCCCCAGGCAGTGCAGCCTGGGTCTCCTTGTAGAAAATGTCCATCTTATATTGGTTCAGGCATTTGGCACTGCAGAACTGCAGCCTCCGCTCACCAGCACCAAAGTCCAGGTACTCCTTAGTGTGGCGAATATGTTTGCACCAGTCACACACCTGGAAAAGAAAACACACAGTACACACACCGCATCAGCGCCTGTCATTCTGCGGACAAAAGACTAATTTGCTTGTGATGAAATACAACAACACCTCCTCTGAAGTGCTCTGGTAAGCAGAAGTCTCCAAAACATCTGGACACATTTTATCTAAAGTTAGTGTTTCTAAATACTTTTACAAATCTGTCAAGAGCACATGCCTGTATGCATTTATGCATATATGTAACATAAATGTGTGTTTGTTTTTTGATGTGCTTTCCTTTCTGAGAGGTAAATGTGCACATCATTTGCTGCTGAGTGGTATTGAAGCAACTTTGTCTTTAACTTCCTGCCCTAACAAGGAATGCCCATTTACACCTTCTGTTGGCAATAAAAACACTCTCATTAACTAGATACCCCTGGGAGACTGACGCTCCTGAGCACAACAATACAAAAAAAAGATGAATTCTCTTAAATGGCCTTACACACTTGGTATTGAAGTGTGCCAAAAAGTAGAAATACATCAAAGTTAAGTCTCTTTAAATGCTAGAAAGTTTAAGATGTCGACAATATTGCGACAATAAATTTCAGGCCTGGGATGCATTAACTTGATGGTTTACTTCATCAAGTCACTGTTGCAATAGCTTTATGCTGAACTTTCTAATTTTGTCATTTAAACTCTGAAGTTCAAGCTTAAACGGTATTTATCACGTTGCTGTGATTTTCTTATTCCCATGGCTTATGTCTTATTTTCCTATAGCTGATCATATATGTGGCTATTTTTTGCAGTTCTAAATATTACTGGTTGGTTTTGTAAAAGCTTCAGAATTAAAAAAAGGGTCAGCTCTTTTGAGAATGTATGCATGTTCTATTTTTTCTATGGTTGTTCATGCATGTTGTAATGGAAAGTAACACAAGTGAATATTGCCTCAAAGAGAACACTTTGCGAGTTCAAAACAACATTGTTTTTCTGACATTCGTCAATGATACATTAGCAAACATTGTCCAGTAGCCTCAAAAGACCAACATGTAATGCAAGCCATCTTTTTGCAAAATGCATCTGCCTACGGAGCCTTTTGTGATCTTGACACAAGTGACTGTATTGCATGGAAATGTGCAAATATTATGAAAACATGAACACCTAACAATATAGTGTAATGCACCTATAATACAACCAACATTTCATCCTCAAAATTGGAACTAAACTCCTCTCAAACTATTTTCACACTTCATCCCTGATGACAGTGTGAGGTATCAATGCATCCACTTTCTCTGCTTTCTTGTTTTCAGAATATTCACTTATATCTAATCACATAACAACAACTTAATTGTTCTTCTTGGCACCATGTGACACCAACGCATCCAAATCAATTATTGTTCTTTATATATTACTCTAGTTATTTAGAATTACAGCATCACTTTTAGATAAACTTCTTAGAGTCAGTTAGGGTTTTTGAAATGTGTCGAAAGCCAATAATTAAATTGATAATAGTACAATAAATCAATTTTGCTGATTTCTTGTCATACGTTGTGCTTTAAGGCGGGATCACCTCACCTCGAACATTTAGAGGCTAAAGTGAAAAGTTGTCTTTCTTGCTCGCTGCAGTGGCAAAGATCCCAAAACATCCTGCTGCACTGTTTCATCGCTGTTCGACACCTTTGCAGCACAAAAAAGTGCACATTTTCCTTTGGGAAGAGAATGAATGTGACCCTGGTAGAGCAGATAGCTGTGGGCGAGCCCTGAACACGACGTTACTCGTCAGGCCACACACAGCTCACTCTGTCAGCTCTGGGAGGAGTGGCAGGTCCTCGCTGGAGATAATTAAGGCATTAATCAGTTGTCAGACCCCTCAACGACATCCATCCATCACACAGAACCTTAAGCCCCCCCTGCTGAATGTTAATAAGTTGAGGGATGCAACCGGAAGGTGGATAAACTCCTTTTGCACGCTGCACAGCAACATTGGTTTATTTGGCAGGATCCTGTCTGGCAGTGGCTGAAAGACAGAGGACTCACATGGGCTGTTTTCACTGTAGTGCTGGCCAGGATATCAAAAGAACACATAGCATGCTGTCCTGCAGCTGCTACACGTGTAAAACATCAGGTTCTTTGCATCAGATTGTCTGGTGGTACACTGTGGACTGAATGAAGCAGAAGCATTTCCAAAAGGATAGAAGTTTTAAAACATGCACTACAGTTCTGCTTTTGTTCTCAGTCATTATACTACACTACACATGAGCGGAGTTCAGGACAAGCTGCTGGAGAACATGAGGAACCTCAGCGAAAACTGATCAGAGACTGGACTACACAGCAACTGCTGTGCTTAAACAGTACGCTGGTGGTGCTCAGATGTCAGTCCCTTGAAGTCTACACATTTTAACTGCCCATTTAGTCCTGGCTAATTCAATGAGCCATGACTGAGTAAAAGTCAAAAAGGTGCTCTCGCAAGTTGAGTTTGATAATGGTAGGCCCAGGATATTTTAAATAATAAATGTGCTGAAATTTTCCTCGTCTCAGAAAGACAGATGGAGAGCACTTAACGACTTTCTGCACCGCGAGTGAGATTTCACTGCGCATTACACTAATGGAGTTGTGCTTTCTCTCTCGCGCTCGCTCGCTCACTCGCTCTCCCACCACTACACAGATGTTTGCAGTTGAATGTAATTATGGTCATTTATTTCCATCGTAGCCAACGAACCAGCATTGGTGGTGCAGTTTAACCATTTACATTACGACAACTGTCATGCTTCCAAACAAGGGTGACCACCTCAGCGGCCGTCGTCTTCAGCCAACAGCTAGTTTTAACGTATAATCAGTTCAGTAAGTGATTTAGGTGAGGTGATGATCAGAGGCCGTTCTCAGGGGTTAAGGGATTGCATGAAGAATATTCAATTGCTGCAGCGATGGAGCTGAAGGGGCAGAATGTGGACCAACAGGTTGCAGAGAAAGTTAAAAGGTAGCAATGAAGAGGAGGAAGAGGTTGCAGATGTTAAAAAGATAGCAGAGGATGTGGAGGACTTAGATAATGAAGAGAAAGAAGAGGAGGCAGTTGCAGAGGGTTAAGAGGCTGGAGGGTTTCAGAGATTGTAAGGTTTCATACTGTAAGAGGCTGTAGTGCCTGAAGTGGTTTTATATGTAGAATAAAGAGGTTTAAGCAGTAGAGGTGCATGAAGGGAACGGCTTGTATATCCCCCTGTTAAGGTTGATACGTGATTCTTTTGACACTTCTCAGATTGCTGCTGTAATCACAGTTCAAAACACAAGGATTAAACCCGTGGAAGCGAACCAGGTGTCTGAAGCGAACCGGTCGCTTGGCTTTTAGCTAAACTGTCTCGCACTCCAAACGATCTGCAGCAAAGTCTCCACCCTTTGACAAGTCCACCTATGGCAAACAGAAACACTGGGCTTGATGCAAACTACATGATGGAGCAACAGACTGCCATCGAAAAGCACCTGGTCCACTGGAAAAAGAAAACAGAATAAAGCTCCCACTAATGTTTACACAAGAAAATTAAACCTTGGCAGCGCTTAACAGACCATCTGCAACATGTGGACTTGTTACTATGATTAGCCAAAATATGAGTTTACAGCGGCCTCATTTATTGGAGTTATCTATCTTGATGGTTACCTGGCTTACAGGAGGGGAAACATATCTGGTTCACATCCTTTCCCAGTGTTTTAAATTGGCTCCACTGTGTACCTGATGTCTTCATTAAAACCTGACTGGAGCATGAAAAGTTGGAACTGTAGATTAAAGTCAAAGAAGAATAGAGCTACAGTCCCTGTAAGGCTGCTCTTATTCCAGCCAGCCATCACCATCGGTCATTATAGATGTGACATACAAAAGCCATTCTCACTTGGCCGGGTGACACTCTATCACTCTATATTTAACAGGACACGCTCACACACACAATAGATAAAATAACTCCAGCTATAAGAACGATGAGACGGATCTGGTGGACTGTGGACCTCAAAATATGTAAACCATGTGCTGCAAATAATGTCGAACAAAGGCTTTAAAAATGTTAGTCATTTACCACTTGGGTAGCTTGTTTTGGCCATTTCTATCTGCTGTGATGATGTTATATTCACTAAGTCATTTGTAAGATCAGCAAACAATGTTTAAAGAGAGTCCAGTGTGGTAAGACTCAAGCAGTCAGCACAATGTAACCAGATCCTCTAAAAACAATAATAAATATTAAAGGGGAAGTTCGTTTTTTTTGTTTACAAATTGGACCTTATTTCTGGGATAAAATACTGCCATTTACTCACCCACTTTGGAGTCATTTGGAGTATTTCTGATGATTTTGGATTTGATGATATCCATTTAACAGGAGTGAAGCGGGCACTAAAATGCAGCCAGTAAATGACACAAACTTGACCGTTTATCAAATCACAGACGTTTAATAAGATGGGCTACACTATTATTATATTCTCATTTCAGGAGTTGTCCATAACTTGAGAAAATTCAATCTGTAAACACACTCTTCCTGTGTAAGGAGCCCTAGTGCCCACCTATGTGGCCTTCACAGTGCCTGAACTAAAACAAAGCATGTATCACAAATAAGTATTTTAGTTCAGGCACTGTAGAGGCCACATAGCTGGGCACTAGGGGTCCTTTGTAAACTATGATACACAGGAAGTAGAGTCTGTTCAAATGTCTCAAATGAGAATAGTAATAGTGTTGCCCATCTTATTAAACGTCTGTTATTTGAGAAATGGTCAAGTTTGTGTCATTTACTGGCTGCATTTCTGTGCCCCATTCACTCCTGTTAAATGGATATCATCAAATCCAAAATCATCGGAAATACTCCAAATGACTCCAAATTGAAATGGGTGAGTAAAAGGCATTTTCTCCAAAAAAAAAAAATATTGAATGTGTGTGTTTCAAAAAAAAAATAGTTGTGGGGCAACTACTACTTGATTTTTCAATAGTGATTAATATTTTCCACAATCCAATCTCTCTTTTCAATTTAATTTATGAGTACAATGTTATTATTATAGAATTCCACAGAAATGACAGTTAAATATATGAAAATAAGAGCAAAGTTGTGATAAAGTTGGCATCTTGTTGGTGTATATTCTATTGTTTTGTTGTGATAAAGGCTCCACCAAACTGTTTTCTTTCACTACATTATGGATGAGCTATGTAAAATATAATACTCAATAAAAATTACACATAAATAAGTAAAGCCACATGATTCATAATTCATAACAAGTCACTCAATACGATGTGTGATGAACATGAGCAAAACAAATGACTGTGCGTGGAAAAAAAAAGTTATGAAAGGTTCAAACTTAAATGTGTGCAAACCTTTATGTAAAATATAAGTGATGGTTGATGTCTACTTTTACAGTGATGCCCAAATATGAAGCGTGAAGTCTATAGTCAGGAAGAAATGAGCTGAAAATTATACACTTTTAACAAAGAACAACATCAAAACATATTTGTGCAGCAGCCATCAAGCTTAAACTCTATCTGGTGTTAAATGGTTATGGTCCTTACAAGCACATCGCTGTTTGTCTTGAAGACAAGCCTGGGCGTGTCCTGAGTAAAGCTGTGCTGGGGTAATTTCCCACCGAGGCCATCGTCGTCTCTTGCCTGGGGGGGAGAAATAATGGCTTCTTTTTACGAATGGACAAAAATAAACAGGTGAACAGAGGCAACAAGGAAAAACTCAGAAATGGAAAACAACACTGAGAAAGATGAACAGAAATGGTGACTGTAAAATGGGTGAACATTAATTGGTTTGTGCTCAAACCAATCAATAGCTGAAGCAAAACTGTGTCTGCAGAGGGTGTTTATCCCAACACTCATTTATTTAAGAAAATTGAGCACATTTAAAATAAAAAAATATAAATATAGTGGTCACGCTACACTGACATTTAATCCAGATATGTGCAGCGGTAGCACTAATGCACTAATGTGGTGAAGTGAAGTGCAGAAAGCAGGAACCATTAGTGAGTAAAACAGTCAGAAACTCTACAGTCATGCTTGTTGATGTGTCTTGTTTCCTCGACAGGCCCTGAACACCCACACAGACTTTGAAGAAACTTTTAATCAAGTGACGTGCAATACAAGAAAAGCACTAAACGCTTCATTCAGACAGTGAGAGGAACAGTTATTCCAACTTCAAGCATCATTCAAAGACAGGGTGACCAGGTGTCCCACTTTATGTGGGACTTTTCGGCACTTTTTATGTGTCCCACAAATTGAGACAATGTCCCACATTTGATTAGCAGCTGCAACAAAGTCCGAGAAAGTATTTATTCATGGACAAATCCACGGTTCCCAGAAAGTTTTTTTTTTGTGAGTTCATTAACATACAGCAGCTGAACCAATTCACAATATAAACAGATATAATAAGAAATCAGCAGCTCTGGTCATTTTTTCCAGACTTGTACATTTTCGCAAGTCCCATAAAGAAATGTGACTTTTGCTTCCACTGACTAATAAATACAACCGTTGCTTTTTTAAAAGAGGTGTTGGAAAAACCCATTCAAACCAAATACATCTGTTAGGTCCTTTGTATTCAAAATAAAGGATATTTATAAGTTAATAAGTTATTGGTTTCAATTGAAATATTAATTTTTTAGCGTTAGATGGACATTGTGTCAAAATCTAAACTACCACCTTGCATCATGGTAACATGTCCCACACTGTCCCACACTAACATCCTCTCTGACCCACATGTGGCTTGTTGGTGTTTGGTCACCCTATTCAAAGATGGTTAAAGGGCGGTGTGACGCAGGGGCGTGTCTAGGGGGTGGCCTGAAATCTGATTGGCCACCCCAGGTGCCACCCTGCACGATGGACTATCTGACCATCAGACGTGACTTGATTTGCAACTCGACCTCTGACCTGAGGGGCAGGACTGCGCAACAACATTTGTAAAGTCAACCTTTTGAAGTTTTGTATTTATTTATTTATTTAGTTTGCTTTGGTCGGCACTTCATATTATGACTTATAATTTTGCATCGTCTTTATTTTTGCACCTCTCATAAAAACATAACAGATTAAGGCTTTGAATTACACTTGTATCATTCCATTTGGTTGTCGTGATTACAAGATTTAAGATATCAGCATTTAAGCATTTAAGATTTAAGATAATTTTAGCAGTCAAATTAATCATAAAAGACAAAAAATATGCTATGTTGATGTGCGGTGACTGATCCTGCTGGCCACCTCTGCATGACTTATGGCGCTTTTCCACTACACAGTAACGGCACGGCACGGTACGGCCCAGTTTTGGTGCTTTTCCATTGCAACTGAGTACCTCCTCGGCGTGGGCAGGGTCGTCATACGGCAGTGCGAAACTGCCGTAACTTTATTTGCATGCAACACAGAAAACCGGGAAGAAGAAGAACAACAACACAAACAATGGAGGACAAGGAAGCGATCATGTATTTGTTGCTCACTCTGTGACTTTTTGTCACGCACAAAGCGAAAGAAAAGAGACAGAGAAGACTCCAGGAAGTGTAAAAATAGCGAAGCAGTTGCCGGTTTTAAAAATGGCAGAGTCAGGTTGTGTTTGTTTTTTTCCCGCATCCAATGACGCATCCAATGACGCTTCCAATGACAACACTCGTTGGCCAATCAGTGGAAGACAGCCGGCTGACATTGCGTTTTAGTATCGCTTCCGCTCACTTGGAACCAGGGCTGAGGAGGTACGAAAAAAGTACCTAGTACCAGGTACTAGTGGAAAAGCGCCACAACCATGTAGAGCCATGCCGTACCGTACCGTACCGCGCCTGTGGAAAAGCGCCATTAGTGCCCCACTTGGGCCACCCCTGCAAAAAAAGTCTGGACACGCCACTGGTGTGACGTCACTCAAGCATAAAAGACGATTTGTGTAATAAGCAGCCATAAGACAGACTCAGAGTCTTTTTCCTCAGAACCATCTAAACAAAATACACAAAAAAAAAACAATGAACTCTATATCACCTCAACACTCTTTTAATAGTATAGTATGATATTATACAGTGTATAAAATACTACGGGAATACCAACAAAGTATAATATCAACAACTGCAATATCTGTGAATTTGTCTTAGTGTAATATTTTTACGTTATATTTTTTGTAAATTTGCAAGGCACCAAGTGGAGCAGCAGCCTAATTTCGTTATTTACTTCCATAGAGTAAAGAGTTTTGATCTGATCTGATTTGATCACATCACACATTATCGGAAAAAGACTAACTTATTTCAAGAGCTGTTTTTTTTTTTGTTTGTTTTCAGTGACCTGCCAAAAATATGTTGCATGTTAGAAGTCAACACTTGGCTTTTTTCAAATTTTTTAACATAAGTCACTTTAGAATATATATTATTGGATTTTTGAATTGTTGAAGGATGCAAAGAGTACGTAAACTGGACGAAAAAAAAATATGAAAACGAAAAATTCAGCCCAGTGTTGAAACTGATTTTGAGTGAAAATAGCTAGCAGCGCTAGTCCCTAAATGTAGCATGGAAGTCACCACATCACACTGGTACAGTGAGGGCTCGTCCATTCAGATAGTGAAAACAATTTGGGCTGAAATGCCTAAAAGAAAAATGCCTGTAGATTTCAGCATGTTAAAGTGTACCCAGGGGTACGGCTGATACCTAAAATTACTATGGGACAAGCTAATGGTGCAATTTTAAAGTAACTTTTGTATTCTTAGAAATAAATAATACATTTTAGAAATAAAATTTGCTAAAACAGACACTCTTATGGGTTTAATATCCAATGCTGTAATATTACAACTCAAAAACACCAGGTGTGGGCAGGTGTCTGACAAAGAAGTTATTGTCTGGCATATTTCCGAATTGCTTCATTGCATCTTGAATGAAATGTACTTTTATATAATTGGTTAGTACTGTACGGCCACAGGGCACTGATGAAGCACCTCATTTAACCTGTGTGTTCGTCGTCTGCAGCCCCTCAGCTGACAGGTGAGCCACCGACCTGAGCCCCTCTCTTTCATATCATGTTCCCTTTGAATCGCTCACTGCAACCTTTGATTTGTCATGGGTAATTTGTCCTCCCGCTCTGCTCATCTCCCGATGATACCAAAGGGCAATTCTGTTTTGATTTTGTATTTTTTTGTCTAAAGACCGATTGAGTTTGCCTCTGCTTCCATCTGCTTCCCTCACCTCCAGGTACGGGTTTCCTTTTCCAAGTAAGACATAAATCAAATATTGTGGTCGCATGTGCTGTTATTTATACTAGAGTAGATACAGTATAAGAATGTGAGAGAAAACACTGTCCATGACTGACATTTCACTCAGTAACTTTGTCACTAAAGGTCACAGAAGGGTTTCTTTATGGTTATTTAGAAGCCGCTGCTAAATGAACAATGGGTGTGGGCTGACCCATTTCAGCTATTCTCTTTTCCCTGCACGCACACAAACACACGAACACGCTCAAAGACAGGTAAACACACATCAACACACATGAATCCTGGCAAACGTTTGAGGACACGCACACACACACACACACACACACACACACACACACCATTGTGCCTCCAGTTTGTGCTCTGACCCTCTGGCCCTGAGCCAGTTCATTTGCATATTGTACTAATGAGGTGTTGGCAGTGTGAACGAGGAGTGAGGTGCTCAGAGGGAGCCTCCGATATAAAGGAGAGGGGATTAAGATAGATAGACGGACAGATAGATAGATAGATATAGATAGATATAGATAGATAGATAGATAGATAGATAGACACATAGATAGATAGATAGATAGACAGATAGATAGACACAGATAGATAGATAGATAGACAGATAGATAGACAGACAGACAGATAGATAGATAGATAGATAGATAGATAGATATAGATAATTCCAGTATAGATCCATAGATAATAGATAGATAATTCCATTAATAATGTGCAATAACATTTTTGTAGCAATAAATGTGCCTTACTACTGTAGTGTCTTTTCTTACAAAACTTCAGGTCTCTTCTATCTTACTTTTGAAGCGTTACTGTTTTTTTATGTATTTTCATTTGACTGAGCGCCATGTGGAGCAGCGCTCCTAATACGCACTGTCATATAATGACTTTTGATTGATTTAATAGATAGAGAGGTGAACTTCTCTCCTACGAACAGCAGGATATCGGCCATCCAGCTCTCCTCTGGCGAAACCACCGTCCTGAGGGAACGTCACGCCAGCTGCCATCGTGCTCGTTTCCATCTGGGCACAGATATACCTCCAGGTGTGTGTGTGTGTGTGTGTGTGTGTGTGTGTGTGTGTGTGTGTGCGCGCGCGCGCGCATCACCTGCCAAGAGAGCTGCGTTTCCCAAAGAAAGACGCTCACAGGCTTTCCAAATCCAAAAGACAAACATGGCCAAGCTCATCCGAAATCCTGCAACGAAGGTGCAGCCCTGGCACCACCAATAAGACAGGCTTGCCTCTACTTTTTCATGATTTGAAAATCCATCCCAACACCAGCTCAGTTCTGTTTGCAGAGCAGCCTGGAGATTATTCACACACATTCACTAAGGTCACAACCTTTGCAATGCAAGTGCTGTCTGGTAGGATATAGTGGCTGTAATAAGAATAAACGCACAAAGCTTTCACAGCAGTATACAGTACAGATCCATGTAGAAATATCTGAGCATATTGCTGTGGTTATCATCTTAACTGTTTTTTCTAGGACTATTTCCCAGTGCTAAATGGCATTTTTAAGTTAGTGAGACACTTTAGAATATTATCCTCTTGGTGATTTTGAATTGTTGAACTTCACAAGTTTGAAAAGACTCTTTCTCTGCTTAAAGCCAGGGACCGTGATCTTAACTCTTTGAGTGCCACTGACGTACATATATGTCAAAGTGTTTTTTCGGCAGCTAGCACAAGAGGGCGCTCTCACAGTCTGTTGGGGTTTCTGGGAGATGTAGTCAGAGCATAAAGAGAAGGTATACACCACAGAGATCAAAGCAGGAAGTGGAGACGATCAAGATTAGAGAGCAAAACAGATGGATTCTAAACAAAATGTGGTGATTTTGGTGAAAGTGTCCTCTACTCTACCTCTGATAAAAAAAGAGCGGAACACGCTAAAAACAAACAATTTTGTTATAGAGAGTCTCTTCTTTCATTTGAGCTATTTAGTGTTTTCAGAGTCATAGTACAAAATATTCTGTGGGTCTTAAAAAATGACTCAAAATGGCCAAAAACTCTGGCACAAGGCACTTTCAGTTTTACTGAAACTACTGAAAAATATCCAACCAAAACCTCAGCCCAGTGCTACCAGCTCTTCACCAGTGAAAGCATCACTAGCTCCAAAAGCTCCTAGTGACGGCCCTTGACCTTCAGGTCTCCCTCCGAAGCTACTCCACCAAAACCATATATCAGACCAACCAGAGGGGAAACAACTGGCACCACAATATGGGCTGAAACACTAACAAAACGCCCATAGTTTGGTCAGAACATCGGAGTTCAGCTTTGCTGCAGTTGACTGAAACAATGGGACAAGCTAATATAGTAGCAATAGCTACATAACACTGCATGGCATACTGTCAAATGCTTTACAGAAATACAGTTTGCTGACATTTGGACAAAATGCTTGCAGCATATGTTGGCAAGCTGATCGCTATTGACAGTTTTCCCATATGCTGATGCCTCACAGCGTATTGTCTGTACCCTCAGTTTTTTTGGTTCAGCAGCTTCTAAAAACTTAGTTCTTTGTCCTGTTGGCAGAGTGTCTGCAAGCAGAAGGAATTAACAAGGAGGCACCAACACAAATACAAAGTCACTGGAGAGCTATAGCCTCTGTAATCACAACGACAAGCGTGCACACAGGCCGATAATTTCAACACATAAAACAAAAAACAAATAACATTTTTGCAACTGAAGCTTTAAGGTCAAGGTAGCCTTCAAATGCACTCTTTTTGTCTAGTTTATGAGTTTAAGAAAAGACAAGGAGGCATACAAGTTCATGTAGTGCGGCTGCACTTTTACAATCTCGGCGCATAGTTAGCCAGGGTTACTTTTTATCTTTATTTGAGCTGAATGGCTGGCAGCTATGAGATAATCACCTTCCTCTCTGTGCCCTGGAGCCGTGTCAGGCAGGCCTCAAGGCTTCCTAGCCTGAGCGGCAATATGCAGACACATTTCATCACAACCTCCACACACTCACACACACACACAAGACACAGTTAGACACATGCGCACCTCCTTTCTCTCTTATCCATTTTGCGTGCGCTCCCTCCCTGGCAGCCAATGGAGAGGCAAAGTAAATTGTGGAGTGTTCAGGAGCAAGGAGGCAACGACAGGGATGTGTGTGGAGGAGGAGGCACTTGTGAGTGTGTTTTTGAGGGTGATGTGACATTTCTGGGCTGACATGAAGCGGCACTCTGCCCCCTCTCGCCTGGAGGGAGCTCCGGGGGAAAGACACTGATGGAGGTCTGGGGTCTCTGGGGAGGAATTTCATGGTGTGAACAAAAAGCCCTGCGCTGCGGCAGAAACGACCTGTAAAACACGAGCTGGAGCTTCCTCGCTAACTGCCTCACACTCTTTTGGATATCGTGGAAGATGTGGTTCATCATTTGGATGATGTGTAATGATATGTGAAAAATAACTACAACCTATAAATAAAATGACGTTACCCGTATGAAATATGATAACTCACCCTAAAGATGACCTATGATAAACCTCCCTCTCGCTGCTTTTCAGCCACAACATACCAATCTGTAATCAGCCAGTAGGCATTTCTTCTGAGGAATTCAAACCCCAAAACTCCTGAACACAAACCAAATTGCAGAGAAAAGCAGATTGTCTGGGCAAGCAACATTTCATCACAATCTATGTCACAGCAGCACAGATTTTAAAATCCAACCCTAAATGACACGAGGACTGTGTGTTTCCCTGCTGTGGAAAGCCGTTTGAAAGCAAAAGCATCCTCTAAACTACATCACTACTGCTGCCATGCTTCACACTCACAGAGGGTAATTCATCACTGCTAATTGCCTAACTTAATCTTGGTGCTGTGTCCAATGAGCAAGCATGTTTTTCGGTGTATGTGTGGGTGTAAGATAGCGGAGGAAACTGTAAAAAGTGTGACAGCTGAGCAGCTTCTACCTGCAGCTGAAAGCACAACTCCACCTTACACTTAAAATTAATGTCTCTAATCCCCGAAACTGTCCAATATGGTGGCTGTTGTACGCGTCAGTCCTGCTATCTTTCCACTCAAACCACCATGCATGCAAAAAATGCACACTCACCGCAAGTCGCTGCGCATTGCAAAATAAGAAAAAGAGAGAAGCCACGAGTCTGGATCAATAGTGGACAGCCAAAAAGTAAATGAAAGTGAGCGGGCAGGAGGTGACAGACAGAATAATTGAGTGGTGCGAGCAGCGAGGAAGCAGCGCCTTCCATACAAACTAATCCAGCAGCTTAAGGCATACAGTAAACAGGCACATAAGTGATTAGCCCCAGTTAAACTATCAATCATCCTTCGCCACACACAAACACACACTATATAATATAGAGTTATGCAGAGAAGTGAGAAAGTAGCAACCGTAGTCACCCTAGGAGGGGATTGGGTTTCATGGATGAGGCTGCTGAAGATATTTCATGCAACATAATGCCAGCGCTGTTGCCCGCCCCCTACATCCCCCCCACCTCATCTCCCCTATCCAAAGCTCAGACATGAGATACTTCTTTTCAGCCATGACAATATTTTTTTTCTTCCAGTTGGAAAAAAAGAAAGCCTGCAGGCCGTGTTGTTGTGGCCAACCTTGTGGGTGCATGAGAAAAGAAACATGTGGGTATCGCTTACACAAACGGCCCGGTATGAATGTGAGCGAGCCAGACAAAATAGAGAATCTGAGCCGCTGTGGCAGAGCAGGCCTTTCCTGTGTTTGTGATGTTTGAACCAGTGCATTTCTGCAGAGGAAACATCCAACAAGTCTGACTGGCTTCCAGCAGGAATGTGTGCATTTAAATGATCTTGATTCTATAAACTGAATGTGATATAAAAACATTGATGACACCTCCATCCTGCTCATTCATGGCTGTAATAAAGGAGTTCTACTTATGCAGCTCATACGACAGTTAATGAAAAGTTATTCCTCACTTTTCGTGCAATTTTCCGACAAATGTTCAGCTTCAGAACGGCACTGTGGTGTAGTGGTTAGCACTGTCGCCTCACAGCAAGAAGGTAACGGGTTCGATTCCCGGCCCGGGGCCTTTCTGTGTAGAGTTTGCATGTTCTCCCCGTGTTTGCGTGGGTTCTCTCTGGGTACTCCCGCTTCCTCCCACCATCCAAAAACATGCATGGGGATTAGGTTAATTGTCTAATTGATCGTAGGTGTGAATGTGAGTGTGAGTGGTTGTCTGTCTCTATGTGTCCTGTGATGAACTGGAGACTTGTCCAGGGTGTACCCTGTCTTTCACCCTAAGACAGCTGGGATAGACTCCAGCCCCCCCGTGAGCCTATGTGATGGATGGATGTTCAGCTTCAATTCTTCTTGTTTTTACAAGAAAACTTTTTTTTTGGAAAACAACTTAGTTCGGATCATTTTAAAGGTGGCGTAACTTTAGTACAGAAGCTTTTTGACTGAAACTACATAGTTTTCAGGGAAAAGGTTGTGATTTGGGTTTAAATAAAAGCGCATGTGATGTAACTTAAACAAGTTTCAAGACAAATAAATCTGACTTCTGGCTTCACATTGGACATGAACAGTGGTTCGCTCCTGTTTATACTGCCTTGTACACAATTATGTGGATTATATACAAATTACACTGCATTTACTTTTCATAGGTGTATCTACAAACTCTGTATGGTTGAGCTCTATAACGATCAAGGTAAGAGCAGCAGGTTAAACACCTTTATAAATAAACTTTATGACTGTAGATGATGCCCATGGATTCATAGCAAGGAGCTTTCTTCACCTACATCTTTACACCACCCCCCTGATTGGACTCTGACTGATATGGAGCTGCCTTGTCAACTCTGCAGCGCGTCACTTTTTCCCTCTGACCTCCTCTGAAGCTCAGAGAACAAAAATAAAAAGCTGCGTTTTGATCCGACATGAAGCTCTGCAGCTTCTCCCACGAGGTTTTCAACATGTCAGACTCTCCTTGTCATCACCAGGACAGGACAGATCATTTGTCATCATTTCAACATTTAGTACGATGAACAAAAAAAAATAAATAAATAAACTACAAACTTTTCTATCAAAGTAAATGAGCTAAAATGTTCAGGTATAAAATGAAAAACAGACAGTATGAGCAACAGTACAAGGCTCAGTTTGATTCTCATGCTTTGGGAAAAAGTGTCAGAAAAGAAAAGAAGTTGGATATCACTAGCTGAAATGAACAGACATACTCTAAGTGCACCCCTACTTATTGCTGCTCCAGTGCAGTGCTTGAAAAGTGATTATGTTTAGATGAATTACTGACTTCAGGACAGACAAGCAGGAGAGTAAAACACGTCATACTCACAGCGTAATTCCTTATATATCCCAGCTTTTGGTACAAGAGAGAAAGGAGATTGTTTAACTACAGTCATCGGGGTGGAAAATGAGAACACAATAACAACTTTAATATTTGCCGCTGTGACCAAGTCATTTTCTGGAGCCGACTGCCTGAAGGTGTTTTTGTAATAAAATCCATGATTTATTCTCAGTGGTTTCTGTTTGAATGTAACAAAACAAAACAATGGGAGGATTTTAAGGCTGATATTTTTTTTTTTCTTAAAAATATGTTGTTTCAGTTAAAACAAGCTTTCAGTGTATTGAGTCAGAATTAAGCCACATAGTTGCTGAAGCTGCAATAGATAAAGTTTGCAGTATTAACTCTTTGAGTGCCATTGACGTATAAATACGTCAAAGTGTTTTTTCAGCAGCTGACACAAGAGGGTGCTCTCACGTAGCCTTTGAGGAATATTAATATAATTATATATATATATATATATATATATATATAATAGACGGTATACACCACAGAGATCAAAGCAGGAAGTGGAGACGATTGAGATCAGAGAGCAAAACGGAATTTGGACAAAAAGTGGTGATTTTGGTAAAAGTGGTCTCTACTCTACCACTGATAAAACAAGAATGGAACAAGGTAAAAAAAAATATTTTTTTCCTGATGAAATAAAGAGTCTCTTCTTTCACTTGAGCTATTCAGTGGAGTCATGAATATTCTGTGGGTCATGAAATATGACTCAAAATGGGCAAAAAATGCTGGCACAAGGCACTTTCTGTTTTATAAAACGTCTGGCACTCAATGAGTTATGAGCATTGGAATTAAAAGTTAATAGTATTTTAGCTAAATAGTGTGTTTATAAAGAGTTTACCATATATATAAATATAAATACAGTAACTGAACCTCTGAATTTTGCTTCCTCAACAGAACCTGAGATGTTGTTTTTTCACACCAAAAAAAACTGCCAAGCTGATCTAATCCAACAAATCATCTGGTCGTGGCTTGAAGTTAAAATGCCAATTTGTAAAACTCTCCTAAGATGTTTAAGGTTCGGTATCGGCCTTGAAAGTTAGCATCTGTTAGCATTAAGACTGGTTGGTCAGTCTTCTATGAATAACACAAATTATCTGAGGTGAGTTTTCTGTGCGCATAGACGATCTGGAATCGGCCTTTCAGCTTGAATGTAATGTGTCAAAAAGACAGCAGGGCAAGTGTTTCTCCACGAAAAGATTACAGTAAATGAAGAGCGTGTGACTAGAAATAAGAAAGTGTGCTGACACGAAAACGGCAAAGTGAAAATAAGAAGTGATGTTAGTGCAACTCAACCTGTTTCATTAACACCAACCTTACCCAAAAGTTGTTCACTTGCTTAAAATTAAAGACATAGTGTTCCATGATGGGAAATACACTTATTAATCAAGAACTGTGAGCATCTGTTTACTTTACTACCAGTCTTTATACTCCACTTTACATGAGACGGTATTGATCTTTTTTAAGTCACCAAAAATTAAGACAATAAGTGTATTTCCCAAAATGTCAAACTACGGCATTAATTGCAAGATTCATATAACACTATGTCAATGGCATCATTTCCAACAAGTACACAGATTAATATATGAATTAATTTCCACGTTTTTGTCCTCTGGGACTCACTGATGATGATCACAGGTGCTTGGCAGGAGACCTGTGACATACTGTATCTGCAAAGCTTCTATTAATGTGTCCAGATGATGAGAAGGAAGGAATTTCACCTTGTTTCTCTTGAAATAGGCTCTGCGGCAGGCGGCGAAGCACTTCTCACTGCAGAAGCTCTTCAGTTCACTCCCCATACTCAGGGAATAGCGTTTGACGCCGACCTTCTGGCACCAGGCGCACATGATCTGAACGTTGGATGCATCTTCGTCTGGAGAGAAACAAACAATAATCAGGGACAGGAAGTCAATTTCCAGGTTCTTTAAAGTGATGATGGAGCTGACAGAGAAGGGGTCGAGGCAGACACTAATATGTGCCTCTGATTTAAAATATGTGCACGATTATGGCTATATGGCTTTAAGTTATCGATGAAATCCTCTCTTGCAGGCTTAGAAATGGTGGAAAATTGACCCAGAATAATACACCTGCAGATGTGCAGCACTTCATTTTA
Source organism: Synanceia verrucosa (assembly GCA_029721515.1). Classification (NCBI taxonomy): domain Eukaryota; kingdom Metazoa; phylum Chordata; class Actinopteri; order Perciformes; family Synanceiidae; genus Synanceia; species Synanceia verrucosa. The sequence continues at coordinate 5,275,743 of CM056560.1, read as the reverse complement.
TTGTGAAGTTACCACTTCAAAACAACATATTCAACATTGATATGATCTTGAACATAAGGTAACCCTCAGACGGTGTTTGTTATCCGTTTTATGCCTCCCATACACTAGAGGACTTTGATAAAACATTGATAAAACCTTTAAAAGACTGTCATCAGACATCCTCTCGCATTTTAAGACTTTGAGAAGAGTTTTTAGTCACAGACAAAACTCTGCAAAGACTGAGAAGCTTACAGCATCACTAATTACAAGACTACAACTAGATTATCTTGAGATTATTTCCCATCATGCACCTTTTGGAAATTTCCAACAACTACTTTTGAGCAGAAAAATATGGAGCAGGAAGAGATGCAGCTTTTGGCAGTAGCCACCATTGTGTGTGTAGACATTTGTTTAAAAAAATCCAAAAAGAAGAGAAGACATCAGAGAATGCTTCACCAGTTTTTCCTCTTTTTGTACGACTTCGGCATCTTTGCCATGTTTGCTACTTCCTGTTTGGTGCTGAGAGAATGCACACTTTGGTTATCTGTAATGATGACGCCACATTTCCGATACGACAAGACTTAAGATTTACGAGAATATCAAACATGATTAATATTGTTGTAACACCAAGACGTGGAAAAGACAGGCTCAAATCGGGTCGTCCACCCACCTTACACCACACGACAGGGATCACGGGATCACGCACATCAACGATTTTATTCTGACTTTGGAATTTTGTGTGTGACTTTAAAATTGCGTGAAAACTCGATAGGTGTAAGGCCGGCAATAGAGAGCTCATTCTCAGCTAAAGGAAAATAAGAGAAATTAAAAATTATGAAATATTTTTTTTCAGTGACTGAAAAAGAATTTCCAGGATGCATAAGGATCATTTTAATTATAATTCATCATATTTTTCATATATAGCCTTTTCTATGAAAGCCTATTTGCATTTATGTTTAGCTTTACAATTGTTTTAGTCATCAACAGCTGAAAATGATTAAACCCTCATAAAGTCTGAAATTATAGCCAATATTGACCTTGGGGTACATGCCTTAAACTTTGTGATCAAAGTAGACTGATTCTGATAAAAATATGCTTAAGCAAGAGTGACATCTATTATATTTTAAGAGCTAGATCACAGTGGAGAATATCAACTACATTTATTAAACACAGGGACCAAGAAGGCATTAACTCCACTGACTCAGCCCAGCTGCAGAGCTGGTTAAATCCGCTCAAGTCTCAAGCCACAGAGCCACCGTAGGATTTATAATGAAGACCTGCCACGGGTAAATGTAGCACAGTTGGATGAGCCAGGGACACAGGAAGATGCATATTTGTGGCTTTGGTCTGTGGGTGTATTAGAGACCCTGAAGTGGACACAAAGACGGGCTCTGATGATGCTGCAGAGATGATGGGTGCTCACACCATCATCATAGTTGGAGTTGTAAGACAATTGTCAGATGGGTGGAGGGTGAATGAAGTGACTTGAACTGAAGGAGAAATCCATCCTTATGCTCATTTTCAGAGGCAAATATGTATTTTGGGTTTCAATTAGAACAAATTTACTTGGTTTAATGTAAAAAAACAAAACATCAAGCCCTTTCAGGCAGACCAGACACAGTGTTTCTATTGGGGGGTGGTGATGTCCTTTAAAGAGGATCTTAAAAACTATATATAACAATGGTTATTTTCATCATTGATAAATCTGTCGATTAGTTGTTTGGTCTGTAAAATGTCTTTCAATGTCTTGTTTTGTCCACAACTAAAATTTTCTTGTCATAGTGGAGCAAATAAACCAGGAAAATATTAACACTTAAGAAGCTGAATTAGCAAATTGTGACTTTTTCTTCTTAAAAAAAATGCTGACAATAGGTCCTCTTAATTTAGTATTTCTTTTCCTTGTTTATTCCCAATTTATTCCTGAGTTAAGGGAAAAGGAACCAGAATTAGACTAAAATGAAGAGGATAGTAGAAAGTTATAATAGAGTTCACATGATATAAACATAGACATAACTTTAGGGCTATGGGATGTTAATGATACAACAAATTATGTGGTGATGGTCGATAGTTACTGTGTAGAAAAGTAAATAATAAGGAGGGGCAAGTTAGAAAAAAATAAATGAGACAATAATATTTGATAGTTTTCTTAAAGAATTCCCAATGTAAAGGTTTTAAAAATACATAATAATATAATACACTAAAGTGAGAAATAATGAGATTTCTGAATAAATCTACACATCCCTCCTTTAAATGTCCACAAAACATTTTTTGAGAACAAAATTGTTATCTGACCGTGTTTTAACCTCTGATTTAGCCGTATGTAGCCACTGAAGTGTGGTCAGTGTGGGCAACAGATTATTTAAACAGACCCTCAGTGAAATGTGTGGTAAACTGTGGCTACCAGTGATGAGCTGCAGGCTTTTAGTGCCGTCGCCGTTCCAATGAGAGACATCCTCTGAGATTCCCTCCAGGATCTCCCAATTATCACATTATGACTACGCGGGTGTGAGGGCGAAAAAACGCAGGCCCATTAGTCTTTCACCCCCACTCACCTCCTTATCGCACGCCGGCCAGGCTTTTCACCTCTTGTTGAGCTTAATGGATCTGCGGGGCCATCCGATTTTAAGTAAAGACTAACTCACAATTAAGGGAATAACTCCCCGAGGTCCTAAAGATAGCACAGTGGACCCAACATGCATATTTTATGTCTTTCCTCTCCTCTGCGCTCTATCTCATTCCTATACTCTCTATCTGGATTGCTGCCCACTGCAGTGATAACAGAAAAAAACAAGACAGTTTCATTCTGGGCTGACTGGGTGGGTGGATCAGGATTTGTACATTGCTTGAAAAGTCTGTACCGCAGCGTAATGTCCGGGACCGAAGGCCAACGTCTTCCGCAGCATCTTAATATTTTCATACAAAGAGACATCTTTGGGTGGAGTTGTTTTTTTTGTCTCATGATGAGCCCACTTCAGAAAACTCACATCTGCATGAGAGGGTGAGGAAAAAAAACAACCCTGCCAGTAATTATGTAGCCTCCGTAGTAAATGCCACCATCATCCAGCGTACCTGCACCTCAAAAGGTCCTTTGTCGGATTTTGCGGGGCACATGAATAATTCAGCATATGTGTGAGGATGGGGGGTGGGGAGCGAGTCGAAGGGGGTGTCGGCTGGGTGGTGGGTTGGCGAGGGGCTTTAAGTGGGACCACACCATCTGCTTCCCCGCCTAGGCAGCGCCAGCGGGGACTCCTCTTGGGCGATGCCAAGGCGGTTCACTGCCTCCGCCGGGGCGTACCATCCTCCTGTGCCACAGCAGACGCAAAGGGATAATGAAGCCCTCTGTCTGGCCGAGGAGCGCGGACATTTCCTCAGAGAGTTGAGGGGGTTATATTGACACTTGGGCAGGTGGAGGAAAACAAGGTGTACAGCAGGTGGCGAGCTCATTAGTCGCCTCTACCTGCCTGGTTGGTTTGGAGGCTTTCAGGCCACTGTAGAAAAAAACTGAATGTTTATGCAGCGTGAAAACTTTGTTTTCAAAGAACAATCAGAAAGTTGGTGTTTACTTCCATCCATCCATTTTCTACCGCTTATCCTCACGTACGGTCGCAGGGGGGCTGGAGCCTATCCCAGCTATCTTAGGACGAAAGGCAGGGTACACCCTGGACTTAACATTGGTCCCTTAAGGTCGCAGATATGCTCTGCCAAGGTGCAAAACCAAACGTAGCAAAAAGTCTTTTGTCTCGACGGTGATTACATTACCGAATTCTTCTGATTCTTGACTTTAACTTTTTAACCTCTTGTATCCCTCTTGAGTATGCATTTATTTATCTGTGACATAGTCTTCTGGTAATCTTGAGTGTTATGCTCTATGTGGATGACTGCTTGTTGTTTTGTTTGTTTGTTTTAACCACTGGTTGCATAGACAATTGCCCCCTCGGGAATAATAAATATATTTGATTGATTGATTGGACAAGTTGCCAGTTCAGTGCATGTATTTGGATGGTGGGACGAAGCCGGAGAAACCCACGCAGACACAGGGAGAATATACAAACACAAAGAGGCCCCTGGCTGGGAATCAAACCCAGTACCTTCCTGCTGTGAGGCGATAGTGCTAAACACTACACCACCGTGCCGCCCAGTGTCTACTTCCAATACATTGTAATCGGTCTGGAGAACAGCTGTGGCTGAGACCTACGCCAGTTCTTAGGTATGTGTTTTGGCTGGAGGAAAGACTGAGTGTGTGCATCGTGGTTTGGCTTTTGGGCGAACATATCAACACTCTGCAATGGGCTGAAAATGACCTTGATCTTTTCGGAAATGTAAAATGTAGCCCTGCCCAAAACACACAGTTGAAACTTCATGTATCAGCTCTGGAGGTGGGCAGATTTGAGTACATTTTGATACAGTTTTGAGCTGGCAGCATCAGTCTAAACAACTTCAATTCACCTCCTGCGTGTCAGTGCTCCCTACCTGCAGGGGGCTTGATCAGAGGCGGGGGGATCATGGGGACGATGATGGGTAGGTTGCCATGTTCCTTGGTGCTGGGCATGGAGGTGGAGGGTGTGGTGGACGACTCTGTGACTCCGTTCCTGGAGGCTGGCAAAGACTGGGAGCTGTTGGCTCGATCTGGAGAGCCTTCGCTGCTCTCTGTAGATGCTGGGATTTTTGGCAACAAGTTTTCTAGATAGGGGGAAAATTGGGCAAAACAAAAGATGATGAGATGCAATGGCACTCAAGAGTGGTGTTAAACTCAAACTAGAGCCACAAGTGATGCATGTTTGTTCGACTTGGGAACATTTAAAATGGTGACTTAAATAAGCAACAGCTAAAGTTAAAGCTGCACTTTTCACTCAACTGACAGTCAATGAAATGGCAAAATGAAATGTGAAGGTGTCACTCACTCCATTAGAGTCAAGAGTCAAGCGCATTATAATCTTTAAGCTCGTATTTTTTGGATTTCCAGCCCACAACAGTTTCACCGTTTTAGTTGGAGTTTCAGCAAAAATCTCTCATAAACCTCATAAACTGGTTGTAGTCTGACTGTCCAACAACAATTTGTTGGCAGATTAACAAAGTTAATGACTATCTGGTGGACATGGTGGAGTATTTAGCAGCTAATGAGTTAGATATTTCCCTCAGGAAATGGCGGAGACCCAACCAGAGGAAAAAGGAGAGTGAATATGTGCTTAGGGTGGCATGGTAGCAGCTGAGCGGCTCATTACTAATGCTGCCGTATTTAAAGGCAGGACTGGTAAATATATTTTGTTAGCCTGGCTTTCGTGACTACAAAGCTCTGCGAGCGTAGTCTGGCCAAGCTGTCTTGTAAACCAAGTTCTCGGAGGGCGGGCTGAACCCGTGTCTATCAAATGCCTCTGTGTGCTACTGGACGACCAATCAGATCGCTCTTTTCTCTGAGGCATGCATAGCGACGAAAGTTTGCTGCTGCTCCATGTTTGTCATGTTGACAGGGAGGTAGGTAGGTTTCCAGTCGATTTTCATTGGTCGCCATTCCTGGGGAGATTTGAAATTGAAGAGATAACCAACTTGGCCAGACTGACTTGGTTGCGAAATTTTGTGCAGCATCACAGGAAGTAAGGGCGGGCCCAGGCTAATATTTGTTATATTAGTAAATTTTCATTATATCCTGACATCAAATGCTCTACAAAAGACAAACAAAATATAGCATCTGTGGCTGTTATAAAAATGTCAGATGAATAAATAGGTCAACCTGCCTTTAACACAACAACACAGAAGTGTCACAATCTTCTAGATTTCCGTACCTTTGAGGACAGAGATGTGCTGAGGCGTCTCTCCGATCTCCAGATTGTCAGAGTCTCTCAGCTCCACCTTGTCGTAGCCGTACCAGCCCAGCAGCTCGTTCATGGTGTTCTCTGCAAAACTCTGCAACACAAAACAGTCGACTGCTGAGACAAAGATCTTTCACTTTTGAATGACTCTGACTGCTTTGATGTGGAAAATGTCATACGTGAGTGATTCCTGCGACACAAGATACTACAGCGCTGATAAGAAATAAATATATAGTAAAGTTGGGTGTGTTTTTATGCAATACAAACAAACATCTGCACATAAGGCGAGGATAAATTGCAGCGCAAGAAGGAGAACAACCCAGATGCAACGAACAAAGTATTTTACATATATACTGACACGCATATATACATATTACGTAAAAACACCTAATTTTCTAATCTTACAATCTTCTGATCTTCATATGGTATTATAGTAGTTTTACACAATATTGAATTTTTGCACTATTCTTTTCCTTTTTAAATAAAAGAATCATAATATCTTTAAATCTGTTTACATTTCCTACTGTGTATGGTAACTGCTGGGATTAAAAAAAAAAAAAATCTTATTTTATGTTATCTAATTATCTAAAAGTAGCAGTCACATAGGAGGCAGACAAAAGCTAAACACACGTAAAAGCTGTAACTGCAAATCAAAGGTGCTCAAAAACCAGAAATACCTAACAAACAAAACTCGCTCACTAGGAAGATACCTGTATACCAAACCAAAGCAAAGGACCAACAGTCTACAAAACAAAAATGCAAACATTAGACCAAAAGAACAAACAAAGGCTTAGAATTACTTGAAACATGGACGTATTGGCAAGAATGCATGGACAAAAAGAAATCTTGGACACATGGCAAGACTATTTATATAAGAGGTAACCATACAAAAGACAGGAAGTAAAGCTAAACATAACTCAATAAGACAAGACTTCAGGAAGACACAGGAAGTGACAGAACAATGTGGACATAGTGACAAATCTAAAAAAACATACCTGACACAAAAGCAGACCCTGAATTTAAGACTTCTTCTATCAACTAATTAAGCAGAGAGGATGCAATCCCACTCGAAATGTAAAGCTATGCCCCAAAGAAATCCACAGACTGTACAGGCTTATCTTTACGAGGACAGGTCAGCCTAATTGGGGCTCTGTCCAAACGCTGGACAGTCGAACTAATGGCCCCTATCACTGCACAATAAAATAGGAGGATGTTAACAGAGAGTAATAAAGACTCTGATAATAACCCACAGCACACTTCACAATAAAGTAAAGTAGAATCCACGGCACAGTAAAGACAGTGACAGCAGAGATGAGGGCTGGATGTTTTTGGATGAACAGAGATAATCTATTTATTTGTTTTATGGACTTCTGTGGTTCACAGAGGGCTTTAAAAGGACAAACGTTAAAAAACCTGATCATGCAGTAGTTTTCTTCACCTTGATTCCCCTTAAGTCACTTTAAGGTTATTAGCTTTCTGGCAGGGCATCACATGATCTTTACCACTCGTTGCTCAGTACCAATCTCATAAATGTACCCTAAGTGAAGGTACTGTCAACAGGTGATTACCTTAGCTTAGACTGGAAACAAGGAAAAACAACTAGCTTTGTTCTATCCGAGGGTTAAAAAAACATCACGTATGTTGATACTGTGCAAAAATTGTCTTTATTCTGAGCTAAGCTAATTGCCAGCTAGTTCTCATCTGACTCTCTGGCAAGAAAGCGAATAAGACTTCTCAAAATGTTGAACTATTCCTGTAAGTAAGAAGTTAAGATCCAATCAGAACCGTAAAAACACTAATCGAGTGAAACACTATTACAGCAGCAGTAAATAACACTTCACAATGGAGAAGATAACATAGTCCTGTAAACAAAAATGGCTTCCAGGGAGCGCTGAAAAGTCACGAAAAGACAAAAATAAATCCAACTACTGCAGGTGACACATTTAAGTATTTCCACCATAACAGCCACTCACAACACTGTCAATAAACGTTGTACTCACAAAAAAACTATAACCCTGTTAATGCATACAGCCCATTATCGCCTCTCAGCTGAAATATTCCTGGAAGCGTCTCCTCACTGAACCTTAAACTACACCAAATGGTTCAGCTGTAGTTTGACTCAAACAACACTGTAGACGAAAATCTGCTGTAATTATCTGGTTTGTGTGATAACACATTAGACACAGGTCAGTAAACTACCAGCTTTTCCTCAGCACTGTGAATAATATTCTCCATGTTATAGCTGAATATGTTTCCGTAAATGTATCTCGTAGAGATAAACAAATTCAGCTCAATGGGCATGGGACGTGCTTCCTTGAATCGTATTAAAGTCAAGGGTAGAGATGTACTCTACTATACGTCGCCAAGAAGACGCCCCGCCTCGTGTCTCCATTGGTGGACCTGCTGCAGATCAACTTGACAAGACTCGAGAGTTCATCATTTCATCACCTGTCCTACTTTACTCTGTACATTATCTCATCGTGACTGCCGCTCATCAGTCACCACATCAAGCAGTTAAATGTCAATTACAAAGAGCTCCTGTTGATATGTCAGCTCCGGAGTTATCATGTCGGAGGTGTTCAGCACCACCCAGCACATCTGACACAAGGTTGATCTAAATTTAACAGCACAGTATAGACGCACACTGTGATATGAAGTTGTCTTCAAACCATTGCTGCTTTCTGACAACACAAAGTCTTTGCGGTGTGTCAGAAATCACTCTGGTTGGTTGTTCAGCTGAAGTGAATCAGTGCACAAAGAAGGAAACAGAAGTGAGGAAAGCAAGCGAACAAATAAGGCTCTGTTCATGTTTCACCATCATCTCATCTGATAATCTCATGATGACATCTGCAATGAAATGGTGAGTGAAAGTGGTGGGAAAATAGTCAGCAAACACTGTTTATTTATATGTATGTATCATAGCAACCACTTGTTTGTCTGCCATCCTGGTTTCCCTTTTTGAGGGACAAATACAGACAAGCACTACCTGCTGGTATGGAGAGTTATTTCATGTCACGTAACTGCAGAAAGTATAATACATGGTTATGGACCGTTAGCTGGAGTCTTTGCTGTGTGTTTGAGTCCTAGACTGTATATAAATAGTGGATGGAGCATGGTGACGTCACCTGTTGGCTTGTGACCAATGGCAATGAAACCCATAAAGAGCTAGAAAAGCACTCAGAGAGCGCAGACCTCCGCCAAGGCGGTGGCAGCGACTTTTTATTTAAAGTTACCCCCGCCGCCAAGGAGGTTATGTTTTCACCGGGGCTTGTTTGTTTGTTTGTCAGTTTGCAAAGTAACTCAAAAATTTATGGATGGTATTTGATGAAATTTTCAGCGGTAATCTGATCCAATTCAACATCACCGCCAAAAATTAATCAGCTTTAAGTTAGGACACTTCTGACCAACCCTGAAAATTTCACCAAAATCCATCCATAACTTTTTGATTTATTTTGCAAACCAACAAACATTGAAACAAATAAACAAACAAACAAACCCTGGTGAAAACATAACATTGGTGGAGGTAATTAACTTAAACTTCATTCTCTCCAACAGACAGCAGGGGCGATACTGGTGGTTTCAAAAAGAAGTCCATTTGTATTGAAGTCTATGGGAAAATGCCCCTTTTCTCCTCTGGTGTATTACCTCTGTAAACAGAGTAAACATGAGTTTATGGTCTCAATGATTAGTTAAAAACCTCTTGAATTATGGACAAATATATGGTGAAAAAAACACATAAAGCGGGTGCAGCTTTAGGGCGTGGCTACAGTGTGATTGACAGGTCTCTGCTGTCATTACATCCTGAAGAGAGCAGTGTTGACGTCTGAGCGCATGTTTCCTTCATCTGAGGAGTTAATATCACAGTACTAGTTAAAATCACTGTTCACGTGAATTACAGAGACTTATCGCTAAGCTAGCTCACTAGTGCTAGCGTTAGTTGATAACATAGTGGGTGCTATGCAAACGGTACCTGTGTAATATATATCTCTGTCTCTGTACTTCCTGTCTGTGAAGAACTAATCCTCCTCAAAGTAGTGTTACTGTACGTTGTGACGTTTGTTCCCTTTTACTTTTTTATCAGGCTTTGAGTGTACAACTAACATTACTGACAAAGAGGTTAGCAGCCTGGTAATGGTACCAGTACCGTTAGCATAGCAACCGCTTTGTTATCAGCTAACGCTAGCACTAGCGACACTAGCTACAGCTTCACACTGTAGCCACGCCCCAAAGCATCTCCTGCTTTATGTGTTTTTTCACTATATATTTGACCATATTTCAGTAAATAGGCATCTTTATTTAAAGTAATAATTGAGACCATTAACTCATGTTTACACCAGAGAAAAGGGTAATTTTCTTCTTTTTGAAACCACCAGTATCTCTCCCTGCTGGCTGTTGGAGAGAATGAGGTTTAAGTTACTTCCGAACTGGCTTCACTTAACAGACCCGTGTTGCCCACTGGTCCAAGTGCAACCTTTTGACCAAACCACAGGAGACAGGATGTAACGCAACAATCAGCCTTTGTTGTCATCAGTTCTTTCATGTCTGGTTTGTATGTCTGGGCTGTGGCCTAAACCGGTCCTCTCCTTTCCCCAAAGAAATCCTTTTTGTCATAAAATGTTGGTGAATCAGCCATATATAAACATAAAATATCAATGGGTCAGGTTTTACAGAGGGGAAGTTAGAAGACCCATCCATATAAACATCACAGGTGCGCTGGGCAACTGCACACATGATGCACACAGGAAGTTAATATCTATCAACCAGGCTCGTCTATGATGGTTTATACCAAGAGGGTGAGAGAGAGAAATAAGTGGAGTGCAGATTTCTCCGGAGGGTGTGCACTCGCTGCTGGAGGCAGGGCTGAGGAAGTATTGATTCGTGATTTCCTGTGGGTGGGAAAAGTGACTGTGTCTCAAACCAGAATTTCATTTGGGGCAAATAAAGTGAAACTACAAGGTCTCAGTAGAGATGGGTGTGGTGTATTTTCACAATAAAATATCTTATGCAGCTATTAAAAAAGCCAGAAAGAGATGCCTGCAGAAAACAGGCTGGTCCACTCACTCAGTTACTCAGCAGATTCAATTAGCAGCACCAAGTGGTTTCATAGTAAAGGAGATAGAAGTGTTTAGACTGGTGTTTAGAGGCAGATTTCTTTGTTTGCATATTTGAGACACTGTGCCTCAATATAGGAGTGACAGAAACACATTTACTCCTGCTTCATCAGCACATTCACTTTGTTTCTAAGACATTTAGAGAGAAATTCATGATGTGCTGTATTTTTTATCTCGGACTAGAGGCGCTGCTCTGGGGTCAGTTTTGTTCATACGCAGCAAGTCATTTATGCTGTTCTGCGCAGATGTGAATTTGCCACAATTAGTAGAGGGACTATTAACAAAGAATGACGGGAGTTACTGATCTGCCTGTTATGAAATACTACTGTTGTCTATGGGAAGACATAAAGGTGCAGGGTTGTGACGAGAAACATGATCAACTATCTACATGCAAACGTGTGTGTGGAAAAACATCTGGATGTTCCAGCATCCAACAAACATGAAAGGGTTTGCAGTAATTAAAGTCTCATCTAAAACACTTGCATCCTTTTTTTGTCACAGAGGTTTTAAGTAAAAAAAAATGCCAGTGAAAACAGCTAATGAGGCCAGCTCATGTTTGCTCGTGTAGCACCACTTCTGCTTGAACAATGCTGAGTGACAGCAGTGCTCACTCTGCCTGAAGCTTCCTAGAAGTCAGATTTAATACCACGTCCTGAGCGCAGCTAAAGTTAGGTCCTGACAGCTATATACACAGACGTGTTTTCACCCATGAAGACACACAGTGTTTTCATAGCATCTCGCACCACCTTAGGTGTCCACTCTGTGCAGGTTTTATCTGTATTCACCTGGGTTTTCTTACAGATTCCACATAAATACAGATCCAAAGACATTTTCCAGCCTTACTCACTTTACACTCCTGTCCCACATTCTTCAAATAATTAGGTGAAGAAAATGTGTGCTATCCAAGCAGAAAATTCACCAATACTGCGTTCCACAATATGGGTATCAGTGCTGAACAATTAACCAAAAGGTAACACTGGTAAGCAAAACTGCAGCAGTTAGCACAAGTGCAAAGATGAAACCTTGAGAATAAAATCCTCCTTTTGAACAAATGAGTTGGAGCATAACTCAGCCTGAACGTACACCTGAGTGAAAACGGTTGTAGCTGTAAAATAAGCACATCATGGGAGACAAAAACACAGCATCCCTCTGTGTCTCCCTTTCCTTCCTACCATCTTGTCCTCTGTGTCACCCTACTACTTTGAGAAAGTGGGAGTAATTTTAAGAGTGGAATCTAATCCCGGCTGGCGGCTCATCAAAGCAGCGGCACCAACTTTGGTGCTGGGTGAGCTGGGGAGGAAGAGGCAGCCACACATGTCTATATGTTACACTGGATGTGTAGCTTTTTTATTAGCTTTTATTCATCCCAAAGTCCAAGAGCCTCAAACAGAGCAGAGGTCAACTGGAAGTATAATTTAAACCTGCAAAATTAAGATTCTTACACCAAGTTAGAAATGTTTTTAAAGGCAACAGTCTAGTTTATCCATTGAATTATATTGCTGACCTGTATTTGCTGCCACTAACAATTTTTAGTCCATGCCAGGAGATTGGCTGTGGATGTTCATGGTCTCCATGTAATGAAAATAAAATAGTGTTTTGGTAATTTCCAAAACTTCTTTCTATATTACAATTATATTAAACATATAAATCCAATAAGCCATGACATTCACTCAGCTCATTCATGCTACGAAGTGGTCAACCACTTCACTTTTTGGACACTCACTGTCCCCTGGTGTAACATCACACTAAAATATCACTCAATGGATTTTACTGAGCACATCCTTTACTGTGGATAAGTGGAAACACCCTTTTAATCTCAATGAGACTATCGTCTTTTCTCTGATACCAACCTTGGTAAAATCATCCACTGGTACCGTGGGGTCTGCTGACTTTTATAGCAGGTTTCATACCTGTAGTCATGTTTTGCCAACATAGCAGCAGTAAACAGATTGAATAAACTGGAAAAGAGCACTCAGTGGAAGGCAGATCTCTGCCAGGTGTGTCTGCAATGGACACGGCTGTAACGACTGAATGAATACAACCTACGATTGCACCCAGATAGATATGTTTGAATTTATGTGGCACACAGTGTAACTCTGAACAAAAGCTGTGTGTTTGGCTCCATTAGCATTTAGCTCCGTTAGCCTCTTTAGCTGCTAGCTCTCAAGGCCTTTTCAAACTTGACAACATAAACATATATGTGTACATTTCACTTTGCAATGGTTGTTAATGCAAGAATAGAAAGTAAGCTTGGACCACAGCAGCATAATGGTATGAATTATCTATTAGCCATAGGGCTGCTAACAGCTAACTAGCTAGCTCTCCTGCTAACACTTCCTGTTGAAGTCAGTAGTGTGACTTCAAGCTAATTTTAAAATTGGACAGAAACAAATTCACCAAACCTATCTTTTTTTACTCTTTCCATTGTTCTAACGATCTCTAACTATAGTGTGGGCAAAATAATCCCTTAATTCACAGATGTGATATTTATGCTAGGTCAGTGAAAAAGTCAAAGAACAGATCAGATCATGGGTGACCATCACATTTTATTGTCTATACCATGATCTTTTGAACAAAAAATGTATAAAAATTCTTTCTTTTCAACACTACATCAATGTTTAGTTTTTATACGTATCAGGTGTCAATAAGTCCAAAGAGCACAGAAAAATTAAAAATGCAAAAAAAAATATGCAGGACCTTGAGTCACCTTATTTACGTCGTTGTCCATAATAATTACTGATTGCTCATCTTAGTTTGTCAAGAAATGGCCTAATGTAATTAAATGCCACAAGACAATATTACTTGTTATTTTTAGAAGTAATCACATACTCCATAGGCTAATATAGGCTACTCCATCTATTAAATTGCCCACACCATTTGATGATTTCTTTGTTTTTTTTCCCTTTGGACCAAAACATTCATTAATTAAATCTACATCTAAATGGCTCGTCTTTTTGGTGGATGAAGTCATAACTAGAGTCCTTGAATTTACTTGACTTCAACCACGTTTCTAACATTTTAATCACCTCCATATTATTATCGGACTGCACTAGCTCCACGCACCTTTATCAACCCACTGTACACAGTGCATTATCATCTTTTATGATGGTTGCGTACAATTAAGACTATTCGTGCTTTTAAATTGCTCTGCCTCTGTTGGTGCATTTGGTGTGCACTGTGGGTGTGAGATGATATTTTGGTGTATGTCCACACCAAACATCAGCAGAAAAACACTCACTTTGTCCTTTTTTACCGGAAACACAGTTAAAGACTTCAGCTAACAATGAACTCGTGACGTTTCCACTACAGATCCACCAGCTGGCTCCATATATTGAGCAGCAGATTTAAAACCTCCACAGTTGTCCGCCTTGTTTCCCTCCAGAAAGACCCAGTAAGGCCACGGTGATGGTAGGAACTGGACACCCTGCAGCTAGAAACCAGAGCAGGTCAGTGTACACTGTGATAAAATTCCCGAATCCATACGCCAAGTTTCCCTTTGCCTCCTCCTCCTCTTCCTCCACGTTTCCACTCCCCTGCTCCCTCTCTCCTCCTCTGCCTCTCCCTCTCCTCTGCTTTCATTTCCCTCTACTTTCCTTGATATCGGATCCAGCAGAGACACTCGGGTTACAGTTTTTACAGCTTCGCCGGCCCAGCGCTGTATACATTCCTTTCTCCACTGTTTCTTACCTCGCTCTCCCTGCCTCTCTCTCTCTCCATGCCCACTCCTCCTTGTCCTTGATTACTCACCGGGGCTTATTTTACCGTGGCACACATTAAGCAGCCAGATGAAGGAAACACTGTCAGACTGTTTGGTTTTGCAGAGTATGATCCCTCACAAGGGCACATTGTGTGTGTCTGTGTGTTTTTTGGTCTGAAGTGCTGAAGATGAGAGCAGAGGAACAAACTGGGTCTTTTTGTTCTGAACAATTTGCAGCAGAAGAACCAGAGATTTTTCTGCAGGAAACCAAAACATTAAACTTTATTCATCATGCAACCATTGCACGGTGATAATTAGCTGCTGGGTTTGTGTTAACAGGGTGATTTGTGTCTGATGCTCCCATAACCAACAAAATGACCTCATGTTATATCACATCCAATATTTGGTTAACATCACCCAACCCATAATTGAGTATTGAGAAGATGTTGCTATTTCCTGACTATCTGTGGATCAGTGTTTTCCCTAAATTAAATGTGTGTGTGTGTGTGTGTGTGTGTGTGTGTGTGTGCAATAGGAGATTAAATTCAAGGTTGAGTAATGAGCTACAATCGAACTTGTTTAGCCACTGAAAGTGTTTTGACACCTTAACCACATCTGCTCCATTCAGTAGCTTCCCCCAGTATTGACGGAGATCCTGGTGGAGTTGTTGTTGATTTTTTTTTTTCTTTATTCCCCCACACATCAACAATACAACCCCATATCTGCTGTATGTTGCACAGACATATCAATAAATTTGCAAGTGACTGACATTTTTATTTGCTCTCCGTTTTCAAATAAACTCACATATCTGACTGATGGCCGTGCTTACAAATCAAATGAGATGCTCAAGTGACGCGTCTGCTCTGCAAAACATGAGACGTCGATTCACAGAAACCTGAATGATTACCCGTGTCACAGCATCTGTCAGCAAAACTCACCTGCACATAAAACACAATTTCTGACTGATGACTGACATCATATAATTATTTGGTCAATCTGATAAATTATAAAAGGAGACATTTCATATTTTTCTCACAGTCCAAATAGATTTATGGTGATATTTCGCTGCCTGCTGTAATGAAACAAATGACCAGATAAAACCTGGACAGACAGCACTTTACTGTGCCTAAATGATGCTCATAAAGATCTCATCCATTCTAAATGCTCCACTGAGACAAGCTCAAGTGCTCCCTTGATAAGAAATAAGGATATTTCTCTATGGGGGGACCCACCACCACCCTGCATCCCTCCCTTTGGACACCACACAACAGGAGGATGGCTTATTTCTTCTCAGACTGACTGATATGAATTTAAAAATTTAAATTCTATCAAGAAAGAAATCTCATTTCAACACGCTATTATTCTGTCACTGAAAGAAATTCCCTTTCTCCAGACCCTTCAGGTGACAAGCAAGGACAACTCTGAATGCAGCTGCAAATAAGTGGAACATACCTGTAAAATACTGTAAATTACACCGCTACAAAATAGATTTTATCAAGCTATTATTATCCTTATTTCTCTAAGATTATCACCAACAAAGCATCTACATTATCATCAAAAAAAAAAATACAGTAAGAGAAAAGAAGCGGTGGCACATTTGGATAGGTCTATATACCCCCCAAAAAATGCTTTATTCCAGGGTTGTTCCAGGACTCAGATGCGTCGCTTCTCCTCTGACATCCTGAAAAAACCTCAATTTACCACAATTATTCCCGATGTGATCACCTGCACACATCCGCCCATAGCAGCAGAGCAGCAGAGTGCGTCTCCAGCCAAATGTGTATACAAACAATGAAGAGATGGAGACAAAGCAGACATACAGCCTGCCTCTCTCTCTCTATCTCTCTCTCTCTCACACACACACACACACACACACACACAAATGTCAGGAGCACTTTCTTTCTCCACAATGAACCGCACGGAGCTCAGAGCTCAAATATCACAATGTGCATCGAGCAGGAAAAAACAGAAACAACGTGTGTGGGTGAATATCGGGATATATCCGTGCAGGCCGAACACAGGAGACAATGTGCTCTAGTCGAGTGCGTAAAGCTCACAGACGCACATCTGGATCACACGCCTCTGGGCAGCTGGGCAACACACACACAAACACGGACCCCGCAAACGCATCTGACAGACGAGTATTCCCCCATTGATTTATACTAATTATGCACACTGGCTGCCCCCTGTAGTGTAACAGTATTAATAGTAATAGTAGGAGCACTGTTGACGCCTTCACTGACGCACTGGATTTTCCATTAACTCCGGGTAAGCCGCGCAAGGCAGGGCAACAACACAAACGGGTGAAATTGTGACACGAAAGCGACGCACACACTCTGTATCCCTCACTGGTTCAAAACTTACTACAGCAGCAGTGAATGGGTGCCGCATCCATTGTGCGAGGCTGGCAGGGTGCGCTGCTCAAGGCTGGCATTCAGCGCGGATGCATGACAATAGAAGTTAAAATAAAAAGAAAAAAAAATCATAAATCAAAGTTTGAGCATCATGCAGAGGAGAGCATTGTGTGCATGGTATATTTCCACAGAGGACGCCTGGTTAGTGCTTCCACAGACATGCATGCTGCTCACAAACACTCCACGCGTAATCACATGCAACTGGGCACCCCTTTTTTACCTTCATCTCTTCATTTATTTCCCTTTTCACCGGGTGAGCTGGTTTTCGGCTTCTTTTATTTTCCGGAGGTCTGCCCTCTTTTTCCATCTCTGCCATGTTTTCTCTGAGATACTTCTGTCAATATTTGCGGTGAGGAGGGGTGAGAGAGGGGGTGAAGGAGAGGCACACAGAGAGGCAGCGGCGCGCTGTTTACAGTCGCCAGACGGCGGATGTCTTGCAGCTTTTCAGCGGCCCGTGTGACGCTGGTGTAGCCGCCGAGGGCTTGCGGTGCCCGGCTAAGTCAGCCATCTTCTGCCCGTACCCTCTCCACGGTCCGTGCACCAGTGGTGTGCCGCCTCTGTGAGTCAAAGGAGAGGTTGAGTGAGGGGGGGGGAGGCGAGACAGGGGGAGGGGCGTGCACTGAAACATTATATGACGCGTTGATGATCAGAGGTGGGCTATTTCTTCTCGCTTTCCCATGGAGTGCAATCAGAGCAGTCACATCCACTTAACGCTGCTCCCTCATGGTGACAGCAAACAGGTGCCCACACACAGCCAGCCAAGTGTTCAGGGGAGTCTCACAGCCCACTGGCATAATGCTAAGCTGCTCTTTCTGTCAGTCATTTAACACCACAAACTCAACTCTTAAACCAGGGCCACTGTGCAGGTGGAGTAGTTTATTGCTCAAAGCCTCATCAGGGTGTCAGAGGATAAAAAAAGTGATGCATGGTAAAATGAGGAACATTATTGTGGAAAGCCAGATGCGTGATGTTTGCAGCTTCTTCATATGAGAAATATAAATATGTGAGCAGACAGAATACAAGTGCAGCCTAAAATGAATCCTTCAGCGTAGTAAAGGGAAAAGGCTCAATACTCCAGGGGTGTTCTGATGTTTGTAGCCATCAATCTTAAAGAGGACTACTTTTGCTCATTTTCACATATACTTGTATTTCTTTACATGGTTTAATGTTCAGGAAATGCTGTTTTTCTCATACTGGCTGTGCTTCTTTTCACCCGCTGTGTGAAATGTTTTGTTTGAGCTCTTTTTGCATGAAGAAAAGGGTAAAAAAGAACAAATTCTCTGAAATTAAGTTTTCATTTGGCCTCTTCTCCATCCAGTTGTTGCCTCAGGTAGCACCGTGCATGGCACAAATAAGCCTTCAGGTGCTTCAGTTTTCTTTTTCGTTTCGTGCTTATAACTTTGCAGCATTTGTCCTAATGTTTGCAGGAATCTAATAGTTCAGTTATCAGACTTGTAAGAGACAATATTGATGACAAAGATTCAAACACAGCATGTTCAATTTGGGTCTTGGAACAGTTTTGTTCCTTTCAACACCTACCTGCTCCAGTCCATTACATTACATTATCCAGCACTTTATTGGCCTCGGGGCGGCTCGCCTCACAGCAAGAAGGTACGGGGTTCGAATCCAGGGCCCGGGGCCTTTCTGTATGGAGTCTGCATGTTCTCCCCGTGTCTGCATGGGTTCTCTCCGGGTACTCCGGCTTCCTCCCACCATCCAAACACATGCATTGGGATTAGGTTAACTGGCTAATTCAAATTTTCACTGCATGAACCGGGTTACATCTCTAAACTGCTCATCCTCCACTTCACCACCAAACGCCTCAGATCTGCACCCAGTTAAAAACCAAAGGTGATGGAGGTGATCTCTCATATCATATATGTTTTTTCTTGATCGTTCCTGTGTTTTATTTAATCTCTTTAAGTCAGTTAAATGACTTTCAGTCTTTGGTTAAGGGGCAAAACTGGTGGTGCACCATAACAATTCGTCCTCCTCATTCTTTTATCATTATTGAAATAAATTTGGTCATCTGTCCCAGTAGGAAATTTGTTTCCACAACCTGCAAATAGAAAATTACAAACAACTACATTCATGTTAGATGAGCTGCTTCCATGGTTCCATTATATGGGATATGTCATAAAACTGAGCCATTATTAACAAAACTTGTTTCACCTGTTCTTTTCCTGCAAGTCAAAATGTCACATATGCCGTATATTCTCATATATCTATGTAATTACATGCACATGCATTCAGATGTAGATGTTTCACATTGGAGCTAGTGCTGCAGTTACCCTAATGAATATTTATTGCTTTTGGACATGAATTTACCTGTGTGCTACACTGTCTTCAGACTTCAACTAGCCACCAGGTGGAAAGCCTCTGAGAATGCAGGAGGGGGGAACGTCGCTCATGGTGTTGTGACACCCATTTGAGCCGGAAAATCAGCGGAAACAGGAGCTGTGAACCGTGATGCAGGGTCAGGGTGAGAGGACTTGTGTGTTGCAGCGCTGCTCTTGCCACGCCTTACAAACCATGCAGCAGCTCACCTGCATCACAAGATTCCTCCTTCAAGCTTCTCCTCCAGCAGTGTGGCTCAGCGTAATATAACTGTAATGCTTCTGCAGGTGGCAGTAACTAAATATTGTTGTGACATTCTTTCTCCAGTTATGACATTAAAATGCTGAGAATTAATAAGTCAATAACAAGTTCAAATACAGTTTGCATTTAGGATATATTAGTTATAATGAGTAAGTAATGTGTGTCTGATTTCTCTATTCTGCAAAGAAGACTGTAATGAAAATTGACCTTGACAGATGGAGTATGATTCAATGAAAGCATTGTTGAGCCTGATGAGGGACATTTCTCTATCATACTGCAGGACTGTCATATTGTCACAAGGGTTATGTTACATGAACTGAGACGTTAGGGGGCTTTTAAAATTTAAACATTTGGGCTTGAAAAGATAGCTTCATTTTTGAAGAAGTGATGTGGTTTGTTATATGACACTGGTCATAATATCAGCCCATAAGGAGATAGATATTCAACTATCTATAGGGGAAAGAGATGGTTTTGACTAAACTTATCATACAAATGTTTTTGACTGTTGGATCAGTTTACATTTATGTGATATTTTTAATTTGACTTCTTGGATCAGCTAATATCTATTTGATGTAATGTGTCATATTTTTGTAAATATTTTAATATGGGGACCCCAGAAAGAGTAGCTGCCACCTTAGTGTCAGCTAATGGGGATCCAAATAAAGAATAAAGAATAATACAGAACTAACAGATTTTATCCAAAAGTGTGTCCACATCAGTTGATCTTGACATTTTAATATGCTCCCCTTTATTGTGATTGTATTGTGTTATTTTCTTTCTTTGTTTTTCTTTATTTGTTCTCATTTGATATTTTATATTGCGCTCCAGCTTGTACACTTTGGTCAACTGAGGTTGATTTAAATGTGCTATATAAATAAATAAAGATTGAGAATGTGATTGCAGCAATCAGACTGAACATGCACACAAATTAATACAATACAAATTGAGTCCTTGTTTATTTTTAATTGATATAATTTGTCAATTAGTACTCCACAACCACACTGTGAACTCGTTTCAAGTGTTGGGGAGGGAGGACAGGTGTGACTCAACTGTGAAAGTTTATATTTGACCAAGCTAAAGTGAACGTTTGCTAATTTTATACAAGCCGAATGAAGCCATGGAAAGAAAAACACATGTAAACAACTTCTTATCCTGTTTTTTGACCAAAACACCTTGACAAAAAAGGAATCAAACATACAGTGCTCTGATTTTGTAACGGAGTTTTGCCGGAAGTGCTTTCCAAACAACGGAGCCTATCGGAATTCAGCCGTCCTGACGTATGACGATGACGTAGTGATGACGCGTGCCAAGATGGCGGCCCGCAGTGGCGGACAGGTCGTGTGTTGTGAAATAGTCCGCTATTCCTTCAGTGACAGTGTGTCAGTTTTATCATGAGAGTAGCTGTAATAAACAAGACAAATGCGGAACTGTTTAAGAAGACGTCGGTTGAATCTGGAGGTACATTTTAAAGATGGCGGCAGGTAGCCCAGCGTCACTGTGAACACCTATTTGCAACTACAAGAACATTACAGCAAGAGAGAAAATGTTTCCGGCAACATGGTCACGTCTATCTTGCAATGTCTTATGTCGCCGAGGACAGAGGACACTGAGTCTCTTCGACTCGGGACCGTCAAACTGGAGTAAAGTAGTCTCCGACGCAGAGAAGATCGTCGGTTATCCGACCTCCTTCATGAGTCTGCGCTGCCTCCTCAGCGATGAGCTCAGTAATGTGGCCAGACACGTCAAGAAGCTGATCGGGAGTCAGCACCCTCTGCTCGACACAGCCAGGTAACACTGCTGAAATTCCTCTGGTTTCTTCTCTGTATTTCATGAGCTGAACTCTAAACCAAACTACGTTCATAAAACTGGCAATTAAACGTCTCTGTGTGTGTCAGCAAAGTGTCCATAAAGTGTCAAAGATGGTTAATAACTTTTTTTATTATGCTGGAATATGTGTCTTTCTTTACAATGAGTTTTCTTGACACAAGAAAAAAATATGGATGATTTATACCGATACCAGCGAATCAACACCAACCATAAATCATAATAATGTTGACAGAACTCTGTGAACCTGGGACTGGAAATGCTTCAGGTCAGGAGTCACATTATTTGTGGTTCCTGACCTGGATCTGGTCCTTTCCTCTTTCTACAGGTTTTAGAAAATGGTTCAAGATATGGGTGGTTCAAAAACATCCAAACATCCGCCCTCACTCACTAATCCATGGGAATATCTTATGTTAAACTGTATAAATAATGTATAATGGATGAATTAATTCTTGAAATTGCAGTCTGCTGTTGACCCACTGCTCTCAAAGGTGATTTGGATATCAGGACTCGCTGCAGAGGGTCCCAGTCTGGAAATTCCTCTATCCATTCCTGCATCAGAGGAGACTGGAGATAATTAACTTTAAAAAAAGGACTCGGGTTATTGTTTGAATCACTCTATTTGAGTATGAATATAATCCGCCAGTTGTTAATGAGTAATAAAACCAGTGGCTCTGAACAAGATAAGGATAAAAACAAACAACAAAGGACACAGTATCCCAGTTCTACTACAAAAAAAACTCTTTGTGATAAAAATCATTTCTTATCTTGTTATTATTATTTGGTTATTTGGCAGCAGTCCTGTCCATATGTGTTTATATTTATGTTGTGTCTGAACAGACTCAAACACAAACACGCTCGACCCCTCCTTCAGATGCAGCCGTAGTATCTCCTTTCACTGTCCCATCGGCATGTGGACAGACAACAATTGATTGTAATCAATAAATCAATGCATTTTCAGTCAAGCTGCAGCCATTGTCAGTGATAGATGTCAGGTGATGTACTGTGTGGGCTATTGTTATTTCATACTTGTTATTAGGTGTGTACAGTATACTGAAGAGTGTGTTTGAGAGGGTCTGAAACCAAGAAAACACTGTTTTTTTTTTAATCATTCTGACATGTTTGTCATAATTATTTAACTTTTGATGTTCAGTTAAGTTCATAGTCATACTTGTTGCTCATTGTGTGAATCCTCAAACTCTAGCTAAACTAACATGAACGCATTCCTTCCTCTCAAAACAAGTTTTAAAGTACTTTAATCCAAGTCTTAATTTTTGCAGTCTTCCTCTTCCCTTCCTTTGTTGGTGCATCGCTATGTATT
Source organism: Synanceia verrucosa (assembly GCA_029721515.1). Lineage (NCBI taxonomy): Eukaryota > Metazoa > Chordata > Actinopteri > Perciformes > Synanceiidae > Synanceia > Synanceia verrucosa. Next base: position 5,252,992 of record CM056560.1, on the reverse strand, counting down.
TCATCTTATGTCAAATCTCATATCTCATTCAGTGGTAGGTGTGTGTATATGAAAGAAGTATTCAGATCTTAAATGCCAAAAGTACCAGTACAAAACTAAAATATAACTGCAATAAAAAGTCATGCATTCAAAACACTACGTAAGTTATTCAAATACAGAAGTACAAGCAGTAGAATCCAGTAGTGGTTGTGACTGATGATGTGAAGTAATTTATAAATATTTAGTTTGTACTAAAAAAGAAAATAGATATAATAGAAAATGAAATTGAATGAAATACAATATTTAGACTATCAATATGACTTATACATTATGAAGTATAAACTTTAACATAAACAGCGAAAAGTTACTGTGCAAAAATAGTGTAAATTAATAATGAAACAAATTACTTAATTCAAAAGTAAAAAAATAAAATATTTCCCTCTGAAATGAAGTGAAGGAGAATGAAAAACACTCAAGGAAAGTGCCTGCAATAAAATACATATTTATTACCAATTAACTCCTACAGATAACAATTAACTGATAATGTATAATATGCTGGCCAAACTAGAAGTGCACCAACAAGGAGAGTGGGACCAATAGCTGCTGAAATTTCAAGAGAAATGTGAACTTTCTAAATCAGAATCAGCAACAAGTTTATTGCCAAGTAAGTTTGCACAAACAAGGAATTTAACTTGGTGTCATGACATATAACCATATAGACACAGTGAAGAGATAAGAACCATGAGATAATGTGACTAAGAATAAATATGAATGCAAAAACTCTGATTATTTGATAGAAACAGAGACAAAAACACTGCAATATGGCCGATAAACGAAGGCAAGAAGTGTACAAAAGGTGCCATGTGCAGAAATGTGCATTTAGGCTGGTGGAGGGGGCCAGGATCCTGCACTTAATTTGATCTAGGAGCAATGGCAAAGTAAGGAATTGGTTTGTGTTCACGTCTGTGCTTCATTTCACAGAAAGACTCAACAAAAGATGCACGACCGAAACTTAAGTGCAAATCTTAATACTTGTGCCACCATTTCCAGTTTGTTAAATCCTGTAGTTTCATACTGTACCTTGTTCTCTCCTGCAGACCAGAGCAAAAGCTGATGGTTTACTCTGTTTTTCAGTCATATTTCAAGACACACAGCATATTTTGTACCATGTCTCTGACAACACAGAGCAGCTCAAATGAAAGAAGAGACTCTCTATTTCATCATGAAAAAAAAGTTTGTTTTGTCCGTTCTTGTTTTGTGTGGAGGAGAGTAGAAGCCACTTTCACCAAAATCACCACTTTTTGTACAGAATTGGTATGTTTTGCTCTCTAAATGCGATCGTTTCCACTTCCTGCTTTGATCTCCGTGGCGCATATTAACTCTTTATGTCCCTGCTGCAAATTGCAGAAGCCCCAACATTACTCACAGGCTGCGGCAGACAGTGATCAGCGACCCACTGCAAAAAACACTTTGACGTAGTATTACGTCGATGGCACTCAAAGAGACCTGTAGCTTTTTTATCCAGCATTTGATTTGTGATGGGGCGGCACGGTGGTGTAGTGGTTAGCACTGTTGCCTCACAGCAAGAAGGTACCGGGTTCGAATCCCGGATCCGGGGCCTTTCTGTGTGGAGTTTGCATGTTCTCCCCGTGTCTGCGAGGGTTCTCTCCGGGTACTCCGGCTTCCTCCTACCATCCAAAAACATGCATGGGGATTAGGTTAATTGGCTAATTTAAACTGACCATAAATTGACTTGTCCAGGGTGTACCCTGCCTTCCACCCTAAGACAGCTGGGATAGGCTCCAGCCCCCCACCGCGACCCTATGAGGATAAGCGGGGGAAAATGGATGGATGGATGATTTGTGATGCACCTGTAAAGCACAGTTGTGTACTGATGAAGGAGGAGCCAGAGTGGGTCACATCTGCCAGATATCGTCCACTTCCGTCAACATAATGTCTTGTATTTTATCAAAGAGATCTGGAACTTGGAGAACCGAGGGGAGAGAACGAGAAGAGAGTCCTCAAACTCAATCCCGCCATGCAGACGGGTTTGTTGGAAACAGGAGCCCAAGGGTGTAATAACCTATACACCTAAATCTGATATGACAATCCATTTGGGTGTTGTAGCAGGGTGGTGGGGGGGGCAGCAGACCTCTTGACAGTCTGACTCCTCACTGTCAGCTTGGGTTGGCTGGTTCGTATTTCCCACTGTGTCTCCGCCTTAGACGCGCGGCAGATAAAAATATCCACAATAGCAGACAGGCAGACCCTCGTGGAGTTGGGTTTCGGTTTTTCCTTTCCTTTCATTCTCAAAAACTGCAGCTCAGCTAACTTTGCCCCAAAGTCTGGAGTTACAGCGAGGGGACTGAGAAGAAACTTAACTTGCTTTAAGGACAGTCCTTGAGAGTTTGACTCATGTTTCCGTCCAGTGTTTTCTTGAGCTTCAGTACCTTGGATCAATACAGTGACCATTCAGAATAGTTTAAATGGTGCCTGCATATTTCAGTCAGTCATTGACATGAATGAGTGTTAAAATTAAAGATCCTCTTCGGCCTGTTTTAAAATACTCTGTGTATAGTGAATCATTTGTGTCTTTTATGTCATATTTTGCTGAGTAAACAGAAGCACCTGCAACATTAAGCTTCTTCCAAATGTCACAAGTTATTGTTGCAGATGAGCAGCCTTGACATAGCTTAACAAAACAATGTCTCCTCTTTGTTTATTGATTATTTAATCATGGATATTTAAAGTTTGGGGGCAAGAAAATCCATTCTGAAAGGTACGTTATAGAGTTTTTCACCAGTATTAACATTATGGAACAGCATTTTATTCAGCGGTTTGTCTGAAATGTGCTTATCTATGAAGAATTATTTCACTGATTGTCAACCAGGTTTTAGAGTTTCATAATAGAATATAATAGACAGGCAATGTGTTTGGCCTCCCAGTTCAAACCCAAACACTTTTTATTTCACTTGAGAGATTTATATTTTTTGCTGAAAAATTATTTGTTGGATCTTTCGGAAACATCATATCTATAAAGTTATCTGCCTTCACAGCAGATGGAATCTGTCCATATAAATAAAATAAATTATAATTATACATTTTCAGGTACTTACTTGAGTTTGTACTGGAACATGTTTACATTTTTTAACTCTTTGAGTGCCAGTCGTTTTATAAAACAGAAAGTGCCTTGTTCCAGCATTTTTGCCCATTTTGAGTCACATTTCAAGACCCACAGAATATTTTGTACTATGACTCTGAAAACACTGAATAGCTCAAATGAAAGAAGAGACTCTCTATTTCATCGTGAAAAAAATGTTTGTTTTTACCTTGTTCCCTTTTTGTTTTATCAGAGGTAGAGTAGAGGACACTTTCACCCTAAATGCCACTAAACTCTGTTTCGTATACCGTCTCTTAAGGCTCCGACTACAAATCCCAGAAGCCCCAACATTACTCACAGGCTGCAGCAAACGACGATTGGTAACCCGCTGCCGAAAAAATAGTTAAACATCGAAATACATCAGTGGCACTCAAAGAGTTAATGTTAAAAAAAAAACGCTCTTTTTGAGCTCCTCTACCCCCTCGTGGAAAGTCTGCTGTGATTGATCTACTGAACCAAACTCTTCAGACTCCACTCCAGCTCCACTCTAGCTAGCTAGTCAGGTTCTTTACACAAGTGTTACTTTGTGACATCACCACATTACGAAAGAAAACACTTCTTTGTAACTTTGCAGACTTTTTAAAGGCGCCTGATACTCTATAAAGGAAAGTGGAAAAAGCATAGCAGGTCACGTTGAAGAAAAAGTGCAGGCATATTTATTCATTCTTTCAACACTGAGAGGGAAAAAGCAGCAGACAGAGGATCACACACGTGAGGTCATCCATTTGCATGCATTAATTCCAGCTCCTGCATGCAGCGATTAAAGTTCCTGAATTCCTGCGCTGCAGTTGCGGAGCAGAAGGCGTGGCGACCTGCTCACAACCCTTTAAAATGACAGCAGCCCATTCCTCTCCCTGCTCTCCCCCTCACTGTCTGCCGCTCTCCACATCATCCTCGCTCCACCCTTTTGCGGGGAGGGCGGTTGTGATTGATTGATGCATGCTGCTGTGGATAGTGACATAAATATTAATCATCTGCCACCCTCAGGCCACTGGCTTCACCGGACTCCCCTGGAGGAGGGCAGCTTCATCTTTTTTTTTTTTGCTCTCTGGCCATTTTCTGTTCAGCGGGCGATGCTTCTGCATTCATCAGTGCACCGGGCTATTCCTTATTATCCAATTGAGTCAAAATTTAGAGCGACCATAAATAAATCTCATGGGCTGCGATGAAAGACATAATGTCAGTTGTGTCATTAATCTTTTTTTGGGTGGAGGGAAGCAGGTGAGGTGTTTTATGTTTTTTGGTGTTTTTTTTTTTCCTTTCACCACCACAACCATTTTTGTCTGTCATCTTTTCTGGCCTCCATCTCCATCTCCATCCCCTCCCTCTCTCCATGCTTTATCTCTCACATCCACTCTCTGTCTGTGGTTCCTCCACCTCCCCCTGTGGTGCAGGGGTGGGTCGGAGAGGGTGGGGGCTCGGCGGTAGGTGGCGAGGCCGCCGTCTGGGCATCGAGCGGAGGGGGGGGCGTGGTCGCCTGTCTGCCTCGGAGCCCCTAACGAGAGCGTGATTCATGGCACAAGGGGCTCCCATAGGGACGGGATTAGAGGTGCTCTGTCTAAAAGCTCCCCAGAGAGAGTAAAAAGATATTTAATCTGCCCACCATGCAGGCAACAGCTACCTCTGGGCTCTGTGGGTGTGTTTCTGTGCCCCCCACCCTCCACCAAACCCCAATAGAAATAAACAGCTAAACTGATCAATTATATTCCTGTACTGCATGATATATCCAGTCCAAAAATCCTTGCATTGTGTAATATGTTTTAAATGTGACGTAGCATTTTCTTTTATCCCTCTCAATCATAATTATGGAAGCAGAAATAATGTCTCTTGATCAACATTTTTGGCAATTTTGTGATATTTTATAGGCCAAATAACTGACAGACTAATTGAGAAAGTAACTGACAGTGAATATAATCGTTAGTTGCAGGCCACACAGCTAATGTAAATGATGACTTTTTGATGTTTGTCTGCTGGTGTTTTAATCCCCTGGTGGTTTTTCTTTGCAGGGGCTACATCTTCGACAGTAAGAACCACCGTCAAATGAGAGGACTGATCGTACTGCTGTTGTCCAAAGCTGCAGGGCCGAGCCGATCAGACCTGGTGGCCCAGGACATGGTCAGCGGCATCTACCCGAGGTGAATAACCCAAGCTTATTTTACACTGGTTTTGAGTCACAAGATTACCCATGACTAATGAGATCCATGAAAAGTCCATCAGGGGACCAGCTATCCAGGAAGCCGTTCTTCTGGCTTTGTTCTTTCACTTCCTGACATCTGCTTCCCTCCTTGAACACTTCTGCACCTTTGACTTTACAGCTCCATATGGTGCACGATTGAAACATGTTGCATCAAAAAAAATATTGCATAAGAACAAAATGGGAATTTGGGATTTTCCCAAATGTTAAACGGTGTCGACCAACTTTGATGGAGCGGATGAGGAATCGCAGCCGTATTAAACCACGGCTAGTTTTCCACCGACCGATTCCTTTGGTTCGATGCGAGCTGGTAATTTGAATCCACAGCTTTTGGTTAGTATCTGTAACCGCACACAAGCAGACAGTCTTTCTGGCCTCCACATTTTCTCCATGTGTTGCTTGGGAGAAAACAGCGGGCAGTAAACGTGTAGCGCTGCGTTGTAGAGCCATAAATGTGCATCACAAGCAGACCGAGAAAGGCGATGCCGCATTTGTCCCCCCGTTACATGGCTGCCGAAGGATAAATAGTGAAATAAAATCCTCGCGTCAGGTTATCCTATCTTGTCCTCTGTGGTTATCGTCCATATCAATTCCTGTAAATGAAGCACTGCATCATCCCATGAATATTATGGAATGTAACCATAGTTACATGATGGGATGTTTCTTTTGAAAACTTTTCAGTCACTCCCTTTTTTGTATTAAACATGTAATAACTGTAACAAGAAGAAGTATTATTTTTTAACTCTTTGAGTGCTATTGACGTATTTTGCCGTCAAAGTTTTTTCAGCAGTGGGTCGCTGATCGCAGTCTCACACAGCCTGTGAGTAATGTTGGGGCCTCTGGGAGATGTAGTCGAGATTAGAGAGAGAAACTGGCAGATTCTGGACAAAAAGTGGCGTTTTTGGTGGGAGTGGCTTTTACTCTACCTCTGATAAAACAAGAATGGAACAAGGTAAAAACAAACGTGATGAAATAGAGAGTCTCTTCTTTCATTTGATTCTGTGTTTTCAAAGACATAGTACAAAATATTCTGTGGGTCTTCAAATAAGATTCAAAATGGACAAAAAACGTTGGCACAAGGCACTTTCTGTTTTATTAAATGGCTGGTACTTAATGAGTTAACACAAACTTACTAGTCAAAACAACATCAAACCAGCGGTTACACCAACTGCGTGCAAATGAACATAAATACTGTATATCAGCTTTATTGGGGCTGCATTTGCTATTGCAGCTCTTTAATTTTATTAAATGAGATAATATTGCTTCATGAAATGTTGTGGATGGATGTAACAAGCTCTGATTTATTTATTCATGCACTTTTAAATGTGAAGTGTTAAGTGTGGTGTTAATGTGTTGCTGTTAAAATGCTTCAGGTGGCTTTCTCAAACACATCGACTACCAGCGTGCAGCTCAGAAAAAGGGATGCGTGCCAAGTGGTTTCCAGAAGTGACTGCTGTGTTTGGCGTGGCCGAGCGCCGGCCGCCTGAAAGGCTTCTTTCTTTCTGCTAAGCTGGCACAAGGCACATGTGTGCAGCGCTGCCGTGTTTCTGCGCAGAAGCAGCCTGATATTAGTGAGTAATTGGAAGAACCGCTCGAGTCTGGTCCGTGTTGTTATGACACACCGTGACACCGGATCACCGAGTCCAACATGCAGCATTCCCTCAGTCATGTGTGATGATGGATGGACCGAAACCAAAACACACACACACGAAGCATGACTTGATCACCTCATTTGCACCATCTTGCTCTCCGGCATTCACCACCACCACCTCTCCTGGGCTCATTAGCACCTCTGATGGAAGAGATGGAGGGATGGATGGAGTCGGGGTGGGGCGGGTTTAGGAGGGGTGATTGAAACCTCCGGGGGATGGTCTCCTCCCTCCTGACAGGCAGCATTTGTAAAACATTTCCCACTCTGCTGCCTGACACTGATGATTCACCAAAGCACCACCATGATAGATAGATAGATAGATAGATAGAAGGAGGGATAGATAGATAGATAGATAGATAGATAGATAGATAGATAGATAGATAGATAGAAGGAGGGATGGATGGATGGATGGATATAGATAGATGATGGAGGGAGGGATGGATGGAAAGATAGGTGGATGATAGGTGGATGGAGGGAGGGATAGATAGATAGATAGAAGTAGGGATGCATAGATAGATAGATAGATAGAAGGATGATAAATAGATGATGGAGGGAGGGAGGGATGGATGATAGATAGATAGACGGAGGGATGGAGGGATAGATAGATGATGAGAGAGGGATGATGGATGGATGATAGATAGATGATGGAGGGAGGGATAGACAGATAGATAGATAGAGGGATGGAAAGATAGATTGATAGATAGATAGATAGACAGACAGATAAATAGACAGATAGAAGGAGGGATAGATAGATAGATAGATAGATAGATAGATGGACAGATAGATGGAGGGAGAGATGATAGATGGATGGATGGATGGAATCACACTCTGATAGTTGAACTTGTACCCTCCACACCTCTTAATTTCTGGTGACAAATGAAAGCCGTGTTGCTGAACCGGCTGATGGACAGGCCGCCTCTTTAAATCACACACTGGGACGCACACACATCCGAAAGGCTGTATTTGATGGCGAGGCAGACTGCAGAGGGAGGAAAAATGGAACAGAACAGTCAGGACAAGGGGCGTGGCGAGGGGCGTTACACCTCGGCGAGATGGCATCGGTTGCTATGCAACTGGGCACCAAAGCTATTTATACACCGGCCCCCTTGTCCCCCTTTTTTCCTCCCCAGGCTCCGCTGCTACCGATCAGGACTGCTAGATTGGAGGCACAGCTTTGGGATGTGTGTGTGACGGCTTTCAGCTCATTTGGGTTTTTGGTGGCAGGTACTTTGTGCTACTATACAGCACTTAAAAATAAAAAAAATCAAAGTTATCCAAACGGTTGTGCATTTTCTGATAGAACTTAATTCCTGTCGGGGATGAGACACTAAAACCACACCAGTATAATTCATATCCCTCCATGTTATATGAATTAGTGTTTGATGAAATATTTGCTGCAAGAAGATATGAACAATTTTTCCATAATATCACATTTTGTGCATTAATCCAATGTGAGGAATGATACAAATCAGTGATTAGTACTGGCTATAAGGTAATATTATTTTTAGATTTTTAATAATGATTAAGGGGCGGCACGGTGGTGTAGTGGTTAGCACTGTCGCCTCACAGCAAGAAGGTACTGGGTTTGAATCCTGGGCCCGGGACCTTTCTGTGTGGAGTTTGCATGTTCTCCCCGTGTCTGCGTGGGTTCTCTCCGGGTACTCCGGCTTCCTCCCACCATCCAAAAACATGCATGGGGATTAGGTTAATTGGCTAATTTAAATTGACCGTAGGTGTGAATGTGTGTGTGAGTGGTTGTCTGTCTCTATGTGCTCTGCGATGAGGTGGCGACTTGTCCAGGGTGTACCCTGCCTTCCGCCCTAAGACAGCTGGGATAGGCTCCAGCCCCCCCGCGACCCTATGAGGATAAGCGGTAGATAATGGATGGATGGATGGAATAATGATTGAGTACCCTGGTTTATCATTTGGTGGATTTGCCTAAAATCAAGCATTTGCATATAAAAGATGTCTGCATTCAAGAGCTCACCAACATGATATGCAATGCAGCAATGTACTGATATTAGAAAAAAATACTTTGTACTTTTGAATACTTAAGTATTTTCAAAAGTAAGTACTTTAGTACTTTGAAAATTCTGACTTTTGAGTAAGATTTGACAACGAATGTCAGTACTTTGACTCAAGCACTAGAGCTGAGTACTTTGTCCACTACTGGAGTCAACTTCTGATTGCTTCACATGAACAACAAGTGCAACAGCTCAGATGAGGCTCTCCTTTAACTCTCCAGATCTGCAGAAACAACTGAGTGTTGATTTGAAGCCAACAGTGAGCAGACGGCAGGTTTATTACAAATGTGTTGATTTTATTTATTAATTTTTGGGCTCAGGTTAAACAACCAAGTACATTGCCACCATAAGACTGACCTTGGCCTTGGAATAACATTTAAAATGTTGTTTTTATAACTTGATATCAGCCACGGCTCTTTGTCGTCCGTCCTCTTGTTGTAACAATGAATTCTCCTCTTGAAACCCGCCGAGCGAAGCCGTCACCGCGAGGCACCTTGAGAACGCCGCGACTGTCAATCCATTAATTTCCTCTTATTTAAACCCTGAACTTATTAACTCTCATTTGGAGCGACTGTGTTGTTGCTCTGCGTCACCGAGCAGAGAAACCAACCAGACAATGGATGTGATTGAGAGGCGAAATAGATGACATTATTGAATTTTAATCACATCTTTTCCACGGCGACGTCGAACACGGCAATTACCTGGCTACGAGACGTGTGTGTGTGTGTGGTTGCAAGTGTGTATAGGAAGGGGTTGGAGCTCAAAGGCAGACGACCGGCTCATCAGGTTCTCACAGCGGCTGAAAGAAGGTCGTAAGTGGCTATCAGCGCACCCAACCCTGTCTGGATGGATCCCTCCTGTCGCAGCGTGGCGAGCTCCTTCCATATGGAGAGGGGCCTAATTATCCCCCACCAACGGCTGAATCAACATTTGATTATATCCTCCCTAAGGCTGCTCTGAAAGCCTCTATTCAAAGACCACTTTTATGTCTTTTCTCTCATAATCAAGAATGGCTGTTATTTGCTAATGACAAGTTTAATTTTTTTTATTTTTTTTTTAACACAACCCCCCTATACACTGTGCAAGGAAGATGTTGTGTGCTGTTTTATGCCCTTGAGTGTTCTGATTTTGACTTTTGACAAATCTCTTATTTTTTATTCTTTCAAGTTCTCTGAATGTCTCACAAAGCTCTTGATGGTCTGTCGATGAACAGCCTTTTTTTTGGAGCGGCGTTGCATATTTTAGTCAAATAAAATCTAAGATTTTTATTGACTAGATGTTTTTGTTTGTCTCGGGGGATGAAATGAAACCCACACATCCTTTGTTTTGGTTGTGGTCCACTCACCTGTACTGTACGTGATGCTGTGAATGAGTTTTCAAACCAGCATAAAGACAATCAAAGTGTTTCTGTCAAAAAGCTCTCTAACTGTCAAACCCCAGGAAACGCCCCCCTTAAAAGCTGTTGAATCAAAAAAATGTGATATTTAAATTTAAGTTTTTTTTTTTGGTTCTCCTGTTTCACAGCCAGAGGAACTTGGCAGAAATCACAGAGTTGATCCACACGGCGTTCCTGGTGCATCGTGGGATAGTCGATCTGAAGGGGTGGACGGTGTCGGACGGCCCGCTGAAGGACATGGAGTTTGGGAACAAGATGGCCGTCCTGAGCGGCGACTTCCTGCTAGCGAATGCTTGCACCGGACTGGCTCAACTGAATAACACTAAGGTACCCTGTCTGTTGGCAACAAACTGCAGCCCCTGTGAAATATCTGACATGACATCAGTGATGTTAACTCACTGAGCGCCAGCCATTTTATGAAACAGAAAGTACCTTGTTCCAGTGTTTTTGCCCATTTTGAGTCATATTTCATGACCTGCAGAATATTTTGTACGATGTCTCTGAAAACACAGAGTAGCTCAAATGAAAGAAGAGACTCTCTATTTCATCATTTTTACCTTGTTCCATTCTTGTTATATCAGAGGTAGAGTAGAAGCCCCAGAAGCCCCAACATTACTCACAAGCTGAGGGAGACCGTGATCAGCGATCCGCTGACGAAAAACCACTCTGACGTATTATTATGTCGATGGCACTCAAGTGTTGGATTTTAAATGACATAGAAATACGTCAGTGGTGCTCAATGAGTTAATACGAGCTCCCAGCGGTCCTCACAGCACCTCACAGTGTCTACTTTCATCTCTTCTCTCACTCATCCCACATCCAAACTCTCACGCCTGCAGCGATTGTATTTTGCAGGGTTCCCACAGGTCATGGAATTCATGGAATATTATTATTGATTTTTAGAGGTGATTTCCATCCTTTTCCACGGCAGATTACCTGCAGTGCTAACGCCCTTTTCATCCGATCTGCAGTAACTTGATGTTGTTGTTTTGTCTAACTCACTGGAGTGTGCCAGTTTTTTTCATTCAGTGTAGCCCAGTGATTCCCAGCATGGCAGCAGGTAAAATCAAGGTAAATTCTGAGATCATCAACGAGATTAAATGCCCTCATGTCACATTTGTTCAGCAACTCACACCTAATTAAAGAAAACAGTTGACCATCAGCAGGCCAGATTAATGATGAGGACGTCAGCTTCCTCCACGCCATAGCAGGATAACTGCCTACAGTAGCTGCATCTAAGCAAAATGGCTGTGGGTCCGTTTTCCTGCTTTTCAAATGTGATGCAATTCAGATATGCAACACTCTCAGTGTTAACAGACTTTGCCCTTTTTATTAACTGTTTGAGCACCATTGACGTATTTCGACGTCATTTAAAATCTGACACTTGCGTGCCATCAACGTAGTAATCAGTGTTTTTTCGGCAGTGGGTCGCCAATCAGTCTCCCACAGTCTGTGAGTAATTTTAGGGCTTCTGGGAGATGTAGTCGGAGCATAAAGAGACGGTATACACCACAGAGAAAGCAGGAAGTGGAGACGATCGAGATTAGAGAGCAAAACAAACAGAATCTGGACAAAAAGTGTCATTTAGGATGAGAGTGGCCTCTACTCTACCTCAGATAAAACAAGGTACAAGGTAAAAACAAACATTTTTTTCCTGATGAAATAGAGAGTCTCTTCTTTCATTTGAGCTATTCACTTTTTTCAGAGTCATAGCACAAAATATTCCGTGGGTCTTGAAATATGACTCAAAATGGGCAAAAATGCTGGCACAAGGCACTTAATGTTTTATAAAACAGTTGGCATTCAAAGAGTTAAAATCCGACCGACTTTTACCTCTTTACGTCTCAGAAATGATAAACATCCGTCTTTTGTTGAGCTGCCTGCAAACTGTGTTTCAGGGCCACAGCTTCGGTAGACATTGGTGTAGATTTGGGAACCAACAGCGTTTGGGCCCTGTGAGGTCTTAGCGAACGCACACATCCTCCAAAAACCTCTCAGAGAGTCTTTACAACAGCATATGTTAGAGACTGTGGTCGGGAGACGCCATGGACACCTTGGGAATCCTTATTGAGTTCTCAGTTTTGGACGGTTTTGTGGCGGTGGTCTTGTAAGTGCACCCAGATCATATCTGCTGCACAGCCTGGTAACCCCTCGCTGACAGATGCTGTCACCACGGCACTCTGTCAGAATGCGGTTGCCTGAGTGGATCAAAATAACCGTCTACCTCCCCCCCCCCCGCCGCCACCCGGCCCCAGTGCCATCAGCCGGACCAGCCCTTATCGCCTTCCCTGCAGCCTCTTATTCAGCACACAGCCTGGCTTTATGTCTGCTCTGTGGCAGCAGAGAGATGCCCTCTCAAAATATGATGCTAGCGGTGCTTCTTGTATGGGGGTAAAACACAGCAGGAGTCACAACATGTCCTTCATAAATTAAAGCTAATTTTAAAGGTGTGGCACTTCCTTTACAATGCTAATTGGCTTTCATTAGGATTTGTTACTGCAACAGTACGATTAGAGATAATTGTCACCGCTGTTGTTTTCCCTGGAAGAGACCGAAATGATTGCAGATCTGCTGATGACTCGAGCTGATGATGATTTAACCGCATTAGCATTGGCTGAATTAAAGTTTTGGAGCCCTTTAGAGGGGTTCATTGTCAAGGTGAGATCAATGACATTCAGACACCTAATTACCACACAATGCTTGGAACTATTAGTCCAAACAAACCTGCAGTGCAGTTTGATAATGAGTGTGAGTGTAATCTGAAGCAAGCGCAGGAAAGTGGAAGTTTTTAAGGGTAATAAGGAGAGGGGCATCTGATAGCCTGCAGTTAGTCCTGTTTGAAAAGGTTAGCAAAACAAAACGAACCATTTACTCATATTCAGCCAGGTTTTATGAACAGGAGGGGAAATTAGATTAGACTGCAAACAGGAATGACAAATCCATCATCCTGAGCTCCAGTTAGACCAATGGGATTTGTTTTGACCAAAGTTTTTTTAAACTGGTGGGAAGATACCAATGTTACCAAAAACCCAGCATTCCCCTCATATCAGTGAGTCCATGCTGACTTTTGTCAATGATTTCTACTATAATCGAACATTACCAAATGATGTTAGTAGTTTGTCTTTGGTGCTGATGGACGAAAAAAAAATCTCTGGATGTGATTTTTAACCTCAAACTGTAAAAACTGAAAGATTCACACAATATAATCAATATTTTATGTCTGTCTTTAGAAATTAAGGGGGATAACTCTCCATTACTGCCCATTCAATTAAAATCATTGCATGTCATAACAGCACCACAGATTTTTTTTTTAACAACTGAAACTGAAAGACTGAAAACATTTTTTCTGTGAATGAGGTTTGATTTGTAAATGATTTAGATTTTACTCATTCATTTAAGTTATAAATAAACTTGAAAAGATGCAGCCTCTCCTAGTTGTTCATGTCTCCTGTACGACAAGCATTAAACACTATGCAGCTTTTTTGTGGGTTGACTAGTACTCCAAAGTGTGTTAGCATTTTTTAAGCTGGTATGAAAACCTGCTAAGCAGATCTCCTGTCTCTTCGTGCAGCTTGTGTGTGGTCATTGTGCCATATCCTTTTAATACACAGAGTGACAGATGAGTACTTCTTGCAGCTTTCGAAGTTTTTCCTCATAAACCAACCTTTTTTTTTCTTCTTTAAAGGCAATGAGAGCGATGGAGATTATGTGTCGTGGCCTTGAGAGGAAACCTATGCCGCTACTTGTATAAACTGTAAAGCAATCTCACCGTGAGGCTCCGGTTTCTCCCCCCTTCACAGACCTGTCGGCAAAACACGATCTGGCTGGATTTGGGAATGGAGTAAGGGGGAGGCAGAGGGAGAGCTTATCTGATACTTTCCAAAAAAAGACCCCCGCTGGCCCCCACTTCCCAAGGCGGGCAGAGACACCACATCTGGTAATACTGTAGGCACATTGTCCTTCCAGGTCTGCGGGTGAAGCTCGGGTTTCCTCAATATTTTCCCCCGGTGGATTCAGTTACCCAAAGGGCGCTGCGAGGCTGACGGAGCAGCCAGCGTCACCAGACTTTTTTCTGATGAACCAGAGGATGTCTGGGATGAGCTGAAGGAGCTCTAAATTTAACCTCATTCATCTCAGACCTCCACTTGTCTGTCCACGCTGTGAACAAAAGGACACAGAGATCCAGCAGATTTTCATTCATTCATTAGATCCAGACTTTGATTTGAAAAGATGCAGCCTCTCACCTGGTGGCTGATAGGGAGCCAGCAGTGTTTCTGTAAGCTAAAATGTAGTCATGCATGCCCCCTGCAAGAGGAAAGGGGCAACTGCAGTCTCTACGTGACAGTTAAACTTCATTATAAGTTGCCCCTTTTTTTAAAGGAAGAAAGATAACACCCATTTCCCAAATGCAGTGTCTTTTCATATTGATTTACTTGTACTGGAAAGAGTTCTTCATTTCCATTTTTCCATTTTTCATCTTTCTGTGCCTCTTCTGCAGAAAACCACAAATGCATAGGTACTCTAAGTATCAACAGATTAAAGGCACAAAGTGAAATTTATGGAGAAAAGGGAGAGAGAAGAGGAGTCGGATCATCACTCCAAACCTTGTTAACCCCTCTGCTCTGTGGACACTTGGTGTTATTTGGTCTCACCATCTGCCTTTAGCTCCATTTCAGCCCCTCGGACCGGACCGTCACCTGATCTGTCTCTATCGACTGGACTTCTCTATAAATACAAAGTATAATGAATGAGCCTGCTTGGATCTGCTTCATGAAATCAACAGGAGCTCCTCTATGGCCTGATAATAATCAGCTGAGTTTACGACGGCTCACCTGGATTTCTTCACCAAACCAGCTGCTCAGATGGGAGCGCTCGACAGCTTGTGCTTCAATCAGGGGAAACTGTGTTTTGTTTTTTTCATTATAAATCTCACGGATGAACAGAGCAGCACGTCAGTTTTGATCAACCTCATTTGCATACGTTTTAGTCAGGGGTTTATAATGATCAGGTTATCGGTTCGGTGGTGCAAGGATGCTCTGTTTGTCTGTTTGTGGACATGTTGACTGATCTTGATCACTGATGATGCTTTTTTTTTTTTATGTCTTACAGGTCGTTGAACTGATCTCAAGTGCCATCAGTGATGTGGTTCAAGGAATCTACAGTGAGAATACCAGTAATACTGAGGTAAACCTTCTTTTCTAAGTGTTCATGTGAGGATGAAGCATCACAGGCTACACTGTTAGAACTGGGAATTATAACCCTGAAAATGTCCTCGAGTCAACTGCAAAAATGAGGATAAAAATCAAGGCGATTTGCACTGTATATTTCATAAATAGTGGAAATTAAGAAACAACACCAGCAGATAAAGTCAAGGATTTTCTTTTTAAGGATTTTCTTTTTTAATTAACAGTAAAATAAAGGGATAGCGTGCAGGATCCAGGCCGATTAATTGGCAGAAGTGGAATATAGTAATCATAAGTATATTTCTGTTAAAGTATAATCACCTGAACATAATAATTGCATTAACAAATTGTTTTTTTTGTGTAGTAAAATAAAACAGTGCAGTGGAATTAATTTAAAAGCCACAAGATAATAATGTTTATTTTTTATTCCTAAGTGGGGAAGGGTTGACATTAGGGCTGGGTATCGATTCAGATTTTCCAGATTGATTCGATTCAATATTACAGGGTCCCAGTTCGAGATTTGATCGATTTGATTCAATATTGATTAAGTCAGGGATATGTCAGTTAAAACAATGCTGTAAACAATACCTGCTGCAGGCTGGTTTGTTTGAACCGTGACGACTGTGTTTCTGGGTGATGTCTCATCAAATGGTTGCAGAGATTCTTTGTATTGCCGCTGTATTGTACCTTCCCGTTTCACATTTTGCATATTACTTGTTTTGTCCAACTCGTTGTTTTCTTCCAACTCGTTAAATCCGAAATATATATCGAAACATCAGCTTTTAAACTCGTCAGCAGTGCCTTGAGAGGTGAACTCGATTCCGCCATGTTTGTTTGACTGCTGGCAGTAACATCTTATGAGATCTTGTTCCGTGGAAAGCAGCACTAAACACTGATCACGTGAGACTAACAGGGTTCATACTGCAGGCTGCTTCTCCGCACATCCAATGAAGAAAAAGATACTCAAGTTAAAAAATCGATCTTTGGATTTTACGAATCGATTATTAACCATTTAAAGGGAAATCGATTAAAAGTGATTAATTGATTTTTTTTGACTCCCAGCCCTAGTTGACATTGTGCATTTAGCGGAGAAGTTAAATACTTGTAGTGTAACTGGTCCTGAAACGAGCTGCTACATAAAATAAGAAACAAACATAGATAAATAATGAGTTTAAAAGAGCAGCTGTGCTGTTTTAATTTCACTGTGTACCTCAGACAAACATCTGTTTATTCTAAATAGTTGAGGATTGTAACTTTTTCACAATTATCAAGTCCTTCATATGAACAGTATATTAGTGAAAAACACTGTGTTAAATCACAAAGTAAGGAGGCGTTGTTTCCACTGAGGGGCTCTAATGTGCTCTGTGGGAACCTTTAAGTTGCTCAGAGGAAGCAGCGAGCGCTCAGACCTGCTGCGTCTCTGCCTCCATTTGCTCTGCAGGAGAACAATTTTACTGACGGCGTCGACGTGGCGGCGTGGGAGGAGCACACCTTCCTGTCCCACGGGGCGCTGCTGGCCAAGAGCTGTCAAGCTGCGATGGAGCTCGCCAAACACGACAAGGAGTCCCAGAGATTGGCCTACAAGTACGGCAAGCACGTATCACTGGGCCACAAGGTGATCATCCCACCCACCCACACAGCAAACACCTCCACATCTTCACAATAAGTTTTATACATCCCAGATGAAGCCACGATGAAGAGATGATCGGTTCACTTCACCTGTCAGTGGTCATGATGTTTTGCTGCTCGGTGTATATATAGAGTGCCAGATAATGCATGTTTCCATTGGGAGGCTGCATGTTTATTGATGTTGGCCTAAAAGTCATTGATAATAGCCCTCCATCCTCCCACTGCTGTGCTAGTGCGTCCTCTCCTGCTGTGGCTTCCTGTCACTGGCGGTCTGCAGGCCTCAGTAGTTGAAGGGAAGCTCAGC
Organism: Synanceia verrucosa; assembly: GCA_029721515.1. Taxonomy (NCBI): domain Eukaryota; kingdom Metazoa; phylum Chordata; class Actinopteri; order Perciformes; family Synanceiidae; genus Synanceia; species Synanceia verrucosa. The sequence goes on along the minus strand of CM056560.1, from coordinate 5,235,472 downwards.
ATGGGAGGAAACAGAAATGAGGTCCCTGAAGGACAGCCGTTCTCATCAGACTAGACTGATCATCATGCTGCTCATTATCAGGGTCAGTCGAGAGAGCAAGCAGGCTGAGCGCTCGCTCACCTGTTCGCCTTCTCGCTGATCGACCGCTGTGCTCCGTCTCCTGCAGCTGAACTCAGATCTGCAGCCGTTTGTGAAGAGCAGCGTGGGAGAGACGCCGGCGATCAGTTTGAGCGCCGCCCCGGTGGTTTTCCACCGTCAGATCGTGGGACAGGAGAGATGGCATCAGCAGCTGCAGCAGGTATGAATGATCGTTCACTGCAGCAGCTCAGTGTCTTTGAATGGAGTCTGGATGGACTCCACTGGTGGCCATGTAGTGAAGATCAGAATCTGGATTTTGTAGACTGAAATATCTCGCCAGCTATTGGATGAAATTGCAAACATTCATGTCCACCTGCTGCTTTTAGTCGCCTGCTTATTCTAGCACCAGCATTTTTCTCATGATTACCTGTGACTACATAGCAGTGACTGAACGATCGGCCTTGAAACTACGTCATTCTCTCCATTCTTCATTTATTAAAACTTCTCATCTTGAGCAAAATAATTCACCATATTTTCGTGACATACTGTGGCAACAGGATTTTTAACTGAAGCATTTCTTGATGTACTGATGTGATCCTTCTTAGAACAGTTAAATGTGACGTTCAGATTTTACTAATTTAACTTGTTTTAAAAAGGTGAAAAAGTTGATCATAATGTCAGAAATTCAGGGTGTCATCACGTCACTTATCTTTACATAGCAAATAGTCATTTGCTGCTCTATTAATGGATGGATGGATTATCTGTTACCTACTATTTGTCATTTATTTTTCTACTTAGTCCTTTTGTTTACTGATACCCCTGCTTCTTATTTTTTTTTATAAAGGCCCTTATATAAAGGATTATAATATCTTATCATAAATGGATAGACAGATGGATGAACACATTTATTTTTCTGCTTAGCCTTTTTTTTTTTACTGATGTATTATTTCTTATCTTTCTCTTATCATAGATAGACTAGGGGTGAGGAAAAAATATAGATATGGCAGTATATCGCAATACTTGTCCTTCTCATACAATATCTACTTTTTTTTTTATTATTATTATCAGTTTTTTCCCCCAAAAACAAGTTGTGGGCAGATTAATCACGTTAACGTGGTAACTTCGACAGCCGTAGTATATATATATATATATGTATATATGTGTGTATATGTATATATGTGTGTTTATAAATATATATCCAGCTTGTATTTTAAGCTGCATTTTCAATTTATCAGTGAACTATGTAGAATGTCGCAATAATGCATTGTATCGTGACTCAAGTATCATGTCTTTATCTTATCATAGATAGATAGAGAGGTCATATTGTGAGGAACTTTAAGGCATCCTTGGAAACCTGAGTATCTGATAATTCTTCTCTGTTCTCTGAAAGGCAAAGACAAAGAAAAACCAGCTGGATTATGCCAAGGTAAGCCCACTGGTTTGTGTGATGTGCTCTTCCCCAGCTCACCTGTTCGCCACCAAAAGGAAACAGGACGTCTCGTCACAGTAACACATATCAAAGTTGAGATATGAGCTTCCCAAAGTCAATGTGCGAGGGAAGAGGGAGGCCGACGGGGGTGCAAGAAGAGAGCGAAGCTCCAGAGGAGGGGTCTGGTGGTGTTGTGGGGGTTATCTGGTCCCGTCTGAAACCAGAGCAGGAAGGATTAGTTACAGAGGCCTATTTGCGGAGGAGACACTGAGGCTCTGAGACAGTGGCATTGTGTGAGAATCTCCTTCAGCGGACCAGAAGTTTGAAGGGAAGGAGAGATGAGGGGACATGAGGAGGAAAGCTGAGAGCAGGATCGAGGGAGGGAGATTTTGGGGAGGAAAAAGAAAGACCTTAAAACTTTGCTTTGGTTCAGCACAGAGATGCATAATTAGAGGAACTTTATCTACAAAGTCTCTACATGATTTACTGCATGCTTTCACCCCATTAACTCTGATAAATAACCATAAACATAAAAACAGAAACTCATAGTTTATACTGTTTTGCATTCAGTCTATTAGTCTTTCATTCCCAATTAGAAAACAAGCAAACATGTAAAATTGATACTTCAGGGAAAATGAGAGTCCAGATTGGGTTGAGGTGAATATTATTTTAAAAGCATTCACATTTCAGGACTAATAATGTGACTGCATGAAAGCAGTGAGGGTGACACTGCTTCAGCTCATTAACAGGCACATAATGAAAAGAAAAAAATAAATAAAATATATTCATTTTCACAACGTCTTTTCATGTCAAGAGAAAATGTTTTGATCATTTAAAAAAAGATAACAGAACATTACTTTCCACATGTATGTAAGGATAAAATAAATGTTAATTTTTAGAATTTCCAATGATCCAGATCCTATTTTATTAAAAAAAAAAACCTCACTAATATACAAGATGCTTGAATGTTGATGAGATCAAAATACACAAGACTTGAAGGGCTGAAAACAAAGAAACAGTTGGAAGAACTCGGGAATACTAAGAGATGAGGAAACATTAAGTTAATGCAGAACAAAACAAGATTAACGAGGGAGACGGTGTGAAAAAGACTCTCTTCTAAATTAAATAAGCAGTCGGGGAGATGCAGAGTTTTGACACCTGCAGTTTTTTTTAAAGAGGGAACGCCTACGGGGATTTCCACCTCCAGAATTCATGAGTTAAAACGCCCTCAGCAAAAAGATGTCCCAACACACCAGCAGTGAGACACAAGGAGACGCCCAAATTCATTCAGACTGAATACTGAAGCTGCTGGTTGGAGCTGATCTGACTTAATGTTTCCCACTTCCTCATGCAGATGTTTCCACACATACACACACGTAGATGTGAACTAGTGGCCTTTTAGTAGGCTTAATTTAATTTTAAATGAGATATAATAACAATCATCACATTGGAATTTAATATTGATTGTTTCTCCCCAAAAAAAGTTGTTTTGGGGTGTAAATCTGGAACGACTTACACAAATTGAAATAAAAAGCTAAAAAAAAAAAAAACTGTTAACTTCGACAGCCCAAATATATATATATGTATGTGTATATGTATATATAGCTATAAGTACATATATGTAAATATGCATGTGTGTGTGTGTATATTTACTGTACATATAAAAAAAAAATTAAGCTGCATTTTAAATTTCTCCGTGGTCTATATGTAGAATATCACAATATCGCAATAACGTATCCTAACGTGATTGAAGTATCGTGATACATATCGTATCGTGAAGTCCTTACCAATACCCACCCATAGAAAAGACAGAAAATCAGTGTTGAACTTACAGAAACAGAAAAAAAACAGGTCTGCCAGTTTGAAACATGACTCAGGAGTGATGAGTCTGAAATGTTTCCCTTGTTGTTAAATGTAGTGCGCTGCCTTCAGTGGTGCCAGGGGCGGCGTGCATGTTTGTGTTTCACAATGGGGGTTTATTTTCTGTCATTAAAAGAAATTTGCTTTATGATCCAGTTACTTTACTTTCAGAGTAACTTTCCCTGCCTCTCAACAGTTTGTCACACTGACAGCAGGATAGTGACGCCAAACGTGACACGATCTAACGTGTGTTTTCATCCCCTGACAGCTTTTGGCAGCAGTTAAGTTGGAGAAAGGCGTGAGCTTGGCGGTGGACTTATGCTGTTACCATGGCAACAAGGCTCTGGAGGCCATCCAGGCTTTCCCCTCCTCCGAGGCTCGATCCGCCTTGGAGAACATCGCCTCCGCCGTCACCAAATTTTGACCTGGACTCACAGTCACACACATGCACACAGAGTGTCTTTGCCAAATCAACTACTTTTCTGAGCCGGATGCAAACTGCTCTTCTCTGCTGCAGAGGACTGTGTGCAGCAGAATGGCTATAGAATGGCTATATCCATAAATGGTCATCAATAAAAATATATATAAAAAACACATTACTTCAGCATCATGTCATGCATTGGTTTTTGCGCTGAGACATTCCTTTCCTCTCCCTCGTGGAGGAAAAAAAAAAAAACATCACACCAAGCTGCGTTTTAAAACCTGGCAGTTTATTACCATCTTCTCTTATCAGCGGAGGCACATACCAGGCTGAGCGTAATTTAAGATGTTTTGACGAACCGTTATTGTCATCTGGAAAATGTGCCATGAACGGCAAATGATGCACTAAGTTCTAACAAAAAAAAGATCTTTTTTTAAAATTTTTTTTAAATTTATTTATTTTTTTTGAGTCACCCAGGTTCACTGTGCTCATTACTGCACACGTCAAATGGTGCTGAAATCATAGCTGCTGGATGTAGTGGGTGTTTGCCAAATTGAAGAGCAGCTCCAATCCAGTTGTAAAAATGTCTCAAAGTCATGTTCTACCAGGTATGTACCTCTGCTGATAAGCACAGCAGCTTTTCCTAATGGAGTTTGGCGTGATATTCTCTCCACTGAGGGGGAAATGGCATGAATCAGGAGTAATGTCGCCTATGTTGCCTTATTATGTTTGTCCCCATGCTTGTCTGTGTGGTCCAAGTCAACCCAGGGGCGGGAAAAGGTCACACAGCCTCTCCCCTTGGCCCAGCCAGCGAGCACATTGAAGCTTCGCCAAGCAGTAATTATTAATGAAGAGACCTGAGCAAATGGACAGGAAATGCAGAGGTATTGATTGGGCCGCCTGCCCTGCTCTAAGCCGTACAGGCTGGCGCCAGCCTGGTGGCCTGTGGTTTCCCAGGCTGCTGTCTGCGGATGAGTTTGGGGGGGGGCAGCCAAGGTGTGAAACCAGGCCACCGCTGGCAGCTGTCTGTCACATCCAGGCCACACCTGAAGGACAGAGGAGCAGAGACAGGACGAGGAAAAAGACACTGCTGACAGGTCTAGTAATGGTACTGAAGCATGAGAGACTTTAAATGTGCATGAAGAAGGATTATAAGCTGCACTGATGCAAGTTTTGGAGTTTGTCCTGACATTAATGTTGCAGGTTCCAGGTTAAATTTTTACTCTAAAGCCTCTTCTTGAACATCCTCAATGACAAGACACCACATTCATGCTGGCTGATCTGTCAGTTGGTCCAGACTGAAATATCTCAAGCTTATTACATGGATTTACCTTGAAGTTTCCATCAGCATTTTAACACTGTCATTGTCAGGTTTTGGTGCTATTTTAACCACAGCCTGTTCAACATATGGACGTAGTGATGTTGTTGGCAAGATGTGAATCGTCAGTGGACCTGAGGTCAAGTCAAAATTTATTTATAGAGCGTATTTGGGACGACAGCATTCGATCAAAGTGCTGTACACAGGATACATAAGACATAAATAGATTCAAATAAGAACAAACAGTGAAATAAGAACAGTAAAATCTAAAAAAAAAAGTGCTTATGAAGTGGCTGAAATCATGTTTTTGTTTATGCCAAAATTTACAGCATTATCTAAATAAATTTAAAATTTTATTTCATTTTGTATATTTCTGCTGTAAAGTCAGACATTTTAACATGGCGGTCTAAGCAGCCAGCTTCATGTGTCCATTCAAAGAACTGAAGTTTTTTGCGCCTCTGCATTTCTCAGTGCTGGAAATAACTCACCAACAAACTCAGTGGATTTAGGCGTTTAGTGTTGTTTTCCAAAGAAAAACAAAATCAAACACACCTTCGCACTAAAAGTTGCATTCAAATTGCATCATGTGGAACAAATTTTAGTCCCGTTATTTCCCAATAAAATTATTATTTGAGCTTGAAAACTGTTAGTTTCCTTAGGTAAAAGAACAATATTCAAAAATTACCTACTGCCATTCAGTGCTTCTTTTCTTGTGCCAGTCAGGATTACCTGAACAGATACCTCAATTTAGCATTCAGAAAAGGACGCAGAGCGTGGAAAGTGGATGTGGAAGAAAGAGGTTTGAGGGGGATGATGGGCTGAAAAGATGATGTGGAGCGAACTATTTCAAAAACAAGGCCCTGTCTGTTGTCCGTCCACTTCCTCCACTGTTTGGGTTTCCGCTGCTTCCTGGGTACAGCGAGGTACAGCATGTGCCAGGGAAAGCCTGCGGCTCTTCATGAAATATTTATCCTCGCCGTGAGCAGACATGAGGAAAGTTACATGGAAAGTTAAAAGGACCAAACAAGGAAGGAGGCTGGGGCACGGCCAGAATGACAAATATAGTCACTAAGCAGAACTTTTTCAAAAGATGAGGGCCGGCCTTCAACGGGAAAGTGTTGCAGAAGTAGAAATTAAGACGAGGATTTAATGGGATGTGTTTGTTGTTATTCTTTAAACTAAATCTTTGTGTCTTGGCTGCTGCCAGCATGAATCTCTTTAATATCTCCTGAGCAGAGGAGAGGTTTGTTAAGTTTATATCCTGCACAGCAGAAACCAGACTCTGTGTTTGCTTACGGTTTCCAGTTTGAGAGTCTTGGGTATCATGAATGCAGGAGTTGGCAAGACTATAAGTTTACATGCAAAACATGAAGCTGGTAACAGCAGCCCTAGTGTGGCCGGCCCAGACGATGAGTGGTGTAATTACAGCAGGGTCCAGTGGAGAGAGTTGGTCAGCACAGATTCCATTACACACTACAGACACATTACACATCATACTCTATACAGACATATGACGACTGTCAGCGTCTGAGTTTGACAGAAAAGATGCTGAATGCTGGGATATTGCAAAGAAAATAAGTTGCGCTCACGCCGAACAACTTGAGTCAGTTTATTGTGGTGAAATTCTGTAACTTTGACCATTTTTAGGTGAAAATTTACAACATTATGTCAGGATTATCCAAATGATTGTGATTCACATCATTGAAACATCCTTAAAACTCCTAAACTGGCACCAAAACATACTAAAACATTCCCTTACCTCATATTTAGTCAAGAAACCAGTGTTTTATTGCATCACAGTGAGAAGCATCTTTAGTGGAAAAACAACCAATAACTCTTAAATAAGTTAGATTCTAATCATGAATACAGGATACAATTCCTGTGTTATGAGCTTTATTTTTCACTTCTGTCATTTACAGCATCAAAACCACCATAGTTACCTTTGGCGTCACTTTAGGTCTTGGCAAAAGCATCATCATAGTTAGGTTTAGGAAAGAAATTGCGTTATGTGACGTTAACATGATGCTCGCGACACAGATAGCATCCTAATTGTTTCCTGGATGAAAGTCATGTTGTGGTCGGACCCATCCAGCCCATCCTCTGATCATTTATTTATATTGTAGTTGTAGTTAATGAAACACCCAGTGCATCACACATCAAGAGCCACTTAATTATGTCAGAGTAATTAGTAATTTTAAAACCCCCTTGCCAAATAATAAAAAATATTTTTTTACATTAATAAAACAACTATTTTTTGTGTAGCCTTCTGTGGTCAGGAAGGAAACTTGGATGTTTTTCTGATGAAGCTTATCTCATTTATGTATTTGTTTTAACACAAGTTGATGCTACTCTTTGAATTCATATTCTACCATGTATGCACCTCTGCTGATAAAACAGTAAAAACACACTTTTTAATTGCAGTTTTTTGTGACAGTTTCTCCACAGTGGGAGAAATCAGGAATGATAAAGAGAAACACACTATAAGACATGCAGCAGTGTTTGAAACATACTTTTATTTGTCTTTTCTGCAGGTTTTCAGTGTGTGAGTGTTTGAATCCCTGCCTCCCTTCCCAGTGCATCCAGATAGCGTAGATTCCCCGTAGCCCCTCTGACCCTATTAGTAAGCCAGCATGTAAAATGACTGAAGGAATGTGACTGTGGAGTGATATTAGAGACTCCATTTGTCTTCTTCTGAATGGCCTATCAGTAAACACCTGCTAATATCATCACACGGCTGACGCTGATGGATGAAAGTCATTCTCCTGCGATGGGAACAGTATGGCTGATTGGCCGCCTCAACGCAGACAAGCATATTGGCCAAAAATGACACTTTAACGAGCTCTTCCCGGTGTTAAGTGCTGCTCGCCTGCCCCTCGTCGCAAGCCGTCGCCTGGCTGACCCCGGGCCGTGCCCTCCCCCCCCACCTCAGACAGGGCCTGCTCGCTTCATTGGCTGACAGATCAGTCTGCCATGGAGACGGCTCATTAGTTAAATAATGAGAACCACACCAGCCACTCGTTGTCTTGTTATATCATCTCTGTGTTGGAGTATTTGTGGCTGGGGACAGAACATTGGGTGCTGGCGTGAACAATGATTAAGACACAATTATGCCCCTGCTCATCTGTCGCTGTGTTCACCACTAGAAACCAGTTTGACCAGCTCATGTAACCAGTTCTGCTTAATGGCTGCTACAAATCACATTTCACCCCTGATTGCAACAATATGGTACAGCTCCATATGATAGGCCTCTAATTCATCATTTCACTGAGTTGCTTTCAGCTCCAAGTTAATATATTTCACATTAATGCATGTTTTAAGTTCTGACTAAATAATCTTAATAACATATGCTACCACTATTATGTATGTACAGGCTGTTAGCTGTAGTTTAAGGATATTTGTTATCATTGTGCTTTGCATTAATTTTCTTTTTTGCAAACTTAACTCAACAGACTTTCACTTTTTCAATTGCACTTTATCAGTCACAACATGCAGGACAACAGATAATATGGTATATTAACTGTCTTTTGTATGGTGTTTACAGCTTGTTACTGCAATTAATAAATTGCTGCATGGAACATGATAGGGACATCTGAAAAATCAGGTATATTCGGAGGAAACATCAAATTTGATATGACCAACAAAATATTAAATGTTTAAAGCAGAAAAAATAAGTATAATTAAATTAAAATGTAGAAAAAATGCGTGGTTTGATCAATCCAGGAATATCGCTGATTTATTCTGTTATAATATTATTTAATCTGTGCCATTTGAACTGATGGTTGATCCTCCTGGTTTAATTCCAGTCCACAGCAATGACCATCAGCTCTCTGTTGTTATTACAGTCTTTCTCCACTGGAGGGCGATGTTGCCCAAATAATAATGGTTCTGTGGTTCAGAGTGATCAGAGATATTGTCTGAGAAGAGAGAAGTTTTTTTCTGACTTTTATGACCGTATGACTATATAAAACAAAGGCAGTTCCTAACTTACAATCACTCATAAATATAGGGAAAAATCTAAGCATTTTAGACAAAGAAGAAAAACTACAATTCTGTAAAATACTTGTTTTTATAATTAAGTGTGGCAGTAGACTACACTTGCACTTTACAAAAGCTCTAAACAGGAAACCATCAGTTATACAGGTGAAATGCCCCCTGTTCAAGTTATATGGTTTTATATTATGGCTGTATAGCTATCTAATTATTAGTGGTGCAGTAACACATACTACCTCTTTGCACAACCCACATTTCTATTATGGTGTACATTTTTTTTATCTTTTATTTTTTTTTTACATTGCTGCCTTTTAATTTGCTTTTAAGATGCCTTTATCTTTTTTTCATTTCTCATCCATTTTTAACACTTTATATTGAAACATGTTTCCCTATTGTACATGTGATAATAAACACTTTAAGTGTTTAAGTTTTAGAACAAGGTTGAGCTGATTCTGGGTATTTTATAACATAAATGGTTTGTACTATAACAATGCATCATATTTCATATTTTTACTGGAAGTATTTCACATCTCAATCTACAACACCTTACTTTAGTGGCAATAGTGGGATAGAGGTGAAAGTAATACAGAATTCTTTTGTGGTAAAATTTTGTATTTTTTATTTGAGTTTTGTGACCATGTTAACATACAAGACAACATAACATAAAGCTGTAACAATTTATTAATTAGTTAAGTAGTAAATTAATCACCAACTATTCTGATAATTTATCAGTGTGTGTAATTTTATAAGAATATATACAGTATAGTCAAAATATAGTCAGAAATCCCTGATTCCAGCTTAGTAAATGTAATTACTGTCTCTTTCTTTGCACCTCTATGACAAAAAAATGAATATCTATGGATTTAGGACAAAACAAGGCATACGAAAACGTCATTTTGGGAAACATTATCACCACTTTCTAAATTTAGATTTAAGTTATTTAGATCTAGCCATTTCCAATCGATTAATTGACAAAATAATCAACAATTTAATAGATTATTTTTTAAAAAATGGTAAATGTATTATTCACTCTAGTGAATAGTTTCTAAAAGTACCATATTATTAATATACTTAGATAAACTACAAAGTACTTTCCAATATAGATATTTTATGCTAAATACACAATAATCAGGGAATTAGATTGAAGGAGGATATGAGCATTGTGAGGGGAAAAATCCATTACTAATAAATTAGCCTAAAGCTAATGATCATAAACACGTTTAAAAATATAATTAATACAATTTTTTTTTTTTTTTAATAATTATGAGTTTACAGGTGACGTTATGTCATTAAAACGGCATTAAAACTTTCGGTTTATTTATTTTTTATTTTATTTTTAAATTTTTTTTTTTCCCCTCTCTTCCTCTCCACAGCTGTGCGGAAGTGACACAGCAGGCGCGCGCCCCGGTCACGTCACGCGAGAAAGCACAGGAGCGGAGCGAGACAGAGAGAGAGGGGGAAAAAAACAACAAAAAAAAACAACATCAACAACAAGAAGAACAGTTCACATACTGGCCACACCTGAGTGTCAGTCCGCAGACATGTCCCACGCGTCGATAACGGTGCTAAAGGAGCGCGTGGACTCGTAAAGGTGAGCTCTAACCGCCGGTCACGCGCGTTTTACCGTTAATTTAACAAGAGTCCCGAGAAGGAGAGAAGGAGGGGGTGGTTGGGGGTTGATAGGGTCCACGCAAACATGTCCTTGTCATTAAAATCCACGCACAACACGCTGCAGCAGTAAATCCACTGGTGTCCGTGTTAAAATGAGCAGTCGGTTGGTTGTAAACAGACACAGCTGATGTTTGGGTTCAGGGGCGGAAGAATGAGGAAGTAGCTGGTTGGTGGAGGCTGGAGGGAGAGCTGCTGCTGTGGGTCTGTCTGCTGCTGGAGGACGATTTCATTTCTCTTCACATCTTATTTTATCAGACTCACCTGGCGACAGTAGGTGTGTTTGGCTACAGCTGGTCACATGCTGTTTGTCATAACGGTAGCACAGCAGCTAGCACATGTCAGGAGATTAATACTGCAAGCAAATAAGTGACAAGCAAATTAATAGTTCGGGTGTTGTATTTTAGTTTTATCCATCTATTTATTTATCTAGCTCTCTATTTCTGTTTATCTGTTTATATCTACAGCTGGTCACATGCAGTTTGTTATAACGGTAGCATAGCAGCTACCACATGTCAGGAGAGCAAATTCATAGTCTGGGTTTAGTATTTTAGTTTTATCCATCTGTCTACCCACCTACCTACCTACCTGTCTATCTATGTATACATTTATCTATCTACCTACCCATCTATCTGTCAGTGTAAGGTGTTTGCCAAACTCTTTAATCAAAATTCTGTCTTTAATGCTAAAGTATAATTGTTGTTGTTATTCAAAAATTTACTGTTTTACAAAAAAGAAAAGAAATTCCTGTCATTCCTGTTTTAGTGGTTTTATGTTGTTCTGGATTAGGTCCTAATTTCTGACTTTTCAGAGAATTCCACTGAAGTATGAAATTCCTCACTCCTGTTTAAAATGCTGAAGCGTAGCGAACTAAAGCTTTTCATGATGCTGGAGGCTCGTTCACACAAACAGGACAGCTGCTCTAATAGATGTGTTATTCAGTGAATGTGTTGATATCCATCACAATAATAATAATTTCAACTTCCTCTAAGCTTCCTAAACCCAAAATTTAGTTCTGGACTATTTTTATTATCAGCTCATGAACCAGTTGTTTTCTTAGTAAAGCATTTGGTCCATAAAATGTAATCATGGTGGAAAATGGCTGTCATAAAAAGCAACATATCTCTGTAACAAACATCTTTGTTCATATGTTTGTGATTTCTGCTTCCAGGCTATGAATTCCTCTGAGTATGGAGAAGTTTCAGATGAAGCAATGCTTGAGAAAGGTAACTTCTGCAACCTGTGTCTGTGAAAAGTTGTATTTTATATACACTATATTGCCAAAATTATTTGCTCACCCATCCAAATAGACAGAATCAAGTGTTCCAATCACTTCCATGGCCACAGGTGTATAAAATCAGGCACCTAGACATGCAGACTGCTTTTACAAGCATTTGTGAAAGAATGGGTCGCTCTCAGGAGCTCAGTGAATTCCAGCGTGGAACTGTGATAGGATGCCACCTGTGCAACAAATCCAGTCGTGAAATTCCCTCGCTCCTAAATATTCCACAGTCAACTGTCAGCTGTATTATAAGAACGTGGAAGTGTTTGGGAACGACAGCAACTCAGCCACAAAGTGGTAGACCACGTAAACTGACGGAGCAGGGTCAGTGGATGCTGAGGCGCATAGTGTGAAGAGGTCACCAACTTTCTGCAGAGTCAATCACTACAGACCTCCAAACTTCATGTGGCCTTCAGATAAGAACAGTGCACAGAGAGCTTCATGGAATGGGTTTCCATGGCCGAGCAGCTGCATCCAAGCCATACATCACCAAGTGCAATGCAAAGCGTCGGATGCAGTGGTGTAAAGCACACCACCACTGGACTCTAGAGCAGTAGAGACGAGTTCTCTGGAGTGACAAATCACGCTTCTCCATCTGGTAATCTGATGGACGAGTCTGGGTTTGGTGGTTACCAGGAGAACGATACTTGTCGGACTGCATTGTGCCAAGTGTAAAGTTTGGTGGAGGGGGGATTATGGTATGGGTTTTTTCCAGGAGCTGGGCTTGGCCCCTTAGTTCCAGTGAAAGGAACTCTGAATGCTTCAGCATACCAAGACATTTTGGACAATTCCATGCTCCCAACTTTGTGGGAACAGTTTGGAGCTGGCCCCTTCCTCTTCCAACATGACTGTGCACCAGTGCACAAAGCAAGGTCCATAAAGACATGGATGACAGAGTCTGGTGTGGATGAACTTGACTGGCCTGCACAGAGTCCTGACCTCAACCTGATAGAACACCTTTGGGATGAATTAGAGCAGAGACTGAGAGCCAGGCCTTCTCGTCCAACATCAGTGTGTGACCTCACAAATACACTTCTGGAAGAATGGTCAAAATAATCCCATAAACACACTCCTAAACCTTGTGGACAGCCTTCCCAGAAGAGTTGAAGCTGTTATAGCTGCAAAGGGTGGACCGACGTCATATTGAACCCTATGGCTTAGGAATGGGATGTCACTTAAGTTCATATGCGAGTCAAGGCAGGTGAGCGAATACTTTTGGCAGTATAGTGTATCATCACTATTAACTTTCATGTTTATGAATGTGAACCAGCAAACAAATGGTTTAACAATGAAACAACGGGAATCTGTCATTGGTTGCAGAATACAAGCATGTCCAGGATGTTAAGGAGGAACCAGATGACTTTGCTATTTGCGAGCCACCTGAAGGACTCGGAGGAGAATCTCCTGGAGCCACTGAGGCTGGTAAACGGCCATCTGCACAGATGGGCCTTTACACAAACCAGTCCACCAGCAGCAAGAGAGCCAGAGTGTCTGGGGAGGTAAGCTAAACTCAGATCCTTCTACCCAGCTAATCCTACTTGTTGTCTCTCATGGTATGTTTGTGTTTTGAACGTGTTTCACTGTCTAGATGAGGCGACACTTGGTGGACGACAGCAGACAGGAGCCTCTTTGTCTCACCGCAACTGGAGAGAAGAGGAACTACGTCCAGCAGAAACCTGGAGTCTCCTACAGGAAGCCTCTCTTCAGCATCTCCCACCGGATCTCTGAGAAGAGGAGCACGCCAAGCGTGGAGCAGCCAGCCAGTCATGGCACCAGGAACCAGCTCAACTACAGCAGCATCATGTCAGCCAAGCTCCAAAGCTCAGAGGAAAATGGCCCAACTGACACCCTTCCTGCCATGGATTCCTCGGGGCAAGCCTTGTCGACAGACTCTAGTTTTTACCCGTTGATTGAGAAAATGTTTCTCATTCTCAACACGCTCAATTCGAGCATGACACAGCTGCACAGCAAAGTGGACTTGTTAACTATTGAGGTCATGCGAATAAAGAAGCAGATCAAGCCGGCTGAGATGGTGACAGAGTTCCAGCCTCCTCCTGAATACCTCCTCACGAGCGACGAGTTGAACCAGCTGATGGAGCAGACGTCTGGCGCCGGAGAGCTTGGGTGTCGGCTGCTGGTGCATCTCTTCCCCGAGCTGTTCAAAGCCAGGGAGTGCGCCCACGAGTGCATGGCGAGCAAGAGGACGCTGGAGTCCCTGCATCTGCAGCTGATCCGTAACTACGTTGAGGTATGCTACCCTTCAGTGAAGAACAACAGCGTCTGGCAAGAAGAATGCCTCCTTCAGATTAATGACTTGTTTAATCGCTTCTGGGCACAGAGGGACATGGAGAGTGCTCGGCTGCTCAGGAAACAGGCGGCCACAGGTGGTGGGGTGAAGGTCGAGTGTCCTCAAACCTATCGGTTCATTAATGAACAGGGCCAGGAGGAGCACATGTCTTTGGATGACCAGCAGAGCAGCGAGGCTTTCAGTACACCAGCGACAGAGGAGCTGGACGAGTTCTCCTCACCAGAGGACTTTGTTATTTTTCTTATGCACCGACTCTTCCCTGAGGTTTTTGAAGAGGGGAAGATGCCAGAAGGCTCGAGCCGCTTCAGCAGTGTGGGGCAGCTAATTCTGGACTCTGACAAGATGGAAATAATAAGAAAGTACATGGAGACTAACTTTCCAGATGTGCCTGAGGACAGCTGGCTTCAGGTGTGCATTCAACACATGGAGGATGCACTCGAAGGTCCTCACAGTAACGGCAACGGGAGTGAGCCTGACAATATCAATGACGAGGGCTACGACCTGGCCAGCCTTCCAGAAGATGTTTCCATTATTAAGGTCCCGGAGATGGGCGATTGTGAAAGGCCCTGTCGCAAGTCCAAAAAGTCCCTGCTTACACCTGTGGATTTTGACAATCTGGAGATTCCTCTTCCTGACTTTACTGTTCCCCAGGAGTACCTCTTGTCCAGGGAGCAGCTGAAGAACAACTATGAATGTAGCTTGTCCATTGGGAACTTTGCTTCCCGGCTGCTGGTGCTCATGTTCCCCGAACTCTTCACCCGCGAGAATGCGCGGAAGCAGTACAACTGCAGTGGCTCTCTGGGCAAAAAGCAGCTCGACCCCATCCGTGTGAATCTGATCCGTCACTATGTGCAGTTAGTCTACTCTCGGGCCAAGAACGACAGGGTGTGGATGTTGGAATTTGTGGGCAAGCTGGACGAGAGGTGCAGGAGACGCGACACGGAGCAGAGGAGATCCTACCTGCAGCAGCGCAAAGCGTACGGTCAAGAGTCAGAGCAGGACTTTCTCTGCCAGCTGAACCAGATCAGTCAAGATAGCATGAGGGAGGACCCAGACATTCCCTCTTTACCTCCCGAGAAAAGTAGCAAAGACTTTTGTAAAATCCCCCTGGACGAACTGACTGTGTCCAAGCCGGACTTCCCTGTACCTTCCATCTACCTGCTGTCGGACTCGGAGGTGAGAGAAATCGTCCAGCAGAGTCTCTCTGTTGGGAACTTCGCCGCCCGCCTGTTGGTGCGCCTCTTCCCTGAGCTGTTCACTCAGGAGAACTTGCGGCTGCAGTACAACCATTCAGGAGCCTGCAACAAGAAGCAGCTCGACCCCGTCCGCCTCAGATTGATCCGTCATTATGTGGAAGCAGTGTATCCTGTGGATAAAATGGAGGAGGTGTGGCACTATGAGTGCGTGCCGAGCATCGACGAGCGCTGCCGGCGCCCCAATCGCAAGAAGTGTGACATCCTTAAGAAGGCCAAGAGGTCAAGCACTGTGTCCTAGTTACAGTACTTCTTTCAGTTTAGGCAACACATAATTGCACAGTATATGCTGAAACCGCATTGAACTTTTTCAAAACTGTCCTCTGTAGGATGAAGCCAAGCTGTTATGAGTTTCTTCAGTACTATCCTTAGTCATACTTCACCTTCTGACTACAGCAGTAGATGTTGTAGCTTATGTAGTCTTATCATTGTCGAATAAAGAGATGAAACTTCTATGCTTCTATTTATCAGCCAAAACTGTCATAGCTTCTCTAACATACTTTGTTGATACATGTCGTAGCCTTAAAAACAAAATAACAATGATAGTAGCGAATATCGTAGGTCAATTATTTGCTCTACAGATTAGAAATGAATCACAATGACAGTGTGATATATTTCCATTGCAGTTACTGATGTAGCATCGTGCCACCACTGTTTTAATAACAATGTGCTTATGTTAAGCCTTCTTATAGAAGTTTATATTACAAAGACAATTTAACATGACAATGGATCATGATAACCTATTTCTAATAAAATCACAATTATAAATATGACTCATGATTGGACTGTTTTGCACAATGGCACCAAACTGCTCTGGTTGAGGTTCCAAACCCGGATTTATTGGATACTGACAGGCTGAAGAGTGAATCCTGAACAACACAGCATACTTTACCTCAGTCAAAATGAGGATTGACTGTATAAGGAGTATATGATGAAGTGATAAAATGATCCTTATGAAATGCAAATGTGATTTTTATCAGTCAGCTCAGTAGGACATGATATCAAAATGTCAAAGTGCACCTTTATTGGAGTCTCACAGTACAGTGGGGCTTCATATTTACAACCTCTGACAACTGTTGGACCATCTTACATTTTTTTTGTAATCCACTCCAGATCCAACTTTCTGGAGATCATTTGATGACATTCATTTCTGTGGGTGTTGTCGCCTTCACTGACAAATGGTATTGCAGTCACTACTGTTCTATTCAAGTTCATGGCTTAAAGACCTCGTCCTTGGAGAGCTCTATACTTTTCCAGCGCCTTATAGCAACCTTGTACTTTTCTGTGTTACTGGTTTCAGTGAAAACCCTCCGGGGCACGACCCTCATCAGAGTAACGGTGTTTGTTTCTTGGTTCTCTGACAGTACCAGGTCCAAGGTGTCCCCGACATTCACCTGAATAAAGAACAAAGTTTGAATAATGACTAAAAACAAAAGTGGAGTTTGGAACATCTGCAACTTAAAAACACACTCACCGTTTTACTCTTCTTGATGAGTTTCTGTCCATTTAGCCTGAGCTTGTTGTGATAGAAGGCATCCTCAATTTTACTGTTAAAAGATGAGTTTGAAAATGAGAAGGGTGTACAAGTTACATGTGAACATGCTCATGATTGTACTGAAATGGCAGCCTTGTTTCTTTACATTTAGTCAGCTATAAAGACAAAACATGAGAGCAGCTGACAGGCAGTGACTCACTTGCGTGCTATGTCCAGGCCAGCTTTCATAATAACATCATAGCGAAATGACTGCACATGTTTCTCCATGTCTTTATAGTCCTTTGGTAGATTTGGGTTCTCATCTGTCTGCTCTTCATCATCGCTGTCCTCTGGGTCTTTTTTATCCACCTCTTCCTCCTCCTCGTCCTCCCCTGTCGTCCTCGCAGCAACCTTCTTCTTTTTGCTTTTAAACCTCGGATGTTGGACAGGCCAGCCCCAGATGGCGTCTCTGCCATGGATAGCGGGCCTGTGACAGCCGAGTGCAGGGAACACCGAACAGCCCCACAGCTGACGAGTGTGGATGGTCCTGGGACACCATTCAGCCTGCCTCAGTCCATATCCAGGAGCCAGCAGGTGTCGGGGGTTCAGCCTTCCCAGCTGCCTCATCGTGAGAGCCTGCACCATCAAACTCTGCATGTTGGCACTCCACCCTGTCACTAGAAAAACATGGACAGTTAGGAAGTTTTATGACTATTTTTTGCAGCCTTATTCTCATTTTCATTGGAAAAACATATTCAAAGGTTTAGGGTGTGATCATTACCCAGCAAAGATATTTCATTATTAATCTGTAGGCCAGGGAACAACACATATAATTAAATATAAAACCATATTGTGGCATGCATTTCACCTTTAATAATGTGATTTTAACAAATGCTGCAATTTGAATATTGCAATAGGTCATTCTGGAATTTTTATTTCAAAAATAGAATAATTGGGCAGCTCTAATGAAAAGTGAAAAACAAAACCATGTCAAAATGACTGAATTTACTAAAGTTCAGGAGACACTGCCATTAGTTCATGTTGTAAATCACCTCTTCAAATAATTTTTATTTTTTAATAATACACCTACCTTCAAAATAAAAGCTCCTTTTTATTTCTAGCCCCTGTTATCATGTTATAAGTACATTTTACGTTTAAGCTAATTATTCTGTAAAACAGCGATAGCGCGAGGTTAGCACAGACTTGTATTTGTTTACCAAGTTGAGATTAACGATTTCCCAGAAGTTGTAATTTGAAGGGCCCCGGCTCCAGCCAACAACAGAACCTTTACGGAGTGACAACGTTTCACCCAGTTAAGAAATATTGCATTTTCCTTTCAGTGTTATCTGCTTTTATCTACAGTTATGCTAAAATATGTATATGTTTGGTTTAAAGTGACATTCCTCAGACCTTAAGTTGAAACAGAGCTGAAGCAAAAGCTAGCTAGTTTCCTCAGTTAGCTCGGCGCATTGGTTCTCACACACTAGCATGCTAACATGCTAATAGCCTGTTACTGTTTGTGTTGCTAGGTGCTAAATATGATGATGCTAGCACGCACTGAGTGGTAGTGCTTTGTATTGTATATTGTATATTAACAGTTCACTCACCTACAGGACAACCTTTAAAACCAGTTTAAAGCTCTTCGTCTTCACTTTTGACTGGTTCGCTTGTTCAGCAGCAGTTTCGTGCTGCCCCCTGCCGCACCGGAGTGGAATGGCACTTTTCCTGCACAGTATTTATATAGCACCGAAACCCCGACCAGTAATCCACTCACACAACAACTGACATAATGTGCAAGAAAACACGGAGAGCAGCAACTCTTTCATATTGTGTAATATTTTACTAATGTGCAATATGTTCTTCATTCTGCTCTTCATGCTCAACATGAGCAATATTTCTGTTGTGTATTTGCTGACTTAGTTCTCCACTTAGTCTGCTGCTTATTTCAGCATTATACACTGTTTACTGATCTATATGAATTAGCAGTCCTGCACATTATTTTCTTTGACACTGCCAATTGCTTCTACGTAGCCCAATACAGTGTTTGACAGAAAGAAAAAAAAGAAATAACAGCAGCAGAGCACACAGAGGAGATATTGTCAAATCCAGATGTAATTATAAAAAATATACATACTAAAACTAAAATACTAAATCCTAAAACAGTGCAAATAAAATGCAGAAATGTTTCTTTTAAATATACACGGGTGCACCCCAAACATTTATTGCAACTTTTAATTTTTCCAGCATAAGATCAATTTGAATACATATTTTAAAAGGTAATCAAGTTATTTATACAGCCCGTTTGATTATAATGACAACAAGAACATTTTTCTAACATTTTACGTGGACCTTTAAGTGGTCATGTATTGTTTTACATCTGAGCAGTTATGCACTTGTCAATATATCAGCTTGAATACGTTATTATTTTAAAGGAATTTACATCAACATTCAGCTTCACTACAATTCATAATGTCTAGTGTCACTTCAAGTGCATAATACTGGTGTCACCACATTATTGAAAACAATGTAAGAACAAGATGTTGTTTGCTAGGATGCATACAATATGTTCCTGTTACAAAAGTCAGTATTATAAAGTTGGTTTGACGTCCGTGTGTAAACATAAGTGCATTTACATCCTTGCATATCTGCCTGTAAACTCTGTTCAAAAGAGCCTCCCAGATGAATCAAATGCCAACGTCCAAAATCTCTTTCGAAATCATGACATGTTGGTGTGTGCTGTGCTCTTTTCTGAGCTCATTCAATATACACTGGACAGTGAAATCACCATATTACAGATAAAAAAAATGGAGCAGTATTCCTTTACTATAGACGCATAATGGACATGTATATACTACAGTATATCATATATGCTGGTGGTTTACATTCAGGTATATTTTAATGTTAAAAACAAATTGTCTTAGCTGAGTGAAATCCTGTAAATTTGAGCATGATTTAATAACCATATGATCTTTTTGCAGTTTAAATCCACACTGTGGTTTGACATATGATGTGACATCCATCTGTTCAATGTAAACCTGTCCTTCTTCTTTCTGACCAGAGGATTTATGTAATGACATGTATTTATATTCGTACCACAGTTAACGGTGGGTTTTGTTGTGGCAGTAGGTCGAGAAAAAAAAGTGTAATTTAACACGAATTCGCTCACTTTATACAGATGACTGATTTTTCAGAACGTGTTTTGGTTTGTTGAGGTGAAGCGTTAGTGCTCCGACAGTCTTTTTTCCAGTTTCTGGGTCAGTCAAGACAAATCAGGTGTCAAATATAAAAGGGACAGTCTAAAGTGGGCTTGTATGAGGTACTTTTTAAAATTAAGAATCAGTGTTTTACCTATGGCAGCATGGACAACTATACAGTTTCTGAAGGGAATTGAAGTTATTGTCTTTGCTTTCGCCAAATCCACCAGACTCCATTAAAAAAACTGTCATTTCTACCTGGCAGAACGGCTTCAGTTCCTTTCCGAAAGTGCTCTCTCACAGGAAGGTTAATTATATTGTCATATTGTTGTTTTATGTGATCCTTTCTTTTTAGCTAAAATACATAATTTGCCCGCTATCCACTGTAGGTAATACACTGATGGATAAAACAACATCCCCACTTGAGAACACCCAAACCCAAACATCTGCAGGGGAGGACAAAATGATTCAAAACTGTAAACAGCAACATCCAAATAAAAAGGTGACTTTTCTCTGGAGCTGCCATGTAGCACCAACAGTCAACAGTCGAGTAGAGACATCCTTTGCAGAAGAAGCATATCGCTTAGACCAAATCTGTCAATTATGTCACTGTAACACATAAAACCCACAGATGGAAATATGTTCATGAGATCATAAGTTCTCTGCAGTTGCCAAAAGGCATTGATGCAGAAATTAGAAACAGACTGTTGCTAAAAAAAAAAGAAGATCAAACATCATAGATCGGTGTAACAGTGAGCCACAGCATCCAAGAGATCCTCTGTCTTGTCTGGACTGCAGGTTTCCATGTTGATGTGCATAAGTGCAACACTGATATTGCTCCTTTGCCTTTTTATTTTTTACAGTTATTGCTGGTCAGCTCTGATGTGTTACTGAGGCTTCGCTGAATGAATGAGATGTTCAAACCTGACGACCTTCCTCCGTGGCCTCTGGAAAAGTCTTATGAGGTAACTGCAGCTTCAGTTTCACATGTAGGCCACACATGAGACCTTAAAAGCTATGGCAATGACGTCCACTGTAACAGTCTGTGTCAGATTATAGTCTTTCTAGATCCCGGTTGGGTGGCGCACCACCATCGCTTTTCTTCTTTGCTCACTAATCAATGTTATTGCTATGGTGATTCACACGTTCTGGATTCAGGCATTTGACAGTTTGAATCAGTGTGTCTCACATTAAGACATATGCTACAGAGGTGCCACTGTGTTAAGTCAGTGACTGCATAGTCATAAGGAGGTCTCCACACAGGAGCCGTTTCGATGGAAAGACCTGTGGTTGTGGCAGTTCTCGCTACAGTGGACGATGAGCACTGGGTAGCACAGAGCGTCCTCGTAGTCTGGCGGTTCCTCGTCGTCGGTGGCGAGGCGCTCTGATAGACAGCGGGTGTTCTCGCTGGGACTCTCCTGGTCGTCCAGGCTGCCGCTCCTCCAGAAGCAGCTGCGCTGGGAACCGTAGCGTCGTGCCAAGGAGAAGCGACTGCCGCTGAAGGGGATGCGGGAGCTGGCGCCGGTGCAGATGCTGAGGGCGCTCCTGGAGAACACCGAGGAGCAGCTGATGGCTCGGTGGCATCGCTCGCAATTCTGACGTATCCCGCTGAAGCTAGATGGACACTGGGCCAGGTCCATCAGGCCAGCCTCTGAGTAACTGGGCACCAGTTGTTGGTTGGAGCGGATGTGCCACTCCAGCTCCGTGCTGTCGATGGTGTTGACACGAGGGATCCGGCGCCAGTATGGCCGGTCATCACATGGGGTCACGGGAAGGTAATCGTGCCCAAAGAGCTTCTCGACACGATAATGGACATAAGCAGTGTGATACTCTGTGAAGACTCTGAGAGGCCAGGAGAACGTGAGGAATGAAGCGAACCAGAAGACATAGTGGGACAGATACCAGGGGTGATGGTCGGGGTCAGACAGCACCAGGACGTACTCCTTCAGGTCGATGTTCTTCAGGTGCATGCCCTCCCTGGCCTCCATGTAGTCATCGAGGCCCTCATTGTCTGTGAAAAACCTCGCTCGCTGTGTAAGGTAGGAATTCTCAGACTCTACGTTGGCAAAACTAAAACACTTGGTGAAGCGCATCTTGGTAAGAGCAGACTTCTCCAGGCCCAGCAGCTGTTTAGACACATCTTTCACACCGCAGTGGCTGTAGTCAAATTCAGCCTCGGCCACGTGGGTGTTGACGCGCTCGTGGTAAACCTGGGTGCTGGTGTAAGCGTCTCCATTGCGGTAGCGCGTGACTTGCCTCGTTCGGCGGACGTAGTGGTAGCTGATGGCCTTCCACCAGATGCAGGGCTTGGCTTGCTGCATCCTTTGGATGCGCTCGCAGACGCCTTCCACGTCCACTTTGTGCTGCAGCTCGTTCTTCACGTGACAGTGCCAGCACTCCACGAGGTAGACCAGATAGAGCATGCCCAGTAGGGCCAGAGGGATGTAGATGTAGCCGTCGGAGCAGGGGCTGTCATGGTACATCATGGATTTCCCTTTGAAGGCGCTGTCAAAGGTCAGGCGGGTCACCTTGGTGACATGACACCAAACCATCGCTCCCATGCAGCCATACATGAGGACGGACAAGAGCAGGCATTTCCAGAAACTCTCCCGGCACAGCGACTTGCTCAGAGATTGCTTCAGGGGTCTTTGCTGTTTAGTCACAAGCACAGAAAAAAAACAAAACTGTTATCATGTAGGCTAATTTACCCACAGCGTAGCCTCAGTATTCCCAGTTGCAGCATGCATTACTGCTTATAAATCACTGCAAAAGTAAGGATTTTTAACAGAATTGTTAAAATTCAATAAACACTCTGTTAAAATTCAAGATAATAAACAATAAATAAATAAAATAACAATAAGGCTCTGTCAGCATTAGGCACATTTTATAGCCAAGTGCTGCAAAGAGATATACACCCATCAGATCAGAGATGAAAGACAGGTGTGGGATTATCAGTCACATGATGTGCAACCATTATTTAATTTTTATAACTAATTATTCAATTATCTGATCTATCTAATTGCACAGACCGAAATCCGTGCAGTGTGCTACATGCATGCACAGCCAGTGCGCCAGGAGCAAACAAACAGAGCGCAAACAAAAGAAAAGGAAAAAGGGCAGCCCACCTCCTCTCTGGTGTCCTCCTCTAAGACGGTGGTCGTGCTGCTTTCACTCGCCGTCGCAGCCGATGCTGGAGGGGACATGATGCTGCTGGTACTAATGATGATGATGATGGTGGTGATGGTGGTGATGGTGACAGGGCGTGGAGTAGGAAGAGGAAGAGATTTCACCACCGTGCGCTGCAGAGCACCAAGACGCGCATCACCTCTGTCAGTATTTACTCCACCCGAGGAGCAGCTGCAGGCATGTTGGTCGGTGAAGCCCAAAATAACGGCATCTTTCCGGTGGCTGAGAAACTATAAAAAAGACGAGGTGTGTGTGGAGTATTTCTAGAGGAAACCTGCATCCTGCCCTCTGCTGTCTGTCTGTCAGTGCCGCAGTAACATGATCGCAGATGATGCTGTATGAGCTGGTGATAAATGATAAAAAGAGCAGTCTGTGGTGCTGACTGCTGAGGCAGGTGAGATGTTGCATAAATCTGTCACTTAAAGGGGAAGTCCGCCCTGAAACCGAGTCTGAAGGCGTGCAGTTCCGGTTATGGTAAGGAATAAGAACATCTTTTCAAAATATAGATTTTTTTTTTCTAAACTTTTTCTAAAATCAGAAAGAACAGGACATTTATTACATTTTATTTATTTTGCATTTTTTATAGTAGTATTTATATTCTATATATTTATTATTGTTATTATTATTTTTATTATATTTTATACGAAATTATTTTATTATTTTTATTACACTATTTATAGATTTAATTTTCAAAATATTTTTGTTTACAAGCTGTCTTACTGAAAATGCCTGTATTTACCATTATTTTAAAAATAAATAAATAGAATTATGTTGCTAGGCAACAGCTTGGTCCATGTTTTCTTCCTGTTTTTCACATACATCTGGAAATACACTGGGGCCAAGCTTGTTCAGATGTTTATGTTTGAAACTGTGAAATTGTCCAAGCACTCTTTTGGTGGCATTTTTAGTGAAAGTGATGTCTTTTCATAGTAGGTGTTTGTAAACAACATTACAGCATCACTTTATATGTTTATGTGTGTGTAAAGGTATTATATCCAGGTTGAGGTAAATCAAAAAGAGCAAAAAAGAGTCAACTGGACTTCCAGTTGAGGAGGAGGGTTGATGAACATGTTTCACCTCTCATACAAAACGCTTCTTTAGTTCTGACTGGTAGACAGATATTTATGATCATAACACTTATGATCATAAGTATCTGGAAGAGCGTTGAAATGCCTTTAACAAACCTTATGCAAGTACAGTTGACTCTTTTTTACTCTTTGATTTATGTGTTACAATCATTTTCAGTCTTACACATTTTCACATGGACACTCTTGGAGTATTATGTGACATAGTGAATGGCAGAGAAGCCAAAAACTACTGTATTTTTTTTGACTGATTGTAGGAATTGAATGTGAATACCAACAGTTACATTGCACTAGATGTTATGTAAAATGTTTAATGAACGAGAAAAAGAACAAGGCAGCAGCTGTTTCCAGACATCAGTGCACCAAACATGAAACCTGTTGCAGTAAAACTGTATATACATATATAACCTCTTAAAACAAAGGAAGGTTTATATAGTTACTGTTTATATATGGAATTATGGATTATGGATATAAT
This sequence comes from Synanceia verrucosa, assembly GCA_029721515.1. NCBI lineage: Eukaryota > Metazoa > Chordata > Actinopteri > Perciformes > Synanceiidae > Synanceia > Synanceia verrucosa. Next base: position 5,210,451 of record CM056560.1, on the reverse strand, counting down.
ATGAAGCATGCATCTTTAAAAAAATACAAATAGAAAAACATGAATGTTCACATTCCATGTAAAATATTAAAATCATGTGAAATTCTGGGTCACAATTATACACATAACAACTTAAAAAAGTACAAAAAAATCTTTCCAGAAAGCCATTCAGAGTCACAAAAGAGTCAAATGATCTTACATGTTTAGTTTGTTGGCAGGTTAATTGCCTTCAGTGATATGCCTGGGCACACTTTTTTATGCATGTTCTCGTTTTGTTTTACACTTTTACAAATGGTCCATTAATCACATTATGATGAACCATAAAGCTGTAGTCCTTTTAAAGTAATAGTGGCCATAAAAAGGAGAGTTTGTCTGAAGCAGATACTTGTAAATGAAGTGAGGGTGACAATCTTCATCCACATGGATCATTTCTTCCTGCTGGGTTTTGAGTCAAGCTCCAAAATTGTTACTCCTTTTCCCAGGGTCTCCTTTTCTGATGACGACGGGAGCCCTTAAAAGGAAAGAGAGTGAAGTTTTTTTTGGCACATGCATGAAGAAAGATCGTCTCTACAAGCAGAGTAGCTGCCATACTCACAGAGTACATGTTGGAGAGGTTGTTGAAGAGCTCTTGGCCTGCGCTCACTTTGTTCCTCACCCCTCGCACCGTCCCGTTCTTGCTGCAGATGTTGATCCTCTTGTTGCTGAAGAGCATCTCCCTCTTGGCACTGGCGTACAGCAGCAGGTCATCAGGTTCACAGCCGCTCTCGTCCACGGCAGCCTCCGCCACCAGGCCGTTCAGGTGGCTGTTGGCCTCGCTGGCCTGCTCTGCCTCTGGGCTGCTGCTGCAGTCAGACTCCACTGAGCTGCACCAGGCCGTTTCATCCTTGAACACCTCAGCCAGGACCCGGCCGCTGTTGGCAGACGCTACTCTAAACCTCACTGTTTTCCCAGGCTTTTCTTTCTCCTGTTTCACCTTTGGCCTCTCCATTGAAATACAAGAGTGTCTTACATGTTTCACATCCCATTCAGAGAAGCCAGACGAGCTCTTCCAGCCTGAGCCACACTGACGTGCAATTACCAAACAATAATATCCCCATTGACGTGTCAAAATGTGCTGAAAATACCCCGAGCACAAAAACTAGACACCCAAGTGGTTAATAATACAAGAGGTCCTGCCATGGTAACAGCTTAAAGAGGCAAACAGTAAGTTGATACTGCCATGTTAAATTATTGATCATGGTAAGCTTTGAAGCAGCAGATAGACTGCAGACCTGTGATAAAGCACTGCTGATAACCTGCTGTGCACTCTGCTGCAGCCTCCATCACACGTCTGTCCCTGCAGTAAGAATCATTTATCAAATATCAGCAGGTTGTTGCAGCACGGGCCTGCTTTTACTCCATCAGGTCAGGATTAAAAGCAAGAAATCCATAAGATTGTCACAAGCATTAAGGATTTAAACACATTTTTGATTTCTTAATTTTCATGTGCAATTTATTTCCATCTGCACACATTTACAGTAGTCCTTTTTGTTTGTTTGTTTGATTTATTTTTTATTTTATCATATTTATTATTAATTTATTCTGTTTTATTCTGTATTTTATAACATATTATTTACACTGCTGACCACCTGTCCTGTTCATCCAGCATCATCTCAGAGCTTTCTTTCTTTCTCACTGGACAGTGAGGAATTTAAACTGAATTATACCAAATTTGAGCCAAAACACTGGAATTCTGTGAGAAGTCAGAAATGAATAAAAAAAAAGTTGTGACAAAACTTTATATATGTACTAAAAGATGCCTATATACTACACAATTAGCTGGACTTATATTGACAGCAACAGGTAATATGTACATATTAATATGTACATATTACCTGTTGGCCAAAAAATGGCAAAAATACAGAGCACAGAACAGAACATTATATCTGTTAAGTCAAATGTGTCCAGTTTTTCCATTTCTTTAATACTTTTTGTCTTTTGTTTGATATTTATTATTGAGTCCTGATGAAATGAAAGTGCTCTGAATGATGATCTGTTTGACTGGCTCTCCACTTCATTTTATATATTCATTTTTTGTTCAATTAGTTTATTTTTATTTATGTATTTTCCTAATTTTGAGGCCTACTTACACTCCCCACTCATCTCCACCCTCCGTCCCAGCAGGTGGCGGTAATGCGCCATAAAGTTAAAGTGCCTAAAAACAACAAACCACACCAGAAGAAGACCACACGTGCAGCACTGGGTGAACATCATGGGGAAAAGGAGGCAGAATAAGCAGCTTTTCACCAGTTTAACCAAAAAACAGAAGAAACACTTGAAGGATTTCGGAGAGGAGCATCCGTTTCATGATGTGTAAGAAGTGCAGCAAACCTCAGCCTGTCTGAAAGATTTAATGAAGCTGCTGCTTTCATGTTAGCCACCTAGCTCAGTCACAGTGTCACTGTGGTCACAGCTAAGCTGGATACAGTCAGAAATGTCATGTTATGTTTTGTTAGCAGGAGCCTGTCCACACAGACACGTCCGATGTGTCCCTCCTTAAATTGCAACATTTTTGAATGGAGTTTGGTTGGTTCTGTTCTCAAGATAGCTCAATCAAATAGTCATAGAGATAATGCATGATAATGAAAATGTGATAATAGCCTTTTAATTAAATGCATCACTTGCACAAGTTAAGTTTTACTCATACATCATCCTATTATTAGTGTTATTATATTGACTGTAACTTACTTACTGTTACTTTATTTATGTAGCACTTTTAAAAACAAGCTTTCAAATGTTAAGTTATGTGTGTATGTTATGTTGTGTTAAGACATTATGAACTGGATCACCAGGTGATTATGATTGGTTTGAGTCATTTTAAGTGTCTTTTTATTGACTTTTTGCGGCCTGTTTTCCATTTAATTGAACTGTCAACATGTCAACAAACAGCTCAGCTCAAGTCCTTTGTTCTTTCATGTTTGTGGTCTGATTAAAAGAGGCTAATTGCCTTTCCTTTGTGTTTTTTCAGAGTCAGCGCACGACCTGAAAGAACTGAGATACTGGACCTGGTGAGTAGCAACGATGCACAAGTCCTCATGATGAAAATCACTATGTGATGATTTATTGAAAGAGGAAGTGTTTTCAGTGGGAATAAATAGGATGTACACTGCTGCTAACAATCTTATCGATTAATCTGTTGGTAGATTTTTTTTCATTAATCCATTATTTTATTTGTTTGTTCTATAAAATGTCAGGTAATAATGGAAAATGTCCATCAGTGTTTCCAAAAGTCAAAAAAAGATGTCTTCAAATGTGTTTTTTTTTTGTTCGTTACTCTCATAAAAGAGGGAATAAACCAGAAAAAAAATCACATTCAAGAATCTGCAATCTTGACTGTTTTGTCTTGAAAATTCCCAAATAAATTATCAAAATAGTTGCAGATTAATTTGATACCTAATCGATGAACTGTTGCTGCATATAGAAAAATACATAGTGTATTATTCCACCACCCAGTGTATGGTGTTTGCCACCGCTGCCCTAAATTAACTGAACTGCTGATTACCAAAATATTTTTGATGTTTCTGTAATGGTTAATCCACATGTGCATTAAGCTCTTTAATCAATATTAGCCTACGTTTTAATGTTAAAATGTAATTATTTAGCACCTTATTATTATTTGTTGTTAACTTCCAGTTTTTTCTTGTCATTCCTGAACAGAAACAAAAATGTATTTTAGTGCTTTTTTGTTATTCTGTATTCATTTCTGACTTCTCAGAGAGTTCCAGTGTTCTGGCTCATATTTTGGTCTAAAAAGGTGAATTCAGTTTAGATTCCTCATTCCTAGTAGTAGTGGTGAACATAGTGAGAAAGAAAGAGTCTGAATTAAAGCTCTGAAATGATGCTGGAGGCTCTTTGAGACATATTAATCTACTAATGTTTTACTAATATTACAAACTGAAAAGTGTTTTGTCGTCTGCAGCCAGCGAGTCCAGAACAGTCGGACGATGATCCTGATGAGCTGGAGGATGAGGAGGAGGAACCAGAGCAGAAAACAGCGTATCAGAAACTTCTTTCAACTCTCAGCCAACCAACCAGTAACGACCAGAGTGAAGGGGAAACAGATGATGATGATGATGATGAAGAGGAACAAGAGGAGCTTCCTGGTGAAGGTGAGTTGTTTGCTTCCAGCACACTGAGGGTTATTCAGGGCTACACAGTGTAGGCGACTGAACATTTTCTTTGAAGGGGACAGTGATGGAGTTGGAGATGCCAGTGAGGATGGAGATGACGATGAAAAAGATGAAGGAGAACCCAAAGATGCAGATGATGATCAGACTGAAGCGGTTGAAGAGGAGGAGACGGCAGAGAAGGAGGCAGGAGATGAGTTTGTAGACAAGGAGCATGAATCCCAGTTCTGCCTGGAGACCAGCTTCACAGACGAAGGAGGACAAGAGGACACAGAAAGCACCGCAGAGCCAGGAGACCCCAAAGGCAAGAACATTCAGCTGAAATTACTGTTTTATAATAATAAATAATATTTTCCTCAAATAGTTCTCACTAATTTTGTGGTGCAACTTTTAAGAGATTTTGAGAGTACTGCTTCCTCTCTACACGCAGACATGTTTCTACAGCATTTGGACACAGAGCTCAGTGAAGAGGATGTGCAGAAAATAACATCTGGCAGCAAAATCAAAGCTCAGATCTCGGTATTTAATGCACAGTTTGCAAAACCAACCATTTTTTTCATTATAGAATATATTCTAACTACAGTTGATGTGCTTTACTCTCTTTGTCCCACATTAAGTGGCCAAAATTAGGCTCTCTACTCTGTTCCTTCCCCCTGGAGAAGTTTGGATCCATCGGCCCACAGAAAGAAACAAACCTGCCAGTTTTCCACAAACTTCTGGAGACCTGCTGGAAAGATCTGAACCAGTCCTCCAGCACGAAGGGGGCTGAGGAGATCAGTCCCCTGCAGCTGGAGCTGCTCGCTCTCATGGGCTCCTACAAAGACCTCTACTACCCAGAGGTCTGTCCTCTGAACCAGGGCCCACAGGTCTGCAGCACATACTGCCTTCATGTGCTCAACCACGTACTGAAGGCCAACTCCCGGGTCCTGGCTCACAACGCTCTGCTAAGGGAGCAGAAAAGTCAGGCTAAACCTGGAGCTGAGCCACAGGACGAGCCCAGAGACCAAGGACTGACCCGGCCCAAGGTTTTCTTAACAAAAATCTATTTTAGATTCCTCAACATTTTTCTGACTACTGTGGTTAGAAATGTTAATTTTACATGTTTATGCTCAGAAATGATCAGGCTGGATCACATTTTAATACGTTTAATTTGTCCATCCTTATTCCCCAACAAGGATCAGATGCAGTCCTGTTTCTGTAGTTAGTCAGTGTGCAGCTGGAGATTTTGTCGAAACTTTGTTTTGGTGTTAAAATTCATTTCTCACAAAATATTCATAGTAACAAACCCTGGGGAAATTGTTAGCTTGTTTTGCCCGTGTCATAACTGAATCCAGTCCTGCATTAATTTCTTATGCATTAGTCATCAGCTCCTTATTTGTATAAAAGCAGCTGTATTAGTTGAAGCTCCACATTCCACAGAAGTGTCACTATAGCTCAATAGCGTCCCTGCTGGGTCACTTAGGAAGTCCAGTACTTTAATGTTATGTGCTGTCTTCACTATTTTTAAGCTGCAAGTGTTCAAAAACACAATATTTCTAACATCCAGGTCCTGATTCTCGTGCCGTTCCGAGGCCGAGCTCTTCGAGTCGTCCAGGAGCTCATCAGCCTGCTGGAGACCAAAGGGAAGAAGGTTGTGGTCAGCAACAAGAAGAGGTTCAAGGAAGAGTTCGGAGAAGACGCAGATGACAAGCCGCCCAATCTGCAGAGACCGGATGATTACAGCGCCATCTTCTCTGGCAATGTGGATGATCACTTCAGGATAGGTACAGTTTGAGAAACACAGGTTGGCCCACCTTTAGATGAGTCCTCCTGTCTGAGGCTGATGTTACTGTCTTCTCTCCTCATCAGGCGTCTCCGTTGTGAGGAGCAGCATACGCCTGTACTCCCCCTTTTATTCGTCAGACATCATCATAGCGTCGCCGCTGGGCCTCCGCACAGTCCTGGGAGCTGAGGGAGAGAGTAAGAGAGACTTTGACTTCCTGTCCTCCATCGATCTGCTGGTGGTGGACCAGGCAGACGTCCTGCTCATGCAGAACTGGGAACACGTCTTGGTAAGACAACAAACCTTTTCAATGAGTCACAATAATGTGTGACAGCATCTGTTCAGTGTTGAATGTGGCGCCATCTGCTGTTTATTCAGCATCGTAGAAATTCAATCAATCACAGCCTGTTGGATTCATTCAGCATTTAGGTAAACACTGCTGGAGCTTTTCAGAAAGTTTGACTGAGAGATAATATTTATAAGTGGTTAAAATCGATTGTGTGTCGTCCACCGCTCTACAGCACGTGATGAAGCACCTGAACCTGCAGCCGCTGGATTCCCACGGCGTGGACTTCTCCAGGGTGAGGATGTGGAACCTGAACAACTGGGCCCGACACTACCGGCAGACCCTGGTGTTCAGCTCCATCCAGGACCCACAGATCAACAGCATCCTCACCAAGCAGTGTGCCAACTACCGTGGACAGGTACTTCACCGACTTTACATTTAAAGGGATAGTTTGGGTGCTTTTGATGTGGGGTTTTATGAGGTATTTAGTTGGGGTGGAAAAAATATATTGATATGGCCATGTATATCGCGATATTTTGTCTTGTGATATAACATCAATTCTTGATTTCTTAATATTGATTAAAAAAAAAAAAGTAATGTGTTTCGGGCTGTTCAGGTACACACACACAGTACATATACATGTGTCTATATATGTATATGTAGTATACACTTTGTTTTACTTGGCTGTCATTCATGGGAAATTGATTGACAATGTTGTGACGTATCATGGATGAAATTTCTTGCACTATATTGATCATCGCTAGATTGCGATATTATCGTTATTGTGGGCAAAATGTTGCGATAGTATCGTGAGGTACTTGGTGGTACTCAGCCCTAGTATTTAGTCTGTGTTTTACCTACAGTAGATGATGGTCAGCATCAGAATTTCACTGATGTTTGTTGTGGACAGTGGCTACAGAAAAACTGTGATAAAGCTATATCAGTATTCTGTATTCATAAAATATTTGTGTTGAGAAGAGACACTATAAAGTCTGTGTTTCCAACAAGAAACTGATTGAAACATGATTGGTTAGTTTGTGTCTGTTATTTTGGGACTCCTTGGTCAGTTTGGCTTCAATAAAACAGACAAAATAACTAAGAGAGGCAGCAGGTAGACAAGAACCCCTGTGATCTGCGAGGTAAAATTATAGTTTATCTCAATGGAGTCTTGTGGCTTTGGTGAGAGCATAGATGAATACACTGGCTGTCTGACAGCTGGTCTGTTTCTCCAAAATAAGGGCTGACCATCACCTACTATAGGTAATACACTGACTATGGATGATTATCTCACAGAGCCCTGCTAAACCTGACCTGAACTATCCCTGTAACATTACAGCTGCTCCTGTGATGGCTCGTTCAGTACAGAGTGTAATTTAACTCATTACAAGAGGCAGAAATGACCTCATGGAGCCTGTTAATCATCAGACTGTTGGAACAGCAGACATCAGAGGAAAGTTCTGGTTTATTAAAATAAAGTTTCATGTGTTTATTTTCAGGTTGCGGCTAAGAACATGCCAAAAACCGGTTCCATCTGCCAGGTGCTGGTTCAGCTGCCTCACGTGTTCCAGATGTTCTCCTCTGACAGCTTCATGGACCATGATGCCCGGTAAGGTGACCACAGGTGAACCATGATGCTTTCTGGTGAAAATATGACTTTGCCACTGATTCAGTGAGCTTCACTGTAGACTTCAGCCTTTATTAAGCCTAAGTTTGTTTCACATTTTGGCCAGTTGACACCAGTGAAAGTATTTTTTTTTATTACTTTTTTCAGGCTGAATGAATTACTCTCAGCAGCGCAAGGTTTCAAGCTGTGATTTTGATTTGATTTTTTTTTTTAAATCTAATACAAATTTGCACATATACTTAAAATAAAACCTACAGGCCCTTTCCCCCAAGTGTTTCAGTGTTTTAAACCCGTTTTTTTAATTCACAATGAACACAGAAAATAGCAAGTCTTTTTGTAAATGCGGCACAGTTATATCAGTTTGAGACAGTAGAGAAAAGTTCATGACATGTTGGTCAAAGAAAGCCTGGAGGTAAAACCAGTCATACTGAACGTATAGCTCCCTCATATTTATT